>JAOEGL010000001.1:31796004-32396004 GCA_034509955.1 Urosaurus nigricauda | reverse complement strand
TCTTCAGTCATTAACACCCACAAACCTGAATCCCAAAAGTTATGAAGTCCAGCTTACAGTCTCAAAAATACTGTACTGACCAATAGGCTAGTCATAGTTATAATGAACAATGCTATACAATCTGTTTCATACACAGCACCCAGTGAAATGAAATGGTCCACTTCTATTTCCGCTGTGACATTTAGTAAAAACAATGACACTCGTGTAGAAGCGCTTCAAATATTTATTTCCATGGCAAAAATAGACTATGATAAAATTCATTTCACATATATTACATATCAAAGTAAAACAAGCCTTTCTATCAAATACAATTTGTACATTGTTTTACAAACCCATTTCAATTGTACAAGATTTAAAGCTGCAGTGATTATACATTTTTTACAGTACTGATTGAGAAAGAGAGAGAAAGCAGAGCACATGTAAGTAAAAAAAGAAGCCCTTAGCTTGACACTAGAAAAATAATACTTGAGGAAGGGACATGTGCTACTGTTGAGGCAAAGTAATGTACAAATCCCTGTATACTGCTGCAAAAAGACAAAGGGGAAAATTAAGTGCAAGATCTGACTACACTTCTTTCACTTGTATAGAGTTAATCCTAAAAGCTGCTCAACATTGAACTGATTAAGGCCAGTGGGATTTTCAACTATCTGAAACTCAGGATAACCACCCCCCCCCCCAAAAAAAAGCTTTCAATGCAGATTCACATAAAACCAGAGTGGCATGGCAGCTACTCCCTTGCAGTCCTGTCCTACCTCTTCAGTATGATGTAGTCATGTGTACAAAATGTTTCTAGCTCATACGAGTGAAGTAAAAGCTTTGTAAGGATATGACTGGTGTAGGGAACCAAAACAAACAAAAAAAAACAAGCAGCTTCATTTATATACTGCTTCATACCGCCTAAGGAGTGTCTAAGCAGTTTACAACTGTAAGCTATTTGCCCCCAACAATCTGAGGTTGGCCAGAATCCACTAAATTATGATACAGTGGGCCCTTGGTATCCGCCAGAGTTTGGTTCCAGAACCCCCCCATGGATAACAAAATTCATGGACACTCAAGTCCCATTAAATACAAAGCAACAGTAAGATGGTGCCCCTTGTATAAAATGACAAAATCAAGGTTTCTTTTTTGGAATTTGTATATTTTAAAATATTTTCAAACTGTGGCTGCTTGAATCTGTGGATTAAAAAAAATCCATGATATGGAGGGCTAACTGTACAATGTAGTGCCTAATGGTCATGCATAATGAAGAAGCAAGTGAAGCTGGCAACATACATATTATGCCTTTTGGTTGGCCAATAAAGGTATCACTGTTGCATTTTTGATTGGATTTGCTATATAGCCAACAACCCCTGGATGTTTTCTGAATCTTTAGTAAGAAAATGGGATAGATAAACTAATTGGCTATTTTCCTTCCAATGGTTCTGGAAGTTCTTTTTTAAGACATTTTCAAACTTATACATGTCTCAGGATATTCCAATTTTTAAAAAATGGCTCCGACTTCCCTTCAGTAAATTTGAGCATCTTTTTTTCTCATGTGCTTCAAGATGGTTCAGTACACCTAAATCAGTTGCAGACACAGAACACATACTTCCTGTATCTGGTAGCCACCTTAATTAAATTAAATGTCATGTTCTTTTAGCAGCCCAGGACATCTTTGGAGGTGAGAGCACTGTGGCACATCTTTCCTTTCACAAGGCAATATAATAAGAACATAGATTTGGGCAACAAAACCTCAAACTACCATTTAAATGGAGCTCCAACAAAATTGAATCAATACAATTATAACCCCCCCCCCCCCAAAAAAAATCTGTGCTGAAACAGAAATCTACGCAGCTACCTTAATGTCAAGTCTGATTGGCATCAGCTCTTCAAGGTTTCAAGCAGGATTCTTTTGAAGCCCTAATTTAAAAAATACCTGGTTCCACAGTGATCTTACATTCAAGTTACTAAACAACCTCCAAAGCTTCCAAAATCACATGAGATCAAGAGGGTATAGGGTGGTATGGTGAGATAATTGAGTGGGGAAGTGCAAGATCTCATCCTCTTCTCCACAGACAGCATGAGGGATTTCTGCTCTTGTCAAAGACTGAAATCATTCCACATTACAGCTCACACTTGCATATTCCCAAAAAGAAAGGCTGCAGACACACAAGAAAGCCAAAGAAACTGGTCCTTACAGTATTGTAGTGACAAGGGCCACACTTCAGAGCTCCCTTGGGCCCCCAAATATCTTGAGCATACTTGAGAAAATTTTATTTTTCCCTCACAGTATTGCCCATCATAAAGCAGTGTTCAAAAACATTCCTGTGGTTTTGAAAAGCAGCATGCCTTGTAACACAGGCAAATGCTCTTGGCAAGGTGAAGAGGAAAAAGAAAAGAAAAAGCAAGCAAGCAAGCAAACATATCACCACCAAACTAGGTAAGGAGCACTTCTTTAATTCTCTAGGTGTCTCAACTGGACAGCCCACAAATGTCCTATAAAGGTTTCTGACCTGTTCTGTCCACTGTACAGAAGTAGTAGGGCTCCCAAGATCCTCACTTTATAGCTTATATGTCTGGTTTGGAGCTTAGCTATTGAACGGCAGCAAATACATGCACACACATACATACACACTAAAAAACAAACAAGGTATTGATCATTTGAGCCGCAAACACTTTAGTTAGTCAGAATTAATTTCTTTAAAAGGTACACATAATTGTGGATATGGGTAGTACTTTTGTATTACTGAGCATAGTACATGCCAAGCAGAGATCAGAGCTGGCTGGTAACTTCCCACCAAAAGAGGCTAATTGAGCTCAGCAAATTACACTCCTGCAGGTGGAGAGGAAGAATCCTCAATCTGTTCCTTTTCCATGCATCCCAATAAGCCCTTCTTTTAGAAAACACTTCATTATAGTAGCCAGCAGGTAGAATTAGGAACCCATGCTGTTTTATGTCTGAGTGTCTGCTGCACCTCTTTTTTTTCAAGCCAGTTCAGGAACAGATTAGTGCTTAGCGTAACATTGCCAGTATCCCTTTCCTCCTTGTGTTGGGCAAACCAGACTGCTTATGAACAGAGCCCCAGTTCCATTATAAAGAAACAAGTTGCAGTGAGTGAAATCTCTAGAGAAAAACTGCCTGATGAAACTTAAAGACAGGGGACACAATCCTGTTTGATTCAGTGAAGTGTAGTAGTTCCACATGTGGACTTACACTACGCCAAGCCATATATGACTACTGCCCAACTAAATGTATGCCTGTGAAAGCTCCCTACATGGCCCTTCTGTGCCCCATGAGGAGTGGGCAGGATTGAAGAAAGTCCAGCTATGTCCTTGTAGCCAAATGTAAAATGGGTTCGGTGCAGAGGTCCACTGAGGTCCTCCAGAGGTCTCAGCAATGCTGTAATAATTTCATGTCTGGCTATGGGGACATAGTCAGATCTTTCTAGGATTCTGCCTGCATCCCACAAGGCACAGAATGACCTGGGAGGGCAGTTTCATAGACTGAACAGTAAGTCTAGGGAGGCTTTGGCTGCAGCAGATGGAGGAAAGGAACAGCACCCAAAAAAGCATCACAGCACCCATAAAAGGACATATAAGGTTTTCTTCCATGAGGAGTGGGCAGGACTGAAGAAAGTCTAGCTATGTCCTCATAGCCAGATGCAAAATGAGTTTAGTGCTGAGGTCCCCTGAGGTCCTTCAGAGTTCTAAGGGAAACTTAGGCTTATATCCTGCTAATAGGATACCAGCCACAGTTTAACAATCTTAAAAATATTTGTGAGTTTCAAAAGCCACACTGAAAATAATATTCTCCAAATTATAAGAGCACATTTGTATGTTCCATTACTGGTAGTGGGATTAGTGTTTGTTTTTTAATATATTATGTAGGCATATCACACTTCTGATAGCCATATTGTGCTGGCAGAAAAAATTCCAAATCCCTCTGTGTTACTTTTAAGTCTCCTAAGTCTCCTAGAAAGCTCTCTTGAAATGTAGCATTTTCAGAGCTTATGAATGGACTTGCTGAATCAAGGAATTTAGACAGAATGCTACAACTCAGCTGAATCAGTTGCAGAAGCTACTGTTGATAAAAGGACTGGCTAGGAAACTGGATCACCCAGACTTATTTCTAATGGAGATCAAGAGAATCAGTACAATACAAATTAGCATCATGGACGTCAAAATCAGTCTGAATCTTCCAGACATTGCTCTTGAGCCAGCTCAAGAACATGCCATGAAGCCTAGCTCAACTCTCTGAGGCACAATACAAACATAATGACAGACTTTTTTTTAACTTCACTTTGCTGTACAGCCCATGAACAGTTCTGGTCAATACTGAAAACAAAGCTTTATCTGGAGTTCTGCGCCTTAAGTACAGATCATCTTGGTTTCTGGCTAAATAATGTACAATAGTCCCAAGAGCCCAATGAGAGGCCTCTGAGGCAATTTTTCTATCCAAGTGGTATTCACAATCAGGATTGTTTAGGTGTCAGCCAGTTAAAACCTTTACCATTGCTGAAGCTCCAAGTGATCATAAAGAAGTGAGTAAGATTTCTCAAAATCTAGATCTCCTTGTAATTTCATCTCAGCATTACTGTAGAATCTGTTCTTAGGGATATCATCCCAGAGAGGAAGGAAATGGGTTAAAAATATATGAAGATACAATATGTTTTGATTTTCTTGATCAGGAAATATAAGCCAAAATAGAAAAAGTAATAGTGTACTAAAGCATGCAAACCAATCATCACACTTGCACTCTCCCAGCTCACATTCCACTTCCTTAATTACCAATCTGCAATGCCCTACTTTAAAACCCAGTCACCATTCACTCACACCATTGTAAAATGCTCCTCTGAAGTTTGCTTTTTAAATGAGTGCTGGTATCAGTTAAACATACTGGAACAGCCAAAAGAATTCCCTAGATAAATAAAAGCCAAGAAAGTGCTTAAATAGCATTTTTTATCCACCTTGACGTCAACCAGTAGTAGCAAACTGGGTGTAAATAAATGAATATACTGAGCATATGCTTCTTTTTGGTTATCTTTGGAACTCTTGGCAAACAACATAGCATTCCACATTACTTCATCCATCCACCCTCCCTTTTGGCCTAAAACTGTAGGCAACAACATCCTCCTTTTATTTCTTCTACTGGGGATAAAATAAGTGCCTGCTACAGCCATTTTTCCTGGCGTTTTCTGTCCTACTTTACTACCTACCACATTACCTGCAAATGTATTTCCTAATATATGTCTTGAAATACATGTCCTTCCTTATTTCATTACACCTCAAGCAATACAAGCCACTATCTCGTCATTTCCCCCCTTTCTCTGTACAAAACCAAAAATTTAACCTCTTTCTTACTTCATATATATACTGTGCTAAAATACTGTGCTGTTCATAGTTTTGTTTTAGCAGAGCAGCAAAAAAAAGCGCTAAATACAAAACTAACTGGCTTAAATACTTTTAACAGCTTCTTGAGAGATATTGGTTCCAATATGAAATCAGTACAGTTCACAAGCATTTAAAATATATTAGCATTGATTTAAATACAAAATTTGAAGAAAAGTGATTGCCATTTATGACCATGATATGTGCAGAGCAAACACCTTTCCCACATAATGTATATACAGGTATACATAGATAAAGCATCAGCATTTTCCCTCTCTTTATTTTCCAAGGGTTTTTTGTTTTTTAAAGAAATTTAGAATTTTAAAATATATCAATTATTTTCAGTATGGGGCAGTGCTGTCTTGGTAGGATAGTTTAGCTTACTATAACATTATCTCATAAAGTACAAGAAAAACATGGCATATCAGTACATATATATATATCTTTCAGAAGCCACACTCATTCTTTTCTTGTTCCAGTTCCAAATGCATGATGAACAAAGAAGCCCATCCACTCAAAATCTTCTTCTGCAAGGACCAACAGCAATGATTGGTATCAGCATCTTCAATGCAAGCCAAGAAGGTTGCCCCCACAGAAGGCAAATTTCTGTTTTTGTAAACTCTTGCAAAGAATGAACCTTGGAAGTAGAGTGAGGAAGGTTTATATAAGCCTTGAACTCTTCAGGAACTGAATAAGAACTGCATAGACAAAGGTGTACTGGCATAAGGTCTGTACCATCAGCATCCTCTGTTGCCTTAGCATATCCAGCATTCTAGGAATATCTAGTGGCTAAAAAGAGAAGGGGAAAGAAGAAAACAGCATTGTCAAGACTGTAAAACTATAAATCCCAGGACTCCATGGGATGGAGTTACAGCACTTACAGTGGTGTCAAACGGCATTATTTCTACAGTGTAGATACACCCTAAATTTTCAATCAAAATCTTTTATTAGATTTCACTGTCCAATGCCATGCTTGTTGAAGCTTTCAATCTTTCAGCATAGGGACAAGCCAGCCCCAGATTGAAAGAAACAGAGTACTGTAATTACTTTTAACACTTCTTTACCTTTTCTTTTCACTCAGATAACTTCCTATTTCCAACACTGAAGATTTCACAGAGAATTTCCTAGGCATCATTACATTACAGATTGACAGGAAGAATTAACAGTAAAACCTTCATATATTTTGGGCAGCTGCAGAGGCTGTGTGTGCACTGCAGAAATAATGCCGTTTTACACTGCTTTAACTGCTATGGCTCAATGCTATGGAATGCTGAGGTTTGTAGTTTTGTGAGATATTTAGCCTTCTGTATCAGAGAGCTCTGATGCTACAGCAAACTCCATTCCACAGGATAGAATCATGATGGTTAAAGCAGTGTCAAACTGTATTAATTCTGTTTTTTTGTGGAGTTTTCGGGCTATGTGGCCATTTTCTAGAACCATGTTCGGGCCACATTGCCTGAAAGCTCTACAAAAAACCATGGATGCCAGCCATGAAAGCCTTTGACTCCACATTGTATTAATTCTGCAGCGCACATGCAGCCTATCCGAGTTACGAGGAAGATTGCAAGATAAAAAATCCAAATATCAATGTCTTAGATTAAAATGCAAGAAATAACCTCATTGTGTTCCAAACAGGCAATCATGACCTCCGACAAGATGACCACTCCAGTTCTTCCTACACCAGCACTGCAGTGCACAAGCAGGGGAGGGTTAGGAACTGTTGGATCTGCAGTGCTATTTGTATGGCGCCGTACTGACTGTATCTCTTCCAGATATGCTGTCAGATCAAAAGGAAAAGAGGAAAAAAGGAAATATTTGAAATGGACATTAGCAACGTAACCAAGTCCAGAAAATAACAGCCAAATTATTACAAATGTGTTCAATGTGCATTCCTCACAACTGTCCACAGAGTTGTAGCCTTAATATGGACATTTATCACTGAACATTGTGTGGCTTATGTCTGAGTAAAGATGTAGAACTGTGCCTCTAATCAGTTTATTATCTTACCACCCATCCATCCATCACCTTTCTTTCATATTGGGACTCAAGGTGGTTTACAAAAAGACAGAAAATACAAAATTAAAAAAGTATTAAATAAAAACAGAATTAAAAGCATTTAAAATCTTAATAAAACAAGAATTAAAAACAATACAGCACCATAAAAGTCCTTTTCATGTTAAAATCAACCTCCAAAGGCTTGCTGAAAAAGAAAGGTCTTAAGAATAATAATAATAATAACAACAACAACAACAGCAACTATTTATAGCCCGTCCAATCACTAGGAATCCAGGTGGGTTACAACAGATTAAAAATACATCTTAACCTGCCACCAAAGGGAAAAGAAAGGAGGCATTTTAGTTTTCCTAAGGAGGGGATTCCAAAGTGTGGTGGAAGCCACAGAGAATGTTTTCTACTATGTTCCCACCATACCTGTGAAGGCAGTGGGATAGAGAGAACTGCCTCCACTGCAGATCGTAAGGCTCGGGTAGGCTTATGTGGGAAAATGTGGTCCTTCAAATAGCCCGGGCCAAACCTCCAACTGTAATGCTTGCAATAAACTCAAGACAGTGGGGAAAGAAAAATGTTTCTTCACACATTATATACTTCTCTATTGAGACACATCCCTTTCAACCTTTGGTATTTCTCTGTTTAAAGCAGGGGAAGGTAACATACTGAATTCACTGTTGCACCATCCAGTTTTTGCCATGTGGTAGCAGCAAAGCTCCAGTGGTATCAGTTTAAAGTTAAGTGTATGGAGAACATATGCTCCTTTTGCCAAAGTGCTCGCCCTGCAGAATCATGTTTCACCTTAGGAACTAGGGGCATACTTGATATACAAGCTGTTTAAACAGAAAGCAAGGAGGGTTTGCTGCCTGTGCTAAACAGCAGCAATACTGTAAAGGAAAGTTTGGGCTCTACCTACCCTGCTGTTCCACATCCACCCAAATATAATATTTCTGTTTTTATGGAAGAGAGGTGCAACTTTGAAATGTTAAGGGATAAATTTTCTGTTCCTAGGATCCTGAGCGGTAAGGGCACTTTGGCATAGAAAGAAAACAGTGTTCTCTGCACACTTCATTTTATATGGCAAAAATAGGAAAGAAAACAAAACTGGAAATGGAATCTGACTCTGAAAGAGAGCCATGGTAGAGTAATGTTACGCAGTGCAGGGGCAGGACAGTGACTTGCAGAAAAGATGAATCAATCCGTTTGCCAGAAAAAGGACAGCCAGAAGGAGTTCCAAAAGCTAGCACTCAAGCTGTACATTTTCATTTATAACCTTCTTTTCTTCAAAGAATACTACAGTAGAATAGAAAACATTTCCCTTTCTGGCAATAAAAAGCTTCTGACTTGCTAAAAGGTTTAACTTGAGCAAATACTGTCTCAAAATTGCACCTGTTAGTGTAAGTGGCAAGCTATTTATTGTTCTTGTTTCACTGTAATGTGCCTTACATTGGCAAGATTTATTCAGAGGACATTTCCCAGTGCCTTCCTCTAGGAATAAGAGAGTGTGACTTGCCCATGGTCACCTAGCAGGTTTCTATGGCTGAGCAGAGATTCAAACCTTGGCCTCCTGAAGTCCCAGTCCAACACTTAAGGCACAACATCTCACTCTCAAATGATTTTTGGAAAACCCACAAAACACACTTCTATAGCATTTCTCAGTTTCTATTTCCCATAAAGCACTCATGAGAGAGCATCCCTGGCAAAAGGATGATAAAAAAAACTTACACAGAAATCCTTTTATATCTTCTGGGCAGCCATGCTCTGGCCAGTCAGTGTACTGGAGGTGCCAAACTGTTCTCTCTTGCCCTGTGAGAAGGTGTTTGATCTTCAAACCTGTAGTTGCATAACAACCAGAGTCTGTTCGGAATCGGGTGGTAATCTTAAATCTCCCGTATGTCACTGTGTTATGCCTTGAACCAAGCCGTGGCCAGTATCGGAAACTTTTCTCTCGGCCACCCTCCTGAAAACATTAAATTTAGACAATGAAAAACAGTTTTTTTCCCTTTGAAAGTAAAAAAAATGTCTGAAAAAAAATGATGTTCATCTTTATATCTGACCACTCTTATAAGGAAGCCCATGGTTATATATATAAAACTCTCTCCCTGCTTCAGGTGCACAACAATCCTGAGTAGTAGTTCAGGCTGAGAGACAGTTTTCCAAGGCCACACAGTGAACCTGTTGCTGGTTCAGTGGGACCTGAGTCTGGACCTTCCCAATCTGAAACTGACCCTCTACAATGGTTTTGTTAAACCATCATCCAGAATTAGAATGAAGGGAGGGCTGACCAGTAAAGTTCATGCATATGAAACTCATTCCATTTTGATGCTTTTGAGGTCATAGAAATAACTCAGATATAGGACCTTGAATAAAACAGCTTCCAAACCAATTCTTCCTCCAACATAGAAAACACTCACCTCTTCTGCTGTCACCATGGTTATAATGGCAATCCCTTGTTCCCACACCATCTGCCAGAAATCTTGGCATGTATTCTGCAAAGGGCCTTGGGTAGCAATATAATCCCACTCCATACCTCCAACACAGACCTGTGAAATGAGGCAAGAAAGACTTGTAGTTGCTTAATGAGTCTGTAAGTACATCCATTTATAATTCAAGAGCTGATGTGAAAACAGCTACATCTGTGATCAAGAACAGAATTAGGGCAAGCCTGAACAAATCTAGACTAATCCATCCACTTTTTATTCCTGTTCTTTATATAACCAAATAATTCATAACCACTAAACATATTATAAGTATGAGAACAAAACATGGGTACGGCTTTTTCCTTAAATGTGGTCCCATCTATGCCAGATGGAAAGCTGAAAAGATGTTTGCTGAGGCCACACTGCTCAGGCAAAACTATAATATTAATGCACTAGTAATTTCCCAGTTAGACTACTGCAATGTGCTTTACATATGGTGCTCTTAAAAATGGCAGCTGGCATAATCCAGCAGGATTGTTGATGAGAACACCTTACAGAAAATATATGATAGTAATTTTAAAGGAACCACACTGACCATGGGCCCTAAAAGACTTGGGACCTTGATACTTGAAGGAACACATCTCCCTATATAATCTGCCTGAGGTTTGAGATATGCTGGAGATATGTGTCCTAGAATGTGAGCAATCTGTTACAACATTACAAAGGTGAAGGCCTTTTCTGTTCTAACATCGCAGATGTGGAATGCCTTCCCTTTGGATAGTGAGTCTGTGTCGATGATGGCTACATTCCAGCACCAAGTTAAAACATGCTTTTTATCATAGCCTTTGGGATCTGAGGATCTTGCCTGACTCTGTATAGGTGTATGATTTTAAACTACTTTTAATTGTTTTGAATAGATTTTGCTGTACGTGCTCCCGAAATCCTGAAATAAGTAAGGATAAAAATATTTTAATAAAGAAAGAAACTTCAAAAAAAATTTAAAAAGCCACTCAGATGATTTCAAAGTGAATAGAAGGCTGAATGGTAAATCCATATATACATAGGTAAGGTCATGTTTATATTTTCAAATTCAGAAACTCAGTTCAGAAACAGGGCCCTGAATATTCCAGCTTCTAAACTAATTCCATGTAAGAAAAATATTTTGAGCTGAAAACTGTTTTCTATTAGAAATACTCCAAGCAGGAATCAAACGTACATGAAAATATAGGGAATGTATTTTAAGATATTTCTCATTAAATCTCATACAAGATAAAAATTGAGGGATGGAGAATGGCATATTGGACATAAAACATCTGCTCAATTGCCTTTTGGATGCTGTTGCATGTAACACTAGGATCAGAATCCTATGTAACTATTGACTAGAGTGAACACAATTGAATCCACCACATTAAATGGGTATATCCTAGCTGGGACCTACAAACAGGGATTTATTATAAATTATAATTTAACACAACATCCAGAAGCAGAAAGAAGACTGTGCAATGTGCCATGCTACAGGGTCTTCCTCCACACCATCCCATACAGCCAGGAAAAAGAACAAACCAGTATAAAGTTGTACTTTGTGCAATTCCTTCCTGTTACATGTTATCATTTATTGTTTAAACTGATTTTATTGAAAGCCACCTTGAGATCTTCAGATATAAGATGGAATATAAGTATAATAATAATAACAATAACAATGACAATTATGATAATGATATCAACCACCAGTTATGGTGAAAATTCAAGTTTTAGTTATTAAACAAGCCAGTTTAGCAACTGCACATCATTTAGCTAAACCATGACTCCTGGTGAAGTGTAGTGGTTTGAGCACTGGACTACAAATCTGGAGACTAGGGTTCAATTCTTCATTTTGCTTGGCCATGGAAACCCACTGACTGATCCCTGGCAAATCTCATACTCTCAGCCCCAAAAAAACCACATGATAGATTTATGTCAGGGTCACCTTAAATTAGAAACAACATGAAGCCATGAAATAGCAACAACTAGGCAAAATGTGATGGAATGCTGATTTATTCTTTCCACCATTTATCCAAAAAGAGAATAGGGGAGTAAGGAATGCATCAGTCTGGGGCTTTGTTCTGATTTCTTTCTGCTCATCCATGTCAATTCAAAGCAAATATTCTATGTGAATGAACTTCTTTGTGTTTACTAGGAAAAATAACATTCTTCTGCACCACCTTTAGCATGATCAGCTAGCTGTAAAAAATTGGCTTGATCCATTTTTTATACAAGCAAATCTATAAAAAAAGACAATAGTTGGGGGGACCATTCAATAAAACATTCCCCCTGGTCTCACCTTAATGTGGGAAGCATTGATATAACCTGTATTATTTTCTTTTGTAGGGACCAGCTCAACTCTGGTATCATCATACGGAAGTACATCTTGGAATCTGTTCCGTTCTGCATTTTCTGGCAGACGGGCTATGGAACAGTCACCATCTACAAGCCTTTTCTTTTGAATACGCTCATATTCAGTAAACACCATGCCTTGATCTAGCCGTTGTTCCAAACTTTTACACTAGAAACAGGAAAAGAATATGAATACACCATTTACACAAACATTTCTCTTTTCTCTCTTTCCCTCCCTCTGTACAAATCTATACAGACCTATAATTTAATAGTAAGTGTTTGGTGGATGAATTTGACTTTTGTTGTGCTGTTAATGCTTTATGGTTTTTACTGGTTTTAACCTTGGGCTGGTACAGACAGCCCTAAAGGGGTGGCTTGACACTGCCCCTTTGAGCGCTGGATTGGGGCCATGGCAGCTGCACACTGTGGCCTCAATTCAGCTTTTTTCCAGCCCAAAAGGAAGCAGAAAAATGCAGCTCCTGGGGGGGGGGGGCAGAAAAAAGCCATCCTTTACGCTGCAGCGGTGGCTCTTCTTCACTACTGTAGCATGTGGCGCCTGAATGCTGCACCTCCAGAGCACCACAATGCTGCCCACTGTCTGGTTGGGCAGGCAGTGTGATGTCAGCTTGGGAGCAGCGTTGGGGCATGCATCATCTAAATGCAACACACCCCACACTGCCCCCAAGCTGGTGCTTACTACTGGTCTGTTTTGGCCCAAAGTGTTTTTAATTTATGTTTTAATATTAATGATATTTAACTATTTTTTAACTTTTGTAATCAATGTTTTTACTTCTTTTTAAATTATTGTAACCCAGCTTGAATGTCATTGTAGGAGAAAGGTGAAAATACATATATATGATTAAAATAAACTTTAGATATCACATCCCAGACATTTATTAGCATTGACTTTTTTAAACTGTTTTATTCCTGCCTTTTGACTTGAGCTAGACCTCACAGCAGCTTGCAACATACAACAGTTATAAAATAACAAGTGAAATCTATCATCAAATTCAAAAATAATTTGCAAATAAAATAAGGGCCAAGATTATATAAAGCACAGTGTAGTGCAACAGTTCCACTTGCAGAACTATGTTATATCTGTCCACTCAGCAGCCCCTCTCCAGTCTTACCTTTTAGCTACTGCAGCATCCCCTTGCTGCCATTCCATGGATGGACGACAGCAAGGTGGGATCAGAGTAGGACCAGATTTATTGCACCATCCACTGAGATCCACCATTGTCCTCTGGAGGTCTCAATGGATGATGCCGTTACCCTGCATCTGGCAATCGGGGTGGGGAGGAGACTTCAGTTGCTGCAGAGAGTGGGAAAGAATATCAGCCTCTACTAACAACCCCCAAATAAACATATACCTGTCTATCCCACTAACAGGATGCTAACCAAAGAAGTGGGAAAATGCTGTCTTCAAAAACCATTGCTGATGAACCTGTTTCTTCCTCTATGAAGGATCCAATGTGTTCCTCAGACCTATTCTGGATAATTAGTGGATCTTCTGGAGCAGACTGATGGGAGTGGGGTGCAGAGACAGGCTTTGTTTGCATGACAGAGGATGTAGCCTAGGACCTTTATACTGGCCTCCCAAACATAATGGGGCACGGTGGCAATCCTAAAGTCAAGAGATGCCACCACAGGGTCTTGCTGTTTTCTTCACAGCCATTCAGTTTACTTCTGCAGGTAGGGGTACACACTTCAGGGTATATATATACCCATTTCAGTGCCACCTCAATAAGGCTTGCTGTGAAATTTTGAAGGGTTAAGTATAACATAAAATACAAGTTTGTACTGAGAAAAAACAAGCACGAAAAATAGTAAAAGAAAAGAAAATGGTGTGGAATTTTTCCTATAAGCTTGATAGAGTGGTAACCAAATCTTGGTGCCTTTGCTTGAATAAAACTTATCTCTAGGAAACCCAAGATTATTTAATCATGGAAAGTGAATATAAACTTCGGATATGCAGCTGAGAGAAAATATGAAACCAACCCGTTCATCATTCGTAGCTCTGGTGGGTTCCTCCTTTCCTTCATCTGGCAGTGGCAGCCGAGATAATGTCAGTCCATTGAGAGCAGCTAACTTCAAGGGTCCTATTTTTTTGGCTTCAGCTCTGTTCTTTTTCATGACCTGCTGGAATAAGGGACACTTATAACATAATGCAGTGGCAGCCTAGGTCAGATGAGATGTGGGGACACTGAGCTGAAAAAGACAAGCAGCTCTTCTTTTGCAAGCAGGAAAAAAGGCACACCAATGGCTTCCCTGGCTAACACCACCTTACAGAAACTGCAGTAGCAAAGCAACATTCCTTCCATCTTGCTTTTCTTCATTCCACCTTTCAAACTTTTGAATCTTCACAGTAATGACAAATAGACCTTAGCAGCATGAAAGGACTAGTCTACTCAATGGACATTGGGAAATAACTGCAGGTAATAGTATAAAAATAGGGTAGGACAGCTGTAGTCTGGCATCCATTAAGTCATTTAAATTCCATGGATTCCCAGCAGTTTGCTTTCATCTTGCCCTTCCTCCAAGTCTGATGGACAAGTATCTCATCCTGTAATTCATACAACTATTCTGCAAGGAAGGCAAATCTGAGAGTATGTGATCAGTACAAGCTTGAGTAGGAGTAGGAGTGTTCCACTTTGACCCAAAATTGGTTCTCAAAGTGGCTCACAACTTAAAAATATGCCCCCCAAAATTATACTAACATCAGGTTAAAAAAAATTTGACATTTCTTTTAAATACTAACTGTGTCTATGTGCATATGTGCCTTCAAATCATCTGTCAACATAAATTTCATAGGGTTTTCTTAGGCAAGGAATACTCAGAGGTGGTTTTGCCAGTTCCTTATTCAGAAATAGCCTATAGCACCTTGGTATTGGTCTTCCATCCAAGTACTAACCAGGGCTGACCTTGTTTAGCTTCCAAGATCGGATGAAATCTGGTGCCTTCAGGCCATTCATGTAAAGGCAGGCAAAAACACCTGTAGGGCAAGGAACATATTAGGCAGGGCAAAGAGTCCTGCGGGACAAGAGATGTTAGTAAATATTAACAGAGATGATCTGAGCAAAGGAGATACAACCAGTGGCGTCACTAGCTCAGCTGTCACCCGATGTGGAGGGTGTCACCTAGGAAGGGTGTACTTCTACCCCTCCTGCTTCGTTGCTGGGCTTCCTCCCTGGAGAAAAAGCTTGGCAACATAGCAGATGGGAAGGGAGTGCATTCACCTCGCCTACACTGAAGGGGGAAGAGGGCCCAACTAGGTGTCACTCCTCTTCTGGATTGTCACCTGGTCTGGTCCACACCCCTGCCCCAGTGATGCCACTGACTAAACCTTGTGCTTTACAGGTGTGTATCACAGTGCACCAGGATAGCACTCAGCCTACAGTATGTAATAGTCAGACAAGACAAAGACATAGGTGATGACAATGCAGGCATTATTCTGTACAGCAGGGGCATATGAATCTACTTTTCTTTCTCCCTCTCCTAGAACCATATGGCACAGTGGTTTGACCATTGGATTATGTCGCTGGAGACTAGGATGTGATTCCCTACTTGGTCATTAAACCCACTAGGTGACCTTGGGTAAGTCACACTCTCTCAGACTCAAGGGAAGGCAATGGTAAACCTCCTCTGAACAAATCTTGCCAAGAAAACTCCATGATAGGTTGGAAATGACTTGAAGTCACACAACAACTCAGTGGTGTCCCTGCAATGGGTGACATCTGGGGTGGAGGGTAGGACTTCCAGGATGGGTGAGACTTCCAGCCCCAGACTTTCAGTGGGGTTTCCAGAAATTGGGACCAGAAGTATGCCCGTGAGGGCCACAGCCGCACCCCACAGGCCTGGGGAGCACCCACCCAGGCTCAGGGAGAGCCAGCACGGGCTCACAGAGATCCTGTACAGAATGGGGGAGCACCATCATGGGTCCAATGAGCTTCTGCAGGTGGCAGAGGAGCTCCCATGGGGCATAAGAGCCCATGGGGGGCAAACAGACAACCGGGTGTCACCCCCCATTCTGGGGTGTCAGCCGGTGTGGCCCGCACCCCCTGTACCACCCAGTAACACTACTGCAACCACCTTGTTATCCATCAATAGCAAAGCAATAGCAATAGAAAGAATAGAATAGAAATACCGCTTATCAGTGAACAAGCTGAGTACTCATTTTACCAACTTATGAAAGAATGGAAGGCTGAGTGGACCTTGGAGTCCTCCTTTAGGATTGAACTTGTACAACATTGTGGCTGCAGTACCAGCATTTGACCACTGCATCACCAGGGCAACAACTAGAGCCTGACACAAAATATATGCACTTATAATTTTAACAATCCTGATCCAAGGTAGGACTTCCACTCAATCCTTCAACAGAAAAACCCATCTCTTGTTACATCAAGCCTTTTTTTTTTCATTCCAGTAATATTACTCTGGGAGAGCAGGTAGAGAGAAATCATTTTGTTGGTGCAACTGTTGAATAGCTAGGAGACAGAAGTCCATGCTAATCATCTAAAAACTCTTCTGGGGTTTTGGGTCTACAGCTGTTATACAGTACTTACCAAGCAAACGCAAAGGGATTCTTCAGGTATTCACTAGGGAACTCAGTTGGACATGTCAAGAACACAGTTACAGTGGCACTTACAAAATTCAGGATTCATGCTACAAAATACTTTTTTAAATTACAAAATGTAGCATGTCTTTTGAGGGGGACATTGGATTTTGTACGTAACATAACTCACTTAACACACCGATGAAGCTAATGCCCAAATAATGCAATCCTTCAGATCATTAACAATGAAAGCTAAACCCTGTCCTGTGAGTACCTTTACTATACTCGTCCCTCCACATTCGCTGGGATTGGGGCACAGGACCCCCATGAAAGTGAAAAAAAAACACAAATAACAAAAACACTATGTTTTTACCTGAGAGAAAATCTCTCTAGGAATCTCCTCTCTAGGAATCTCTAGGTCCTCCAGTACAACTCTTTGGTCAACACTGCCAGACATTGATCCTAGAATTGCACTGGAGGAACTACAAAGGCCTATTGGAGTGTTCTCTCTAGGAATCTCTAGGTCCTTCAGTGTGACTTTTGGTTAAAGTTGACCACAAATTGCACTGGAGGACCCAGAATATTTCTAGAGAGGACATATTAATAAAATCCATGAATAATCAAATCCGCAAAGCCGCAAATGTGTAGGGATGAATATCTTTATTATTGTATTACAATATTTCCACCCCATATCACAAAGTAAGATTTATGTATGGCTTACGTTAGATCTTCTAAAATCTTCTAGAACACAACAGATCTTCTAGAATATTGTAGAAAGACAAAACTGAAAGCAATTTTGCCGACATCTATCCCATCTGAGGAACCATTTTTCAACATAATTGTGACTAATTTAAAGGGGGAAAATCTAGGTTTTGACATGTTCCAGGACAAATTCAGCAAGTGTTAATATCAATTGCTTTGAACAAAACTTGCAACAGTATGAATTCCTAGAATCATATTTCTGGATACCCTTTTCCATCAGTCCAACTGAATTCAATAGTAATCACATGTAAGAAAGTACAGAATTGCAATCTTTGTTAGTTAGCAGCTGCTAACAATAAAACAAGTCAAAGTGACAAAAAAAAAAGGTGGGGGGGCAAAAATATCTGTAAGTCAAAAGAATTCATTTGAGAAGGTAATGTAAACCAGAAGAAAGTGTAAGTAGAAGAAAGGGAAGAATACAATAAGAGAGAAAACCTGGACACAAAAAATAAATAAATATAAATGTATTTAATTATCAGAACAGTTTCAATTGTGTTTATACTGTTCATTAATTTTAAAAATCCCTGAACTTGACTAGTTTCTCTTAGGGCTAATTTACACATTGCCAAATTCTTTTTTGAAAGACAAAGCTGGAAGGGAGTCATAAAATAACCAGCTCTGATTTCACAGATATTTTTTAAAATTCTTGTGTGTACAGACAACAAAAACTCTAGCTGAGATTAACTAACAGGATGCCAATATTATAATGCTTTGGGGTCCTTTGACTGATTCTGGTAAGGGGCTTTTATGATACAACACAGAAACAGAAGAGGAAAATCCTGGGGAAAAACTCACCCCTAAAGGAGGCAGCCCTTCTACTACATTCTTCTTCCCTGAAAGTAGTTCAGATACAGGTCTCTTCTTTACAGAATCCTTTCGCACTCTGTACCTCGTAGATAGTGTTAGATCAGATTCAGACACAGATGGAGTCAACATCCCATCACCTCTTCTTTGTACTTGAGTGTCAACCATGATGTGGGTTGGGCTTACATCTTTCACCCTCCTCTCAGTCTCTGTAATATGCAGCTTCGGTTCATGGATATGTAAAGGGCCAGGAGATGGAGCAATAGAACTGTAAGGATAGTTCAATAAGGATTCAGTAGGGTAACAACCCATGACAGAAGGAAGCTGGGATTTACCATCAATGAATGGGGAGAGGGCTGGATTCATCTTGCTGTCTTCTTCAGGGTCCTCCTCTTCCTCACTGCTATGAATCAGCATAGTGGCATCTGAAAGAGACTTCTTATGCCCATAATTCACATTTTCTTCTTGTTCCTCATTTTCCTCTTGCTTTGTTCTTTCCAAGAAAACAGTGGGCTGGGATCCTGCAGGGAGCACTTTTGTCAGGGCTACATCTGCAGCCGAGGCTGACATGGTCCTCTCTTTCATCCTCATAGCCTCAAAGCTGTGGGCCAGACCAGCTATTTCAATACTGTTCCTCTTCTGCAACTGAGCATGCCGAGCGGATGTCAAAGGCTCGCTCACTTCCTGGAGGGAATGTGCAACTGGCAAACTGTCTTCCTGAAATGTCTGGACTGAGTGATGGACCCGTCGGGTGATGAGGTCAGGATTGCTACTGCTGATATAGAGGTGTCGGGATAGGTCTGGGGTGCTGTTGGCTGGCCTAGGATAAGGATAAGGGGGAGGAGGGCGATATACTTGAGTCTTCATGATATTTGGTGCAGGGTAATCTTGTGCCTGCAATTGAACATTTGTCAGTTCAGGAACACTCACTGCTCCAACCACTAGACGCCTTTCAGCAGGATAGGGGTAGGGGGATTGGCTATGGAAACTGTAATTTAGATTAAATGGATAGTGTCCAGAAAGAGGGGAAGTGAAATTTGCATGCTCTCGGATTTCAGGCTGGCTGTACACCATGGCATCAGGCCTACTGTAGGCATATGAATTGCCAATGTTGAGGTTTCTCATGGAATGACTCTGCTTGTCTGAATGTATCATTCCCCGGTTAAGCTGCTTCATGACAGTCTCATAATCTGGGGTAGGCCGATAAGAAGGTGGTATAAGGGCACTGTGCCGGTGTGATGGGATGTAATCAGGTCTAAGGACATCACTGCCAGTAATGCTTGGGTTGGAGGACATAGGTGATGGCTGCATATAGTGCTGTGGGTTATTCAAGGAGCTTGTGCTGTGAGCGCTATAGACACTGCCATTGCGGATTCTGCCATTATAGTCATGTGGTGCTCTATCCAGGCTGGTTTGTGAGTGGCAGTAATAGCCATTCTGGTTATTCCCATAGAGATTATCTGAAATACATGTGTGATCGCCCATTTACTAGCCAGAAACAGCAAACAAGAACAGCAGCAGCAACAACAACAAAATCCAGAAAAAAACCCACAATGGCTGTAGTTGAAGAATGAGCCCTCTGCCTCATCAATGTAATTCTGAATTAGAAACAGAACTTTTGCACTGAGGAACACAGCTTTATCAATGAGCCTTTTTTCCAGTATAACTACAGTGCAAGAAATGGGGGAGGGGGAGCTCAGAGCTAGACAGGAAAGGATAAATCCCTTCCTCATTCCCTCTCTTAGGAGCTTTTTCAGTTGAAGAGCAGGTCAAATGCTTTTTATAACAATAACAATCACTTTATAACAATAAGAAAAGCCTCAATGAGTGGCTTTTTTTCAAGCCTAACAGCTAAAGGGGTAAGTAAGGTGGAGGGAGCAGGTTTTGAACCTCCCCAAATTGCCTCTGGCTCTGCCCAACTCTGACAACACAGCTCCCAGGTTACTTTAGAGGGAATGAGAGCATTGGATCAAAAGATGTTTTCCTATTCCTGTACTACATGTAGGTGAAGGCTCTGCAATGATGTTTTCTTCCTTCTGTTCAGTGAGTTACCATTATTTTCTTCAACCACAGGCTCAGAGTAATAATGAAAACACAGAGCAAAATGTCATGGTTATACAAACCATTAAGCTCTGAATGGGAAAAATTTTGGCTTGAGATTCTATACAGTCAATCTCAGCTAAAACAGACACTACTGGGCTAGAAGGGAAAACAGCCACTGGTATACTGGTATACTCAGGCTTGGCCCTATACTCCTACATGAAAGGTACACACATAGGCTGCATCCAGAAGTTGATTGGGTAAAATCTACTTCTCATTAATAGCCATATCCAATTTTGGAGAATGCATCCCCTACCCCCAATAAAAGCCATTTATAATACACTAGCCGAAGGAAATGTTTCTGTCTCTGAACAAATTTAACATTTACCTTGTGAAGATGTATATGGTTCTGTAAAGTGTCCGTTGTAGTGTAACTGAGGTGGAGCTGGTGTCATCATATAAGGTTGTGGCTTGGGCTGCTATAAAAAATTGTTGAATAAGTGGAAGTATACACTTGATAACATAGTCACAAAAGATCCTAAATCTTTAACCCAGTTCAGATATTTGGGGGATCCCAATCTGCCCGCAGTGCTTTTACAAAATATCTTAGTACTTCTGACTACAAGGCAGGAGGTGCAATGATGCATAGCAGTTGACTGACTTAAATAAAAACTGTCAGGATATCTTTCAGAGTTGGAGAGGTATTGGTCTATGTTTACATCCAAACTCTGTCTCTACATACAAATAAATGCTCAGACAAGAAGCCTGCATTTGACAAGCAAGTACAAATAGATTTTGATTAGCCAAAATACAGTGTAATTCAAAAGGAACAGTGCACAACTGAATAAGAACAATTTTATATTTGCACCACTCTTTTTGAATCACCTGGTACATCTGTGGAGGTTAAGGCGGCAGAAGCTGTGACACCTGTCAAACAGCTGACTGACAGTTATCGATGATGATGACCATCAATCATCATCATTTCTTACTTGCCTCTCCCTATTAAGAAATAATAACCCACCTCTCTCTAATAACAAATAATACAATACATAACATCAGTTTAAAGAACATATAAAAACCAATACATATTAAAATCCATCAATAAATATTCTAAAAACCATAATTTTAAAAATATTTTTAAAACACACATTAAGCCAATAAACATTCAGCAGCCAGCTCCTGGCTCGTAACAAGGAATTCTCATTCTGTTGTGAAAAACATGGGTTAGTTAACAAAATCAGTACAGTGCAACACAACTAGCCCCATACCTCCTATAAGGAAGAAGCTAATGAGGGACTGGTTGGCTACTGAGACACAGTTTGCATGATTTCAGAAAATGGATGTGGACTGTGTCCTCTTCAGAAAAAGGATCTGGGAGAAGGAGGCTAAGCCTTACACAAGGAATTAACCCTCCAGAAACAGGAGTTGCAGTGAAGCAAGTTAGCATTGATGATGGCTTTTCTCCCTATTAGGGTTCCTACTAGTAATCTCTCCAGTATCAAATTTCTGTTAACTACTGATTTTAAAACTATCTGCCAAATGTGATACTCCACTGTCTTGTAGGATTTCCACAGGCAACTGATTTGACCACTGTGTAAAAAGAATGCCAGACCACCTAGTATGGCTCTTATAATGTTCTGAATATAATGTGTGATGACCCAAAGACAGGGTTCAAAAAATTAGCTTTTGGAGCACAAGTCCTGTGCTGGCTTGGAGTTACTAGAAAACTTTTCAAGATTTGCTTAAAGGTACAATAAGGAATCTGTGATCTTTTCAATTCTTACTAATGTCTTCCTTTCTCCATCTAAATAAATATACCGTAATACAACAAGATTCAGACCAGTTCTCCTCTCCCATGGCCAAACTCAGTTCCAGAATTGAACCAGCCACTGTAGTTTGATATGCTCTTTCATTAAGTTTAGTGTATTGCTTTGGGCAAGTCCTTCTCCCTTACTGCACTCCTCCCTTGGAAAAATGAAGAGAATAGCATGGATAGAAGAAAGACTAACAACTGTGATGGATCCAAACAAATGTTTATCTAGTCCAGCGTTGTGTTCCTAGAGTAGTCAACAGAACACGTTTCCTGCCTCCTTAGTTTTCAAACAAATTACCATGTCAGCCTCTTGCAACATAAAAAGGAGGAGGAGGGGAGAGAATGCAGCAACATCTGTAAGATTAACTGGTTTTTATTTTAGTGTGTACTTTCATGAACATAAATGCACTTCTTCAGATGTGGTACAGAGCAATTCTTCCACTATTCTCTTTAGGAGGGTGGACTGCCCGCCATAAATGAAATTAGGAATGATTAAGAGAGAAACTATAATCTCTTGATTCATGGAAATGACAGAAATGATTCCTCTATCAACTTGAACCTGTAGTCCAATTAAAGAATTATTAAAAAGATAAAATATATAACCAATTAATTATTTGTAGTTTCAACAACTTAAATCTACAGTGCTTATTTCGGACTGCTGCAGTGACTAAGGAAGGCAACTGACTGTCTTGGGTCAGTAATGGACTGGATGAGGAAAAACAAATTCAAATTGAATCCAGAGAAAATGGAGGTACTTGCAATAGGAACCCCAAATCCGGGGATGGAGATTTGTCAACCAGTCACACTTCCCCTAAAAGACTGTGTTAGCAGTTTGGGAGTGCTCCTGGATTTGTCCCTTTAACTCTCATCTCAAATAGATGCGACAACCAGGAGCGCTTGTTATCAACTTCAGTTGAAATGCCAACTGCAATCCTACCTGGACCAGGGAGACCTTGAAGCTGTGGTACATGTGCTACTAACCTCTCATCTTGATTTCTGCAGTGCGCTCTACATGAGGCTACCTTTGTGCCAAGTTCAGAAGCTTCAGCTGGTCCAAAATATGGCAGCCTGATTGGTCACCAGCAAATCCAGGTTTGACCATATTACACCTGTTTTAAAAAATCTCCACTGGCTGCCAATTAGCTTCCGGGCACAGTACAAGGTGTTGGTTATTATCTTTAAAGTCCCACATGGCTTGGGCCCAGGATACTTGCAGGAATACCTCTTCCTACATAATCCACCTTGCATTCTCAGAACTTCTGGGACGAATCTATTAAAGTCACAAAAGACAGACTGGTAGCAACCTCCCAGAAGTCTTTCTTTGCTGCTGCCCCAAAGCTATGGAACGGCCTTCCAGAAGAGATCCACCTTATTACTACCTTAGATGCCTTTAAGAAGGCAGTCAAGATGGATCTCTTCCACTGGGCCTTCCCATCTTGATTCCTATGAGGGATCTCCCACTTGTTTTAGAGGGACCACTCCATTTGATCATAATCTATTAGAATTTTAACTGTGAATTTTATTAATTTAAGACGGGGAGGGTTAGGGGATTTATTTAGCTATTATTGCTTTATGATATTTTACCTTTGTTCTATTGTATTTTATCTTTGTTGTAATCCTGCCTCGATCCCCAGGGAGAGGCAGGAAAATATAAATAATAAATTATTATTATTATTGGGCAAGCTTGCTCACATTAATACATAACATTAAAAAAAAAAACAAATAAAAAGTAAGAAGCACTTTAGAACCAAAGATCTTACCAGAGACAACCTGGACGATGATCGCCTCCTAACTGGATTGACTGTAACCGTATGAGCTTGTCTACAAAATAAATGTAAATGATAAAAGTAAAAATATGTACTTTGCAGTGACAAAAATAAAAGTGGAATCATATGCAAGTTTAATTAAAAATAAATTGTCCAACAAAGGCAACATTTAGTACACAACATTTAGTATTCCAAACTCTTAAAAAGATGGCTATTTCACGAGCCTACACCATTATAAACAAAGATAGTAGACCACAGGAGGGAAAATGTGCACACATGTGCACAAACTTTCACACACACACACACACACACACACACATGCACAAGCAAATCAAGGACAATGCCACACCTTTTAACATTCCTTCTTCACCAGCAGAATACACTGTATGTTTTACAATGACATCAGGAGTTAAGAGGGGGAACAGTCTGGATTTCCAAAAATGTACTCAACTATGGCAGTGAGTGCAGTAGTGTTTTATTTAGTCACCAGCAAAATCCTGCAAGAATAATTGCTTGTACCATAAATAGTATGCCTAGCTTGATTTCTAACTCTCAACAAAACAAGCATTTCTCTGACCACAACTGGTGAATTTTCAAGCAAATATTGTTTTGTTTTGTTTTTTCTTTTTGGATGCACTGATCAAGCACTTCAAGAGGCGACTTTCCACTTCAGGTCAGGCATAGCCACAGGTGGCATTAAGACTGAACTGCACTTTAGAACATAATGAATAGTAGAGCATAATGATGTTGCCTTGTAATGTAGAGGGGACCGCAACCTAGACAAGACCCACCCACACAAACTCTAAAGCACTGTGCCACTTATTTCTGCAGTATCTCAAATGTTGTTGCCCCTTCCATCTGCCTAAAATGTTGACCTGAACATACTTAGCACTTAGATACATCTGTCTTGAAACAAAATGTCAAGATGGCTATTCTACCTTACTCACGTATTCCAACAGGCAAATAACAGTGTTTTACTTCTGAAACCCAGTTCCCAGTGCTATGGCTGCATTTAATCACATAATTTCAAAGTCTGAGCTTGGAAATGTTATTTTTTGGATCAGCATAGTGATGTTGTCTGTGCAATTTGGTCCAAAACAGTAACTTTTCCAACCTCTGGTCAAAATTGGTAAAAAGCAGCCCTGCCTCAAGTACGTACGTGAATAGTACAAATACCTAGCATGCAAAGAACACAGAAGGAAAGAAAGAGAATGTTTTCTGGCTCACCCTTTGGGTAGAGAAGGACGAGAAAGGATTGGAAAGCGTGGAAAGGAAAGAATGAGGAAAGATTTCTGAGAGCCTTCCTCAGGCGGAGAGTCTGGGGAGTCTCTAAAGACAAGGTACATGCAGACAAAATGGAGGCAATGAAATAGCACATTGAAATAAGAAATTATGTTGGTTACAACAGAGGAGACATTTCAGTCCATCTTCCAGTGGGCTTTTGGAGGGTGTTCTTTTTTATGGTCATGATCACCCAGCCCTTTTTCTACCAGAAAATGAAAACATAAACCTGATTCTACAGAAAGTTTCTGTTAGTCTATGACAGGGATGCAACAGAAGTGGTTTCTGAAGTAGCTTTTATTTTTGGCCAGTAGGCATGAGTTAGGCAAGATTCTCTGCTGGTGTTTTATAAATATAAGTTCTAATCCACACAGCTAAAGAAAAAAAATGTTAGCCATGTTAAATAAACCAAAAGACACACAAAACTATACAAAAATTCACTATGGTGTGCCTCACAGCACCGTATCTGAGTCCAAGGAAGTGCATTGTTTGGTTTGACTACAGGCTTGTTTTGAGGGATGGAGTTAATGTTTTCAACATTGATCAGTGAGCCCTTGGTACTTGCTGGGGTTTGATTCTAGGATCCACCATGGATACCAAAATCTGTGGATGCTCAAGTCCTATAATACAATGACATAGTAAAATGGTGTCCTTTATATAAAATTGCAAAATCAAAGTTTGCTTTTTGGAAAATTTGTGTGTGTTTTTTTTAATATGCCTATGGCCATACCAGCCTGAACATGCCCGATATCATCTGGATTTTTTAAAATATATATTTTCAAGCCATGGATGTTTGAATTGGTGGGTGCAGAATTTGTGGATACCAAGGGCTGACTATACACTTCTGATACCACAGGATCACTAAATAGTAAATGCAGTGTGCTCACTATACAAAAGTAAGGGCCACTTTACATTATTAAATCAGTATTCCTGGAAAATGATACCGAATGAAACTCAAAGGTAACTCAAGGCTGTGACTTTTTGCCTCAGGATACTTGAATCAAGGGACTTGTCTGTGTTAATTATGGAAGCAATGAGGGAGAGAAACTAACCAAATAAACAAAATAAAGCCCATGGAAGAAAAACAGAACTGCTTCCTATGACATGAGCTTCACTGAGTTCCAGTACCTGATAAGATTTTAAATTGCTGGCCTTTGACTAAAATCTCTCTTCTTCTAATCTACTGTAGACTACACTTGCATGTGGTTCCTTCACAAGTTATTTATTTATATATTTCCCAACTTTTCTGTTCCCACAACACAAAGTAGAGTAGAAAAGATCATTGTAGGAAGAGGTTCATGGCAATGTATGCTGTGTTAATAGAAACTTTGAAACTATGGTTCTACGAAGAGAACCAAACAAACATCAGCTATTTTGGTAAGCTCGTAATATGCACACTTTTGTACTCTGAGACTTCATCTCAGTAATGGATTTCTTATTGTGAAGCATATGAATGAAACAGAAACATTTAAAAAGACATATTCATTTGAATAATGAAAATCAAAACATTGAAAATACAGCTTCTATAAGCCTTGCAAAAAGTAAATGCAGTAAAAAAAATAGCATAGTGCTAAAATACTTCCATTCTTGTCACTCAGTTATTAAAAGTTATGTAAATAAAACCTCAAGTATAGTTTCTAATGGATCTCCAAGAGAAAAATAATAATTCTAGACTTCAGAACTGTAGGCCAATGTATACATTACAATTAGTTGTGTATTTATCATATCATGAGTCATTTACTCACATGAATTTAGCCAAGTGTGGAACTTGCACAATACCATAAACAGCAATTTCTGTGATCAAAGATTTCACTTTAAAGCATTCTATGCCACTTGCAGAAGCTGCTGCTTTAGTTTTTGAGAATCCTCCACACAGAGTAGAACAGTCATAAAAGCATACCCCCACATCAAAACACCAAGAAAACTGTCAACTGTGATGTATGGTTAAACTTACAGTTCAGAAAACTAACTTTATTGGAGTACAACTCCCAAAATCTCACAGCTAACATGGCCATTGACTATATGGTTGGGGAGAGTTTGGAAATTATATTCCAAAAAAACCCAATACTTTTTAAATCTCTGGTTATACCTAAGAATGTATCAGTAAAGTCTTCAATTCTTATCTGATGCATAAGAGAGTACATATAACCAAGTGCTGTTCAGTTGATAACAGAATTTATAGTGAGACACAAACAAAAGCACCACCTCAAGCAGGTCTGGTCAGAACTCTAGTTTGCAGGACCTAATTTGTTTTTAACTAGAATCTGAGAAGTAAAAAGCTCAGTGGATGAAGTTAGCTACAAAGGAGCAGAACCAATTATTTATTGCACCTTGTTAGACATACGCTAGTGTAATTTGCCTATATTAATACAAATCTGCATTTGACAGTGCAATCCTATGCACAACAGTTCAGAAGCTAGTCCCACTGTGTTCAATGAGACATATTCACCAATAAGTGTGAGGTTTAGGACCTGTTTTAATAACAGACTTAGGTTAAGAGAAAGAAGTCTAAAAGAAGAGAAAATTGAGCCATTTTGCTGAGCTATGGGCAATGATCTGGCAGTCTAATTTCTACCTATCCCTGAAACTGAGGAATATGTTTCCAGTAATCCACTCCCTAGCAGAAAGAAGGGGAGTTGTTTTTTCACTAACTTCAACCTCTGAAGAAGCAACTCTTAGATATCTAAAATCAGTACAATTAGCTCCACTGTCTAAAACACAGAGCCTAAAGAGTAAATTGTCACATAGATCGATGAATCTTATCCACTCCAGAAATGACTCTTTGTACTTTGTACTGAGGTTGTGAACTACAGACAGCGTAGCTGGTGAGAGAGTGAAACCAGAACTGCGAAATCAGAATCAAAACCACTGCTATGATTATTTTCTTCTTTTATACAATGCAATTCAGATCATATAGTCAGAAATTTAAATATTTTGGGAGCTGAAGATGTCCTTCCGCTGATGGAAGAACTCGTCTACTTATAGAACAACTTAGAAGAAGAGCATTTCGTAACAAAAGTGACCACTGTTGTCAAAGTTTCTTCATCAGCACAAACTCTTTCTTGTATAATGTGCCAATATCAACATATTCTAATAGAACATATATTCCAGACTTTATAATCCTTACTCACATTTTCTTATACTCTGATGCATCCTCTGTAACACTATACTACAGTAAGGGAGGAACAAGATTTCCAAAAAGCACTAATATACACTTTGCCTACCACTTAAGTTCTTTGGATCCAAGTCATTATTCTCAGATTCTGTACCAAGATGAAGAATTCTGTGGCCTCATATGGGACTTTTATTTGCAAAATTCTTTCCCAGGTAAACATGTTCCAGTTTCAAGATAATGCATCTAACCTGCCCTACTTGGAAATTACAAAATACAAAGTTAGAATTCATATGGAGAGACTTTGAAGTGAGCAGTGCTGTACTTACAGGCTACATTTATTTAGTCTATAAAATTTGTGCCGGGCCACACACATTCTCCACACATATTTTGCTGTCTCCATGTCTTCCTGTTGAATAAAAGAGATATATGTAAAACAAAGTTGGATAGGTGGTCAGCTGAGAGCCACTGTCATGTCAGTGGACAGTAAGTTGATTTGGAAATCAGCAAAGAGAAACCCAGCTATCCCATCCACTTGATATGCCCACAAAAATCTATCACACACAGCAATGTGAGCATTTTCATAAAAATCAACTCTCCAAAGACAGAAGTGCCTGCAGTATGTGGATTAGAGTTATCTCAAAACAGAATTTAAAAATGTATGATTCTTCATTCCACATATTAAAGCTATTGCGCTTCATGATGAGATGGTGAATAAATGTCGAGAACATATGGACAAAAACTTTTAATGACACAACAGGCCTGCGAATGTGGTATATAAAACGGGTTAACTGCTACTGATCTGACTGTCATCCTGCTCAGCAGTTACAAGAACTTTAAGCTGGACTTTTTAATTCATAACTGCTGGGGATTCACATTTATAGTGAATAATCGTGAATATAATAATCAAATGTGATCTTAAAATCTTATCTATGGCAGCACCCTGACCAAAGCGTTTAAAAGGAGCTGGGAAATTATATCTGCAGGGTTTTCTCCGTCTCAAGGTGTCTTGGAATAAGCAATGGTGATACTTTAGATACTTGTTCACTAATCACCAAGACATCAGAAATGCTTTGGTGAGGGTGCCTCCAGGCTGCAAAAATAGATTTTTGGAGGGGTAGCATCACAGATTTAACTATGGTGATGGAGCTGCATCATGTTGCCTTATGTGACAATGCCAAGATATCAGCCAATATGAGAAAACACTAATTAAAAGTATTTTCTTTTAAATGTAACATAAACAATTCAGTGTAAATGCTTTATACAAAATCACTTTAAAAGTAAAAGCTCACTCACTTACAGTTTGGAACTGGATAGTCTCTTCTTTATTTGCCAGCTCTAGTGCAAAAAAGGACTTGTTGTGGGACATGTTAGCAATGTCATGCCACCTATACAGCGGATGGGGAGAGAAGTAGGAAAGACACAAATTCTCAAGGCCTCACAAATTATTGCACTGTAATTGCAAGCAGACAAAAGAGAATATGAATTTGCCATAATATGTCTTGCATATTGGCAGAAATTCTCAGCCTCTTCGTTTACTTCCACTTGAGTTGTCTAATTATTTAGTTGGCTGTTTTTGGGACATGCCTCCAACGGAATACAGAATTGTAACAGCTAAACTAACAACAAGACACCACACCTTATGGAGCAAAGACATTTAAGTAATAATCATCACATGAAAATAAAGAATGCATTAGCAGCAGGCATCTCAAGTAAACTGTATGGCAATATCCTCAAATTTGGGGGGGGGGGGGGAACCTGTTACTCCCCTTTCCTTTGGTTATGCTCTGTTCTGTGCACTTTCAACATGAGAAACAAGTTCTGTTTGTATATTTTCAGGTTCTTGCAAATGCAAACAAGAATACATGTGTTTGAAAATGCCACTGTATCTGGGAAATAAATTTACCTAAATATGACAGGGGGTCGACCATTTTTGTGCTTTACAAAGATTCCATCAAGACAAGCTCCAATGAAAATGTCACTTCCTTGGCTATCCTGGATAGTAAACAGAGATAATGAAAACATTTGAGATATTTTTCCCAAAAGGGGTACAACTATTCATTATGTTGAAAAAAAATACCTAAATTACATGTTTTCTCCCAAACCATTTCAAATCTCCCAAAACCTCCTTTTAAAAAGCAAGTTTGCTCTCCCTAACCCCACAGGCACCCAAACCTTTCCAACATGGACAAAAATGGCCAAAGTGACATCATGTCACTTCCAATGTGCTAAACTATTCTACTGTAATATATGGGGGGGGGGGGGGAGGGAATCCCCTTCTTTGTTTGCAGTTGCCCATCCCTATTCTAGGTGTTCTCATTGTTGGAGGTTTTGTTTACTACTACAAGAGCAGGAGTGATGTTGTTGTTTTCTTTTTCTGTTTTTTGTAGTTGTGAAAGTCCTTTTTGTTTGGTCCAATCATGACTTCCTTCCAAAAGAATGTGAAGATCAATAATAACAGTAATAGTAATGATAATATGCTTATTCAACATCGTTTCTTTATATGCTCATATCCCTCAAGTTTTGCCTCCATGGTCATATCAACATTGCAAAGTATGTATGTATGCATGTGCATGTATATACGTGTTTGTTTTTAAAATATATACACACGCACATGTCTAAGTATGGTGAGAGCGTATAATTTGCATATTTAACCTGCCTTCCTATCCAAAAGGTAAGCAAAATAGCTAATATTTATTATAAATGCAATATAAAAATGTTGTGAGAATATGCAGAGATGACGCAGAGCAAAACTTTGAAGCCTATGAGTTGTCACACAAACAAACTGGCAGACTGGAGCTTCACCAGCAAACACAGCTGCAAGATGAAAGCACCAAAGCCTGGCTTTTCTCTGAAGAGGAACTGTTTATTTCTTGTTGCAATCACACACGAGAGAACACAGCTATAGAGACAAACTCCTCCTACAACAAACCCACAAACTGTACAATGGTGATCTGAGCTTATATACACATTTGCCATGAGGCAATCTAGCTCAACCCCTTCCTGTACAATTTCCTGTGTTACATGGAATATTGTCTTCCATTCCACATGACAGAGCATATTTACGTAGTGGCCATTCACCTGCTATCTGGATTCACAGCTGCAGCCACTTCCTGGCTATGAGCAATGAGTGTCCATTAGCTTCTTTGCCACATCTGAACATTTTCAATACTGCTCCATACATTTAAAAAAATGTATTTCAAAAAAGTCTTAACCTAATTTGTCAAATACAGAATGTTGCATACTTTAAGTGTCTCCTGGTGTAACATCTGAGAATTTTGCTAAGCAACAGAAATGTTATAAATATTTTACGTTTGTAAGTTTCACATCAGAGTGTCTCATCCCAAATCAGCTTAGAATATATATTTCAAAACAAAAATTCAATATGCAGAAAGAAAAACAAAATGCACAATTATAACTGTTCATCCTCATGGTAAACTAATTCAGAAAATTCATGAATGAAATCTAGTTTTACCTTTGCAGGATAGCTCTCTTCCCCATAACCTTCCATTCTCTCAACCTCTTGCATATATAACATCTCTGCATCAGGTGGCATGAGCCCCCTTCAAAAACAAACAAGTAATTCCATTTACTAACTAACTTAACATAAAAACATTCAGAGAGCGATATTTATTGCTGCAATATGTAATTCTTCTCCAAACAAGAAAAAAAGAGTATGTATAGTTGACTATTATGTCAAATGTGGCCATCATAAACACATGTGGGAATAATACCAGAAATACAGGACTAAAGCAGATGTAATGCTGACTCCCTACAATCAGTGGCCTGAAAATCAAGAGGACCCTGTACAGCAAGATTCCTTCCTGCCCCTCCTCCTAATCATACAGCATTATTATTATTATTATTATTATTATTATTATATTTGTATCCCACTCTTTTCCCAGAACTGGAACGCAGAGCAGCTTCACAACATTTGAAAGCAATACAATTAAAAACACAGAAAAGTGATACAATTAAACAGAATTAAATTGTTAGAATATTAAAATACATTACTTATTAAAAGAACAAAATTATAATAATATTAAAGCAAAGCCAGAGTTTCCATTCATTCTGGAACTGATACCACCAGCTGACCTTGCTGTCTAATCATGGAAAGCTCCATTTAGCCTAACCAGGTTGTGAAGAATGTGTAGCCTTCCATGTGTTGTTGGACTATTTCAGTCCTATGTACAAGAGAAAGATTTTCAATTGTTTTCTCCCTACTGCAAAAGCTTATAGGAGGTTTTGTTCAGGGTGTGTGTTTGTTTGTTTTGCTGGAACAAAATGTTTGTGAAGGGTTTTAGCAAAAAACCCATTGCCTTGTGCAAAACAAGCTTATCAATTAACACAAAACATGTTTTATAACAGATTAGATTTTTGGTACAGTCTTCCATATCCAAGCTTTCAACCACAGCCATCCCCTCCCAACATGACTATTGCCTTGCCAATGGAGGCAGTGTTGTAGTGACAGAGGATCCAGAGGACAGGATCAAAATTCGAAATGACCTGAACAGACTAGAAAGCTGGCCCAAAGCTATCAAATTGAAAATCAACAAAAAGAAATGTAAAGTACTGCACTTAGGGCAGAAAAATGAAATGCACAGATATATGATGGGGAACACCTGGCTGATTGAGACTACATGTGAAAAGGATCTAGGAGTCCAAGTAGACTGTAAGTTGAACATGAGTTAACAGTGCGATGCAGCAGCTAAAAAGGCCAATGCAATTTTAGGCTGCACCAATAGAAGTATAGTGTCTAGATCAAGGGAAGTAATAGTGCCACTCTACTCTGCTTTGGTCAGGCCCCACCTGGAATACTGTGTCCAGTTCTGGGCACCACAATTCAAAAAGGATGTGGAGAAACTGGAGCGGGTCCAAAGGAGGGCAACTAAAATGGTGAAGGGTCTGGAAACCATGCCTTATGAGGAACGCCTTAGGGAACTGGGGATGTTTAGGCTAGAGAAGAGAAGGTTAAGAGGTGATATGATAGCCCTGTTTAAAGATTTGAAGGGATGTCACATTGAGGAGGGAGCAAGCTTGTTTTCTGCTGCTGCTGCAGAGACTAGAACACAGAACAATGGATGCAAACTGCAGGAAAAGAGATTCCACCTCAACATTAGGAGGAACTTCCTAACAGTAAAGGCTGTATGACAGTGGAACACACTCCCTCAAAGAGTGGTGGAGTCTTCCTTAGAGGTCTTTAAGCAGAGGCTGGATGGCCATCTGTCAGGGATGATTTGATTGGGAGTTTCTGCATGGCAGGGGATTGGACTGGATGGCTCTTGTGGTCTTTTCCAACTCTATGATTCTATGTGACAATAACAGGGCTGGGTGTTCCTCTAGCCTTCTCCCTCTGTCTCCCCAGCAAGAAAAAAGCTGTGTTGAGAGGGGACAGCTGCGGCTGAAAATTGGGGTCTGGAAGGTTGGGGAGAACAGGCACTTTCATCCCACCTGAAGAACCTTTACAGTACCATCTTCTGCTCCAAGATCTGTTGACAATTAATACTACAGGAAGTCAATCCCAGATCCAATCTGGCAATCCTAAACCAAGACAATGGAATATATGATGGAAATGCTCTACTAGAGCAAAATAGTAGTTCAGCAACATATTGAGAGGTCTACATATTCTTCATCCCTGGTTCATGCCACTCTTAAGAAGATATTTGTGTTATTCAAAGCTGCTTCCTGATGTGGTCTTCACGGTTAGTGCAGAACAAGTGTTATGTCTACACTAGTCCAAACGCTAGGAATGTACCCATTTTACAACACAAACAGGTGCTCATCAGCAACATTCAGATCAGAAACAATGTCACAATTTCAGATGTATTACCTGTACTTCTGATGGAGTAAGGCCACTTTCTGGGTTGCTTCTTCCAGGATCTTCTCATCTTGTAACCAACCCTGAAGAATCAAACAGAAGCTATGAGCCTTTTTCCGATATAAATTAGCAATTTGAAAGGTTATACACAGTAATATATGCACAAAGTTATCAGGAGCCAATTTTTATGCACAACTTCCCAGGAGTGGGAAAAAAATGGAGACTATGCTCTTCCCTCAGTTTTAATGCAACAACAAAACTGGGCGGCGGGGGGGGGGGGATTCTAATGTTACTGTGCACCATTTCCAAAGTTATGTGGAAATCTGTCCCAAGCATTTCCTTTGTCAGCCATCTAAGTCCCCTCACATAAAAGATTGTGTGAAAGCTCCAGATGTATCAATTTCTTGCAATGAAGATCATCCATTATATACTGTTAAATACAAAAGCATGCCCCTTTCATGAACCTAACATGTCCCTTTCATGAACCTAATATCTATCCTATATGTATATGAGAAGGGGTAGGTGAGAAAGAAAGTTCTTTGCAGTCCTGAAAGTCTTGCTGCTTTAAGAACTACTAAACTTTGTTTCTTTCCTTAATGTATTTCTACAACATGGCTCTTTCACAGTTATGATTCCATTTAAACTACATTGCTGCATTCTATGGACTCCTGAGGTTTGTAGTTGGTGGATGCACTAGTACTCTGTGGCTAAGAATGCTAAATGCCCTTACCTAAACTGCAAATCCCAGGATCCCATAGAACGGAACCATGGAATTTGTAGTAGAATCAACTGTGAAAGGGCTCTAGGCTTCAAGCATAGCTCAGGATAAATTACAGTGGGCCCCTGGTATTACAGGAAACCCCCCACCCACCCCCATGGATACCAAATCCGTGGATGCTCAAGTTCCATTAAATATAATGGCATAATAAAATGGTGTCCCTTATATAAAATAACAACATTAAGACTTCCTTTTTGGAATTTATAAATTTTGGGAATATTTTCAAGCCATGGATAGCTGAATCCATGGGTAAAGAATCTGTGGGTATGGAGGGCTGACTCTACATAAACAGATTATAATATGGCCTGAAGAGAAACCAGAGTATTATAATAGATTATAATAAAAATATCATTGAAAGGCTAAGTAAAAGCACAAAGAATAAATAGCTTGTTGAAAATCATTTCTCTCCTCCCTTCCAGACAAAAGAGTTTCTAAGTAGCTTTGAGGTGACATTGGAGAACAAAGAATTACCTTAGCTGGAAGACAAAGACCAAGATAGTGGATAGCCTCCCATGTAACTCAGCCTCAGATGGTTTTTGAGTAGCCCTGACAAAGCAATAGACTTGTATGCTCTAATAGCACTATAACTAAGCCTTATTATTGGCTAGGTTTCAGCAGTCAATTTTATTCAACATGAGACACAAATTGAGGTAGGATATTTTAATTTCATCCTGATTTCACAGCGTTTTAAAAATTCAGCTATTAATATTCTAAGAAGACCATGAAGCAAATATAAAAATCCAAACAGTTTGGCTAGAGAAGGAGAAGAAATAGTAGTAAATAGCTCTCTTTTAAACTTTTAAACTCTTTTAAACCTCTAAACACTTGTTATTTTAGAAACAATGTGAACATTTTGAGTCACTTTTCTTAAAACCCAAAGTCATTTTAAATAAAATAAAAATTAAAACACCACATCTGTTTAAAGACAAAATAATGTTTTCAATACAATATCAATAACCACTGCGTATTATTTCCACACTTTGAATAATTTCCCAATCAATTCCTATTCTTCCATCCCCAAAGAAATCCCTAAAAACAGAAGAAACTGAATCCTTCTTACCACAGGGAACAAGGCAAATCTCTGCAGAAACTCCTGTGACTCATACTGGTCATAATCTCCAAAATCAGCTGAGGAATTGAGAGAAGACAGACAGAAAGTAAACTTTTATAACACTTTAAAAGTGTCACTAACAGAGTGAACAACAAAGTATCATTTAAGGATGAGGAACAGACCACAAATTAATCTGTTAAATGCATTAAGATGTTTCATATCCCATAGAAGTCGCAAAAGTCATATAAAACATAAAACTTGATAGTTTGTGCCTTTTGGTTTTCTATCTAAAATGTACAAAAACGACCAAACAAGTAATAATTCATTGAAGCATTTATGATTAAAGAGCCAGTCAAAGCTACATAAAAACATGATAGATTGCTGTTACATAAGCAAGCTTTTGCAATTAACTTGTTAGATCTTAGCAAATAACATTCTTGGCCACTCTTTCCTAGTACAGGATTATCATTCTAAGGAAATAAAGCAAAGCAGCCAAATAAAATAAAACAGAGGCCTAATGTGCTATGTAGTCTGGCCACATCTATGATTCATCTTTATAGCTGAGCTCTACTCTGACCTAAAGCATTCATAACAGTATCACACTACACTGTTATAGGTCTATTATTCCACTTTAACTGCTATAGCTGCCTCTTGTGTCATTCTGGAGTTTGTAATTTAAGGTGTATGAGCTCTCTGGCTGAGAATTCTCAATGCCTCTCCCTAAACTACACATCCCAGATTTCCGCGGGAGGCAGCCATAACCATTAGTGGAATAAAAATGCTGTAACACTGAAGTGTATATTCAGTGAAGTTAAATAGATACCCACCAACACCCCACAGAGGAGAACAGAAACATCATTGCAACATCCCTCTTCTTAAGCTACAGACCACTGTCCAGTCATCATGCCTTGCTGAAAGTTCTTCACCATGTCACTGTTCATTTAGACCATTTCTTGTTTCTGTGTGCCTTCAAGTCATTTCTGACTTTTGGCAACCCTAAGACAAACCTATCATGGGGTTTTCTAGGCAAGATTTGTTCAAAGGAAGTTTGCCATTGCCATCTTCTGAGTCTGAGAGCATGTGACCTGCCCAAGGTCACCCAGTGAGTTTTATGGCTGAGATGGGGAATTGAACACTGGTCTCCAGAGTAATAGTTCAACATTTAAACCACTATGCCATGCTGGCTCTCTCATTTAGACCATATCTGCTTGTTATTCACTGATTTAATGGAGAAGAGGACATTTAGTGCCTTGATTAAATTAGAAAAAAACAGAATCGTCTGATATTCTGCTATTAAAAATGTCTGCTATTATGCTATTACAGCTCAATGAACACCTAAGCATATACAGGGTGCAAAATGCCACAGAAGCTGACTTTTGATGATGGATATATTATAAGGAACATGAACACAGAGCTTTTAAATTGGAGAGAAGAGTTGCACCAAGGGATCTATAGATTCTGAAACGAGTATGTAAATTGTATTCTAAAAAGTAAAACTTTAAAGCTCTTCACAGGTGAGCCTCAAGGAGTGGCATTTTGGGGGCACAAGTGAGTGTCACAACATCTGATTGTCCTGTTGTGTAACCTATACCCAAGACAAGAGGTGGCCATCAAAACAGAATACAGAGAAACAGAATGGTTCTTAATTGGCAAAGAGATCAAGCAAGGCTGCACAGTATCACCCTGTTTATCAAATCTATGGCCTGATCTAGATTGGCAAAAAGAAGTGTGTTCATGGCTGCATGAAAGTCTAGCCTTTAGATGAGAAAAAGGGAAAGTGTGCCATGAAAACGCTTTTTTTGCATTTTAGGGGAGAAGAAGCGCCTTTAAAAAGGTGCTGGTTTCCCCAGCTTCTTTTTTAAAAACTGCGGAACAGCGCAGCTCCATCTAAAGGCTGTGGTGCAGCTGCTAAGCATTAAGGAAAAGGCAACTTCATGTCACACTTTTCTGCCAATCTAGAAAGCCCCAATATGAAGAAAATACACTACAAAGGGTTGGCTTGGACTCAGAGGCAAGAGTGAAGATATATGGAAGGTACATTAACAACCTCAGATATGCAGATGAAATAATACTACTAGTACAATCAAGCAAAGACTTGGAGCAATTACTGAAGAAGCTCAAAGAAGAAAGTGTCAAGGTCAGACAAATGCTGAATATCAAAAATAAAAATAATGACCATGGAAGGTGTACAAGAAGCCATAGTACAGATGCAAGAGCTGGACAGCAAAAAAAAAAAAGGAAGAAAATCAATTTAATTTGAAATATGGTTCTGGAGAAGAGAATGGACAGCCAAGAAAACAAGCAAATGGATTCTGGAACAGATCAAACCTGAACTCTCTCTGGTAGCTAAAATGATCAAATTGAATCTATCTTATTTTGGCCACATCATGAAGAAAAATGAATAATTAAGACAATGATGCTAGAAAAGGTGGAGGGCAGCAGAAAAAGAGGAAGACTGCATGCTAGAGAGATAGATTCTATTAAGGAGAACAGAGGCATGTGCCTATAGGCTCTGACCAGAGAGGTTGAGGACAGGGGGTCTTGGAGATGAGTCAAGGGCAGCTAACAACAAATAAGGCCAACCTTACTAGAGGAACTACTACTAACCCATGGAGGCTACTGGCCTGACTTCTGTTCCTTCATGTTTACACTGTCTGTTCACTAACCCTTCCAGACAAGCAAGGAAGGAAGGACAGGAAAGGAAAGGAACAAGTGCCTTCGCTCATCATGCTCTCTTTATTTTATTTTGGCAATCCAGAATAATAACGACAGTGGCTACACAGACACTCTCTCCCTGAAAACTGGAGAGTCTGACACTCCACCTTTGTGTATAGATAGAGAGTTTGACAGCAGAGAGTAGAGACAAGATGGATCTGCAACTTGCTCAGCATTTGACTGCTAGAGACTTAGGGAAAAAGAGCTGAATTAGGGAATGACTCTAGCAACTCACATTAATAACATTTTAAATGACATCCCTGGAATGCAAAATTATGGATGCAGTCTAAGCAAAAGTAATGATTTACTAGGGGCAAGTCATTTATAATATCACAACTTCCCTGAATAAACATGGGCAATTGCAACATATAGTCAATTTTTGCCTCTGTGGAGCCCCACTACAACTAAAAGCTGGCTGAAATTGCAGTTTGATGTAATCAAAAGTATATTTCTATTTGCTATTTGGATTGGGTTTTTTTCACATAGGGTAGAGTGTTTGCTAAACCACAGTTCCTGGACACCGTGAGGTGTAACTGACAATCTGGGGATGTTTTTCACCTCAAATTGTTTTTGTGGAGCTATGAGGCCTTTAGGAAGTCCAAGGAGCATCAGAAGTTCAAAAAAAAAAAAAAAAGCCTTAGGTGATTCCCCACGATATAGGAAAATAGAAAGCTAATTTGCTTTATACCAAAGTTTTTTTGGGTAGGATAAAATAATAAAAACAATCCAACAGAAAATGAAACCTAAATAATAACATTCACAATCCAGTATGAGATTAACAATGATAAATCAGATAAAAATTACAATCAATAAGTCTGTTCTGTAATGACATTGCCTGCCAGCTGGGCCATAATAAATAAATTATTTTTCCCATCTCTCCTCAAAGCATGGCACAACATGTTAAAATACAAAACACAATAATAAAATAAAACACATTAAATCAACAGTTAAAACCCAATACTATAAAACCATTAAAGTACATTCATATTAGTATGTTGCTTAAAAAATACAAATTAAAAAGTCATGATTTAAAATGGACTTGGTAGGTCTGCCAAAAGAGATATGTCTTTAACTTTGTTTTAAATGCCATTAGCATTTTAGCAGTCGTATATCTTCTGGCAGGTCATTCCAGTCTGGGGGGAGCCGGTGAAAAGGTCCTCTGGGAAACCATTGCCAATCTAGTCCTGGTTGATTCCACAAAAGACCTGAGTGGACAGGGTGGACTGTATGATAACCTGTCCACAAATCATTTAGGGCTTTAAAGGTAATAACCAACACTTTGTACTTTGCCCAGAAAATAACTGGCAGCCAGTTGAGTAATTTTAAGATCAGTGGAATGTGATCACTCTGGATGCGCACACAACCAATCCAGCTGCTATATTCTGAACCAGTTGGCCCAATGTAGAGTGCATTGCAGAAGTCCAGTCTTGAGATTACTAGCTCGTGCACTGCCATCTTCAGTTCCTCTAATTCTAGGAAGGAGGGGCATACTACAACCAAGGGGCCAGTACCAAGAATGCCCTCACATTCCTTCCCTAATACATGGGGCTTATGTTCATAGAATCACTATATATGGGTGAGAGCTGGACAGTGAAAAAAGCAGATAAAAATTATATCAACTCATTTGAGATGTGGTATTGGAGAAAAGTGCTGATGATACCGTGGACAGCCAGAAAGAGAAACAAAAGGTCAAGCCCTGGAGGCCAAGATGATTAAACTGAGGCTGTTGTACTTTGGCCACATCATGAGAAGGCATGAATCATTAGAAAAGACAATATTACTGGAAAAGGTTGAGGGGAGAAGAAAGAGAAGAAGACCACACATTAGATGGTTAGACTCAATTAGAGAGAACAGAGGCATGAATCTGCAGGAAATGTGAAGAGCAGTGGAAGACATGGAGTCTTGGAAATGTCTCATTCATGGAGTCAGCCTGAGTCAATGTCAACTTCAGGACAGTTCACAACAACAAGCAGCATCCTATTAAAATGCTATACTGTTTGTGAGCTTCCCAAAAGCATCTGATTGGCCACTGTGGGAACAGAATGCTGGTGTTACATCTAATGAAAACAGATTTAAATGAAAACAGAAGAAATAGCAGTTTGAATTGTATAATTTAGTTCTTGCTTGGGTTTTCTGTAATAATATTGCTATTTTTAAACACACACACACACACAAGAGAAATAGCTTATTATGCATAGTAATGTTGCTGTTTTGGTTCACGAAACAGAGTCCACACATTAATTCACTAAAAATAGCATGGAAGCAAATCTGAAGATTGCAGGAATGAAAGCATAATTCCAAGGTATTAAAGTATACTACCTTTCAACGTGCCAAACATACCAAGGGAGAACAAGTGCACCATTCAAAGGCATTTCAGAAAAGAACAGCAATTTTCAGCAGTGTGAGTAGTCATTTTGCCATTACTCTCTGAAACACTCATACTTTTGAGTAATAAAGTTTGAACTATTATTCCCTGGAAAACACTTTTGATACAAGCAGTTTCCTGCATTAATCAAGAAGCAGCTGGGTTCTAATGGCTCAAAGTGGTGCAAAGAAATCCCATGTTTCCATTACATACATTTTATTCTTTTGAATCATAGAATTACAGAGTTGGAAGAGACCACAAGGGCCTTCCAATCCAACCCCCTGCCATGCAGGAACTCCAAATCAAAGCATACCCAACAAATGGCCATCCAGCCTCTGCTAAAAAACCTCCAAGGAAGGCGACTCCACCACTCTCCAAGGGAGTGTGTTCCACTGTTGAACAGCCCTTACTGGTAGGAAGTTCCTCCTAATGTTGAGGTGGAATCTCTTTTCCTGCAATTTGTATCCATTGTTCCGAGTTCTGTTCTCTGGAGCAGAAGAAAACAAGCTTGCTCCCTCCTCAATGTGACATCCCTTCAAATATTTAAACAGTGCTATCATATCACCTCTTAACCTTCTCTTCTCCAGGCTAAACATCCACAGCTCCCTAAGGCGTTCTTCATAGGGCATGGTTTCCAGACCCTTCACCATTTTAGTCACCCTCTTTGGACCCGCTCCAGTTTCTCCGCATCCTTTTTAAATTGTGGTGCCCAGAACTGGACACAGTATTCCAGGTGGGGCCTGACCAAAGCAGAATAGAGTGGCACTATTACTTCCCTTGATCTAGACACTATACTTCTATTGTTTTTTTTTTTTTTTTGGCACTATTACTTCTCTGGATCTAGACACTATACTTCTATTGATGCAGCCTAAAATAGCATTGGCCTTTTTAGCTGCTGCATCGCACTGTTGACTCATGTTCAACTTGTGGTCTACTTGGACTCCTGGATCCCTTTCACACGTAGTTTCATTCAGCCAGGTGTCCCCCATTTTATATCTGGGCATTTCATTTTTCCGCCCTAAGTGCAGAACCTTATATTTCTCTGCGTTGAATTTCATCCTGTTAGCATTGGCCCAGCTTTCTAGTCTATTCAGGTCATTTTGAATTTTGATCGTGTCTTCTGGGGTATTAGTTACTCCTCCTAGTTTAGTGTCATCTACAAATTTGATAAGTATGCCTCCAATTCTGTCATCCAAATCATTAATAAAGATGTTGAATAGCACTGGGCACAGGACAGAACCCTGTGGGACCCCACTGGTCACTTCTCTCCAGGATGGAAAGGAGCCATTGTTGAGCACCTTTGAATTTGGCCAGTCAACCAATTACAAATCCTTGTAACAGTTAACTTGTCTATCCCACATTTTGCAAGCTTGTTTGCAAGAATGTCATGGGGAACCTTGTCAAAGGAAATCAAGATACACTATATCCACAGCATTCCCTTCATCTACCAAGCTGGTAATTTTATCAAAAAAAGAGATCAGGTTTGTCTGGCATGACTTGTTTCTCTGAAACCCATGTTGACTTTTTGTGATTATGGAATTATCTTCTACGCAGACCCTCTGTTTAATGATCTGCTCCAGAATCTTTCCTGGTATTGATGTCAGACTAACTGGACGATAATTGTTGGGATCCTCTTTTTTCCATTTTTTGAAGACTGGGACAACATTGGCCCTCCTCCAGTCTGCAGGGACTTCTCCTGTTCTCCAGGAGTTCTGAAAGATTATTGCCAGTGGTTCTGATATTACCTTTGCCAGTTCTTTTAATAACCTTGGATGTAGTTCATCTGGTCCTGGAGACTTGTATTCATTTAAATTAACCAGGTATTCCTGTACTGTCTCTTTACTTATTCTGTGCTGAAATTCCCCTATTCTGTCCTCTGCCCCATTATCCTTAGGTTGGGCACCCTTTGCCTTTTATGAGAAGACTGAAGCAAAGAAGGTGTTGAGTAATTCTGCCTTTTCTCTGTCCCCTGTGAGCATTTTGCCATCTTCACCACACAATGGCCCTACCATTTCCTTCTTTTTCCTTTTGCTGCGGACATATCAAAAAAATCCTTTTTATTGTTCTTAACTTCTCTAGCAAGCCTGAGTTAGTTTTGCGCTTTAGTTTTTCTGACTTTATCCCTACACATTCTGGCTATTTGTTTGATATCCTCTTTGGTGATTTCCCCATTTTTCCATTTTTTATACATGTTCTGTTTAAAACTCAGTTCAGTTGAAAGTTCTTTAGTCATCCATACCGGTTTCTTGAGACATCTCCCATTTTTCTTCCTCATTGGAACTGTCTGAAATTGTCCCTTTAGTATCTCACTTTTGAGGAACTCCCATCCGTCTTGAACTTCCTTCTCTTTTAGTATTCTTGACCATGGGATCACCCCCAGTATTTCTCTAAGTTTATTGAAATCAGCTTTCCTAAAGTCTAGAATGCGTGTCTGACTATGCTTAGCTTCACCTTTCCACTGTATAACAAACTCCAGGAGGACATGGTCAATTCCACCTAAGGATCCCACCACTTGCACCCCATCAACTAGGTCTTCCCTATTGGTTAAGATAAGATCCAAAATAGCTGATCCCCTTGTTGCCTCTTCCACCTTTTGGACAATGAAATTGTCTTCCAGGCAAGTGAGGAATTTGCTAGACCTTGAGGATTTGGCTGAGTTTGACTTCCAGCAAATATCTGGGTAGTTAAAGTCCCCCATCACTACTACATCTCTTGTTTCTGATTGTGTGGTCATCTGTTCTAGAAAAGCATCATCCATTTCCTCCATCTGACTTGGGGGTCTGTAGTAGATCCCCACAGTAACATCCTTGTTGTTTTCCTCTCCTTTAATTTTTATCCAGATGCTGTCCACCTGGCTTCCAGTATTGATGTCCTGGATCTCTTCACTGGTGTAAATATCCCTGACATATAATGCTATTCCTCCTCCTTTCCTGTTTGGCCTGTTTCTCTTAAAAAGGTTGTACCCCTCTATTTCTACATTCCAATCATGAGACTCATCCCACCAGGTTTCAGTGATGCCTATTATATCACATTTCCCTTGTGCTAGGAATTCAAGTTCATCTTGCTTATTTCCCATGCTCTGCACATTAGTGTAAAAACATCAAAGACCATGTGTCCCCTTTACTTGATGCCTGTGCACATTTTTTGCCTCCTATTGTTGAGTCCTTGCCCTGTTTGCCTTGTTCCCTCTATGCCAGTTTGGCTATTCTCTCCAGCCCTTTTGCCTTCCAGAATGCTGTCTCCATTCCCCACATAACTCAGTTTAAAGCCCTCCTGATCAGATTCTTCAGACTGTTGGCAAAAACGTTTTTGCCAACGGGCGTGAGATGAAGACCATCCCTTGCCAGAAGTCCTCTTCATGGAACCGTAGCCCATGATCTAAGAATCCAAATTGTTCTTGGCAATACCATCTGCGGAGCCAGTTGTTGACATCTGCTATTTTCCTCTCTCTTCCTGGACCATGCCCTTCTACTGGCAGAAGAGACGAGATGACAATCTGTGCATCCATTTCCTTCAGCTTCTTACCCAGAGCCTCGTAATCCCTTCTGATATTCTGAAGGCTGTATCTTGCTGTGTCATTCATTCCCATGTGGACCAAAAGGAAGGGGTATTTGTCAGTAGGTTTGACCAGTCATCAGCCTCTCCATCACAACACGGATCTTTGCCCCAGGGAGACAACACACCTCCCGAGACATCTTGTCAGGTCCACAAATCACTGCTTCTGTACCTCTGAGCAAGGAGTCCCCCACCACCACCAAGCACCTCTTCCAAGGCTTAGCAGCGACTGTTCCCTGCGATGGAACTCCCAGGCTCCCCTGCTCTGTCCCTGAAGTCTGTCCATGCTGGTCTTCCTCATCCTCCTTGGTAAGTGAAAGGGCTTCAAAACAATTCTGTAGCTGCAAGCTCCCTCTGCTATCCCTGATTTCCCTGCTTCTCTGTGTGACATTCCTCCAGCTGTCTGCCTCCTGTGTACGTGAAGTGACCTTCTCATCCCCAGAGACTTCCTCTGTGTGGTCCCCTTCCAAGATCATTCCTTCCATTCTGTCCAGGAATACCTCTTGCTCCCCGATATGCTGCAGTGTAGCTATCCTGGATTCCAGCTGCTGTACTTTCTCCTCCAAGAGCGCTACCAACTTGCACTTGGGGCATGTGAAGTTCCCCACATCTGTAGGCAAGAAGACAAACATCCCACAAGTGCTGCAGGTGACTGCAGCCGTTCCCTCAGTGCCCATACCCAGAAGTGTTAAGGAATCACTAAAACAGGAGTGTGGACTTCCTCCTCAAAGAATATCCCCCAGTAAACACCAATGTCAAAGCCCCTGATGGCCTGGCCTATTTCACCAATCTCTGTCAGTGATCTCAATCTACTGGGAACATAACTTTATAGGGATCTCCTGGTTGCTAACTTGTATTCACTTCCTCTGAGATGGAGGGGAACCCCTCAAAAGCACTTTTAAAAAGGGAGAGATTTAAAGGAGAACCTCTAAAACAAATTTTACAGCTCCCCTGCTCCTTATATTGTACTTTACCCTGTTTTTTTTTGGGGGGGGGGGGGGAATTCACACGCCTAACTATAGCTAGTCTCCTATCTCCTCCCACTTGTGATTCACAGATATGATTCACAGAAACTCCTCCTCCTCTGCAACAGACACACTCCCCCAAGAGATTTTAAAAATCCACACCACTTAAAATGGCCGCCAAGAAGCTGCTCTTCCTTCTTCTGTCTCTAGCTCCAACTGGCCTGCAAATGGCTCTCGGAGCAGTTCTATATAGCTAGTCTCCAGGATCCTCTCACTTGTGACTCACAGTAATGAAGTACAGAGGCTATGCAGCTCTACCATTCAGTTATAGTTTTAAGTATTTGAGGGAGGGCTGTGATATTTATTTGGCATTGACTATAGTCTTATTTTGCTTTGTTTTTTAATTAAAGATATTTTTTGTAATACAGACATACAAGTACAGAAAGAAAGGCCCTATACAGACTGGCCTGAAAGGCTGGCCTGTGGGCAGAGTCGGGGTGCAGCGTCCTGACGACACATGCCCTACCTCCACCCCAAGGGCACCATGATACCGTGCGCCACTCCAGACAGTGTGCAGCATCATGGTGCGCCTCCGGTGTTGCACCAGATGATGCAGCACCAAAGGGGTGTCATGCAGCCACACCACTGCGTGTTTTGTGGCTCCTTTTTGCGCCTTCCAAAGGCTGGATCGGGGCTGCAGCAGGAGGTTGCCACAGCCCCAATCCAGCTGAAGAAATGGCAGCTGTAAGTACAGCCCCAAAGTTAGTAATGGTCACAATATTAATGAGCACAAAGTACACCAAGGGCACTCTTAGGTTAAAAGTGATATTCACATTTTATTTAAAAAAGAAAAAAGAAAAAGAAAATCAAGGGCCTACATCCAATGGATAACCCCCAACTAGAGATGTGAAGGCCGACAGAAAAAATTAGGGATGAAAAACAGTTGTGTCATGTACATAACTATATTGTGTATATAACACGTTATGTTGCATTTTTTTGATATAACCAAGTGAATCTGTCATTGTACAAAGACAATGTTCTACATTCTATTACATACATATCTTGCTTTGCTCTTATATTCTTCTTGTATGTGTTTGCTATCAACAAGAATTTTAATTGTTTTACAGTTTGATGTTAACTGTTTTCATGTACAGTATTGTATTCTTACATGTATTTTATTGTTTTCATGTACTGTATTGTTCTTTCTTTCTTTCTTTTTTCAACTTAACTCACAGTAAGTCATAGTAGCAGAGCTCCAGAATTGCATGAAAAAAAGTTTTTAAAAAGTAAATTTAAATTTTAGAAAACCTGAAAGGTATGCTGGGTAGGGCATAAGGCAGGGAGGCTGGGTTAAGGGAGAAAGGGAGAATCAAAAAAAGAACGCAGCATCCCCAGTTGTGTGATTAAGAGGTGAGTTAATGGCTGCTTTGAAAGTCGTATGTTCCTTTTTTTTTCTTTTCTTTTTTTAATAATATGATTGCTGTGAAAATGGGGCTTGTGCGGTAAAGCCCCTACTGTGGGAAGCAGGACACAGGATTAGTTAAACTTTTTGTGCAATCCAGCTCTTCTTATCATGTGTTCTTCTTGTTCTCATTGGTTTAACAAGAAGTGCAAGAATCAGTTTTGTGGAACAAGAGTTTCAGCAGTCCAGGTACAGCCTAAGGGTAAAACTAAAGAATGCATTCAAACCAAATACACAAGTTTCCCACTTTAAAATCACTTTTATGTGATTGGAACTACATTAAGTTACCTTGAACAGCTAAGCCGGCCAGATGAATCGCTTGCTCAAATGTGCAAGGAATGTTTCCTTCTAAGATATCTTTCTTCAGTTGAAGATAATACTGGTATCTATGAAAGGAGAACATGTGTTTGTTTTTCCATCACTGCTGATTTATAACAACACAGAGACCTATGATTGTTCTGAAGTCTATGAATAAATATAAAAGTGTGCGTGCGTGTGCGTTACTCCCCTGCTATCCAACAAGCTAGTCAACAAACAAATTCAGAAAGGTTAAAAAAATTCACTGATAGAACGGTATAAAGCTCTTTGTACATTGAAATACCCTCCCAACCTCACACAGAGTATAAATGTCATGCATTTTCACAGGACTCACCTGGTAATCTCCTGCTGAAGCTGTGAGACAGAAGGCACATAAAAAACCACCCCAAAGAATACAGTTGGCTCCAATGCATATTTATCCAGTTGTTTTTTCAGTGGCTTGTCCAAATCTATCCACCGGCGCTGGTTCTGCTTGTTGAAATACCAAAGGCTAAAATAGGTGATCTAAAAGGAGAAAACAAAAAAAAAGGGGAAAGGAGGCATGATGGATATACAGAAATAAAACCAGAAATTTCATAGTGGAAAAGATCTGCTTGCATTGGAGATTATCACATGGGAGGCAAACACCCTTCTTCCATTGTTAAACCACATTAATCGCATGATGGGGGGGTATCACACCCCCGCATGCTTATCCCATTCTTCTCCCATCCGTAAACAGTAATGGACCCATCATTTGATATTAATGGAAACTCCCATTAATAACAAATGACAGATCCATTACTGTTTACAGATTGGAGAAGAATGTGAGAATACCCAGTATGTAGGGTTGTAAAAACTAGACAGTGAAGAAAGAGGATAGAAAGAAAACCAATTCATTTGAATTGTAATGCTGGAAGAGAGTTGTGAGGATACCCTGGACTGCCAACCCCCCCCCCCCAAAAAAAACCCAAATACAGTCAGCCCTTCATATCTACAGCAGTTTTTTTCCAGACTCCTCCTGCGGATATCAAAAACTGTGGGACCAAAAGTCCCATGGTTTTTAATGGCAGTGCACTGTGCGTGCAGACATGCTGCCACAGCCATGGGCACACACCACCATTAGGGACAATGGGGCACAGCCATCCGTGGATGCTCAAATCACTGGGTATTTATTATTCATTTAGTATTTATTGTATTTATATCATGCCCTTCAGCCATAAAGGCTCTTAGAATGGCTTACAATTATTATTTTTAATTAGACTGTTCCCTACCCTGAGGCTTACAATCTAAAAAAAGATATAATTCACTAAAAAAGACAATAATGCTTGATAGGGTAGAAGGCAGTAGGAAAAGAGGAAAACCAAAATCCACATGGATAGACTTAATGAAGGAAATCATGGCCCCAAATCTGCGAGACCTAAGTAGGGATATTGGTGATAAGGGGCCAAAACAGACAGCCCGGTTAAGACGGCTTCGCACCTAAGCCAGACAAAAGCCACACTGGCAATTACACACCAGCCAGCTTCTATTGGGCAGCTTTTTTTCTGCCCCAAATAGGAGTGGATTTTTTCTGCTCCTATTTAAGGTGGAAGCTGTCTGGATTGGGCCACATGTCTGTTTGACGTGGCCCCAATCCAGGGTAAAAGGGGTGGCTCCAAGCCAACCCTTTTTGTCCTTCTGTTTCGGACCAATGTTACTTGAAGGTCTCTTCTTCATAGGGTCTCCATAAGTTGAAGTCAACTTGTTAACAATTAACAACAGTATAAGATTTCTATAATAAAACTGTAATACTGTACTACATTAAGATTTGCACAGATTAAAATATGTAAATAAAAAAATATTTTAAATATTTAAATATTTTAAATAAGTAAATAAAAATATTGGTGCTGAAAATAGTATTTGTGAATTACTTTTATTCTTAGCTGAAAATCAGTTGCAGAACCTACAAAGTTAAAAACAAGGTATTCCCTGTCTTTTATCTGAATAGATTATTGATCTGTCCAATGACATGTCTATGGTCTATAAAATATTTAGTAGCTCTCAGAGAATTTTCAACTATCACCTATATTTTTCAAAGTGGAAATGCCAGAGATTGAACCTGGACTTTCTGCATGCAATCCTTCCCAAATAGGCACACACCATGCATTCCCTTCTGTCAATTTTTAACATGCTAAAGCAAACACTACTGCCCTAAACTATGTCTTGTTAGAGAACCTATTTATAACCAGAAATTCCCCACATCAATGTCTAGGAGAGAGAAAGATACACCAGAAGCATCTCCCTCAAATCCATAGGGGATGAGGTCCCATCACCTCCTGTAATTCAACCCCAAAAATTCAAAAGAATATGATTCCCATCCACTCCTTCCCATGGCACTACTGTGGGCAAAACTACATACTAAATACATTACCTTCCTGAGGGCCTAGATTACTTTCTGACAGTTCTCTGTTCTTCATACTGTCTGTATCTAAGTACCCTATAGGCACCCTGAAAGCACCTGATCCTGTCTGATCTTGAACGCTAAGCAGGGTCAGGTCTGATCAGTACTTGGATAGAAGTGTGCAAGGGATACCAGGTGCTGTAGAACGGTAATGGAAAACCTCTCGGAATAAATCTTTCAAAGAAATTTTGATGATAGGGTTGTCATAAGTCTAAGTTGACTAAGTTGCAGGAAAAAAGATTCCACCTCAACATTAGGAGGAACTTCCTGACAATAAGGGCTGTTCAACAGTGGAACACACTCCCTCGGAGTGTAGTGGAGTCTCCTTCCTTAGGGGTCTTTAAGCAGAGGCTGGATGGCCATCTGTCGGGGATGCTTTGACTGGGAGTTCCTGCATGGCAGGGGGTTGGACTGGATGGCCCTTGTGGTCTCTTCCAACTCTATGATTCTATGATTCTATGAACAATCATGAGTCTTGCTCCAAGACTCATCTCCCCAGTGGGCAGAATGTAAATATTTTAACAAATCAATAAACAAATACCATATATACTCAAGTCAACCTCATGCATTTTGGTTGGCCCCATAAAGGTATCATTATTTGAATGTTATTGGATTTACTATATGGGCAACACGGCTACCCCTACATATGTTTTCTCTAGTCACAGGACTCTAAAACCATCAAGTAGTATTTAAAGAAAGTCTGTCAAATGGTCTGTCTTTTCCCATAAATACATGTCAAACGTTAGAACTATCGACATGTTCAGACTAAAGCACGGGCAGGTACCTTCTTGGTGTGGGACACATTGGATTCTTCCAAGCCACAAGTGATGCACTCAAACACTGCTGAGGTTGAGTGGTGGTAGAAAACACATAGTTTTCTTTGACAACAAGGTACACGAGAAGCATGCAGCTTATTATTAAGCACAGTCACACCCAAGATAGCTTTAAAAATACAACATTTTTTTAAAGGCGCATGCTCCCCAAATGCCTTACTTTCAAGGAAAAGTCTTGTTCACTGCTATCCTGCTTAATTTCAGCACCAGAAGCACCAGCAGCAAGAAACAGGAGACCAAAAAACACACACACACACACACACACAACAAAATGGACAGAAAGCAAGATGCAGTATACCAGCCATGCATTGAGGAACCTCCAGGATGGAGATGCATGCTTGCAGGTTTTTTGCACATACAAAGAAGCAGACACAAATCCCATAAATGATTACTCCTTTTACCCTGAAGAGACAGATTTTTCCCTACTATTCTTATATCTACTATTCTTACATCCCTCCTCACTCACTTTTTCTAAACAAAAGAACCCCCAGTTTATAACTTTTCCCAATAGGGGAATTGGTCCAACTTTTTAATACTTTTGGTTACCTTTTGCTGCTTCTTTTCCAGCTCTGACCTCTGCCCCACCCTCCAGCATCAGTTGATTTGAAGGAAATCAGGCCAGTCCTGTGGATCAAGTATTTATGTATATATTTATACCCTGTTTGTTGGCAGGGACTTGGAGTTTACAAGATCTTGTAACTAATTAATTCTCAGTTACAACATACAGTTTGGGAGTTACTGGAGCTAGATCCTGCATGGCATTCTGATAATGCTTCTTATACAACACTCTTGTCACTGCGGGTAATCTCTGTCTGCCCAGGTGCTAATGCATTTAGCTGGTTTGCCAGTTATAGTAACAAATGTGAGCTACCAGTAATCTTTTACGTTTATGCAATGATTTACGCTAGTCACAAAGGACTCTTCAAGTTTGAATGAATGATTCTAATTGTTTCAGGTTGACATCAAAGATCACTCACTTCATCAATATATACAGTATTAAGTTAGTAAATAAAATAAAATCAATAGGGAATTGTCAGGCAGGAAGATGGTATGGGGTAGTAATGGGTAAGGGCTACTCCCATCACATAATTCTATAAGCTATGTTAGCCACAATGGCAGAGTTTTTGAAATTCTGTGTGCTACTAAACATACATGTTATTGTCTCTGTAAAATGGGCACAAATCTAAAAGGTACAGTACAATTTCATTTATTGTCCTGGCTTTACATTGACACAGAATTTAAAAGGAAACAAACAAGCACACAATTAAGAGGCCCAAGGAGGTTCAAAAGTTTCAGACTTGGGGGGAGTTCCCAGTTAAATCTGGATAAAAATACACAATCTCCTGCTTACACCCTGGCTGCAAGTGTATATTTTAGCTTCATAAGCTCTTGGTGGCATTCAGGCGTGCCATAACCCTGATGCTGAATGGACTAAAACAGAATGACTTTTTAATCACTGAGAAAGCAATCTGCTGTCAGTAGCAGAAGAGACTGCCCAACTCTACAGAAACGACATGACATAATTCTTGAAATATGTTAAGCTTCCAAGATTAACACTGTTGTAAGGTTTGTTTATTTTAGCAACTTACTCATCATTCAACCTCCGGGCAGTAAATCAATGGGAGTTAGAAACAGACTGCAGATTTTCTACACAATTATGTTCCAGCTAATTGCTTTCTTTGTTATGTGTCCAAGAAATAGCAGGTTTTTTTCTACACTTATGGTGTACCTGAAACTTTTTTGAAGGGTGCATGTTCAACTCTGAATTGATGCAAAATATATCCAATGATTAAAAGTTAATGGGGAAAAGTGAGCAATGGGGAAAATGAGGATTCACATGAGCCATGATTAACAAGAAAATATAACTTTAAGATTCTGAAAATGCACCCAGTAAATGCATAGTATTACCGTGTTTCCACAAAAATAAGACAGTGTCTTATATTAATTTTTGCTCCAAAAGATGCGCTAGGTCTTATTTTCAGGGGAAGTCTTATTTTACCATGAAGAAAAATTCACATTTATTGTTGGGGGGGGGGGGGGGAAGAGAACATTTATTATATACTATATATATATATATATATATATATACACATACATATACATACATACACACACACACACATACATACACACACAAAAAAACTTTGCTAGGTCTTACTTTTGGGGGTGGCCTTATATTTAGCAATTCAGCAAATGCTCTACTAGGTCTTATTTTCTGAGGATGTCTTATTTTCGGGGAAACAGGGTACATGACTTTTCCAGCTTGCACAGTGTTAACAAACATTTTACTTTATTTATTAAAATATTTCTAAGATACTCTTTATCAGCATAATTCAGGGTAGGGTTCACTCACTGAAGTCACCTTAAAAAAACAAAACTAAGCTTAAATAATTTAAAGATGAACAGTTGAAACAATTTAAAATAATTTTAACTCAAACAAAATAAAGCCCACAACCTAGCAAATCAGAAACCAAGTTATAATCTCACTAAGTGTTAATTACTTGGGTAAATAGCCAAGTGTCAGCCTGACAACAAAATAAGGGCAATGGTGGCACCAATGGGCTTTGGTTGCCTTGATGGATGACCTGCACCAGGAACTGGACATGGAGAGTGCAACCTTGTTGGTTCTCCAGGATCTCTCAATGGCTTTTGATATCATTGACCATGTTACAGTTTGGGGCTGTAGGATGGAGAGCCCAGGAGATGATGATGGGAGATTCTTGGTCAACCTGTTGGTCACTGGCCTGTAAAGTCCCATGAGGTTCTGTTTTGTCACCATGTTATTTAACATATGCATAAAACTGCTGGCAGATTTGGTGGTTCTTGTGTCATCAGTATGCTAATGACATCCAACTTCGAATTTCTCCTTTCCCACCATTCTAAACTGGTGACAGTTGAATGGAATGGATCAGGAAAACAAACTGAACGTTAATCCAGACAAAACAGTGGTGCTGCTGGTCAGACGAAGGTAGATCAGTAAATAGGGATTTCGCCTGTGTCCAGTGGGGATTGCATTGTTTAGCTGCATCCCATTAGTACTGCGCTCTACATTTTACTGCCTTTGAAAAATAGTCCAAAATACCAAATTGTCCAAAGAGGGGCAGCTAAACTACTGGCAATTCCTTTATTACTATAGCTCCACTAGCATCTGGTCCACTTCCAAGCACAATACATAGTTCTGGTTATAACCCTTAAATCCCTCTATGGCTCAGGTAAAAACTATGTGAAAGACCATATCTACCTATATGTGGCCCAGGCTCTAAGATCTTCTGGGAAAGCTCTTCTCTCAGTCCCACCAACTTTACATGCACATGTGGTAGGAACAACGGAAAGGGCCTTCTTTGGAACGTCTTCCCTGAGAAAGACTGTTTTCTGTGTGTTGGTAACTGAAAGTTAATCTAGTCTTTTAGGAAAATGACTGCAAAGGTTTTTAACAGAGTCCCATTTAGTTGGATTTTTTTAAAAAAATCTTTTGCCTTTTTAATGGATTTGTTGTTTAATGGTTTTAATTTTACTTTTATGGACAATTTAACTGCATTTTAACATTAACGTACAACACATTTTTCTTTATTTCTTTGTATGTACTTTTATCTGTATTTATTTTAATTTTTGTAAGCCCGTTTGATTCCCAGTTTTTTGGGGAAAGGTAGGATAAGAATGAATTCACCCCTCCTCTATGGAGTTTATCACACTGGGACTAATTTCAGTATTAAAGAGAGATTAAAGTGCATTTAAAGCATCCCACAAATAAATTGGTGAGTAATTGCGTGAATGACTATCACACGCAATTGTGCAAATAAAGTAATATTGGAAATTCATTGTCACCAAAATCAAAAAGATGCATGTTAATGTTTCTTTGTGACCACTTTAATGGTGGGTTTTGTGCAACGTCATGTGAAATCGTTTTGTGTAATTACGTGATTTTTCCAGGATATTCACAGGATAAATTCCTGAACTCCTTCGTGTCATAAACTCTAATATGCTGTCTTTACTCATGGTGCCTGTATTTTATATTTTAAAGTATCACACACCTCATCATAATGTCTTGCTATTAGGTGGTTTAAAATTCAATCAACTAACCAATTAATCCATGTTGCTATAACCCTTTCAAACTACCCATGTAGGATAGCCACAGAATGTAGGCTTAGACCTCAAGCTATTTAACAAAGAACATTGTTTGCAGAAGTCTACTGGAGATAAGCAACAATCATGATATACAGTATCCATTTTTAGTCTCTCATATACATCATCATATATGTGTCTGACTAGCTGGCTAACTCACCTGCTTTCTTATGTTGATATCAATATTACTAATCATTCCACTGAATCCCAAGAAATTGTGACTGATTACACATGTAATCCAAGACAGTTAAATTATCAGTACCTTTCAAAGTCAACCCTTGAAACAGAATATGATGTGCTCCCCAATATGGCTAAGGCATTTTCATACAACCAAGACAGCTGAAAGCTCATAACAAATTACTTGATCATTGTAATCCAAAACACCAGCTGCTGGAGCTAGCTGACTGATTGACCCATGCAGTTTTGGATGGAAGAGGAGGATTAGCAACAGAAGCCAAGAAAGAAACCCCTCAGCATCTACAAGCAGCTTTCAATTCAGTCAACCAGACATGTGATTATCTATCCATAAAGGAGACCAATGTTAAGATTATGATGTATTATCTCATGCACACATCTTAATTAGTCTTACAGAAAGCAACAGCCAGGAACAAATATGCATCCTTGCAAACTGCAAGGTACTTTTTAGTAGTAGTCCCTCAGAAATGTGGAGACTGATTGACTTGCTCGCTCGCTCGCTCACTCACTCATTCGGGTATCAAAATTCCACACCAGCAGGACAGCTGAAACTTGATACACACATAGCCCAAGATGCTATGTAGCCAGAGTGTTTTGATGTTTAAGTTACAATCAAAATCTCATCCTAGATGCCAGTGTAAATAAAGCCACACAGAAAACAGAAACTTTGCCCAAGGGTCTTTTACTCCTCTTTCACAGATTTCAATCAAGCATTTTCAGAAAGGAGGCAGTCTAGAATAGCAGCAATAACAATAAAGCCAGGGAAGGCCACACATTCAACAGAATAGAGGGCTGCATGCATCCATGGCATTAGGAAGAAGGCATTTTACTTAGCATCTAGATACACTTAGAGAGAGAAAGTCTTTTTTTACTGATCGTGTGAAGAGAGTGGAAAATTTGCCACTTTGAATTACAGCTTCAAGAATTCCCAGCCTGTATGGCCACTGGGAACTGTAGTCCAAAAAAATAAATTTTAAAAGTAGCTCTCTCACTCACTCTTCCTGCACCCCTTCCCCACACACATGTAAATAAATGTTATAGGAGGAGGTTGTTTCTGATGTCCAGGTTCTCTCCACTGAGTACTGTATTTCTCAGCTTGGAGCTTTTGAAGGAGAAGGGCATTTTGGATGCTATGCAGGCAATCAATACCTTCAATACTTAACCTTGTTTGAGGCTCCTCAAACAAGAGGGACCTCTGGGAACATTCCTCTCATCTGCATATGTTCAGATCACATGAAAAATATTTCTGAGCAGAGTGAGCATAGAATCACATAAAGTGGAATTCACTCTAAGTTGGAATTCACTCTAAGGGACATTTGTGTCATGCAGAAATCTTGCAGAAAACTTGAGAGATGATCATTCAACTTCTGTTTAATAACCTCCAGTCACTACCTTCTAAAATAGCCTGTTCCAGTGATTAGCAGGTCAGGAAATTCTTCCTAGTATTTCAGTAAAATCCTCTGAATCATGTTCTATTCTTTGGAGCAGCAGAAAACAAGCTTGTCCCATTTGGTACTAGACAGACTGCCAGATATTTAAAGATGGCTAAGTTCTAGTCCTCTTCTGATTTCTTGACTATATTCTCTATTTTGATTAAGCACTGAGCCAAGATATGAAAAATCTTGAACTGATTAGATGTCTTCATTGCAGTCAATCTTCTACTGTCATTATTTCTGTTTTCTTAACGTTCAGTTATAAACCTGCCTTTGCACTTTCTTCCTTGACTTTCTTCAGTAATCATTCCAAGTCTTTGCTATTTTCTGCTTCTCCACCTTTTGGCTAAGATCAAGTGTGCTAGGAGTAGGTATCTGCATATCTTAAGTTGCTGAAGTTTCTTCATTCAATTTCCACACTTCTTTCCTCAAAGTCTAATTCTGCTTTATATTTGGTACATTCGGCATACAAATTAAACAATTGGAGTGATATAATACCACTACTGCTCCTCCCCAGTAGCTGCTTGGCACACTTAGTCTGATTACTCAGTAAAAGCCTGTCTGACATTGAAGATCCTACCTGCAGCAATGCTGCCCTCAGCATGGTCATTTGCCTCACAGGAACATGCAATCTCACCACCACAGAAAGAGAGTGCCATTGGTGAGACAGCAAACAGATCACCTCCCAATGTTCTCTTCTCCAAGATGAACATACCCAACTCCCTTTATCATTCTTCACAGGGCTTGGATTTCAGACTTTTCACCATCTTGGTCATTCTCCTCTGGACTCAACCCAGCTTTTTTACTACAATGCTCAGAACTGGACACATGTAGCCTAGGGATGGGAAGTAATTTTGTTGGACTCGGCAGTCTTTCTACATTTCACCATAAGCATATTTGCAAGGTTTACAGGGCATTTCCGAGTAATATAGTGCACGCAAAACAATACGCATAACTTAAAATATGAATACTATAATGAGCATAACTGGGGGAAAATCTTTGAAAAATACACAGAAATACTTTAATCAACAGGGAAGTTGTGTCAATTATGTGAATTTATTTGTGCAAATAAATGCACATATTAGGAAAATGCATTTAAAAACAGTGTGAAGACAAAGAATGAAGAAAACAGTCTTGTAACCCAATTGGAAGAAGGGGTAGGAAGAAAATTCAGAGAAACTGAACAACAGCAAAACTGAGTGAGGGATGCTCTTTATCAATTATTATTTACATGACAGGATAGGGTCTTCAGTGTATATAAATAGGTAGTCAATCAGCTCTGCAATTTTTGACACTCTCTAACCAACATTAACACCAGCATTTCCTACTCTTTCTGGAAGGGACAGAACAATACTAAGTTTTAACTTCTATATTAAAAGCACCACAACATATGAGTAATAGTGCCTGTTCTGAAAACTTGTCTGGTAAGTAGTTAGAGAGAAGAGTGTTCCATCTACAGATCAAGAAAAGGAACTGCATCTATATTATTCTTTAAAAGCCAGAGCCAGAAAGAGTATGCTTAAAAAGATGGAGCTTTCAAAGAAGATGAATGCCTTCACCTTGGATGTAGTGAAAATCTAGATTTCTTCTTCCAGGCCATTTATGCGATGGATGAAGAGATATATGTCATCTTATTAGGTGTCTACGGTTGTTCAACATAGGCCTCTAAATTACCTGTATAGTCGTCCCTCCCGATGAGTCTGCGGTCTCACTCATTCATGGACAGCAAGTGGGGAGGGACAAAATAGTGAGTGTGCTTGTGGCATGTGCACAGCAGCACAAACAGGAGTGCACCGCCATTGAATTCAATGGTGACTTGATTATCGGCATTTTCCAGATTTTGGGGGGGGGGGGGCAGAACGGATCCCCCAGGAATCGGGAGGGATGGTTATATAAGTTATATTGTGCTGAAATAATTGATTCAGCTTTGAATTGTTATGCTACAAAGACCTCAGTAACTGTGTAATGGCTTATACCATGGCTATTGGTATTATGTTAAAAACATGCTACAAGAACAATTAATTCAACAGGTAGGGCAACAAACCTGTCACTTAGCCATAAATGGATTTCAATATGCATGCTATTAGGCAAGTGACCTCCAACCAGAGATCTCAGACAAACCAGTCCTTGGAAAGAAGAAGACACCACATTAAAAAGGAAAGAGAGAATCATGTTCAACCTCACCTGCACAAGACCCCTGCTGGGTTTCATTGGACCCTATCAGACATCGGAAATTGGAAGCATAATCCAATGGCAATTTGAACACAACCATGGGGTTTCACGTTATTACGAATTAAAGTATCTCACGCAATTTTGGGCAAAAGGGAAGTCATTCTGAACGCAATCATGGGTTTTACGTTATTGTGAATTAAAGCATCTCACGCAATTTCAGGCAATGGGGGGGGTCATTTTCGGGTAATGGGAAGTCATTCTGAACGCATTCCGAATGCTATGGGGATTCACGTGAATTCACTAAACTAGCAAATTCACGTGAATTCGAATTGGCTCCATTCGCAATAAAGAGAAATTCCTCCCATCTTATAAAGTCTATTTAAATACTATTCCAAACATCCTCACAAGTGACAACTACCGTCAACTATAAGTGAACCTCATGTTTAAGTAAAGGGCAAGTTTTGGTACCAAAATTATGGATTTTGATCTAACCCGTGGATAAGTCAAGAGTAAAACTTAGAGACATGTAACAAAAGATATAAGCGCCAAACCTAAGCAAAACAGTGCAAAAGGACTTGCATAACTGTTTGTGTTTTTCCAAGCCAGGCATTCAAAAGATCAGAAATGGAGCCAAAGTTCAGAAAGTAAAAGGATTGGTGCTTCTTTTAGGTGCTCCTGGGATGGACCTAAGCTCTTGCCTTTTGCCACTCCAAGAAAGAGAGTGGAACCACTGGTTTTATCATGTTGTTTTGTTTGTAGCTGGATCCATATTTAGTTGTTTTTGTTGTGTACCTTCAAGCTGGAAGAGATTTGAAAGCTGAACATGTAGTCTGAATTTACAACAGCATTAAAGACCACTCTCTTCCAGCCAGTTTATACATATTTTTAAACTGTGAATTTTAAATAATGAATTTTAAATGTGGATTCTTTTAATATGTACATCTTATTTTAAATTGATGTGTGTTTTAACTCATGTGTTCTTAACTGATGTCTTGTATTTGGTAATTGTTGTTCTCCACCTCAATCCATGGAGAAAGACAGATAATAAATAAATATTATTATTTTATTATTATTTCCAAGTTATGATGACCCTAAGGCAAACCTATCACCAGGTTTTCTTCACAAGATTTGTTCAGAAGGTTTGCCTCTGAGATTGAGAGAGTGTCACTTGCCTTTTTTCCCCAGAAAAAAACCCACATTCCTGTATTACCAGAAAGTTACTCTTGCATTGCACTCTAGTCCCATGCCATCTTATAAACTAGGACAATTTACAATGAGTATCTCAGTGCCTCCTAATTGTAAGAACAAAATTAACAAGCTCCCATCACAGAGTAAGTTGGGTGGGAAGCAAAAGCAACCTTCTGACTCAAGGATTGAGATCATCAGGGGTTGGGTCAGAAGACTGTGCTTGCCTTCCCACCATGGGTAAACACATTTACTTTCTCCCATAAAAGTTAATGACTGCCATTCATTCCTATGGAAAAAAACAAATCACTGAGTTACACATCCCTTTGCAGTGAGGCAAAACCTGACCGAAGCCATGCTTCAGCACTCAAAATGGCAGGCCTAGCCTTAATTATATGGATCAATCCCACTTTTCAAAGTAGAATGGCTTCACAGAAGCATTTGCAATATTTAGCTATAATAAGAACACTTAAAAAAATTAAAATTCAAAATATTAAAGGAATCCAATCTCAGGTTGTGTAGAAAAGTGGGATATAATTCCAATAACTCAACTAATAAGCATGAAAATAATAAAAAAGCCCATTTAAAAAAGGACTCCCATAAACCAAGACGGTTAAATGTCTGTCTTCAAAACAAAACTAAACAAAATCATGAAGAAGAATAACAAATCTTCCTGGGAAAATGAGTTCATTAATTTTTTAGCTACCACTGAGAAGACTTCATACTAGTCTTTACCACTGGAATATTAATTAAAAGGACAGCCAAGAACAGGGCTTCAGATGTCAGTTTCAAGGCTCAGGTAGGCTTAGTCATATAATTTGAATGAATGAATTTAACTGAGAGATAATGTGTACTAGTGTGTCAAAGTAAGACAGGAAACTATTTGGTTATCTTTCTTTGTGCACAGCATACTTGGATTATAGCCGATCAGGGATCTCTGAGAGACAGGCCACAATTCACCTCACCTCCGCATTCCTATCATAATTAAGAGGCGTCTCATTGGTTTGTTCATTATAACCAGCCGTCTTCTTTGAATTCACGTATACTGGAGAACTGCTTACACCAGGAATGACGAACTTCCAACCCGCTAGATGTTTTGGACTTTAATTCCCCCAACCCTTTACCATTGGCCTTGCTATGAAGGGCTGATGGGAAATGAAGACCAAAATACATGGAGGGTGAAATTCCCCATTCTTAGTTTACACATATATAAAAACAACGCCATAAATACTTGTGGAAGAAACTGTCCAGTATCAAAAGTACAGGTCAGACTCAATAAATGTAGTCCTGTCTTTTGAAAAAAACAACAACACATTGCATCTACAAAACATTATCTTACCTGTTATTCTATGAAAAACAACAATATTTATTCTACCAATCTGTTTCCATTGAAACCTATTTGCAAAATAATGCCTTCATGATCAACATGCAAGACTTTTAGATTGTATTTTTTCTTTTATGATCCATTAAGTATTTTTCCAATCATTTATTTTCAATAAGTAATACAAAACAAAGCAATACCTAACCAGCATGGTGTAGTGGCCAACTCTATAACTTTATGATTCTGTCAGCATAATATCAATCACTTGCATTGGACATTGTTGTTCTCTCTGCTGTGGAATACATGGATAACCATTTTCAGCAGGGACCTGAGAGAATTCTGAATCGACACTGGTGCTACTCCTGATCCATAAAATATAACATACAAATATAAAACAACCAAAATACATAAGAAAAGGTGATAAATAAAACCTGTTAGTGGATCAAATGGACTAGTCCAGTAAATAGTCCATCTTCCTGTTTCTGTCAGCACTGTCTAACTAAATTCTTCTAGGAAGCCCAAAAGGAGAACAGTACTTTCTTGTAGTTCCTCTCCTGCAATTGATATTTAATGGTACTCTGCCTCTAAACCTGGAGGTTGCAGATAGCAATCAGGATAGGTTGTCATGATTCATCCTCCATGAATTTGTTTAACTCCTCTTTTTGTACCCATCAGACCTACAGGCCATCACTCCAGTTTTGGGGCTTTTTTTTTTTTTGGTGCTGTTTCCAGGGATTGTTTTTCGATAAGCTTGAACTCAAACCCAGAGATATCAGCTTTTGTGTGGTCTCCTTGTTCACCAAAGTCCCCGTAAGGGACACCATGGCACTCATCCAATAAAAGTTTTTCCAGAAGGCATCACAGCACAAGCAGAGAGATGGGCTAGCCATGGGAAGCCCTCTGAGTCCCATGATAACAAACTTTTACATGGAACACTTTGAAAAGCAAGCCCTGGAAAAAGAACCAAAACAAAAGGCCACAACATGGTTCCAATATGTGGATGACATTTTCACCATCTGGAGCCACAGAGAAGAAGATCTGACCATGTTTTTGACCCATCTGAATGGCATCCACTCAAACAATCAATTCACAATGGAAAAAGAAAAGGAAGGAACACTGCCATCTTTGGATGTCCTAGTCATCTGCAAACTGAACCAATGGCTGGGCCACACAGTATACAGAAAAGCTACACACAAAAGAACTCCAACCATCATCCAGAAAAAAGAAGCACAATAAAAACATTGGTAGACTGAACCAAAAGGATGTGTGAACTCCACGTCCTGGAAGGTGAATTGAAGCACCTAGACTGGGCTCTACAGGTGAAATGGCTATTCCTGCTCAGACATCAGAAGGGCTGCCAGACCCAGAAAAACCCAGAAGAGTGAAGACAAGCAACCACCAAAAGGGAAGGTATTTTTACCATACATCAAAGGAGTCACAGACAGAACAGAGAAACTGGTGAGGAAACACATCCTCCAGATGATCTATAAACCAATAAAGAAAATCCAGCAAATTCTGCACTCAGCCAAGGATAGGAGGGACGCTCTTGCACCCACAGGAGTTTACCGCGTACCATGCAGCTGTGGACAAGACTTCATATCACCAAATGCAGTGTTCAAACTCAAATCAAGGAAGATGAAGGACACTTCAGATTGATTCAGCCAGAAAAATCAGCAGTAGCAGAACATGTTATAAACCATCCTGGGCATAAAATGCTGCTTGAAAACACTGAAAGTCTGGACCATGCCAACAACTATCAGGTCCCAATGCGCAGGGAAGGCCACTGAAATCCACAAACACCTTGACAACCTCAACAGGAAAGAAGAAACCCTTAAAGTAAACAAGGTTTGGCTACCAGTCCTAAAAAAACACCAAAATTAAGGCCCAGCAAATGCAAATGAAACTCATCCAGGATCAGGATTTTTCCCAGCAGACAATGGACCCCTAATTAAGCAAACACAAATCCTCTTTGCATATTCTCCCATCCTGAGGCCTTGCTATTCAACAACAGAACAATACACAGATTTTAACATGGAAATCACTCCTCCCTACCCAGGCTCACTCTATCTATCTATCTATCTATCTCCCACTCATTTCTATGCCAGCATTCTCTGAAGATGCCAGTCACATATGCTGGTGAAACATCAGGAATAAACTCTTCTAGAACATGGCCATATAGCCTGAAAAACCCATAAAAACCATCCACAGACAGTTAGTTGATAGCTCATGGACCAGCACCGCCCTATGGATCATCACTTGTAGTATCACATTATGAGAGGATTCTCATATTACATATATTATTATTATTATTATTATTATTATTATTATTATCCCGCTCTTCAGCCAAGGCTATCAGAGCTTACAATTTGTTAATTAGACATTCCCCTGCCCTCAGGCTTACAATCTAAAAAGACACGACACAAAAGGAGAAGGGAAAGGTGGTGGGGAAGGGGGAAAGTCCAGCAGATCTTCTCTCCCTCGGAGGCCTGGACCATGGCAGATGGACTAGAGGGAGGGCTCTTCTTTTTAGGCAAGGCCTGTTGGAGCTGGCTTGCCTTTCTCTCCCCCACGATGGTGGATGGAGGGAGGGCTCTTAACTTTAAAAACAACAGCAACACCATTAGTAGCATTAATGTATGATTATGTGGACATAAAGACACTAAACCTTGCAATACATCCTGCAGAAGACTATAGAGTTTCATGCCAATGCTTTCCTGTCCAACAGTTAATGGGAAATGAAGATTAGAATTTGACTTCTTTCACTACTAACTTATGCTCAGTATTTCCAGTTCTGTATATGATGGCTGTAATTATATTACACTGTCCACTTTTGGAATGTGATGTGATTATTTTCTTTCTCCATTACCTTTCCTTTATAAGTGATAAATTATGTAATCTCTTACGAGAATAATTCATGAATAGGTGAGGCCACAATACCTGAAATGAAGCGAGTTTTATTCCTATTGGAACAGGCTTCAGTTCAAGTGTCTTAATTCAACTATGGATTGTAGTTCAAGTAATTAAACTATTGTGCAACTGTATTTGTTGTAACAATTATGCCAGTGCTGACCTTTTACCTGTTCAAATATGAGGAAGATGCATTATTTTAAAAATGCAGTATTTTAATTAGTACCATCCAATCAAACAAATGAGGCATATCCCTCAGAGACAAGGTTTGAGAGACATTCGGCATCTGTACAGACATAAAAAATCTGGAAGGATACAGACTTTGCATCTCAAGGCATGTCTTTGTAACACAAATTCTCACTTGCTTGCTTTGGCCCACATATATGGTCTGTGTTGGCTCCAAGGCTGTTCAGTAGGCCACAGTACTAAACTGCTGTTTTCTACCACCAAATCCATCTTTCACATGCCCAGGTGCACCCCAATATCCCTATATGAAAGTTGGGAAAGAACTAGGTCCCCTCTGTGCTTGGAGAAACCTCAAATGGGTACATGTAGTCCCTACAGTAAGTTACTATGCATTCAATAGTGTGTGTTCAACACCATGTGTTTAATAGTAAACACATGGTGTTCACTATTGTGGCACAGCAATGAGGAAATCAAAATAGGTAAAGGACTTCTTGTAACTTGGATCAAACACTGATCAGAAAGGAGACTGCAGTTAAGAGATAAGGAGAAGACTAGGAACGGGAAGGACAACTATGAAAGAAGTTGACAAGATATTAAAGAGCAAAGATATACAACTGATCACTAAAGTTAGAATCATCCAAACCATAGTATTACCCATCACTATGTATGGATATGAGAATTGAACAATGAAAAAAGCAGATAAAGAAGAGTGCTGGGGAAACTGTGGCCAGCCAAAAAGACAAACAAATGGATGCATGAAATACTCCTAGAAGCTAAGATCATATTGTAGCTGTTACACTTTGGCTATATCATGAGAATGCATAACTCATTAGAAGAGCAATAATGACAGGAACGGTTGAGAGTAGTAGAAAGAGAGGAAGATACCACATTACACTGACAGACTCAATTAAGGAGATCAGGAACTTGAATCTACAGGACGTAAGCAAAACAATGGAGGACAGGGGGTCTTGGAATTGTCTCATCCAGAGGGTCGCCATGAGTCAAAGTTGGCTCGAGTCCAGTTAACAACAACAAATTATCACAAAAGGATCGTCCTAGACATGGCACAAAGCTGAATGTCTTTTTTTTTTCCTTGCAGTGTTACAGCTTTTATTTTGAATACTTTTTTGAAATGCTGTCTTGTAAATCTGTCTTGTAAAGGGGAGACACAAGAGTAGTTCAGAACCTAACAACTTACCATTTAGTCATCTGTCTACTTAAATATTAACTCTTACTCCAATACACAAACCAGCTTCTTCTCCACATTTAGGGAGAAAAACTGGAACTATGGGGGCATTTTGGAAGCAAGTTTTCATTTTTAAATTAACAAGATTTTACTATTACATTCAGTATGGAGGATACTTTGGACCGTTTAAAAATCTGATTTTTTAATAAATCAGCACCACAAAATCCAACCCCTAGTTTGAATTGTATAAAAGGGAAACAGATTATACCAATCTCCTCAATGACGACAAAAGATGAGAGAGGTCACTGGGGTGCTGATGGGGAAACAGTACTAAATTATAGCTCAGCATTACATGCAAAATGGTCCTGTATATTTTTCCTTCTGGAAGTAAAGTTTGGAGGACTTTTTAGCTCAAAGATTGCAGGCAGACAAGGAGTTATGCAGCCTTTCCTTTTCTGCTCCTGATCTTCTAGGGGCCACTTTCCATCTTTAAAAAGAAGAGTAAATGTGCGTAAAAGAGAAAGAAAAGAGACATAAAACCTTGAGTTGTATCTGGTTTGGTGATAAATACAAAACACATTTAGATCTTTTTAGAGATTATTCATTCTCTTGAACACACTTCAACAGCAAAAAGTGCTTGTCCACCATTCATCATCTCTGTAGTCTGCCCACACTGACTCCTGGAATTTAATGAAGGCACATTTACCACTTGGCTTCTTAGCCAGGGTGTGTCAGGAGAAAACCAGATTGTATTTACGTTCCCTGCAATTCACATTCTGGAAATGCCACAATATACACTCCTCAGCAAACTCTGTTTTATATAACCAGTTTTTTTTAAACCCCACCATGTTTACAGCACACATTTTAACGAATTAAAAAAAGATGAGAGGTGGAATAAAAACCAAAAATGGCATGTCTTACCTTCTATACTCTACATAAATGCAGGGTAATGTACGGCATAACAAGCTCTTGTCCACTGAAATACAGTATCCTAGTGCTAAATTATGTCAGATCAACTAGCATATATTATCCATTTTACATAATTCATATATATTTCAAAAGACTTGGAATTTTTCAGAGGATGGTGTGGCAAACTGAAGTTAGATGCCAGTCTTTCAGAGTACACTGACAAAGCAGTAGCGGTAGAAGAGGAATGGGAAGCTGTGTAGGATATAAAGAAGAAATTTCCATGTTCCACTCTAGTCTCCTAAGGTTGCCCCACACAATCATATACAAACATAGTTAAATTATTGCCGAAAATCTTAAGAACTTGACCCTTTAAAAAAAATGAAAATGAAATAGATTCTAATTTTTGTGGCCAGCTATGAGAATCCATGCTTCTGTAAGAAAACCCAGTGATTATTCTTAACTTGCTTCATGCCCTTACTACTCCCTATAGCTTTCTCCTAATGCCCTGACTTGCTCCTTCAAGCTCTCATTTTCATCGTCTTGGCCTACTATTCCCCTTTCACACACCTTCCCTGCTCTTCCTTTAACTCCTGCATCAAATCGCTTTGGGGACACTGTTTTCCTTTTGTTGGCACTGATCCATTCAGTCAGTTTTAACCTTGAAGAAGAAACCCCTCTTTTCCTTTTCTACTTCTTGTGTCACATATAGGAGCTTATCACATGCTTAAAAAAACCCAACCTACCCCTTCCATTTTCCAGTCTATTATGGGATAAGGTCGGGCATAATCGCAGGGAAAATGCTGCTGATGTTGCCACCTGACTGCATCCTGCCTAAAACCCAGATAGAAGCCGTGCTCAGTTGGTCAGTTTTCATAGTCGGGAAGCTCCCCACTTTGCATGGTCAAGCTAGACCTGTTGAAATTCCATCTTCCATAGAACCACTGAAGGCACAGGTACCTTCTCCATTTTTTAGTCTGGCAAACCTAAGCCCCCTTCTGTTATGTCAGAAGCACACTGATGGTACTAAATAGATAAATAACAAGTACAGGAGTTACAAGTACAGGATGCTCACGGCACTCAGCAGAAAGAAAGTAAGGACAGAAGTCTACAGCTGTAATAACAGTGCGGTCTAGCAGTAAGAAGACTGAGCTCAAGGAGTTCTAAAATACTGGTTTTAAATAGTTGTGAACCTCATTTGGTGACCTTTAGCCAACCACTCTAGGTCTGTTGACAGGATACACCAACCTAAGCATGCAGAAGTAAGGCTGGTATAAAAATGTAATTTAAAAAAGACAGGCAAGGCCTCTATTGACTGCATGTGACTGATCTGAGGTAGCTACCTCAGAAGCAACCAATGCCTGGAATGTAGTCATTTTTCCAAAACATTTAATATTCAAAGAAGAGATTCAGAGAAGACATTAAAAATCCGACAAAACATTTCAACATTAACAGTGTTGGAAGGCAAACAACATATTTTTACTTTGCCATAAATATTCTTTTTCATATCTTGAGAATGTTGTTTTCTATCCTGCCTCCATGTCCTACCCCACCTTTCCCCCCTTTACTACAAAATAATTTTTTCTGCCAAAAATAATCCATACAAAAATGTGTTCTGAGGGGGAGGGAAGCCTGGCCAAGTTCAGCAGTCTGGTCTGCTTTCCCTAAATCTGATTTACTAATCTCATTGGAAAGAGTACCTTCTATTTTGAACCAAATTTCAGAACCAAATTTTAAATGAAAAAAGATAGAGAGAGATGTCTCCTATGGGGTACATTTAGGCATGCTTACACCAAAAAAGGCTTTTCAAGAGGCTCTGTCATAGTCTATTTGTTAAAAGGCGAAGTATAAATGATATTCTCATACCAGTGCCTTTACATACAACTGCAGTCAGATAAACCCAAATAAGACTAGATTTTCACTGAACTGATGGGTAAACCTCTCCCAGACTATTAATTAAATAATGTGCCCAGCAGCTAGTGAACTGTATTAATGTTGCCAGCCCTTATAGTGAAGATGCTGTCTTACAATGTACGAGCTCAGCCCAGAGAAAGTAAAATATGATGGCAAGTTTACTCACTAGCAAGTATAAGCACTGTAAACTACCAAACCTCTGCAGCTGGCTCAGAGACTGCTTACCCTCCAGTTTTGCTGTATTCTAGAGGCCCTGTTTCTTAAATGAGGACAAAAGCTTAGTGTAGAAAAAGGTATGCAAGCCAACCCATTTGGAGTGCCTTGTCCGTGTTTGGCTACACAGAGCTGGCATAATCAAAACAGAATACACCGCAGCAAGGTAACTCTAGTTCAACACTTCACAAAGTTGGATTTTGAAACATCACATTCCAAATTAAGCATGCTGTTGGAGGGTAGGACATTGCATGATTTGATTCTGCTAGTCCTCTGAGATGGAAGACAGCAGTGTTGTGAGGCATGGAAGACTCACGGAGATGGAAGACTCACGGTGTTGTGAGGCATGAAGGAAAGTTCCATGCCCCACTATTACAAGCCCCCTTCCGTCACTTAGACCACAGGATATTTCTGTTAAAAGAACAATACCGGCTGCTGACATTTTTCCCCTGAAGAGTGTCCACTTCTTGAAGTCCACCACAGCTCCACTCTGGCTTGTACATTCATTGTGAAATATACTAATAGTAAAGTCAAGCACAGACTGAGTTTACTAAAATGGGTCTATAATGGGGAGATTTCAGAATATTCAGGAAAATCCAAAGATTTGAAGAAAAAGTATATAAAATGTTTACAGGAGAGGAAACTAAGCTCAGCCCCTAAATATGCTCAATATCTGATGTGAAGGAAACCAGTCAGCCATTTCCCTTTTTCATTCTATCCCTCAAAGCACTACCATTTTCTTCCCTGCACCCTAATCCTTTGAGCATATTCAGTTTAAAAAATTTCCCCCTGAAAGTTTTTTGTATATCTTCAAATCATAGGGTTCCCCTCTAGCTGCTGATATTTCTCTTCTTATCTGTCTAACCATTTTAGCTACACAAAGATCAACACTGTGAGAAAGGAATTTGCTATTAATAAGTAGAATATACTTCATAAATATAAATAAATAAAAATATGATTTCTTTATTAATATAACCCTATGATTTGAAGATATACAAAAAACCTTCAGGGCGTTTTCCATCTCTGCCCCCTGTCTCTGGAACTCTCTACCTACCGAGCTTCACTTGTCTCCCTCCCTTGCTCAATATAAGAAGGATCTAAAGACCTATTTATTTAAGCAGGCATATCGTTGAATGGACCTTTTTATTATTAGCCTGTAGTAAGCCGCCTACTGTTTTGCTGCCGCACTTGCACTTGCACTTGTACTGGGAATATTGTTTTTATTGTTTTTATTGTTTTATTGTAATTGGGTTGTTTTTAATTTATATGGTCTTGATGTTTTAATGTTTTTATATGTTGTACACCGCCCTGATCTATGGAAGGGCGGTATAGAAATAAATCTTATTATTATTATTATTATTATTATTATTATAAATATAAATTTATTTTCTTTTTGAATGAAAGAAAACAGACGTTCTCAGAATGGTAAATTCTGCATTGAATACACACAGCCCTATTAACTGACCAGACCTAGGTTGTTTTAAGGGCTTGTGCATTGTATATAAAAATTCCAGATTCAAACTGTGACATCCCCACTGTGTGTGTGTGTGTGTGTGTGTGTGTTGTGTACCTTCTAGTTGTTTCCAATTTATGTTGACCCTAAGGGGCCTATCATGGGGGTTTCTTCACAAGATTTGTTCAGAGGAGGTTTGCCATTGCCTTCCCTTGAGGCTGAGAGCATGTGACTTTACCAAGGTCACCCAGTGGATTTCATGGCTGAACCGGGAATCAAACCCTAGTCTCCAGAGATGCAGTTCATCAACACACAAACTGTTGCCACACTGGCTCTCCATCCCCAATGAAGCATCCCTTAAAGACTTTGGGTAGCAGATTTTGGCAAGAATTTTGAGGATCCTACCAATCAGAGCAGTGATCTCACTCAAGATTAAGCAGTTTCTTATTTTTATATACCCATCAATATTCTTCCAATCTAATTTTACACTGAAAGCAAAAGTGGAAATTTTAGGCTGTTGATACAACTCCAAGAACCTTCCTGTTAGTGTGGCCAGTGGTTTCAACTGGTGAACAGCAAACTGTCCTATACAAACCCATATGGTGTATACACTTGATTTTGGAACTTTGGGGCATTAACACAACATCCTGAAATACTTCAACTTAGACCAAAAGGAGGGGAAATATTGCAGGATGCAATGTTTCTTTGTTTGTTTGTCCCTTTCTCCAGAAGGGGACCCAAGGTGGCTCACAAATAAATGTTGGTCCCCAAAGGCCCAGCTTCAAAGTGAAGTGCATCCTAAGTATGATTTATTTACTGAGTGGTGTACTACTGGTTGAAACGATTATCAGAGAACATGATGTCACAAAAGTTCCAGTTGAGAACTCTCTCCTCTTGCACAGAAACTACCATAAAGCAATATGTGTGTCTACTACAGAATTGGCTTCTCCAGAGCTAGCATTCTAGTTGTCAAATGCACTCCCTTGACAGACTCACCTAGTGCCAGTATAGGAGATTATAACATGCAGCTTTTAAACCACAATTAAAGTAATAAAATAGCACCTTTTTATACTCATCAAACACAATTGCTGTGTCTCCCAAGTGCAGTTAGAGAACACCTTTTTCACTTATAGGGGAAACCAGTCAATAAGCCCTTAACGCCACTGTTGTGGCATTAGTCTTCTGATGCAATAGGTTTTTCCCACAGCAGTCCTGGCATTGGGCAGTCACAGGATATCAGTCTCCTCCTCTCCCCCATTCCTCTTCCCTTCCTTTATTCCCAATTAGCCTGTTTTCTGGTTGTTGTTTTTTCACTTTCTTTTCTTTTCATTCATCTTTGTTTCATTAAATAAAATAAAAGGCATGCTGGGTAGGGCATAGGGCAGGGAGGCATTGTTAAGCCAGGGTACAGAGAACGAAAGGGACCAACAAAGTAAGAAATATCCCTCATTGTGCTTTTGGAGGAATTTGTGGTAAGGAAAGTTTCCAAACTGATATATAAATGCATTTACGTTTACCAACGCGATTGTGGCAAGAATAGGGCTTGTGTGATGAAGTCCATTGAGGCTTTTTCAGTGCTATGTGAATATCATTCTTCTAGGTTCATTGGTTTAAAATATATGCTTAAGTATATTTAAGGTCATAGTTGGGTACAGTGTGCCTTTATAGCTGTTTTTACAGCTCTCAGTTCTTCTAGACTCCCTTTACTGTCCTTCCTCCGGTCAAAGAAAAGGATCAATGGTCTCTTCTAAAGGCCTCCAGGAACAGCAAATCACCTTCTAAATAGGTTAATGTGCTAGAGGGTAGGTTCGAATTCAAAATCACCTTGACAGATTGTACAGCTGGGCCAAAACTATCAAAATGAATTTAAATGAAGGTGAATGTATGTACTACATACAGTACACGCAAGAAAAATTAAATGCTCTAATATAGGATGGGTGACACTTGACTTGAAAGCAATACAAGCGACAATGCTCTAGGGGTTTTGGAAGACCACAAGTTAAACATGGGACAACAATTAAAATGACTTCTTCCAGTTTATCCATCTAAATCTCTTTTTTTTTCTTTTTCCCCTTTGCCAGATTTAACAAAAATGGGAATTTTTCAAAAACTAAAGTGAACCTCTGCTACAATCAGTTTTGCTTCCTTCATTTTTTTGGCAGTCCACTCCACTATCAGAGGGTCCGAGGGCATAAAAGACCTGCCACAGCTGTTCACTCCTGTTTTATGCACTGGAAGCTATTACAGTTCTGGAGACACCCCCCTCCTCTGCATAAAGGAAATCCCACATATACTTGTGCCCCATTGCAAACAATGTAGAGCAGGGATTTCCAAACTTTGGTCCTCCGAGCATTTTGGACTTCTCCCAGAAGCTGCCATCTTTCTTACCTCTCGAAGTTCAAGTCTCTGCGCCACAGCCTCCAGACTTTCCTGCCCAGTGCTCTCCACTGATAGTGTGAACTCCACAAACTCATTGTTAAGCAGCTGTATACGAGCCACCAAGCAGCTCTTGCTAGACACAGTGTAGCGTCGAGTTCGTTTCAGTTTCAGCCCAAAAGGCAGAGGCATTTTCTTCCCTAAGACATTCACAAAAAGTCACAGAAGAACATCAGGAATCTCATCAACAGTGAAGAGCTCTAAAGTCCCCAGATGTTCAGCCAGCAGCCGCAGCAGCAGCCATTAAAGAATAGCAGGTTATCCTCCAGATTCTGTGCAAAGGCAGCATCCACAACAACTCTGTAAAGGAAAGGGAAAGAACGAAAAGAGTTAGGAAAAGGAAACACAATCAATTTTTGGTGATTCTCAGTCTGCTTATAGCTGTAAAGTTTTGCCTGTAGAAGTGTAACTTGGTTGTTGGTTTTCTACACAGAACATTGCTTAATTGTTCAAACCACTTCACATACTCCACCTTCTTAACAGTTTACATGGTGGGTTGTCCATTGTTATTAGTCATATATTACAATTGGGGGAAGCTGAAAAAGTAGGGTTTTTGAACTCCCATAAAACCATGATAAAGGCAAAACTACCATAACAGAACTCTTAGGATTTACTAAGCCAAAGTACTAGGCTGATACAACAATTACATACTGCAAAGACAAAACTGCAATTGCACAATGTTCTGGAAACCTTAACTACTGTATATGGAAGTTGGAAACATTTATTGAAAACAGAGAAAGGACTTAAAGTATACATCTAACATACTGGGATGGGACCACATTACTTCCATGCTCTCCATAGCATACAAATATACTTTGATAGTTATTAAACAGCAAGAGTTACATATGTAATATGATAACTTAGAAAACAGAACTGTTAGGGATGTCTCTGTATCCTGTGTTGGCATCTCTCCCAGGATGGCAGGAAATATTCCAGGAAAAAGAGATACATCTGTTCCCTAGAACCTCTTGGCACTAAACAAGGCCAAACAGTTGTTCCAGGCAACATGCATTCCACAATAGTCCTGCAATATAAATGTACTGTACTCTAAATATGTCTGGGCCCAATTCATTCCCCTACAAACACACTTTTTCACAAACATATCACCTGCCTGAGAAAATGAAGAACACTTTCCTAACTACTTAATTGCAGGGGAATTTTTTTTTTACCCAAATTGAGGAGAGAAGGGCTGCCACTGTTCTTACTTAACTTTATGAGATGTCCAAAGGGTTTTCCCCTCAATGTTTGCTTTAAAAAAACATTTAAATCCATTCAACTCATATGGGTACAAGGAACTCTTAATGATACTTCCTGCCAAGGCACAGCAGGATGTGTGGCTGGCAGGAAGCTATGGAGAAAGCCTGCTGCCTCCCACCCATCACCCTTCCTGGAAAGCCATAGGCATAACACAATGTAATGTGAAGTGATATGGCATCACTCCAAAGGCATTCTGGAAAACTGCAGAGCAAGCTGTGCATCACTTTAAGCAGGGCCAGTCTTTTTCAAACAAATTTTTTTAAAAAAAGTATGGGAGGGGGATAGAAAGCCTGTTAATTAATTCATTTATAGTATTACTGTAATTCATGTATTGTATTTATGAGCTGTCCTTTAGTCAAAGCTCTAGACAACACGTCATGATATAATATTACATATAATATGAGCCAAGAAAAATCCTTAAAATTTAAATTAAACTAAAAGCAAGAGTTAATAAGCAACAGTGGTATTAGTAATAATACCACTATAGAAGTAATTAGCAGTTCTGCTCAGGCAGTCGTCTGAAAAAACATTCCTTTCCCCAAAGATTTCATTACAGTTTCATTTTACCAACCTAACAAATGATAGAAAAATATCTTTTTTTAAAAAAAAAAATGATTCATCCTTCCATAAATGTAGTCTTCCTTTCTAAACTTATTTCTTTCTTGGTGAATAGAAAAATTTGCTGTCAGCATGAGCAGTAACAAGCACCAATAATTCTTCTCTGGTTTGTAAAACATTTGTGACAGGTGCAAAGAACACCTAGAACATGACCATTGTAAGCTCCAGAACTACCATCACCGAGTTCCCTGCATTTCCACTGGAACTTCAAAATGTTTTCATTTTCAAGTAGTAGCCACATAGGTCTGTTGGCCCAAGAGCAACAAGGAGTCTTGGGATCTAGGAGAAAAACAAAAATTATTATATTAAGAGATTAAGTTATCTGATGTGGGGGACTAGTCATTCCACCCTGCCTCACTGTGCCAGGGACCATTATCATATTTGTGCCCACTGGCTACAGTCTTTCTTTCTTTCCTGGAAGCTCTCTAGGGACTGGTAGCATATGGGTTAGGGACTGGGACCAATCCACAAATCAACATTTTGAGTGCCACAGATTTAGCAGAATCTAGCCCATTTGATTAAATACATGAAGACTTATCCTGAATTTAAGTTAGCTATATAACAAGTCTAAATACCCTAAACGTATTAGATACCATCTGATAGAATAATAGAATCATAGAGTTGGAAGGGGCCTTATGCTCATTGAGTACAACCCCCTACCCAGTGCAGGATCTTGGAAACTATGCAGGGTCAGCTCTATTTAGTAATTGAACAGGAGGCAGCCAACAAATACCAAGTGTAGGCTATGTTTCAGAAGAAGGAACTGGCAAAACCATATCTGACAATTCCTTAACCAAGAAGACCCTATGAAATTAATGGGGTCACCATAAGTGGACAGTTGACTTGACTTATATGCACACATTGACTTATATGAACACATATAACACACATATAGATCTGAAAATTCTAGATATTATCCTAGGCATCTGATGAAGTGTGATATATTCATGAAATTTCATCCTACTATAGACTTATTAATCTCTAAGGTGCCACAGGCCTCCTTGTTACTTTTGTCGAAATGTTGGTCTGAAATAAATGCATTGTAAATTGTTTCTCATGTTTAGAAGGAAAATATGGTGGGAAGGAGAAAGAAGGATTTTTTTGTGTTAAATCTCAGTCTTCAAAAAAGGGTTTCTCAACCAGGGCATCCTGGTTCCCTGAGATGCTGCTAAGGATTCCACAAGAGATTTCTTTTTAAAAAATAAAATACCCTAAACATTTTTGAGCTACAGATAAAATGTATGCAGGTGTTCTCTGAGACCTTTAATTGTATGCAGGAATTCCCTGAGACCTGATAACTATTTCAAGGTTTCCTCTAGGATAAAAGGTACAGAAATGTTGCTCCAAAGTGTATAATCACAGGGCACCTAATAATTTTCTCATAAAGAAATTGTTTGTTAGGAAACCCAAGACTCAAAGATCTAAATATTCTCAGACCTGAATTATTCTGAACATGATGTACTTTCTTTAAGATTAAGTTCTCATGTTGCTGTATGTTTTACCATTTCCAAAGATCTAGTCTTCACTTTGCCTAGGGGTTGTCTATACTACCAAAAAATCCATACCAACTTCAATTCTGCTGCTTTAGAAACACCTAATGTACAAGTGTTTTGTCAGTAAAACAGATTTTACAAGTTAATGAATTTAAAAAACCCACGTTTTACTTAGCATTTTCCAGGGAAAAAAATGTTTTGGCTACATGTGTCTAATCTGGATTGGGTTGCCATGGAGGGGATAGTTTGAGAGTAGGACAGATTGGAAAGGCATCCACCTTGCATACTCACTGGATGTCCCCACCATCCAAAGATCTTTTTTGCCTTTGCTCCCTTTCTTAATCCTCAACGAGTGATCTAAGCAAGGGAACTTTAAATCTCTCTCTCTATTCTTCTTGCTCCACCTCTGTCAAAAACTCTTGTTCCTGTGGCTCCACTCACACAAAGGTCTTTTGGGGAAAGTAGCCCTTGTAGCTGGGGAATGATTACTCAGGAGAAAGTCTGGGGCAACTTGGTGGGACACCCAGGAATCAAAATCACTGTTAGTTTACTGTTTCCATTAAACATCAGAGTGGGGGGCTGATAGCAGAATTAACCCTCACCCCACAAAATTAGGGTCATAGAGACATCTTGCAGGTTTGCCATCCCCCCTCATCCGTGCAGGTGTACCTCTCTAGGGTCCCCACATCCCTCCTTCCCTTTGGCTCATGTTGGCAGCAAAGACCTCAGCGTCTATCACAGTGAAATAAAAGGACACCAAAAAATAAAGTATTTGGAAGTCTGGGAGAAGCCCTCAGGGCCAATTAACAGCAAAGAGAGCATTTTGCCTTTGCAAAGTCAAATCCTAAACCTCCCCAGTTCTGATGCTGCCACAGGAACCAGAGTCTTACCCCCACCCCATGCTCTTTTCTTTCCCCCATTAAATTTGTGACAGTGGTGAAGCAAGAAGGAGAGAGAAAGAAATTTAAAGTCTCCTCCATTAGAAAATTCACAAGGGCACAAATGAGGAAAGGAGATTGGATGGGACAGTGCAGAACAGGTAGTAAGAATGATGGGTAAACAATAAAGGCTATTGATATTATTATTGTTGTTGTTGTTGTTGTTGTTATTAGCTCGTCTAGACAACCCTGATGGCAACCTTTGCCTTTACAGTGGATACCACAATCCCTTGGTCCAGCCAGCTGCAACCATGGATGCTGGTGCCAGTTATAGGGAGCATGTATCTCCCTTGCTGAAACAGCTTCACTGGCTACCCATTCATTTCTGGACACAATTCTAAGTGCTGTTTATGACCTATAAAGCCCTATGTTCCAGAGCATTTGAAAGACCGTATCTTCCCATACAAACCTATCATCAGATTTAACTGTAAGATCATCAGGGGAAGGCTTTCCTTCAGTCCCACCACCATCACAGGCTGCTCCCACCTTTCCGCAAGAGGCTAGGCTGGTCCCCTCCCTGATCTCCTTTCACTAGCAAGCAAAGGCATTATATTTAAGCAAGCTGTTAATGTTTCAGCAGGGAAATGTTATGTTTTATCAGTTTTTTAACTTTTGTATGATTTTTAAATAATTCTAGTGTTTTCATGTTGGGTTTTTTTAAATTGTAAGCTTTTTTTAATTTGTTGTTCTTGAAACTGCCTTAGGTTCCATCCTGGGAGAAAATTGGCATATAAATAATATAATATAAAACAAAACAAACAAACAAACAAATAATTGTACATACAGCTCCCGCTCCTCTATATAAATCAACCCTTCTTGTACGTATCCAACTGACTGCTTTTTTCCTGAGACTTCTAGCTCACAAAACAAGGGTGGTGAACATGTGTTCCTCCAGATTTCACTAGCTTGCAACTCCACCCATCTCTCACCACTGGCAATGTTGACTATGGCTGATACAAACTGCTGTCTGGAGGGCCATATGCTCCCCAGACCTGCTTCTAAAAAGATTTAACAAAACTTTGCCAAGTCCTGTAGCAGTAGCAAGAAAAAAGCAAAACAGAAGCAGGAGACTTATGAAGAACAGAAAAGCAGAGCAGGGATTACTCATTCCTTGGAATATCTGTATGGCAGGCTGTCCTGTGCCTCTTCAGCTGCATCCACACTGCAGAAATATCCTGTTGGCTCAATGCTATGGAATTCTGGAAACTGTAGTTTTGTGAGACATTTCACCTTCTCTGTCAGAGAGCTCTGGCACCACAACAAACTACAAATCCTGGGATCCCACAGCATTGAGCCACGGCAGTTAAAGTGGTGTCAAAGTGGATTATTTCTACAGTAGGAATGCAGCCTCCCTCTTCACTCCGTTTGACACAAAGTCATCTATTGCCACTTCCTGATACCACCCTAAAAACCTGTGCCATTGCCCTTTATACACAAGAAGAACCCTTCTTGTTTGTCAGGCTTCCTTCCTCCCCTTCAAGGTCTTCCCAGAATAGCCACATTTTTCTGCCAGTGGTCCTGGGCCTTTGACAGCTGCATGGCACACTGAAATGCAACAGGTGCAACCTATCTCCATACAACATTATTTCTCTACACAAAGAAAAATGGCACACTTTGAACTTTGGCAAGCTGGATTCCTATGAAAGCCACAGGAGACTTTATCAGGAAAGAGAAGGGGCTGATTGGAAGCATTTTCAAAACTAGTATCTTCAGCAAAGGTTTTCCTGAATCATCCCAGTAGTGCCTAACACAGATCAACAGTCTTTTGGAAAAGCACAAAGTCAATCTGATAGTCTGTATGCTCTGTAACATACAACTGCTTGTTCTTAGCAGTAGGTTTGGAGAATGTGTATTGAAATCAATGATACTGAATATCTTTAATTCTGCATGGCTCTAAACATCATGGCTGGGAGGATATTCACCCAAAAGGTAGCAAAGCTGACAAAAGTTTTCCTACACGCATATCCTGTCCTCCCTCTTCCCTCCTGAAACAACACAACAGTGCCACACTTTACTGTGAAAACATGTAATACAGGATTACAAAAACAGCCAGAAATTGCATCTTCATTTACAAATCACTGAACTTACTCATGCTTCCATCCACAGCTCAGTTTGTCTGGAGCAGCATCAATTGCCACTCTTCAAGAAGAAATAGTGGTGAGCTTCAGCCAGTGGATGTTTTTGGAGCAAATACAATCCATTTGTTCTTTAAATACTACTGATGATACTCTCAACAGTTAGGACTGCACTGCAGGGTTTTAGATCAATTTACATGCCCTGCCTCAGCAGGATAAGAGCTACTGATAAAATCTCCTCCACGCTGATCAAAAATGGCCCCATCTCTAGGGATGGCATTTCATAGTACTGCCAGCTTTAGCACATTCATGCCTTAGTCCTGACTGTATTACATTTGGAGATAAACACCACGAGCCCTCTAGCAGAAACACAGCAAGAAATCCAAAACATGATGCTTTGATCCACTCAAAATACTGTATTACAAAGAAGGGGGGGGGAAAGGACAAAACTATCACATGTTCATCTTTTAAACCGCTGCCATTCTCTTCAGACTCAGCAAATCAATTCACATCCTCAGTTCAAGACAATCCTTGAAGATTCTACTCAAAAGTACATCTCACAAGGTTCTCAATGGAGTTTACTCATAGCTAAGTGGGTAAATTATTTCAAGTTAAAACAATCCTAAAGTTTGACATTTTAGCAACACTATTAAGTTCTAATAATATTATCATCATAGTAGAATTCAAAGATATAGTTGTGTTAGTCTGTAGAATCAGTCTGTAGAGAGATCTTGTAGAACCATTGAGACTAACTAAAGAAAGAAGTTGGCAGCATGAGAACTTCATGCTGCTAACTTCTTTCTTTAGTTAGTCTGAAAGGTGCTACAAGATCTCTCTACACGCTGATTATCATAACTCTTATCATCATTTCTTAGCATCATCATTATTAAAAACTGGAAATGTTAAGCCTTCCTCGGTTGTATTTACATGAAATCTAGTTAAGCACTTTAAGTTGCCTTGACTCTAAAGGGAGTGTTACACGTATGTTTAAATCTACAATCTTACAGACATTTACGTGGGACTTATCTTTGAATAAAGATGGTTGAGGTCCAGCTGCACCTCAGTTCCACTGAAATCAGGCAAATTTAAAAGCACTTAACTTTGGATAAATTGTGTCCATTATCAGGTCTACTGTTTGGCTGGCATTCTGTTCATTATTAGCCACAACAAGAGTAGACCCATTGAATCTACTGCTCAGAGTAGACCTATTCAATCTACTGTTCATTCAACTACGAGTCAACACTTTGTTAAATCTAATGGATTCAGCAGGTCTCCTCTTGTCAGGCTGAAAAGAGCATTTAGGCCTTTGGTCCAAAACACATTGCAGAAATAATCCAGTTTGAGACTGCTTTAACTGCCACGGCTCAGTGCTAGGAAATCCTAGGAATTGTAACTGATCGTACCATCAGAGCTCTCTGACGGAGAAAGCTAAAAGTCTCACAAAGCTACAATTCCCAGAACTCCCTAGAATTCAGCCAGGGCAGTTAAAGTGGTCTCAAACCGGATTATTTCTGTAGTGTGTTTTGGACCTTAGTTAGGTTACCTGTTTCCACACCACAACACCATCCACTTGTTTAATACATACACATATAAAGTGATCATTCTTCCTGACATGTTTTTTTTTTACTCTGTAATTTTTCCCCCCCTCAGGCTTCTTTAGTGAGAGTCTGCGACAGAAACCCAACTTATTTTCACTCTCCCCAATAATGACACATGCAGCATATATATCATGTCATATTTAAATACATTTGTAACAAGCCAATTAGAAAATGTCTCGGGGGTGCGGGGGATAATGCTCCAACCCTATTCAACAAGTTTTCTTGCTGGCCAAGCACAATTCTTGCAAACACAGCACCGACAGTTTTGTTTAGCAGCTGTTATTTTCTGCTACCAGCTGCTGTCATGTCCCCCAGTCTGCCGCACACGCCACTTTCAAAATAATGCCTCTCCCCACGATTAAGGGAGTTTGCAGGCAGTAAGAGGATAGCCCTGAAGTGGCAACAGTGGCAAATCCAATCAAGTGCATGTGGAAAGTCTATTCTCTATTTAGCACACCCAGAAACTCTTTAGATGTTAATATTCCGATTCAGCCCTACACATTTTAATAAATCAAATATGTCACCAGCTTCATTTAGCTTCCACTTATTGTACTCAGAAATATCATACGCAGACAGAAGTCAACAAAACTGTATTCCATGGAAAGGAAAGAGTTGTTTCTCCTGTCTTTTGGGTTGCTCTCATTTTGGGTTCTTAACTATATTTCACTGAGCTTTTGTGTGTTGTGTACCTCCAAGTCGTTTCTGATGTATGGCGACCCTAAGGCCACAAACCTATCCTAGGTTTTCTTGGCAAGGTTTGTACAGAGCAGGATTGCCACTGACATCCTCTGAGGCTGAGAGAGTGTGACTTGCCCAAGGTCACCCAGTGGATTTCCATGGCTGAGCCGGGATTCAAACCCTGGTCTCCCGGTGTCGTAGTCCAATGCTCAAACCACTACGTCAAGCTGATCTTTTAAGGTCAGCTCAAATAACTCTTTGAGTTATCAATCAAGGCCTTGAAAGAATATAGAATAAAGAATACAGAGGGACTATTCATGTTTCAATGCGAAGTCAAAAACGTTCATGGCCAACATCCATAGTTTTTTGGTGGTTTTTTGGGGGGCTATGTGGCCATGTACTAGAAGAGTTTATTCCCAACAGACACCGGCAAAACATCAGGAATAAACTCTTCTAGAACATGGCTGCATAGCCTGAAAAACCCACAAAAACTATTAATGTTTCCTTTTCTGGAAAAAAAAGGGGGGGGTTGAGGTCTTAAAATGAAAAATGCTTTGAGATTAATTTAAATATGAATCTGCCAATACTGATCTGCCAGACACAAAAGGTCTTTGGTTGTAATACTCCAAATATAAAAGAGTTCCCTCACCTGGAGCTTTTAGGACCATAACTACCGGTAACAGCAACTGTCACATGTGTCAATAAAGAAAACTATAAAACAGTGTGTTCCCAACTTTTGGTCCAAAACCTTTGGTTTTGGACTTCAGCTCCCCAAATTCCTGATGGTTGGCTCAAATGTTGGGAACACACTGCAGTAGAAGATCCCTTCCAAAATAACTCTTAACCCTATTTAAATCAAGACACACCATCCAAATGGCAACGTTTCCTTTGCAAAGCACTTTTTGTCCTTATAAATAACACACACACACACAAAACTATGCCAGTGGGACAAAAACTCAGGGCTGCTGGGACTGAAAGCTGCCACTTTCTCTGGACCTTTCTTCCAAGAACAAGTAGGAAAAGACCTGCAAGCTTGGCACTGGAAATAGGTACCACATTTTGTGTGTGTGTTTGTAAAAGCATAATAATTATAATAATAGATTTTATTTATATCCCGCCTTTCCAAAAGGATCAAGGCGGGTTACAAGAAAATACATAAATATGTAAGACACACACATAACTCAAAATTACACATTTATCCCTTCCCTTCGCTAAAACAGCAACACCATACAGTTACACCATACAGCTTAGACACTGTTGGTCCAGTACGACGCGGTATATAAATGAAGCTGTCATAAATACAAATTAAAACGAATTTAAAATAGGCAAAATGAATAATAATAATAATAATAATAATAATAATCAGCTTTATTTATATCCCGGTAGTGCTGTAAATTTACACAGCAGCACTGTACAGCAGTCACTTAAAACAGATGAAAATAAACCTGCCTCTGGAGCACATTCTACAAAAAATAATGAAATATAATACGTATTAATACATGTTACCATTCAAACAATATAATGCAGCCTATTATTGTTATTATTATTATTATTATTAATTAATCATACTAATTTTTCCCTCTTCAGAAACCATGACCACCACCCATCCACATAAAAAGTAGGATTATTTTTTCCCTTCTTTCTCATTTTTTTTTTTTTTTTTTTTTTTTTTTTTTTTTACCTGTTAAGGGAGGTCTCCTTCAGCAGCAAAAAAGCCCAGCTTGGAAAGCTCTTCTGAGAGAGCCATTTTCAGGGCTTTCTTAAGGAGGGTTTGTACTTTTTAGAGGCAAACTAAAGGCTCCTTTTCTTCAGGAGGAAACAAAACAAAACCCAGCCTTGTTGTTGACTTCTCTCCTCCTCCTCTGTGTCCCCTCACACAGGAGAGCAACACTGTCTTCTTACAACAACAACAACAACAACAACAGCAACAACACTGTAGTGCCTCTCTCCTTCCAAGGAGTCAGAGAAGGCAGAGGAGAAGTACTAAAGCAATACTAGGAGGTGGAAGGGAGCAAAAAAAGGGGGGTTTTTCTGAGAGAAAGGCAGAGGCTGCTGCTGGACCAGTGGCGCACCAGGTGGCCCTTGCCTTGCTGGCTTTGCCAAGGCGGGCAGGGTTGCTTTTTTCCTCCCTTCCTTCCTTTCTTTCCTGCTTCTCTTCCTTCCTTCTCTCTCCTCTTCTTTCTTTCTTTCTCTGGCCCTTCAGAGGCGTTCCCTTTGGCTCCAGCCATGCGGAAGGATACACAACTCTTACAACGCGAGGCTGCTGCTGCAACTGCAAGGGCCAGCCCCCTCTCTCTCTCAGTCTCTCTCCTCCTGCTTTGCAGCCCCATCATGACCTCAGAGGGCTGGAATGCTTGGCACTCCATGGCAGCAGCCAGGGAAGAAGAGGAGCAGCTGCCTCCCTCCAGGCCTCAGCCTTCCTCAGGCCAGGAAGGGAGCAGCAGCAGGACTGAGGAAAGGAGGAGGCAGAAAGACCAGCCAGGGCCTTTGGCTTTCCAAAAGGAAGCTACTGCTGCCTCATGCTGCTGCTGAGTCGCCCTTCTGTGCCCTCCAGGTCCTCCTCTCTGACTTATGGAGACCCTGTCAGGGGCTTTTCTGCGAGTGATGAGTTGTTCAGGGCTTTGACTCCAAGTCTCAAAAGTCCAGCCTCAAGTCCTTTCAAGATAGTTTCAAGTCCAAGCTCAAGTCCTTTCAAGATAGTTTCAAGTCCAAGCTCAAGTCCTTGCAGGATACTTTCAAGTTAGGACTCAAGTCCTTGCAAGATACTTTCAAGTCAGGACACAAGTCACTGCAAGATAGTTTCAAGTTCAAGTTACTGCAAGATACTTTCAAGTCAGGACTCGAGTCCTTGCAAGATACTTTCAAGTTCAAGTTATTGCAAGATACTTTCAAGTCAGGACTAAAGTCCTTACAAGATACTTTCAAGTCCAAGCTCAAGTTCTTGCAAGATAATTTCAAGTCTAGTTTCAAAACCTTGCAAAATACAGTCATGTCCTTGAAGATACTTTCAAGTCCAGTCTCAAGTCCTTGGAAGATACTTTTAAGTCAAAGCTCAAGTGCTTGCAAGATACTTTCAAGTTACGACTCAAGTTCTTGCAGGGTACTTTCAAATCCATGCTCAAGTCCTTGCAAGATAATTTCAAGTTTGGTTTCAAGACCTTGCAAGATACATTCAAGTCAAGGCTCAAGTCCAGTCTCAAGTCCTTACATCATACTTTCACATCTAGTCTCAAGTCCTTGGAAGATACTTTCAAGTCAAGGCTCAAGTCCTTGCAAGATACTTTCATATCTAGTCTCAAATCTAGTCTCAAGTCCCTACAGGATATTTTCAAATCCAGTCTAAAGTCAAGGCTCAAGTCCTTGCAAGATACTTTCAAGTCTAGTCTCAATTCTGGGAGTCACCTTGAACAGAAAAAGGTGGTGTGGTAGTATGTGGGGGTGGGAGTGGATTTCACTGACTGGAAAAATCAAGAAGACATGCTCAAAGTTTTGTTGCTATGTTTCTTCTAGTCATTTCAGATTCATGACAATCCTGTCATGGGGTTTCCTAGCAGCGATGTATTCAGGTCTTTGACTCCAAGTCTCAAAAGTCAAGTCTCAAGCCTTGCAAGATACTTTCAAGTCAGTTCTCAAGTCTTTGCAAGATACTTTCAAATCAAGTCTCAAGTCTGTCTTCAAGTCCTTGCAAAATACTTTCAAGTCAAGTCTCAAGTCTTAGAGCCACCTTGAACAGGAAAAAGGAAGTGGTTGTGGTGGGATTTCAATAACTGGAAAATCAAGAAGACATTCTCAAAGGTTGTTGTTATTGCTGCTGCTATGTGCCTTCTAGTCATTTCAGACTCAAGATGACCCTGTCACAGAGTTTTCTTGCAGTTATATATATTCAAGTCTTTCATTCCAAGTATCAAAAGTCCAGTCTCAAGTCCTTGTAAGATCAAATCTCAAGTCTAGGAGCCAGCTTTAACAGAAAAAAGGATGAGGTGGTGGGAGTGGATTTCAGTATCTAGAAAATCAAGAACAGATGCTAAAAATTGGTTATTGTTGTTGTTTTGTGCCTTCAAGTAATTTCTGATTTATGGCAACCCTGTCATGGGGTTTTCTAACAGTGATGCATTCAAATCTTTGACTCCAAGTCTCAAGTCTGTATTTTCAAGTCTCAAGTCAAATCTCAAGTCATTGAAAGGTACTTTCAAGCCAAGTCTCAAGGGTGGGAGCCACCTTGAACAGAAAAAAGGTTGTGGTGTAGGGCGAATGGATTTCAATAACTAGAAAATCAGGAAGACATGCACAAAGTTTATGGTGGTGGTGTGCCCTCAATGTGCAGTTATATTGACCCTGTCACAGGGTTTTCAATCAATTATGTATTCAAGTCTTTGACTCAAAGTCTCACCTTCAAGTCTTAAGTCAAATCTCAAGTGTGGGAGTCAACTTTAACAGAAAAAAGGAGGTGGTGGTGATGGTGGGGTTCAGTAACTAGAAAATCAAGATGATTACCTTTGAATTTAACAGAGTCACACTGTATGAGCTGAGTATTTGGTTTATATATTTTTTTATATATTGCATACTTATAGGCCACTGAGGAAGACTGTAGTCGAAACGCATCTGGCCTTGAGTTTTAGAATTTTTACTATTATAATACTGTTTGATTTTAATTATTTTTAGCACTTTTCGCATTTCTTAGTGGGGTATTGCTACCCTTTTAGAAATTACACTGGCTTTTCTGTTCCCTAGTTTAGTTATTTGGTTATCTCTTTACATTCTGGTCTTTTTATATTGGGAAGTGTAAATATCCTGTTCATTTATAGTTTTTGGCAGTACCCTCATGTTTGGTGTGTTGGTTACATAATCTGGGTTCTTTGGCTGTAGGGACTTGAGTTGGTTTACTTATTGGAATCACCAGAGCTGGCCCAAGTACACCCCTGCTGCTGCATACAAACACAAAGACTGTCTCTGAACCATTACCAACCAGTGTGATGTAGTGGTTTGAGTGTTGCACTACAACTCTGGAGACCAGGATTTGAATAAACCATCGAAATCCACCGGATTACCTTGGGCAAGTCATATTCCCTCAGCCTCAGAGGAAGGCAAAGGTAACACACACACCGTAGAACAACTCTTGCCCAGAAAACTCCATTATAGGTATAGTTTACAATGTTTTGTTTTTAGCAGTTCTGGAGAGTCCCAGAGCAAAAAAATAAAAATAAAAATTGTTCCCTAGCTGCCAAAGTTTGTCACCCCTACGTTTACACCAATTTTTACTTCAGTTTAGCTAAATAAACAACTGACAGCAATACTTTCATCATCTTTCATCACCCCCTGATAAAAGTTTAGTCATGACTGAGTAGTCTCAATCTCCCTTTCTCTTTTCCAGCTGAGGGAGTTTCAAAATCCTTTCAGTGTTTGGCATATAGAATTCTAACTGGGTTTGTAGTATACTGTAGCAATTCTTGCTACTACCGTGTTTCCCCGAAAATAAGACAGTATCTTATATTAATTTTTGCTCCCAAGCATGTGCTAGGGCTTATTTTCAGGGGACGTCTTATTTTTCCATGAATAAGAATTCATGGAATTCATATTTTTCCATGAATAAGAATTCACATTTATTGTTGAACAACCCCCCCCCCCGAATATTTATTATATACTGTATATATATATTTATATACAAAAACTTTGCTAGGTCTTATTTTCAGAGGTTGCCTTATTTTTGGGGAAACAGGGTAGGTACTTATTCTTATTTTCATACATGTCAAAATACTAGAACACTGACTGGTGTTTTTATTCCATTTATTTTAAACCTTTCCAGTTCAGGTGAAGGTGCCTTCCACATTCAAAAGATTTACAGCCAGTTTTAATGCCACCCACAATCACTGTACCCAAATTTTGTAGCACTTGCTTCCTTCCCTCTGATTTTAACAAAACAAAACATTGGACCTTTTATTAAAAATACTGTTTTCTGATGTTTCTGGTGTGTGTGTTTCTCTTTCCATTCCCAGGCTCATTATTTATAGCAATGATGGGCAACTTGGAATCGGATTGATTAGAGCTACATTGAACCTTCCCAAACCCATAGTGGCTTGCACTAGTTTCCAGTGTTGTCACATTGTCAAATTTGCTGCTACAACAGAGCTTGTCAAGCAGAGGGATAACTGTGGAGGGCAAGGGAAGGTCACATAGGCCCCCCAACAGAAATGGGAGAGCTGCACTCCCCATCCTACCTGCTCCTCCCCCCACATGAAAAAATTAATTTTGTTTCCTCCCAAATGCCCCCAAGTACTCTCTTGGGCAGTAGTTCTCAATCTTCCTAATGCTGCGACCCTTTAATACAGTTCCTCATGTTGTGGTGACCCCAACTGATGCTCTTAATTCATAAGACCATCAGAAATATATGTTTTCTGATGGTCTTTAGGTTGTTCGACCCCCAAAGGGGTTGTGACCCACAGGTTGAGAAGCACTGCTCCAGGGGATAGGGAGGCATGGTTTGGTGTCTTCCCTGGAGCTGTAAAGGACATCTTGGGGCATTTTGAGGCAAAAATACATTTTGAAAATTTTTCATTTTGATGGGGGGGGGTGTCCAGATGGGGTCAGAAGCAGTTGGAACATCCTTCATATCCCCTAGAGATCATCTGTGCACATTTCAGAGCAAAACAGAATTTTTTATTGTCTGCTGGGTGCCCTGGGGTAATAAAAACAGCCTTGGACTGTGCCTACCCTTGCTTTTTAAGTGTAAGTCACAGTTCTCTTTTTCTGGCATAAAAATATATCCAAAATCATCTCTCTCTCTCACACACACCACAACAGATTCCTTCAACAGACTCCCCATCACCACCACGTTCTGTCCTTCCCATCAACACAGCATAACATTCCACCGACTAAGCACTCCCGGTATGGAGTATCGGCACAGGATTGCTCCACCTGACTCATTATCCACTAACTGCAGTTGAGGTGTAAATACCTGTCCAACCTCTTCCACAGTTAATGCCAATGCAATCTCAGCTGTTTGTAACCTCTCTGTCTGCCTGTAGCAATCATTTCATTCTTTTGTCATGCAGCAGTTCAATGCCAGAGAGCCAGCGTGATACAATGGTTTGAGTGCTAGACTATGACTCCGGAGACCAGAGTTTGAATCCCGCTCAGCCATGGAAACCCACTGAACGAAACTGGGCAAATCACAGTTTTTCAGCCCCAGAGGAAGGCAATTATAGACTCCCTTTGAACAAATCTTGCCAAGAAACTCCTACTATAGGCTTGCCTTAGAGTTGCCACAAGTCAGAAATTACTTGAAGGCACACAACAACAACAACAACAACAATCTGGGCTTCAATACGCTGTTGTACTAACAACTGGCAAGCAGCTTCAAACCTCCACCTGTCTCTTATAAGGACTCATTTATCTTTATATCAGTCTTAAACAACACAGCCTTTCAAATGGAGGTGCCCTTCAAACAAAAGACTTGTTTCTCTAAACTAGAAAACATAGCAATCCTAACTAGAGTGCTATGCATGCACACATAAACCTGGGAGCAAGGCTTATTGAAATTAACAGAACCTGTTTTTGAATAAATACACATAAGGTCAGGCTTCTGTATGGAACTGTCATCAGGCCCTGGAAAAAAAGCAGTTTTCATGTATACAAAGGGATCTTGTAGTATCTGTGAGAGTAACTGAAAGAAGGTGATAGCATGATCTTATGTATGCTTGAGCCTTCTTCAGAGTAATCCATAAATAAGTCAAATCACTGTATTGATCTGCCAGCGCTTTCAAATCTAATTATGATAACTATTTATAATGAATTGGTTAACTGATCCACACTACATCCTGGAAATGACTACATGCCCCATTACCTAACTAAAACTATTTTACACCTACCTCTGCTTTGTGTTTGGGTCACTTGTCTGCACAACAAAATAATTTAATATTGTGAGATTTGATTAATTCTTCTGCCAAAGGAAATGTTCCCTTTGTACAACTTTCCTCCCAAATGCATCTTTGTCCTTTGGCAGAAAGACATACAGTTAAAACTCAGGTTCAAGAATCCTAGTGTGATGATGTGAAAACAAAATAATATTAATAAAAAACAAGATAAAGTTTAAGCTTAGGCTCCTCTTTTATGACCTACTGGTGTATCCTTTCAGCATGCACACCTGATGTTTTCAAGATAAACAAGAGGCTGTGCTGATCTCTGTGTTGTTCATTCTTCACTAGTCCAAACAGCAAATATTGAGATTTGAGGAATCAGCATATACGGTCTGAACAAGAATGCAATGAGGGATAATTGGCCAAAACTCTGTCAAACAGGTAACCTTATCCTATATCTATTTGCTCAGGACCAATTCTAGTTAAGATCAATCAAACTAATTCTCTAGAGTACATTTGCTTACATTATGGCCTTTGTCCTCACTTTGTGGTTTTTTGGTTTTTGTTTTTTGTGGTTTTTTTTTGGAGGGGGGTGATACTGCTCTTTGCACTTCTAGTTCAGCAGTGCTTATTCCTTTGTTTATTTGTCCAATGTGCAATATTTGAGGAGGTAAGCCTCAGCTAGCAACTGTGGATTGGGATTGTCATTCTTTGGAATCTACAAAATCAAGAGTACTTGAAGTATAATTTAAAAATGCTGAACTGAAAACAACAGGACACTCATAATTGTAATCTTGAGTGAAACTGAATGCCTGACTAGGGATGTAGTGCTTTGAAGGCCACAGGTCAGTGGTACACCTATTACTGGTTATTATCCTGATGAAAGAAACTACTGCCAGGTTTTTATCCTCCTTTGAAGGAATCCCCATTACACCTAGTTCCTGGAAGTCTAAGAATCTGCACTATCTCCATTATTTATTGGACCAATAGTTAGAAGAATTTCTAACTAGACCAGTGTTTAGAAGGAAATGAAAGTGGGGCTTCCCTAAAAGTATAGGGTGTTATGCAAGGAATTGATGGAAACTCTGCTCACTCATTATTATTCATTATTTAATATCTGGTTCATTATTGTGGTGGCTGTTAAGTACCTCTTGTGATCAAGCGCTTGTATTTTACTACTTGCTTAAAGGTACAAGACTTTCATGCAACACCAATAGTTAGGAGCCAAAGGTCTTGACCTTTGGCTCTACACCTGCAATTTCACAATCCAGTTCATGGCTCCAGCTTGAGATCACTGCTGGCTTCCTGCTATGCACCTGGATGTTGAGATCTTTCTAGTTCTGTGACTGACGGATTGAATGTTTGAACAGGGTTACAGTGTTCTGAAGACTCCCAAGTCAGTGGTAAAACCATGCATTATTTTCCATACAGAAAATCCCAAGTTCATCTTTTAGCATCTCTAAGTTTTTTTTAAAAAGGGGTGTGTGTGAGGGAACAAGCCATGTGACAGATCTCACTTCAAGACGTCATAGAGCAGCTGCTAGAGTAGTCAAGTGCAGATTATTATATTTTCTACAAACCAGGATTATGATAGCTGTAGTCCAAAATATGTATGTCTTTTCCAAGCTCTAATCAAGATGAACAAGCAGTGTGATCCAATACGCCTTACTCCAAATATCAAAAATTAATATTACTGACATTAAGTTATTTTCTTTTAGGCACAGGGTACATGTGTTAGTGGCTCTAGTCTGGAAGGAGTGAATTCTCTTTCCTTTTTCACTTTCATGCTATTTTTATAAGGCAGTAAATATATATATGTCAAAATAGGGGGGGGGGGGACAAGGACTGGAAGAAAATGCAGGTTTTATCTTCTTTCCTTGATGTTTGTGTTTTTTCCTGCTTGGCATGGGGTTGGACTGGATGGCCCTTGTGGTCTCTTCCAACTCCATGATTCTATGATTCTATGACTCCTAGATCCCTTTCACATGTAGTCTTGCTTAGCCAGGTGTCCCCCATCCTATATCTATACAATTATTTTTTTCTGCCTGAATACCTTACATTTCTCCCTGTTGAAGTTCATTTTGTTAGTTTTGGCACAGCTTTCTAATCTATTGAGGTCACTTTGAATTTTGATCTTTTCCTCTGTGGTGTTGCCTACTCCTCCTAATCATTCTCCTAGTCATCTTGGCTGCTAGGGAAAGTTCATGTTTCATTTGTTCTAGAACCCATTTGTCTCTTTAGCAGATCCACAGTATCTACAGAACTCTTCTCCAACACCACACCTCAAGTTGATTTTCTTTCTTCATCACTCAGCTCTCACATTCATACATAGTGATGGGAAATACAACGGTGTGAACAATCCTAATTTTAGTGTTCAGTTGTATATTTTTGTACTTTAGGATCTTGGCCTGTGACATTCTGCCCTTCTGCTTGTGCCCTTGGTGAGAAGTTCTAGCAAATGGAGTAACCGGAAATGCATTAAAGAAAAGAACTATAAAAATGCAGAAGTAATCTGAAATGTAGAAACACTGCCTTAAATTGGGAGAGGGAAAGAGAAAGATCTCTACACTTGTAGCTATTACCTTAGGAAGCTGGAACGCCAAGTAGGGAGAATGTCAGCAATGGGACAGCTGCTACTTTGGCTAAGTAGGCATTGCAGAAATACAAAAAATACCTGCTGATCAGTTCTTTTTCATTATATGATAATTTATACTAAGCCTTTCTGATTAACGTAAGAATCCTTCCAAATGTATTGGCTTTATTTTTATAGCTCCCAGGAATATTTCAGTTGTTCCTTTAAAACTGGCTTACAGCTAGCACACATGGGTGAAAGGGCATATTTTTAATTGTCTGTGACCTGAAGCAAGAATAATTGTGATTCAGTAGCTTATAATAGTGTAAAGAAATCCAGTTGCCCTGTTTGTCATAGGCTCTTTAATTAAAAATTACAAAAGTACAGAATAAAAAGTGTAAATTGTGCTGTCTGTACACAAGTACATGCATGTGTACTGATATGTGTGCACACACAGTACCTTGTGAGTTGATAATTCTACAGAGATTATAAAGATGTCTAGAAAACATCTTTATAATAAAGATATTTAATAGTATATCTTGATTTCAGTAAGGCCTTTGACAAGGTTCCCCATGACATTCTTTCAAACAAGCTTGTAAAATGTGGGCTAGACAAGGTAACTGTTACATGGATTTGTAATTGGTTCGCTGGCCGAACCCAAAGGGTGCTCAACTATGTTTCCTTTTCATCCTGGAGAGAAGTGACCAGAGGGGTCCCACAGGCTCTGTCCTGGGCCCAGTGCTATTCAACATCTTTATTAATGACTTGGAAGACAGTATTGGGGGCCTACTTATCAAATTTGCAGATGACACCAAATTAGGAGGAGTAGCTAATAACCCAGAGGACAGGATCAAAATTACCTTGATAGACTAGAAAGCTGAGCCAAAGCTAACAAAATGAAATTCAATACAGAAAAGTGTAAGGTTCTGCACTTAGGGAGGAAAAATGAAATGCACAGATATCAGATGGGAGACACCTGGCTGAATGAAACTACGTGTGAAAGGGATCTAGGAGTCCAAGTAGGCCACAAGTTGAACATGAGTCAACAGTGCAATGCAGCAGCTAAAAAGGCCAATGCAATTTTATGCTGCATCAATAGAAGTATAGTGCCTAGATCAAGGGAAGTAATAGTGCCACTCTATTCTGCTTTGGTCAGGCCCCACCTGGAATACTGTATCCAGTTCTGGGCACCACAGAAAGGATGCGGAGAAACTGGAGCGGGTCCAAAGAGGGCAACTAAAATGGTGAAGGGTCTGGAAACCATGCCCTATGAAGAACGCCTTAGGGAGCTGGGGATGTTTAGCCTGGAGAAGAGAAGGTTAAGAGGTGATATGATAGCCCTGTTTAAATATTTGAAGGGATGTCATATTGAGGAGGGAGCAAGCTTGTTTTCTGCTGCTGCAGAGACTAGAACGCGGAACAATGGATGTAAGCTGCAGGAAAAGAGATTCCACCTCAACATTAGGAGGAACTTCCTGACAGTAAGGGCTGTTCAACAGTGGAACACACTCCCTCGGAGTGTAGTGGAGTCTCCTTCCTTAGGGGTCTTTAAGCAGAGGCTGGATGGCCATCTGTCAGGGATGCTTTGATGGAGAGTTGCTGCATGGCAGGGGGTTGGACTGGATGGCCCTTGTGGTCTCTTCCAACTCTGTGATTCTATGATTCTAAAACATTGTACATGCTAGGATAGTTCTTCAGGAACTGAAGACAAACCCCTCAAGGAGATTCTTTGTGACTCATATTATGTCCCAAATACTCCAGTGGACAGGAATTCAAAAATGGCCTGAACAGATTAGAGAGTTGGGCCAAAACTAACAAAATGAATTTCAACAGGGAGAAATATAAGGCACTATAGTTAGGCAGAAAATAAATAAATAAATAAATATACAGATAAAGGCTGGGTGAAACCTGGCTTGACAACAGAACGTGTTAAAGGGTTCTACTGTATATACTCGACCATAAGTCGACCCCATGTGTAAGTCGTGGGCCCCACAACAAAACTCCTAATCCCAGAATTCCATAGTAACTGACCCAAAGACCTAAAGCGGGACCAAACCGGGTTAACTCTCCAGTGTGAAAATCAAAGCAGTGCCAATCCGGGTTCTTCTTCTTCTTCTTCCCCCAGCCATTCCCTCCCTTGGGCAGCAGAGGGCGCTGCCTGCGGAGGCCATTTTAGGCCTAGGCTCTCTCAATCTCTCTGTCTCTCTGTCCCTTCCTTCCTTCCTTCCTTCCTTCCTTCCTTCCTTCCTCTACTCCTACTCCTACTCTTCCAGCCAAGGCCTGCTGTTTTCAGGGTCTTAGTCGAGGCCTGTTTTTTGTTTGTGGAGCTGCAGCAGCAGCAGCAGCGTCTGGCCTGCTGGGGCCATGGAGATTGGCACCGAGATCAGCCGCAAGATCCGGGTGAGAGAGAGAAAGAGAGAGAGAGAGAAGGAAGGAAGGAAAGAAAGGAAGAAAGAAAGAAAGAAAGAAAGAAAGAAAGAGGGGTTGGTGGGCGAAAGCTGTGGGGAAAACAAACCAGAGCAGGCATATATATACACACACATATATATACATACATATATATATATATATATATAAAATCCATGTATATATGTGTGTGTATATATATATATATATATATATATGTGGAATATATATAAATATATATATTAGATACATACATATATAATATATATATATATATATAGGTAATATATATGTGTGTGTGTATATGAGGTTGGTGGGTGAAGGCTGTGAGGGAGGCTTGTAACAGCCCTGGGCACTGGGAGAGATATACTGTGTATATATATATATACACACACACACACACACATATATATACATACATATATGTATGTGCATACATAAACGTATGTTTATGTTTGTCCATATATATCTGCCCAGGTATTCATATACATTGTGTGTGTATGCATATGTAGATTAGATAGATATAATAATAATGATGATGATGATGATGATAATTTTTTATTTATACCCCGCTCTTAAGCCAAGGCTATCAGAGCAGCTTACAGTAAATATAGATGGATTAGATATAATATATAGTGTAAATATATATATATATATATATAGTACAAGAAAGAAAGAGAGGTTGGTGGGCAAAGGCTGTGAGGGAGGCTTGGGAAGAACAACCCCAGGCATACACACACACACACACACACATATAGTTAGATAGAGATAGATAGATAGATAGATAGATACAGATAGATTCGATATACTATATATTTATACTGTGTATACATACGCACACACACACACACATATATATAGTTAGATAGAGATAGATAGATAGATAGATACAGATAGATTCGATATACTATATATTTATACTGTGTATACATACGCACACACACACACACATATATATATAGTTAGATAGAGATAGATAGATAGATAGATACAGATAGATTTGATATACTATATATTTATACTGTGTATACATACACACACACACACACACACACACAGTGGTCCCTCCACATCTGCTGGGGTTAGGGACGGAAGGCCCCCATGAATGTGGAAAAACCACAAATAACAAAAACATTACATTTTTACCAGAGAACACCTCTCTAGGAATTTCTAGGTCCTCCAGTGCAACTCTGTGGTCAACACCTGCTAGACATTGAGCCTAGAAATGCATTGGAGGAGCTACAAAGGCCTAGTGGAGTGTTCTCTCTAGGAATCTCTACTAGGTCCTTCAGTGTGACTTTTGGTTAAAGTTGACCACAGAGTTGCACTGGAGTACCTAGATATTCCTAGAGAAAACATATTAATAAAATCAGTGAATAATCATACCCACAAAAGTCATAGCCACAAATGTGGAGGGATGATTATCTATCTATATATCCATATATAGCTATATGTATCTATACATATCTATCTATCATCTATCTAATCTATGTATATATTTGCCCTGGTGTGTGTGTGTGTGTGTGTGTATGTGTATCCTTCAGTTGTCCTCCATTTTCTCCCTCAGTGTTGCCTCCAAACCTTTCTCCCCTCAGAGGCTCTCTCACAAGACAAAAGGCCCCTCAAAAAAAAGAGCTACTAATAAATAATTTAGCCATCTCTAAAACCGTCTATTTCAATTGACTGTATGTACAGCGCTGTGTAAATTTACAGCGCTAAATAAAAAAAAGCCTAATAAATAATAATAATAATAACCTCCTTTTCCACACGTCATCTCCAGGAATCCAGGGCGGGGGGGGGGGGAACCCCACCCCATCATTATCAATTGTATTTTTTGCATGATCCAAAATGCTGCATTTCCATAAACTGCAGCCAACCCCAACCCTCCCATACTGTTGCTGTTGGGTGCCTTCAAGTTGTTTCCGACTTAATGGCAATCCTACCACGGGGTTTTCTTGGCAGGTTTCTTCTGTGGTAGTTTGCCATGGCCTTCCCCTGAGGCTGAGAGAGTGTGACTTGCACAAGGTGGGTTCCTAGCTGACTACAATGGACCCTCCACACAGGGCCCCTCTAGAACAGCTCTCTTGAAATCTCTAGGTCCTCCAGGCCAATTTTGTGGTCAACATCTGCCAGAGGTTGACCACGAAATTGTGCTGGAGGACCTACAAATGCCTAGAGAAGTGTTCTCTCTACGAATCTCTGGGTCCTCCAGCACCTCTTTTGGGGGAAGTTGACAATAGAGAGTTGCGCTGGAGGACCTAGAGATTCCTAGAGAGGACATATTAATTAAATCCATGACTAATAAGATCCTCAAAAGTCAAAGCTACAAATGTTGAAGTCGACTGTACTATGTTTCTGAGCAAATCTACCTGTTCCTCTCCTCCAGAAACCTCATATGGGAAGCAATAATAATAATAATTATATATAAATATAAGATTGTATGTACAGCACTGTGTAAATTTACAGCACTATATAAATAAATGTTAATAATAATAATAATAATAATAATATAGGATAAATTTAATTTATATCCCTTCTCTTGAAAGGATCGAGGCAGTTTATAACATAAGATGCATAAATAAAATACATAAATACATACATAAATCAATACATAAATCCCCTTATCCCCATCCTTAAACTAATCCACATAATTACAAAAAGAAAAAACAACAACATTATAAAACAGTTAAGTAATATTAAAACACAAACAACCCCTAACCCACATACATCTTTTCAGGTGTGTCCTAAATTCAAGTGTGTTGACAAATTGCAGTTGGTATGTCTGAGGAATGAATGGCATGCAGTAATGGCCAGTTTGTTCAGAAGCTTGGTGTAGTGGTTTGAGTGTTGGACTGTGACTCTGGAGACCTGGGTTCGATTCCTAGCTCAGCCATGAAACCTACACTCTCTCATCCTTAGGGGAAGGCAATGACAAACCTCCTTTGAATAAATCTTGCCAAGAAAACCATGACAGGCTCGCCTTATGGTTGCCATAAGTTTGAAACGACTTGAAGGCACACAACACACATGACAGAAGTCACACTTGAAAAGCATGACCTCCCAGCTAGGAACATAGGACAACGGCTGTCAGATCCCAGGTCCATTTAGTTCATTTGCAGGTGGGCCCTTGGTATTCATTGAATACCTGCAGATTCCAAAATTCGTGGATGCTCAAGTCCCATTAAATATAATGACAGAGTAAAATGGTGTCTCATATTTGTTCACAAAGAAGTATGGCAATTGTATTAATCTTGGCTGAATCCCTTGTAAAAATGTTTGCGCATGATAAACCTGGACTATGTTAAATCACCAAGGAAAAGAAGGCTAATAGTGCCGTCATTTGAATGTATGTTTAGGAATAAGCCACATTTTATTCTCTGTTACTTATTTTAACGGAAGCATATGCAGGAAGGCAATGGAAAACCATCTCTGAACAAATCTTGCCAGAAAAAAACCATTCTAGGTTCACCTTAGGTTCACCATAAATCAGAAAAGATTTGAAGGCACACAACAGTAACAAAGTGTAGATATATCTGCAGCCTGTTTTTCATTAAGTCATATTTATCAATGCTAGAAGTCAAACTTGTGATCATAACCGGAACATGCAGCTAAATGGGGCCTTTCTCTAAACTAGGAGCATTGGCTGTGTCACTCATGTTCCTTTTGCACTGCAGAATGATGTCACATTGTAGACAAAAGACAGATTTCATTGGTACTTCTTTGTAAGTGTGCAAAAATCCTAAGTGAGAGTACATATTTGATGGATAAAGTTGTAAATTTTTACACAGTCCCATTGTAGGATTTACTCATGAGTAAAACATACTTAGGATTGGGAGGGAAAGCAAGTCTCCAGGATTTTCTGGAAGCAAAGGATAGTAGTTTTTTTCCCCCTGAAAAGTACTGTGTTTCCATGGAATACAAAAATAATCCAACTTGATACCACTTTAACTTCCCTGGCTCAATGCTATGGAATTCTGGGAACTATAGTGTAGTGAGACATTTAGCATTCTCTGTCGGAAAGCTGTGGTGCCACAACAAACTACAATTCTCAGAATTCCATAGCATTGAACCATGGCAGTTAAAGTGAAGTCAAAACGATTATTTCTGCAGTGCGGATGGAGCCCAGGAATAGATTTTAAGTATTAGATTCAGATTTGAAACTATTTACTATGATTCCTTTTTCAGAAAGTCTAAAGTTAAAAAGTATTTATTTGGAAAAAAAAGTTTAAAACTACAATTGATTTTTTATTACTTTATCTTTATTTTTATCCATCTGGGTGTAAAACAAATGCTCATCCATCAATGCATCCTAGCTGCAAGGTTGCTCAGTGAACAAACACCCTCCACCTGTAATTATACAGTATTTTACAAAATTGCTTTTTGCTTTGAGAAGCTAAGTTTGCCACTATTCAGAAATACGCACAGTTGTTGAGCAAGGTCTTTTATGTACATTATGTTTATCTTCCATGTACATTGGATTACATACAGTCTTTGAGCTGTAGATCTCCATCCTATAGTTAAATGCCACCCCTTGCTTTCAATAATTTAATTTGCTAAATTTTGAAATAATTATGAATCTATACTAGTGTCTTGTGTTTAGGTGCAATGGACCAAGAAAGATTATATTTGAACCCCCTACTTTGGTAGCAGCCTGTAACTCTGCATATAACTAAGCCTAAGCACTTGCAACTGCAGTTAACATTTTGCTTCCTCATGTACTTCTCTTCCTCTCTTACTTTCACTTGCTTTGAATCTTAGATTTTACATTCCTGTCATCTTAGAATCATAGAATCGCAGAGTTGGAAGAGACCACAAGGGCCATCCAGTCCAACCCCCTGCCATGCAGGAACTCTCCATCAAAGCATCCCCAGCAGATGGCCATCCAGCCTCTACTTAAAGACCTAAGGAAGGAGACTCCACCACCCTCTGAGGGAGTGTGTTCCACTGTCGAACAGCCCTTACTGTCAGGAAGTTCCTCCTAATTTTGAGGTGGAATCTCTTTTCCTGGAGCTTGCATCCATTATTCCAGGTCCTGTTCTCTGGAGCAGCAGAAAACAAGCTTGCTCCCTCCCCAATATGACATCCCTTCAAATATTTAAACAGGGCTATCATATCACCTCTTAACCTTCTCTTGAGGCTAAACATCCCCAGTTCCTAAGACATGGTTTCCAAACCCTTCACCATCTTAGTTGCCCTTCTTTGGACATGCTCCAGTTTCTCCACATCCTTTTTGAATTGTGGTGCCCAGAACTGGACACAGTGTTCCAGGTGGGGCCTGACCAAAGCAGAATAGAGTTGCACTATTACTTCCCTTGATCTAGACACTATACTTCTATTGATGCAGCCTAAAATTGCATTGGACTTTTTAGCTGCTGCATCGCACTGTTGACTCCCGTTCAATTTGTGGTTTACTTGGACTCCTAGAACCCTTTCACATGTGGCCTCATTCAGCCAGGTGTCCCCCATTTTATATCTGTGCATTTCATTTTTCCTCCCTAAGTGCAGAACCTTACATTTTTCCGTTTTGAATTTCATTTTGTTAGCATTGGCCCAGCTTTCTAGTCTATCGAGGTAATTTTGAATTTTGATCCTGTCCTCTAGGGTATTAGCTACTCCTCCTAATTTGGTATCATCTGCAAATTTTATAACTAGGCCCTCAATACTGTCATCCAAGTCATTAATAAAGATATTGAATAGCACTGGGCCCAGGACAGAACCCTGTGGCACCCCACTGGTCACTTCTCTCCAGGATGAAAAGGAGCCATTGTTGAGCACCCTTTGGGTGCAGCCAGTCAACCAATTACAAATCCATGTAATGGTTACCTTGTCTAGTCCACATTTTACAAGCTTTCCCTTCATCTACCACGCTGGTGATTTTATCAAAAAGAGAGATCAGGTTTGTCTGGCATGACTTGTTTCTCTGAAACCCATGTTGGCTTTTTGTGATTATGGAATTATCTTCTAGATATCCACAGACTCTCTGTTTAATAATCTGTTCCAAAATCTTTCCTGGAACTAATGTCAGACTAACTGGACAATAATTGTTGGGATCCTCTTTTTTCCCCTTTTTGAAGATGGGGACAACGTTTGCCCTCCTTCAGTCTGCTGAGACTTCTCCTGTTCTCAGGATTTCTCAAATATTATTGCCAATGGTTCCGATATTACATTTGCCACTTCTTTTAATATCTTCCTACTGGTATTCCTATATAAATCAATAAACTGTTGTTGTGTGCCTTCAAGTAATTCCTGATTTATGGTGACCCTAAAGTCAACCTGTCATGGGGTTTTCTTGGCAAGATTTTTTCAGAGCAGGTTTGCCTTTGCCTTCCTATGAGGCTGAGATAGTGTGACTTGCTCAAGGTCACCAAGTTGGTTTTCGTGGCTGAGTGGGGCTTCGAGTCTTGGTCTCCACTATACCACTATGGCTTTATAAATCAACCAATCAATAGTTCCTGCCATTTGTCTCAGTTAACTTCTTAAGAGCAAACTTGTTTAAAATGGGTTTGGGTTTGAGAATCAAATTCAACTTCTGTCCATCTTTTGATTGAAATATGCATTCTTAATGGCTTTTCCTGTCCTTTTTCTTCATTTAGAGTGCTATAAAGGGAAAGCTACAGGAATTAGGCGCATATGTTGGTAAGTTTCATTGTAGCTTTAGATGTAACATAGTTGATCCTGTAAAAATAGAAAATATCTTACACGGTCATTCTATGCATGTTATTTATGTACATAATAAATATGTACTTTGCACCTTTGTATAAAAGTGCAATTAAAAAGCCACACAAATTAATGCAACAAACTGACAGCAGTAGCCCACTGAAATAAACAGTAAAACCAAAACTTCACAAAATGGATTCCAGTAAGGACATGATCAAAGTACTGTATATGGCTTAATACAGCCTCTTCTTAGCTTTCTACATCAAATATAATGTTGTTCTGTAATTATAATGGTTTCTCTCCTTGTTGAGTGTACAGACTCGCTCTTCTGCCCTTATTTATGAGTTTGTGCAGGAGAGCTTTCATTAGATTCTATTTTGAAATCTCTGTTACACCTTCTCATAGGAAAAGGTGAATGTAGTGAACACTTAATGTTGCTAGTTGAATGGTTTCCGTTTCCTCCGGCAGGTCTCCTGTCCTGTGTCCACCAGTAACTCAGAGGGGAAGGACAGGGGAATGTCCAGAGCAGATTTACTGCTTTAGTGTGAAGAAGTAGAAGGAAAAGAGCTCAGTCTATGTACCTTTATATATAGGGAATATAATCCTTGGAGCAGAGCTTGGAAACATTAGTTTTGTTTCTAGCACACAGACAATTAATTGTTAAAGTTCATTTACTAATATTAAAAAGTTAATAAAATGAGCAGAAGGTTTGCTTGCTTCTTTCCCTATTTATCCAAGACCACATGGACTAAAGGGATGGACTTTCTGCTGAGTAACTGGTTTGCTTAGGGGGCAGACATAGCAGCCAGTAGCACAAGGCCAAAAACCCAGAATTAAGGAGGAGGGGGGAAGACAAGGAATAGAGGGCTAAACAACTAGTGGGCCTCAGCAGAAGGGGTGGATGACTCTGATGGAGAAAGTCACAAATTATTTAATTTAAAAACAAATTAAAATTAAAATTCCAATTTGAATTAAAAATTATAAGGACAGACAGATAGTAGAGTGGTTATAGACAGAGGGGCGGTCTAATTAGTTGTTGAAATCAATCGGGGAAGGCCTGCCAGAAAAAATCTGTCTTAACTGCCTTTTTAAAGGCCTCAAGGGTATCAGTCTGACAGATCTCATCTGGCAGGCCATTCCACAGCTTTGGAGCAGCTGATGAGAAGGTCCTCTGGGAAATTATAGCCAACCTGATCTTCTTTGGGTGCAGAAGATTCCTCCCAGAGGACCTAAGAGTGTGGGGTGGGATATATGGGAAGAGACACTCCCGCAGTATGCTGGACCCAAGCCATGTAGGGCTTTATAAGTAATAACCAACACCTTGTATCACACCCAGAAGCAGAATGGCAGCCAGTGAAGAGCATTTAGGATAGGTGTTATATGGTCTGACCTGGATTTCCCAGCGACCAACCTGGCTGCCATATTTTGGACTAATTTAAGCTGCTGAATTTGGCACAATAGTGTGCAAGGATAAAGAGAATTACTGTAATAAAAAGTGCAAAGAAATAGAAGACAACAAAAAAGAAAGAATGAGAGACCTCTTTCACAAGATCCGCAAACTGAAAGGTTGGGATGCTCTACAATCAGAAGAACATGCTAAATGATCAAGATGAAATAAAAAGACAATGGAAACTATACACAAAAGAGCTGTATACAAGAGATAAACAAATGAATGACTCATGGAATGAAGAACGAAATGAAGATTAACCCCAAATTTTGGAAAGTAAGGTAGAAGCAGCACTCAGAGAAATTGGAAAGAATAAATCACCAGGAACAGATAATATCCCAATAGAATTGCTACCAATCACACAAACATAATCACTTCCAGTGCTAACCAAAATATGCTAACAAATATGGAAAACAAAACAGTGACCAACAGATTGGAAACAATCAATGTATGTCCCCATCCACAAAAAAAGGAGATGCAAAATAGTGCAGCAATTATAGGACTATAGCAATAATTCCCATGCAAGTAAAATTATGCTCAAAATTCTGTAGCATAGACTCCAATTATATATGGAGAGAGATTTGCTAGATGTTCAAGTGGGGTTCAGAAAAGGAAAAGGCGCAAACATGTGATGGATAATGGAGTGAGCCATAAAATTCCAGAAGAAAAATAGCATATTATGACTATAGCAAGGCCTTTTGTTGCATAGATGATGAAAAGCTGTGGAATGCTCTTAAAGAAATGGGAGTGCCACTACATCTGATAGTCCTGATGAGGAATCTGTACTTAGGACAAGAAGTGACTGTAAGAACAGAATATGAAGAAACATAATGATTCCCAATTGGCAAAGGGGTCAAGCAAGGCTGCATTAACAACCTAAGAAATGCAGATGACATCATCCTACTAGCAGAAAACATCACAGACTTGGAACAATCACTAAAGAAAGTCAAAGAAGAAAGTGCAAAGGTGGGCCTAATGCTAAATTTAAAGAAAACAGAAATGATGACCACAGAGGAGTTACAGAATTTCAATCTAGATAACGTGGAAATTGAAATAGTTAAAGATTTCCCATACATTGGCTCAAACATTGATCAGAACAGAGACTGCAGTCAAGAAATCAGAAGAAGATTAGAAATGGGAAGGGAAACCATGAAAGACCTAGGAAAGCTGCTGAACAGTAAAGATATACAACTGAGCACAAAAGTTAAAATTGTTTAAGCCATTGTGTTCTCTATTACCATATCCAGCTGTGAGAGCTGGACAGTGAAGAAAGCAAATAGGACCTGAGCAGACAGGTAGAGGATAGGGAGGCTTGGAGATGTCTCATTCACAGGATGGCCATAAATCGAGATCAACTCAAAAGCAGCTAACAACAAAACAACAATTAATAAACTTAGTTATTTAACATTTCATTATTTATTACTTTATATTACTGGTAACTTTATGGTTTCCCTTAAAACATCATAGCCAAATGCTTTCTCCTTTTTTTCAAATCAGATGAAGAGCTTCCTGATTATATCATGGTCATGGTGGCCAACAAGAAGAGCCAAGAACAGATGACAGAGGATCTTTCCCTCTTTTTAGGAAACAACACTGTGAGATTTACTGTTTGGTAAGTCTGTCTTCCACCTAATTCCATAAACCTGAGCTATTTGTCAGTTTGATCCTCCAACTTGTTCTATGCATCCTTGGTGGAACATGTGAATAGCTCTTCCAGCGCAGTGTTATAAGCTGTAACTACCCCCACCTGCTAGCATCTGTTTATATAATCCCACAGAAAGAGAGGTTTAGTAGTTTGCCCACCTCCTTCACTACCACCTTTTAAAAATTTGAATGGGAAAACAGTTAACACTTTTTAAATTAATGGTATATTTTCCAAAAGGCTCCCTAAATATCCTAAAGGTGCCAGATTCCATTTGATCTTGGAAGCTAAGCAGGATCAGCCTGGTTAGTACTTGGATGAGGGCACAACCAAGGAATACCAGGAGCTGTAGGTTATATTTCAGAGAAAGGAGCTGGCAAACCCACCTGTTAAGCAAGTATTCCTTGCTTAAGAAACCCCTGTGAAATTCATGGGGTCACCATAAGTCAGCAGGTGACATGAAGACACACAATAGAGAGTGGTGGAGTCCCTCCTTTGGAGATTTTTGAACAGAGTTTGGATGGCCATCTGTTGGGGATGCTTTGATTGTGTGTAAGGGCAATGGGTTGGACTCGAAGGCCCTTGTGGTCTCTTCCAACTCTGATTCTATGATATACACATGATTCTGTTTACTGAGTTATCCTTTGGCTGGCTTTTAAATAACTTTCCAAATGAGAAACAAGAAACAGCTTCACATTTCCGGGAGGAAAAGTCCCTAATGCTAGTGTTCACCTAAATGGTTCTTTGCCTTTGGAATATTAGGATTAATTGGTTCTGTGGATAGTAAAAAAAATAAGAAAATGCATGTGCAGACAGGTTCCCCTCAAAAGGGGTGGTAAAGTTTCACCTCATGGTCCCTAGAGGGTGCACGAGGTTAATAAAATTAGTAAATAATATTTTAAAATAATTACCAAAAATAGGCACAGGAGAAAATGTTGAGCTCCATGTCTGGCAGGGAGAGCGTGCATCCCCAAACTTGGAGCAGTTGCTCCACTCTCAAACTTTACCTGTTACTAGTGGAAATTATCAAATTTGTTCTTGATATTTTCAATAACTCTGGGTAGTAGGTTTGTTTGAGAGGTCGGCCCCGGGAACTCCGGGCCTGAACAGACAGGCCAAAATAAGGCTGATTTGGGTCACTTTGGAAGTATACTGTTGAAATGACACACGCATCTTAAGAGGCCAGAAGCTGCACCAAAGCTGCGTTCGAGTCTTTAGGACTGGAGTGCGGCTTTGGTGCAGCTTCTGGACTCTTAGGACACATGCATCATTTAAACAGCATACCTCCAAAGTGACCCGAAGCAGCTTTATTTTGGCCTGTATGTTTGGGCCCTCCATTACAAAGCTGGAATTAGAACTTGGCACTCTGGAGTTCCAGTCTGGCATTCTGCACTGGTCTGGTCTGGACAATAATTCTTAGCTTTGTATAGCATGATTTTCAACATTGTAGCTGATTGTACTTCATTGCCCTTTAACTGAGGCTGAACTGGGGAACTATGGGTTAACTGCAATTTACAAACCAGGAAAATAAGCCAGTATGTGATCCTAGTTTGTAAATTGTCAAGAATTCCCCAGTTCAAACACAATAGGACGTTTTGGCTTAATGCAAGTCAAGATCTTTACACCAGGAGCAGGCATGCAAACTGCCTGTTCACTCACTTTTCCCTTGAATGCAAAGATTACATGAAAATGGAGAATGCTTTTCAAAAGCTGTATTTAAAACAAATATGTTAAGTGTTAAAACAGTTGCTTATCTTTCAGGCTTCATGGTGTGCTGGACAAGCTTCGATCAGTAACTACAGGTAAGGGGGAAAAAAGACCAGTCAACTTTTCCTGTGGAAATGACAACTGTTCTGGAACTATTATTATGTGCATCCTTGTGTGAGTGCATGCAAAATACATTTCTACATTTTTCAACGTTTAAAATATGTTAAACTCAAACCAATAGACTTTACCTGGCTACAAATAACCTCTTTTCTTGCCAAATTAAGTAGAACATAAGGTTCCCCAAGAGACTTTCCCCCTGCTTTCCACCTGCAGCTGCACTTGTAGCCTTTTCATTCTTGTCATTATGCCATCATCTACACCGAAGTAATTCACACTTGCCAAATAGATATCTGCCATTGGAGGCATGCATCTGTTGAAATCCACAGTGGATATTATTTTGCAGCTGTAGATAAACATGCTATTTAACTTTGAGCTAAGATCAGATGATTCTATCTTTTTCAGAACCTACAAGTCTGAGATCTTCTGAAAGTAGCACCTTTGATAGCAGCCTGCCTTCTGGCAAAAGCACATCCTCCGGAAGTGAAGAGAGAAGGGGGGAAGAGATCCTGCAACCTCTTACAGTCACAAGTTCTCGGCCAGAAAAGACGGACTCTCGTGTTTCAACTAGCTCCCAGGAACAGAGTGCTGGTGTTACTCGGTAAAGTTCTTAACTTCTTAAGAGTTGGCAACACACAGTATTTCAGCTATATGTTAGGAGAACCTTCTTTATATATCAACTATGAACTTTTCCAGAGGGCATAAAAACAGCCATTGTTCGTTAGGGTCTGCTTAGAGATAGGCCAAGATCCAGAGGTTTATGTCTGCTAACAGCTCTAGGAATTTCCTTTCCCTAAATAGCACTCATGCACCTTACCTCACCTGATTCTCACCTCACCTGATTGAAAATGTCAGTAGATAGGCATCATTGGATCCTAGCCATAATATGCAATCTTGATTTGTCATTATGTGAATTGGCCACATGCTCATGAGTTCCCATCTTCCCTTGACTGCCCTGATTCTGATAAAATGACAGAACAGTTTTACAGTCAAATGGAGCAAGTCATAGTTTGCTTGAAAACAGTGGTTTGCCTGGAAATCATAGGTTGAATAGAAATTCCAACTTGGCATGCGAATGAAAACTTACTGACTTTGAAATAAGATATCGGAGGGAGTACAGGAACTGAGCATTACATAGTTTGGCATTAGACCTGAAATTAGCCTCCCTCTGTGTAACAATCACTGAAGTAATTTTAAATGCTATCTATCTTGGCCAGACCTCTGAGGCTGTACATGCTTATTTGGGAGTAAGCATTTTTGAATTTGAAGGCTTTATATTCCATGATGAGGATTGCATTGTGAAGCTTATTTCAAAACAATTGACAAATAAAGAAATTAAAGATGAATGAATGTTGCAGAAAGGAATCCATCACTTGTTTCAGTGAAGTGCTTAGAGAAAATAATGGAATTTGTACAGTAGATTGCATCATATCGTTATCCCCTTCTGTGTAGTAATTGCTGTACAAGTAAAGCAAATGGACATTTTAATCTTGTTTCTTACATTTCTCATTTTCTTCAAAGCACAGGTATTTTGTCACAAAGTAGAGTTAATCTTCTCTTTCTTTCTCCAGGCAGCTCTGCCAAGATGGATCCCCAGCCCTCTTGATGTCAACTGTGAAACCTCTGAGAGAGCTGTCTCCTTTGGAAGCTGTGATTGACATTAAGCCAGAACCAGACGATCTCATTGATGAAGACCTCAATTTTGTGCAAGAGAACCGCTTGCCCCGAAAGAAGCCTCTTGTGACAGTGACTTATGGCTCTTCACGCCCATCTGCTGAAATCTATCGCCCACCAGCCAGCCGAAACACTGAAGGCAATGTTCACTTGCAGAGGTTGTCTCAGCAGAGCAACCTACAGACTGCCAGGCAGCTCGAGATCCAGGGTGGCAGGTCACTGGAAACCATCCAGATCTGCGATCCAGACGTGTTTGGCAGTTTGACGGAGAGTTACAGACCCCCTTCCAAGGGGAACGCTGATAAAATTAGCAATGAGGTAAGTATGTGAGCCCAAGCAGTGCTGGTATTTAACATGTACTCAACAAACGGAGATTGCCATGGACACCTGGAGTCCCCTCTTCTAAACATAGCAAGAGGGATAAAAAATAGCTCACTCATGGCATCTAAACTTTGTGGCATCCAGACTCTAGTTGCTTTAGTGTTTTCGAGGTGAAAAGTGTGTGTATGTGTTAGCCTTAGATAGGGTAACAGTTGTATTTCTACTTTGCCTATTGACATAGCTGAGGTTGTGTATGACTGTCCTGTGCTCATTGACTAATGTGAAATTAGAAGATTTCAGACTTGCTACCTTCAGGGTATTATATGTATTTATTTATTTTTTCTGTGAAACTCCTTAGCACTGTAGAAGAAAAAGGAGGGTAGCCTAGAGATGACGGTCAATTTAACAGAGAGTCAGTGTGGTGTAGTGGTTATATTACTAGGCTGTTGCTATGGTGAGCTTAGTTTAAATCCCCACGTAGTCATGAGTCTCACTATGTCACCTTGTGACAATCAGCTTTATTCCACCTACCCTACCCCACAGGGTTGTTTTGAAGAGAAATTGAAATGAAGACACCTTGTACGTCATCTAAGTGTCTGGGAGATAATAAGTGTCCTAAAGAAATAGACACAATTTATTTCTGTATTCAGACTTAGGATGTGCCCTAGAACACACTCTATACGTCCTTGCAGCTCTTGGTTGGAAGGGAAGGCTGTTAGTGTTGGCCAATTCCTTTATTGATCTTTTCGTTGAACAACTTCCTAAAATTCCAGAGTTACGAGAATTCCTTGGAACATGCTTTTGCAAATTGCTGTACTGAACTGGAAGCAGGTTATTTACAGTACAAAAAAGAGGCTTCTGTGAGCCTCCAGGAAATAGCTTAGTGACATAACATTTCTTGAAATGGCTGTAAACATACCAGGAAATTGCTGATCATACAGACTGGAGACTTCAACCTTCTAGGGTCTAACTAGACTCTTCCTCCTTCTTACTCCCACATCTGAAGGTAAGGCTAACGAGAGTGGAAGAGAGAATACTACTGCCCTTCATCCCCCGGTCTTATGCTTTCATTCACATTTTATTATGCTTTTATATGGTCTTGTGCTTTTATTCACATGACAATTGGATTTGATGGACCTCTTGGCAATGGGGAATCTGTTGCATGATTTAGATGTTTCAACTACACAAATTGTAGTTGCATTTTAATTATTTTCGTAGAATGTACGCCGCAGGCAGGTATATTTTATCTATTTTAATTGATTGTATGTACAGCGCTGTGCAAATTTACAGCGCTATATAAATAAAGCTTAATAATAATAATAATGGTGCCTTTGTTGGTTGAATTACAAGAAAAATGGCCTTAACCACTAAAGGAAGATCTCACTTTTATATGTGTAGAAGCTGTTCCCTGAAACACCCAGATTCCAAGCTGTTTAGGGTCTGTCTTGGTCCAGGTGGCTGAATCACTTCCAAGACCAAGCATAAGGCGTAGCTAATGTTACAAGGCCAGCTTCCCCCCCCCCCTTTTTTTTTTGAGATCTACTCCTGCCTCTAAAATCTATTTCTGTGCCTCTCTGAGTTGAGAATGCCAGCTGCTAAAAGTAGCAGCAAATGGATGTTTGCCATGGTTTCATCAGTCCGGCCTATTTGGGTTTTGTTTGTTTGTTTGGTTTTTTGATAAACAAAGCACATGGTAAGAAGGGGGGAATGGATCTTTGGTTCTTAAAAACATTATTTATTATGTATTCTGATTTAAGCTAGTCTTACAACTAAGTATTTTCCAAAGTCAAATAATCATCTTTATTCCCATTTGAGTTCCATTGGGTTCCATGATTGGCTTAGAATAAAATCTAAGAAGACAGCATGGATATTTACAGATATGTTAAAAACTGATTTGAGTTTCTCATTCCTTACTGAAGTAGCCTTTGGCTTAACTCCTAGTCTGTTGTACATGTAACCAGTCTTGACATAGATAAGGGAGAGTAAGTAAATGTTGGGATAAGGCAGAGGTGCCGTGGATTGTTAATTCTGTTGATCCTGGGTAAGGAGGCTGTCATCTTGAGAGTGGTTTTGGACCGGTACCTGTTCTTGGACAGATGTGTGGCAAGAGTGGCCAGCAGTGCCTTTTGCCACCACCATCTCACTTGTTGTGTCTTTCCTGGAAAAATTCAGATCTAACCTGGGTAATTCCAGATCTGAAACTTAGAATTTTTAGTATGCAGTTTACATGAGAGATCCAAGATGGTGTGGTGGTTTGGGTGTTGGACTACTAACATAGAGACCAGAGTTTGAATCCCTGCTCAGTCATATAAACCCACTGGGTGATCTTGGGCAAGTCATAATCTTTCAGCATCAGAAAAAGGCAAAGGCAAATTACCTCCGAACAAATCTTGCTGTGAAAACACAATAATAGGTTATTGTCGTCATAGGTTGGAAGCAAAGGCACACCAAAACACAACTGTATATAGAATTGTTTTTAAAATAGTCAAGAAATTTCAACTGGTTCAGGATCCTGTAGCTGGAGTGCTGTCTGGGTTGGAGCATATAATGCCACTTTGATACACTTTTAATTGACTAGCAGTTTTCATTTTTGGTTGAACAGTGTAGCATCCAAATTCCTAGAGCAAGGCCCATAAGCCTAATCAGGAATGTGGAAGTTCTTCATCCAACATATAGAGGTCTGGGAGATGCTCCTCCATAAAGTTTTTCCCCATGGGGTTGGGGAGATTCCCATGCTCACCAAGAATGTTCCAGTTGGGAAGGTAAATTTTAAAACAGGAGAAATGTGTTGCTACTTAGATCACTAATTGGAAATAACATTGGGATCTCCTACCCCCCATGTTAACATTTCTTCAGCAGGAATGCCTATGTTATATCCAGACAGTTATTAGAATTATTCTCTGTGCAGAGACAGTTGTGGAACTCTGTGCCTCTCTCTGCACAGAGAAGGGACACAGACTTTGTGGGGGGAGAAACCAAATGAAGTCAGAGGAAGAGTAGAGCTTGGGGCAAGACCCTCATCCCATGGCATCAACTACTCTTTGACTTGGTTCCAGGAGTGGGGCAGCCCAGTCCTCAAGACACTTATAGTTTGCCCTAAATATCCTGGCACCAGTGTATCTCATGGATCTCCACTACCACATATGAATCATCTTGAGGTACTCCTTCAGTCTGTGGGGCCTGCATTTTTGTACACTCACCAACACAGGTTAGTGGTGCTGCTGTAGCATCTGCATTGTGAAATAGTGATCCAAAACAGGTTCATCTTTTTACAATGCCCTTTTCAGTGTGTGCATCTAGCTGTTTTGTTCTATGCCAAGAGTGAGGAAAGTGTGCCCCTGAAACTCCACTAATGACCCCAGTTTCCCCAATTATTATTTTCTTTTTCTGCCACAGATGGCTTAAAACTGCCACAAAAGTGGCAGACTTGCCCCCACAACCCCTCCAAAATTCCCACAAGAATCCACAATCCTCCAAAAACTAGACAATGACCTAAATCAGAAGCAGAAATGATAGAATGGCTTTCCAGTTGAATTGAGTATGCTGGTGTGGCCCTTGGACTGGGTATGGGGTGGTGGTGGTGGTGAAAAATGGTCCTTATTCTGTCTGTAGTTCCCTACCCCTATTCCGGACCATAGCATCTAGAGAATGTATCCTATTGCTGGTGTTTTCTGTTATGTTCTGTGATTTCATGTTGTTTGAAGACTGTATTTTACCTTATTTTGTTGTATCTTAATCTTGTTCACCATTCTAAATGGTATACAAAGGTGAAATAAATAAATAAATATATCTTCATATCCCCTTGTTACCTCTTCCTTTCCTTGTTGTCTCTTCCTTTCCCATTGTTTGTTCCTCCATCAAAATCAAGATTGTAAAATCTTTCAGACACTTTTTAAAAAAGTCACTGTACAGTACCACATACACTCGTGATGTTCCAACCACTCCAGCCCTGGATGTGACAATCCACTGTTTAATTCACTGTGTTTCAGGCACTTCCAGTATGTCTTATAGTCTGGATTATTTGTTTGTTTGTTTTTAACTCTTTTGGCAGGGATAGAATTCCATGGGTTATTTCTTCTAGCCCAAGAATCAAAGATCAAGTGTTATTTTTCCCTCTTGTATCAAATACAAAGATAATGCTCAAGGCATGGAGAGTCACAAATAATATTACTTAGATATTCTTAAAGACAAATCCTTCTCTTAACTGCTGGTCATAAGAACTGAGTTCTGGGCCTGCTTCCAACAGGCATATCTAAACTAATCTCTGTCATAACCATATTTACTGTTACCTTTCATCTGGTATGGATGTAACTGCTTATCCCACCCCTTTTCTCCTGTGTTATGTGTGGTGTGTGCACCTGCCCCCTGCATGATAATGGCAGAGTTGGAAAAACTACTTTTTGTTAGATTACTGGTGCCAAAATCCCATAGCCATCATGGTCAGATCATCTGTGTTACCACATTTCTGAAGTTATATTGGCTGTTGGATGAATAGTGGCTAGAGAGATGTTAGTAGGCTTGTTTAATATAAATCCACATCTTGTATTCACACCTAATTGAGAATGGATGCAAAATTTAGATTTTAAGAATCTGTTTATTTTCTTCAGAAAGCAGATTTTCTAGACTTCCTGCCATTAATACTTGTACATTGTTTTTTGGGGGGGGGTCAAGTTTCCTTCAACTTATATCAACATTATTGTACACATAATTGAAAACATGAAGGAAGTATTTCTCATATAATTTTACAGTGAGTGGGAACCTCTTCAAACTACACAATTTTCTGGCCTATTGGCTTATTGTATTTTCTAACTTATGCCTCTGCTTTCACCTATGTTCAAATAAAAATGGATCCACAGTTATATGTGTAACTTAATGCAATTCTAGTTAGAACAAAGAAGTTTATACAAATGGCACTCTTCTAGCCATAATTCTGGGCAATAATTGGAGAATATGGAGTTGTTAATGCAATATACAAACAGCAGTGATCCAAGAAATCACTCTTTTTTGTCTTTTATTTCTTAATTTACAACCTACCTATCTACCTACATACCATACTCATGTTCACACACATTCCAGGTCCCACTTAAATTCTTGCTCTCAAGAGTTACTGAGCAGGGCCAGTCTAGAACAATAGAAATTCAAATTCCAGTTCCACTCAGCCCTGAAGCTCACTGGGCACAGTTTGTGCAGATAGTATCTTTTCGCTTAGCCTATTTTGCCAAACTATTGTGAGGATAAAACCACAGATATGCTGCTGTGGATTCTTGTAGAGAAAAGGTGTGGTACAAATATAATAAATTGTGAACATCAAATAAATCTTTCTGAGTGCTGAGAACGACTGCTTCACTTTATTCATATCCTTGTTGCAGAACCTAGAGTTTGGGCTGAGAGCAAGTCAGGGAAAGAGAGAACAAAGAAAAGACTAGAGTCAGTCTTTTAGGAAAAGAAGTACGCATCTGTTGTTGCCATAAGTATAGGGTGGGGAGTTGAGCTAATTGATCCACTGGGAACCATCCCAGTGATTCTATCCCAGCTCTGTGATTCTAAAAGTACCCTTGGTAGCAAAATTGGACAGTGGAGGATAGGTCATAATGCTTGGTCATAAAGCTGCCTTTTATTCATACAGTAGGTAAATTTGATGAGTTACTGTTTTGAAGGAAATGGATATATGAATTCTGAGTAGTACATCCACAGATGTGTGTAACGTTGGGTGTTTCTCTAGATGTTAGCCTTGCAATCAGGAGGAAAAGGCCAAAGCCATTATTTAGAATGCATATCACTCTTGTTTTTAAATAGGAATGGCCATTATTCATTTTAAATCAGGTGTTTCATCCCACTCTTCTGAACAAGATGTTAAAATCCAGAAGCAGCACATACGGTTTTATAAAAGTATTGCTCAGCATCCAGACTTCAGGAAAGAAATCTTCACACTTTTCCTCCAAAGCTTATTACAGACTTAGTCCAACTGTGGATGCACTAAAAGTTTAGGGCTTTTCGTTCATTCAGCCTTCTCAAATGCATTGCTGTTGTTTATAATATAGTGCCATCAATGTGTGCAGAGCACAAGTGGACTAGTTTCTCTCCAGAGGAGTGTAATTTACAGTTTGATGGAGGAAACCTCTTAGGCGTAAACAAGGAAAGTAAGTGATCATTTCAGTGGGCAGAATGGTAACAGTTACCTTGTTCAAATGGATAAAGTCATTGATAGTTGTGAGAAGTTTATATCCTGTCAACATAGTTCAAATGTATCAAATAAATTGTCTCATTGCTTTCAGGAAGAAACTCTGAGGAAGAGAAAACTCCCAGTTGTTAGTTCAGTAGTCAAAGTGAAACGGTTCAGTAATGATGGGGAGGAGGAAGAGGAAGAGGAGGAGGAAGACTATGGATTACGACTAGGAGGCATCTCCAGCAGTGTCTCGGTGCCTGCAAAACCTGAGAGAAGGTACTTTTTTTAAAAAAAAAAATAAAAAATCCTCATTTTGAATTTCCAGTGTGACTTTTGTAAAATGCCAAAGAAAGTGAGCACTGTGTGTGTGTGTATTCTGAATTTCTGAAAAGTAATTGTTCTCTTATTAGTGGGTGTTGCAGAGCTGAGGGTCAGTTACACCATCATAGAAGTTATCACTATAGGAGAATCAATCATACACATGGTTTGGGTTGCCACAACACTACTGGACGATTCGACACATGATTTTTACAATGTTATTGTTTGCTTTGCTCTCATGGAGGAGAAGCTGTCTCAAGTAGCAGCATCAGGGAAACAGGAACTAGGAGGAGCTATGAGTACACTTTATTACTGCTGGGTAATCTTAGCAGAAGCTGGTGGGAGCTGATGGTGAAAGTGGTAGAGGGCACCTAGGTGATCATTATGTAATTTAGTTGTTTTTTGACTAGTCTCTTACTAATAAAACCGGGAAATTCAGAAAAGCAGCAGCATAGCGTATAAATCAATATTTGTTTGGTGTAATATAGAAAAGTATAAATCGAATAAACAATTCTAGACAATTTATCCAAAATTTACCTGACTCATACTGAAAGAGAGGAAGAAAAATTTCATAAAAACTGCTTGACATAGTTTGGCTGATTTGTAATGCTACCCTTCATATGGACAAGAATGGAGAAAGCAATAAATGAGTGGTCCTCAGTACAGGATGGAGTGAGGATGGTGTCAGCTGATGAGAAAAAATCTTGACTGGGCATTTCCATGGTTTCCAGCCACACTTTTGAAAATGAAAAATCACAGTATCTCACAGTTACATGTGAAGAGATAAATATGTACAATATGTTCTCCACCTTGAGTCCCTATACTGGGAGAAAAGTGGGATTTAAGAAAATATCATCGTCGATAATTTTCTTGCTTTTCCTTTTTTATTTTGAATCTTTCCAGGCCTTCACTACCGCCTTCCAAGCAGGCCAATAAGAACTTAATATTGAAAGCTATCTCTGAAGCTCAGGAATCAGTTACAAAGACAACTAATTATGCTACAGGTAAATTGGCAGAGATGCATGATTCTTAAGATCATTCCAGCAATCAAGCCCAAATTAATATTTCTGGTTGGAAGCAAAAACTGCAGCCTAAATCGTAACTTCTGAACAAGTTCAATTCTAGCACCTTTGCCTTTAATCACAATGCTGGTTTTCTGTCCCTCTACACGTAATAACTAACTTACCCATACATACTTGGCTATAAGTCAACTTCACGTATAAGCCGAGAGCAGGTTTAGGGGCCAAAATTATGGGTTTTGTCATGACCTGTGGGTAGGTCAAGGGCAAAACTTAGAGACATGAACCAAGGATCTAATGGATGAGGAAAATACCAAAAAACATCAAAAATTCCAGCAGACATGTTTGTGCTCATACTAAAGGCTGTACTGATGAGAGAATCGAGAGGGGGAGGTCAGTGCTTTCAGGACAGATTACAACAAGAGATGGTTCCTTTTTAAAATAAGAGTTAAAAGTACAGTACTTACACTGACCCATGGATGTCAACTCAGGTTTTTTTGGGTCATTTTTTGACTAAAATTTCTAGAGCTATACATGTGTATATAAAGTAGAAATGTCAGGATGTTGGTTATCAGTTAGTGCTATTGTGAATGGTCACTGTGCATATTTTACATATATTAAAGCATTAACATGGAATAACACTTTCATCATTGAAAGACTTAATAAATACTTTAGTATTTTTTATTCTGTCATAAAATTTAGTTGTATTTGCTGCCTTCTGGAAAACACTTTAAGAAGCCACTTCCATGCTTTGGTTTGTATTGAAACATCACAAGCATAAGTTTGCTGCCCAGTTGCCAGCAAGCTACCTAGCAAGAAGAGTAGAAGTCCATATGTTACAGAAAAGAACCCTCTTGGGGTGGATTGGAGCTGACTTGCTGGCATTTCCTTTCCCTTAAGATTCCTGAAAACTAGTTGTATGAGACAGCTAGGAATTGCTGAAACAGAATTTTCAGCATCCTCAGCAAACTACAATTTCCAAGATTCTTTGAGGGCAGCTATCATTGTTAACATGGTGGAACTCCTTTCTTGGTTTAAAGCAGATTCGTACTTAAGATTTTCAGACATTTTAAATACTCTCTGTTCTAGCCAACAGTTCTCAAAGTTGCTTGTACTTCTTTGAACTGTTACACTATTTGTCCATTGCTTATTTATTTGAAGCATTTATGTCCCATTCTATCCCAAAAATGCTAAAGACAATAAGTCTCCCAGAGCATCTCACATGATAAGCCATATTATGGATTGTAAATCACCTTGGGTCCTTAATGGGAGAAAGGTGGGATATAAATTAAATAATTATTATAATTTATGTTAATAATTACATTTTTTAAAGAGAGGGATTCTTTTATTCCTGGGAATAAAGAGATGCATTAGCAACTCTGATTTTAATCCTCTGTCAGTATTTTTCATATTAAGAGTATGTCTGATCAGTTGTTTGTAATAAATCTGTCATATTAAGAGTTTGTTTGATTTTTTAATGATAGTATGCGATTTTCTAGTAATATTTAAAATGCCTTATTTGAAGAAGATCGCAAACTCCAGGATAGGTTATAGAAAGAAGGAACTTTTGTTTTTGAGCAGAGCCCATTTCATTTATGGAAACTGGACTTTTACTTTTAGAAAAGAAGAGGCTGATGACACAAAGTAATTTCTCTCACTTGGAATTAGGAGGATATTGCAAGTCAGAGATAATTTTCCTATTGCAGCTGTTCATTCTTGACCAAATTTTTCTAAGATGTCAGTTTCAGTGAACTCTTAGTTTAAGCAGTGCTACATGTGCTTAAGATAGTACTGATATTATTTCTTCAACCTTTGAAGAATATCCAGGCATCAGTTCAGGCTTTCTGTGATTAAAAACTAATGCTAATTTGTCGTGTTTCAGTAGGATTTATGAAGACATCAGTTATGTTTGTTATAAAGTATAGAGCTCTGTTGTCCCTTGTATAAGACACTTAGTGGTTTGTTTTACCTGATAAAAAAGTCCCACCAAAGCAGACAGTTCCTGTGGCTCCCAGAACCCGGATCTCTCATGAGGAAACCCTCTTGGAAGCAATTCATGGCCAGGGCCGTGCATCCAGAGTGACCTCCCAGATGCTAGAAGAAGAGCCAAGGGAACAAGTGTTGGGGAGAATTCCAGGTAATGTTGAATATGAGGTTTTATTTCCAAGCAGAGAATACCGTAATCCTCTTCTGTTCCATGACAGTTTGTGCCTAATTGATTAGTCTGCTTTTTGATATGTATGTGGAATTCTATTAAGAAGGCTTCTCAACCCATTCGTTCTCTGTGAGGCTGAAAACACAGCCCACGACACATGGGTTTATCCATTGTGCCAACCAGGTCGGGCAGGAACTAAAAATCATTGATTTTTACATATTCTTTCTCCTTTTCCCATGAGGAGAAAGAAATGCCTGATCTATATGTATTGATTTGAATACAGTATCTCATATGTGCACACATACGATGCATGCATGGAAGGAATTGGGGATTTGCCTCTCAAGAATAATCTGAAACTTATTGAGAGACCTACCTTGCCAAAACAGAAGCCCTTGTTAAGAAAAGAGCTGAAGGAAGATACTGCAATACTTGTCCTATAACCCAAACTGAACAGGGGGTAACATTTATTATTCATATTTATTTTAGGGACCCAGCAAAGACAGCTCTTTTCTCGTCTCCAGAATGAACCAGGCTTTGAGGAGGCCTTAGAGAAGGCCCAAGGTTAGCTTTCTTTAATGACACCTAAATCCTCCTTTGTTTTGCTAATGAGAAACCTAGAAATGATTTCTGCTACAACATCTATTGCTACCTGGTTCTGCAGTACTAAAGCAGAATCAATATGCTACTCTGCCTGATGTTGAAACGGTCATTTTGTGTTGAAGATACTCTGTTTGGGGTGCTAGCACATCATGGAGAAATAATTTTAAAGAAAATTAGTGTGACTGTGAAATCTAAAGACCTGCAACAATCATTTTGTTTGCCTTTGTATCTTAAAAGCCTTCTTCACTCATTCAGCATTTCTCCTGAACAAGTTCCATTTACATTAATGGGATCAAGAGGACAGGCCTTTGCACTGCTACCATTTATTAAAAGAACTAGTAAAGGAAAAATTTCTCTCAGGATATATAAGAAACATTAGTTCTGATGGTATAGCAGGACCCATCTTGGCTTAATCCATGAGGTTTAGATAATTTTCTAGATAAATTGGTAGAGTCAAAGGCAGTGCTTACTGTGGTCATGCAAAGAGGTGTTCTGGGATTCCTCACCAAGAGTTCTGTTCTCCATCCTCTTTCCAAACCAGTGTTACTCTTGTTGCATCTTATCTCAACTGAGGCATGACAGATAGAGCTGTGTGTTCTCCTGATGGTTGTCATTACTACTTGCTTAGCAGGTTGGCAATGCTAGTATAATGTGAGCCTCCCAGCAGCGTCTGCTTCTACAATTTTATCCTTGTTTCTGAAGAAGGTTTGCCACTTAAATGCTCACTTGGACAAATTCTGTGGTTGCTTTTATCTTCATTATATAGCCTCATCCTTGTTACTGTATTTGGTGCCATCAAAGTGATTTTAACATGCCTGCTATTTTCTCTGGTTTAGATTATTATGACTTGGAATCCATGATCCACACTGATACCAGATCATTTATCCTGAAAAAACCCAAACTGTCTGAAGAGGTTATGGTGTCCCAGAACATGGAAGTGGGAAACAGGCCCACAGATGTCTTGCAGGCCATTTCAGGACGGCTTATACAGACAAGGTAAAATGTCATTCCCTTAAAATGTCTTTGCTTCACTGTAAATACAAGGTTCAGTACCAAAGTGATGTAGGAAACTGAAATGTTTTTCCTTTTTGTTGAATAAATAAAGTGGTTCATGAATTTGCTCATATTCAAATATGATAATAAACATCTCTCAGCAATGCCCTTTTGTGTTCTGTACTTTATTCTAATGAAATTAAAGACTCCTCTGAGCCCAAAATACCAGCCACAGAAGATACGTTGGTCAGGTGGCTGGTCCCTGTGCCTGTGCTGGATACGAATAAATGGTTTCAGTCATTGCCAATGCAGGAATGGAGATGGATTCCCTTCCTGAAGAGGAGGTTAGCTAGCTGAAGTTCTGCAGAACCTCAGTCTTTAACTGAGGAGGCCTTTCCTATACAATGACTCATGCAGGGGCATGGACATCTTTACACATTCTAAAAATAAATAATTTTAAAATATGTTTTCCATTTTAACTCGGTTCAATGTCCCCTCCATTTGAACTTAGGAAAAAGTTACATTTCAGCTATAAGAAATTTGAAAGGAAGGGATCCAGGTCTCTGAATTGCTTTATAAATCTTCAAAACAATCCCCAGTCTTTTGTAAATGACAGCATTCTGTTGACTGTGTAGGGCTGTTGACATTAATTTCCACTTCTTTGTTCTTCTCACTGATTCAGTCACATTGATACTTCTTCTGTGTTCCCTTATCTTGCAGAGAGCAGCTTGGCCAAGCAGAGAAGCCTGCCAGTCCTAAATTCATTGTCACCTTGGATGGAGTCCCCAGCCCTCCAGGATACTTGTCGGACCAAGAGGAGGAGGAACAAAGTCTCATGGAAGGAGTTAGGCCTCTTCCCTCCAAATCAACAGCCAGCAAGGGATTAAGGAGCCTTCGTGCACAGCAGATGCACATTATATCCAGACAGCTGGAGACCACTGATGGTAACTGTCTCCAAGTTCCTCCTGTTGGCTTGGTTGCAAAGTACCTTTATCTGCTTTACTTCCTTTGGGCCACTCACACTAATCACAAGGCAGGAAGACAGTGACTGAGCCTCAGGCAAAAGTCTCTGGGTGACTTCCTTCTGGTGCACCCTTCTAAAGAAGGAAGAACATAACTTTGACTGATTAAAGCAATTGACAAAAAAGCAGAACATCAGATGGATGTATCATATTTAGCTATGAGGCAATCTGTATATTTTGATCAGTGGCAATCAAATTGGGTTCTTGGAAACCCCCCCCCCCCCCCATTTCCTAGACGCTTGTGAGAAGTTCGAGCAATAATAGTAACATCTATGATAGAGGTAGGAGTCATGCACCTGTGGCCTCACTGAGTGAGTTTTTGCAGCCCTTGGGCCAGCCACGGCTGGAGAAAGTGGTCTCAGACCACTAGAACCTGCCTGCTCCTGTAGAAGGTTATCTATTCAAGAGCAAATTGAGCCAAACTCAATTTCAGATAGGTACTTGAGGGCTGCATTCCAGGGTGGTGGAGCTGAAGCTAAAGACTAAATTACTTAACTACCAGCAACTACGTAGCAGAACTAGTGCTTGTACTGAAAAAAACAGTGGAAGGTTATTTAATGGGAGGGGGCATTCTGCTTCAAAATGTCTGGCTAGCTTTGTAGGAAGGTTTTTTGAAATGCTGTCGGGGAAATGAAATAAGAGAATTGTGAGGAACTATGTGCCTAAATTCCTCACCCCCACCCCCATGGCAACATCTGCAATTCTGCCAACTGCAGCCATTATGTGAGCTATTGCAGCTCTTCAGTAATATTTTCACTGTTCTTTTTGAGAGTATGGGAAGCATGTGGAGACAGCCCTCATAATTTACTAGATTGAATTCAGCTTGGATGCCTAATCATGCCTTATGGTTTCTCTCTACAGTAGAGATGGAGGAGGTGGGTGCGCTGCACAAGGCAGAGAAAGTACTTGAGCGCTGCAAGTACTGGCCTGCCTGCAAAAATGGAGATGAGTGTGCCTTCCATCATCCCACACTGCCATGCAAGTGAGTGGTACAAAGCTTCGTGAATCACCTTGATTTAAGTTGTCCTACTGGTTTTCAGATAGCAATAGCAGCAATAGCAAGTATATTTCTGTACTGTTTACCAATGATCTAGCACTCTCTAAGAGGTTTACAATGTGTAAGCCAATTTCCTCCAACAAGCTAAGTACTCAGTTTACTGACCTATGAAGGGATGGAAGGCTGAATCAACCTTGGAGCTCTCCAGGGTTGAACTTTACAATGTTGTGGCTGCAGGACTGGCCTTTACCCACTGTGCCACCAGGGTTCCTTTGGATAGTAATTAGGATTGGGTGCAAGAGGAAGTAGCCCCTTCCTCTGCATCAGAGGAAATGGCTCCGTTGAAGGTATAGGAAGCTCGTGGGCCATACCTAACTCTTGGCTTCTCCTCTTCCTGTCCATAGAGCCAGGAGCATCAGCTGTATTTCTCTGCTGCTTAACTCAGTGGTGGGAGAAAGACTAATGTTCCAGTGGTGCTGGCAACAGCACCAGGGAAAAGATTAGTCTGGGAATTAGTGTACATAAGGAGGATAAGGAACAGGGTTTAAATCCACCCTCACTCACCCTCCAATCCTGATGCTGCCTTAAAAATGGCAGCTGGGATATAGCAATGCTAGTGAAGATAACTATTGCATAAGAAAGGTGTTGAGACCCATCTTAACTTATGTTATGCACATTTTTGAGTTCAGTGGGTTTCAGTAGGGAAAAAGACCCCATAATTTGACAGGCTGAACTTTGGTTTTTTGGCATAATGCTGCTTTTCGCGTGTGCCTCTTGGCACATTGAATTTTGTTTCTCCGTTCATTATGTGAACATCGGGAGCATTTGAAAGGAAACCAGAATTTTAAGAAAATTGAAATTGGAAACTTGTCTTTCTTCAGAGTTTTCATCTGAAAACCAAAATGCCTTAATGTGTAGAGTTGTATTCATCAATTAAATGGTTTTCTAAATGTAGGCATTATTTTGAAAGTGTTGACATTCTAACAATTTATGTTAATCTGCTGTCTGAATTTCAGAGTCTTTCCGAACTGTAAATTTGCTGACAAGTGCTTGTTCATCCATCCAAACTGTAAATATGATGCCAAGTGCACCAAGCCAGACTGCCCTTATACTCATGCCAGTAGACGGACCCCACTGCCACCTCCTAAACCAGGTGAAGATTCCTTACTGTTTGAGGTTTGATGGAGGCTTGCTAGAAATTATGTACAGTGGTCCCCCGGGTTACGAAGGTAATCCGTTCCGGATTACCTTTCGTAACCCGGAAGCTTTCGTTTCCCGGGGGACCGCTAAAATCAACGGACCGCGCGGCCATTTAAAGGGGCCGCGTGGCTTTTTTCACTTCGTATCCCGGGGGATATTTCGTATCCCGGGGGATAAGAAGCCGGTCCGCCGCCTTTCGGATCCCGGGGTTTTCGCAACCCGGGGGATTCGTAAGGCGAGGGACCACTGTACTAGTGATAGCAGAATTTAATCTGGTGAAATTTACAAGAAGACAATTGTGACTGCTACTCATGGTGGCAGTAAGGAATGGCTGGGTTCAGAGTGACTTTGCCACTAAGTATTAGTTGTTTTGGGCTTTCCTTGAGGCATTTGGTAAATGTGGGAAATGGAATGCTACATGGGCTTTTGATTTTTATTTGTTCTGGCAGTACTCTTCTTACCGTCATCCTGCCCACTCTTAGCTAAGTTTTGTTATAAGTACAACAATCACTGGTAAAGGTGTTGATGTACAGAAATAGTCCAGCTGGTTGATACAGTGGTTCAGAATTAGACAATACAAGCATTCTGTCAAATTGGCTGTTACCTAACAACAAATGTAGGCGAACAAACCCACTGTGTGATCCACAGTGCAAAAAAGCACAGTATCCTCCTCTCCCCAGAAAAGATAAAATAAAACATAGGTCACCATCAACTCTACAAACTTATTAATGTTGTTGTTGTTGTTGTTGTTGTTGTTATCCTGTCCTTTCCCCAAAACTGAGACTTAGAGTGGCTTACAAGATTAAAAACAGTACAATTAAAAGCATAGAAAAGTGTCACATTAAATCAGAATTAAATTATTACAGTATTAAAACTCCCTCTCCTGAAGCTGTCATCAGTCCTTGATCAACAAGAAAATGAGTCAGGAAAATGATTGGATACTTTTAAATCTTATACACTGATTCACACTAGGGAAAACTACAAGGGATAGTCATGTTGCTACTAATTGTTGTTTACATTTTTTGTGCTTTCTTCTGTTGGGGTTGCAATGATACATGATGCTAACTTATAAGGTGCTTGATATAAAAGATTTAAAAATGCCCAGTCATTTTAAACTGAGACTAAGGGAAGAGGAGAGGGCAAACTAGTCCTGTAGACCTGACTCATTTTCTTGCTGATCCAAGAACTGATGACAGCTTTAGGAGAGGGAGTGAATGATGAGAAAACTTTCCTCTATTTACTCATACTGTGATGCGGCTGGTGTCATAAACCCCCAGAGAGCATTGCTTCTGCTTCTACTTAATGTTATGCCTTGCCACTTCCATGCCCTCTTTGACAGTTCTTCCTGTCCAGAGGCAGGAGTCATGTGATCCATCTAGAACTTTCCTGTTGACTCTGCCCCCTCACACTAGCTTTTAATTTCTGCCTCCACCATGACCAAATTTTTTTGATTCTCTCTCTTTTCTTAGTTCAATTCTATCTTTAGTGTAACTTTAAACTCTTTTTCACGTATTGCTATCCTACACTTCACCTATTACTTTTACTTCAGCCTAGATGCCGTCTCAAAATTTCCTTTTCATTCACTTACTCTGGAATTTAACCAAAGCTGCAGAAACATTTATGTGTTTCAATTAGCTGTTGTTTCTTTCTGAAGCAAAGCAAACTTTGACTGTTTTAATATAATGTATGCCATTTTATGACATCTGTGCTCAACTTTTTTTAAATTGTGAAGTTAGCAGCAGTTTATCTTCCTCCAGATGCTGACCTGTTCCAGACCTTCATAGGCTTAGCAACAGCACTTCTTCAGTTGCTTTCAAATATGGTTTCTTACCATCAAATACAGTCGTCCTGCCCCATATGTGGGTTTCCTGTGTACGGACTTGAGGTCATGTGGGTGGGAAGCCATGGGGCTTGAGCTTCCACAGAATTTGCATTATTGGGGGGGGGGTGTCTGGAATGTATCCCCCACATAAAGCAAGGGTCTGCTGTATTAGGAAATGCAATAGACAGGAGCTCGAACTGTAAAAATGCCTGTTTGCAATAGATGTGATTCTTTCATTAGATATTCACTTTTCTGTTGCGTTTGGATGATATATTTCCCCCCTCTTATTAATTGGTTTCACAGCACCACCACCAGTACCACCAGCATCTTCTACCAGCCAGCTTTGCCGATTTTTTCCTGCTTGCAAGAAAATGGAATGCCCTTTCTACCACCCTAAAGTAAGTACTGCATTTTTATTTTTTCTGCAGAGGTTTTGTGAAAATTGGATAGAGGCCTAAATGTTTGATACAAATGTTAGAAATGTAATTTTTGTCCCAAGAAATTTAAATTCTATTCTGTTCTTCTAAATAATTGCTTTTAATGGCCAGGATTGTGTTGGTGACATATGGAGATGTAAAAGTGTGTCATTTCTGACTACTTGGCATCTGACTATCCATTGTCAGATTATCATCTAATTTCTTTTACTCTTATATCCCACCTCCTCGTCATGTTGTTCAACGCACTTTTTGTAATCTTCAATCTGTTAACTCTGATCATCTCAGCCAGACCTTGGATTCTTCTCTCTCTTCTCTAAATCTTGGGGACTCTGCTGACTCAGCAATGTCTTTATTCAACTCCACTCTTTCTTCAACCCTTGACAGCTTTGCCCCTATATCTGTTCGCATGTCCTCCTCTATGTCTAGGCCTCAGCCCTGGCTCTCTCCCACAGTTAGGTTTCTTTGGTCCTGCTCTCGAGCAGCCGAATGCCTTTGGAAAAAGTCCAGGGACAGGGCTGATTTTATTCATTATAAATTTGTTCTTTTATCCTTCTCACGTGCCTTGTCTATGGCAAAACAGAATTACTATAGATCATTGATCTGCACCAACAAGAGGTGCCCGCAGCGTTTGTTCTCCTGCTTTAATACACTGCTAAAACCTTCCTCTCCCCCTGTCTTCTCATCATTTTCCCCAACTGACTTCGCCAACAACTTCCTCACTAAAGTCACTATTCGATCCGAAATTGTTCCTCCTGATTTGCCCACTACCACTAATCTCCTGGTATCTTCTACTAATAAACTCTCTGTGTTTCCACCTGTTTCTCTGGATGAATTCTCTACGCTGCTAAATTCTTCCAAACCTACAACTTGTTCTCTTGATCCTATCCCCTCCCATCTTCTAATCTCTATAACCCCTTCTTTTCTGCCCTCTCTCCTCTATATCTTTAATCTGTGTCTCTTTTTGGGTTCCTTCCCTTCTGACTTCAAACATGCTCTCATTTCCCCAATTCTGAAGAAACCCTCTCTTGACCCCTCTTTTTTTGTCTAGCTATCGTCCAATCTCTCTTCTTCCTTTCCTCTCTAAGGTTCTGGAACGGGTAGTTTATTCTTGCTGTCTTGAGTTTCTTGAAGCCAACTCCATCCTGGACCCTTCTCAGTCTGGTTTCCGCCCACGGCACTCTACAGAGACGGCCCTCACTAAGATCTCAAATGATCTCTTGCAGGCCAAGACAAATGGACTCTATTCTCATTCTTCTAGATTTGTCTGCAGCCTTTGACACTGTGGACCACTGTCTCTTTCTTGACTTACTTTCCGACCTTGGGTTCTCCGACTCTGTTCTCAATTGGTTTAAATCCTACTTGTCAGACAGATCCTTTGCAGTAGCCACAGGTGGTCAGACCTCCTCCTCTGTTCCCTTATCTGTTGGAGTTCCTCAGGTCTTTGTCCTGGGTCCCCTTTTGTTCTCTCTATACACATTGGCCCTTGGTAAACTCATCAGTACTTTTGGTTTCTCCTGTCATCTGTACGCCGATGACACTCAGCTGTATCTTTCCACCCCTGACCTTTCTCTGGGGCTTGAACAGCAAGTCTCCTCTTGTCTGGCTGCCATCTCTTAGTGGATGCGGCATTGGCACTTGAAGCTCAACATGTCTAAGACAGAGCTTCTCATCTTCCCACCTGAGCCCACCCTTCAATGCTCCTTTTCTGTTTCTGTTAACGGCACTTCTATTCACCCGGTTCAGCAAGCCCGCAGTCTTGGTTTCATCTTTGATTCCTCTCTGTCGTTTATTCCCCAGATTCAGGCCACCGCCAAGACCTGTAGATTCTCTCTCTACAACATTGCTCAAATCCGTCCATTCCTCTCAGCCTCCACTGCCAAGACTCTGGTCCATGCCCTAGTGGTTTCACGACTAGATTACTGTAACCTTCTTCTGACAGGGCTTCCTCTATCTCACCTCCATCCTTTAATCTCTGTCCAGAACTCAGCTGCACATATTATCACATCCACTCACCGCTTTGACCATGTTTCTCCTCTTTTATCCTCCCTTCACTGGCTCCCCTTCCCCTTCCGCCTCCAGTACAAGCTTTTGTTATTGACTTTCAAAGCCCTCCACGGACTGGCCCCTCCTTACTTGTCTGACCTTCTTTCTCCTCACACTCCTTCTCTTCCCCTTCGTTCTGGTAGTCAAGGTCTCCTGTCCCAGCCGAGGATTTCCACTGCCCTGTCCCAGATTTGTCCCTTCTCACTTGCTGCCCCTCACTCCTGGAACCTTCTTCCCCATATATCTGCCTCATCACTTCTCTAACGAGATTCAAAATTAAGTTAAAGACTATATTGCTTAGGGAAGCATTCCCGGGATTGCGCCATCTGCCCCAGGATGCCTCCTTATAACTACGTATTAAGAAGCTATGCCCTCCCTCCAGTCCATCTGCCCTGGTCCTGGCCTTAGAGGGAGTGGTTCATCACCTCCCCACCACCTTCCCCTTTTCCTTTTGTGTTGTCTCTTTTAGACTGTAAGCCTGAGGGCTGGGATCCGTCCAATTTACGTTTGTATCTACAGCACTGTGTAACTTTACAGCACTATATAAATAAAATTAATAATAATAACAATAAAAATGATAAATGGGGGTTATGCCCATGTATGTTGTTTTTGGGAGCCTTACAGAAAGAGGCATACAGCACCTCTTTTTGCAGGGCTCCTCTCCCAGAACACGATAACAACTGGGGTGTTGCTAGGTGAAGCTTCATTTTCCTCACAGTTGTTTGGCTGCAGTAAATGAATTGGCTGTGGAACACCAAGGGAGGAAGGAGGGGCCTTGCTTTGTGCTCAAGAGAAGTTGGGATGAATTCATGTTTACGCCATGGCCAGTAAGTGGCAAGGGAGAACTGGTAGCCCCTTGACTGTTGTACTCTGGGGGAAGCAGCCAGGCAGAGGGAGCAACCACTGCTACATCCTCTAAATACCTTAAAGGAAACTTACCCTTTTATCTCAACCAAATTTCTGGTCTTGAAAAGTAGATAACATTTTATCCATAAATATAGTATGCCATCTCCTGGAAGATGGGAAGGAGAGAGCTAGATATGAAAAGCAAGAGAGAATTGAGTGGATGATGGTACAAGAAAAGGAGAGGAAGGGTGTTACACTCAGGATAGAGATGCAGTCTTGTAGTGCACCTGAGACAAACAGACAGTATGCAGATTCAACAGTGCTTGACAAGAAAAAAAGTGAGGGTTGGGCAAACAGAAAAGAGTGATTTTGATGATCTTGAAAGTTTAGTCAAACATAGGAAGAAAGAAAGGCATAAGGGAGGTTTGCCTAGTGCTTAGGTATCAAGAAAAGAGTAGGTTCATATAGAGCATAGAATCAGGAGGCACTGACAGGTTCATTTAGTGCCATACAGGAATACAAAACTAAAACATTTCTTTAAGATGGCATCCATCTTTTTAAAGATGGCCATCCTCTGTTCAAAGACCTCCACTGAAGGAGATATCACCTGGCTGCCCCTCCTGGTAGTGCATTCTACTGTAGAAAAGCTCTTGCCACCAGGAAGTTCCTTCTAATATTTAGGTGAGGGGGTCTCAACACTGGCAAAATAAAGTAGTTTCACCCCATTTCAAGTCTCAGCTGTGTAGCCGACACACAGGGCTGAAAGGGGGTGAAACCAGGAGGAAGCTGCACTTTTCTGTGAAAAACCAGAGCAAAAGAAAAAGGCTTTAAACTCTGCTCAAACACAGGAAGTGTGCATTAGCTCACCACCATATAAATAGTGTGACATGAATGTGGGAAAACCCAGGTAGTATCTGGAAGTGATCTGGAGAATGTGCCCTAGGACCAGTGAGATGCAGCCACTGGCACCATTGGTTCACCATTCAGTTTTTGTTGGTCAAGCGTACAGGCGCATATGTGGCCAGCTGAATTGTTGACAAATCACAGAATTGATCCATTACACATCCCATGAAGTTATGACAACATAGCAGGTCACCAATAATACAATGGCTATAATTAAAACATACACAAACCAGATAGTCCAATGGGGGCATGGGGGAAAGGGGGCATGTATGGGGGCCTCCATGATTGTGTCTTGCCAATGTGTCACAGAGCACACCGATGCACTGTATGGGCAATGTAGTGCTCATGCGATTGTGTGGTTAGTCACATGGGGTGTCTAATGAGATGGCAGCTGGATGGGAAGAGGAGGTAATTGGCAGTAGCAGGTGCTGTGTTTGTGCGATGGTGCATATACATTGGGGGAAATGGGAGAAAATATTAGAGCGGCATGGCTTGATGTTGCATGGTGTGGACTGCCCGCGTGTATTCAGCCCGCCTTGGGAGCGGACAGTGTGAGTTCCATCCAATTTGGGAAATCCCAGGATTGACCTGGTTTTTCTTTTCCATCTGTTCATGGAGTGCCATTTCTTGCATTATAAATACATTGGTTCCTGACCTAGTCTCTGGAGCAGCAGGAAACATCCCATCAGATATTTAAATACAGTTGGCCCTTGGTATTCATGGACTTACCATCCACAGAATCAACCATCTGTGGATGACAAGCCGGCGTTGTCCCCAATGGCAGCACATGCACCTGACCGCACTGCCATTAGGGATGACTTTTGTTGCCTCTAATGACAGTGCAACCTTATGCACACAGTACCACTAGGTATAGCAGGGGCTGCCCCTTATGGCACTGCATCCATATGCATGCGCCACCATTGAAGTCCCAGAACTTGAGCATCTGTGGATTTTGGTATCTGTGTGTGTGTGGGGGGGGGGGTCTGGATTGGATCCCCCCAGATACTGAGGGCCAACTATATGGCTGTCAGATCACTTCTCAGCTTTCTCTTCTCCAGGCTAAACATACTTTGCTCCCTAAGCCATCACTCACAAAACCTATACCATCTCAGTCGCTGCCCCTGGATTATTTCCAGTTTGTCAATTTTCTTCTTGAACTGTGATGGCCAGAATTGAAACCATACATTCAACCAGTACCAAAAGTAACCCAAGATGGTTATTTGCATTCATTTTGATAACAATTGGCAAAAGTTAATTTCTGGAAGAAGAAAATACATTAACCATTCAAATGATATTAGAATTTAAAAGCCAGAGAGTTCTTTTGGATGTATCCATAGAAAGCCAGACCAGAAAGATAATTGAAGATTTACCAGGTTGTAACCCAGACACTAATAAAGTGACTACTTAAATAGTCATTCTCAAAAAGCAGTTTTCATAGAATCATAGAGAGCATTTATATACCTTATTTTAGAAGGCAAGCCTCTGCCATCTTGTGGTCTGTTTTTGTATTGTACAGGGAATTTTCTTTTCAAGCAAATACACTTGCCTTTTAACATTTGCTGTGATGCCTATACTTTTTAAGTTCCGCATTTTGGTACTTCCAGTCTAACCGTCTTGTGTTAAATTCTGGGGATCTGAATTCTTTATGTGAAGGGTGAGAATCATGTGAGTATCCAGATATTGTTGGACTGCAGCTTCAAAAATTACATACCATTGGCTGTGCTGACTGTGAAGTGCTGGAAGTTTCAGTCCAACAATAACTGGAGGGCTACATCATTCTGTCCATGCTATATACTTATTCATGCCTTAAGATCTGAAGCATCATTTGGTGATTTACATGTGTAAATGGAGCACCAGTGGAATTACAGACAAGTTATCTTGGATACATTCGGCCCTAATTGGGTCAGTGCAGTCAAGTAAAAGATATACATAGGTGTGTTTTTTTAACTGACCTAGGAGTTAAACAATCTGCAGAAGCAAATATCTAAACTATGCTCAGATTACACAAATTATGTATGTGGAACATCCCAAGAAACATTTTATACTAATAAGAAAAATATACGAGCAAATTTTGCATGGATTGCATTGAACTGTCCTGAATTAGTCCTTAATAACTCCTGTATTTTATCATTTTAGCATTGCAGATTTAACACCCAGTGTACCAGAGTAGACTGCACATTTTACCATCCTGCCGTTTCTGTACCACCACGTCATGCCTTGAAATGGACTCGAACCCAAACTAGGTAATGATTATTCTTATTCTTTTGAATCTACAGAGACTACTGTGTGATTATGTGGCCATCAAACATGAATCTGTACAAGCAGGATTTTAGCTGTTTCACAAAAATGCCAGTAATGTGTGTATGAAGTGTTCTTTCTTGCAGTGTTTTCACAGAAGTGTGTGTGTGTGTGTGCTGTCAAGTCACCTTTTCACTTACAGTGACCCTATGAATTTCATAGTTTTTTTTAAAGCAATGAATTTTTAGAGGTGGTTTTTCTCTACTTAATTCTGAAGTGTTTGGGGACTGATGATTTTTAGCCAGAAGTCATATTTATAGGCAGACAACTTTTGCTAATTTTCTCACTCTATTTTTTTCTCCCCAGTGAATAATTTACACAACCCATTAATTACATTTTCACCATTATCCTATGATGGAAGAACACTTACTGATGGAAGAAGATGCTGTATACCAGGCCTTTGAATATATATTGTTTTTGAAATGAAGTTGATTGGATACTTGAAATATTATAATTTTCAAAACGTGTATATTTAATAACTGGTTTTACATATTTTTTACTGTAAAATAAGTCTGTAGGGAAGAAGATTTGCTTTAACCTTAAATAAAAAAAACATGTCCAGGCAAGGATTTACTGTCTTTTTTTCCCTTTGCATGCACCTTTACAAAGTCCACTGTGCATGGCCCGTCATTTTCTACTAGAAGATATCTTATGTACTACAAAGTTATATTATCTTGGGAAAACCATTCTTAATTAGTACAGCAGGGGTCGGATATATTTTTTTTCCATTTGTTTATTTTTATTATTTTTATTGATTGATTATATTCTTCTTTTCTCTTGGAGCTGGGATGCAAAGCAACTTCTTCTTTGTGGTCTCTGTGCCTCACACAATAGGGTTTTGCGCCTGCGCAGAAGCTCCATTCGGAATGCTGAAAAGCTGAGCAGATTGGCGGGAGCCCCGCCCCTCCCATTCCCTGAGCATGCCCAATCCCGCCAATCTAGCTCCTCCTTCAGTTCTCTTTCGTCCGCCACAAGAGTAACATCTCCTTCGGAGTGCTCTTCATCGCGACGAAAGCTTAGTAGTTAGACTTTGTCTATTTCGTTTTATTTTACTTTATTTTGTTCTTTTTCTTAGTTTTTTCGTTTTACTCCCGTTTTTTTCCTTGAGCTGCCCCTTTTTGCTCGGAACTCGAGGGTTTTGGCCCGGACGGGCCCCTTGCGATCGGACCGGCCTCTTATGGCCGCCCCGTTCAAGAAATGTTCCGACTGTGCCGGTAAAATCCCGGTTGTGGATGGACACTCGAAGTGCATTTTCTGCTTAGGCAGTTCCCACATTCCGGAGAAATGCAAGCATTGCAAGGCTTTTAATCCCGCCACGCTTCGCCAAAGAGCAGACTGGCTCAAGGCCCATCTGTGGGAGAAGGCCCTCTTGGTTTACCACTCTTCGGAATCGTCTACGGACCCCTTAGGGCGCCTTCCCATCTCTAAGTTTCCGAGAATTCCGAAAATCAAAGAGCAACACAGAGAGCACAAGAAGCGGCCTTCATCCACCGAGCTGGAGAAGCCGAAATCGAAAAAACATAAGCACAAGGAGGTCCTTATTTCGGTTGCCTCGGCGGCTGCCCAGGCAAACCTCGCCATGTCTTTTCTAAGACAACCTTCGGCCATTGACCTCTCTGTCCCGGCCCCGGTCACTGTACTAGACTCGGCGCCGGAGACCTTGGAACCCACATTTCAGCCTGCATCTACCCAGGTCCTCGTCCCTACGGGAACGGTCTCGAACTCGGTCTCTACAGTCTCGCCCATTTCGGCTCCGACTTCTGTACCACCGAAGGAAATCCTAGCCTCTTTGGAGTGCATTTACAGGCTGCGGTTCCCATCTCCTCCACCCCGGAAGTCTCCGGAACCGTTTGAGGAGCACTACTTTGATTCGCCCCACTTGTCGGCCTCCTTCCTGGCGCGACATCGGGCTGAATCCTATTGGAGAGAGCGTCATCCATCCTACCGCTCCTACTCTCCTTCGTACCGGGACCAGTACCATGTCCATGACCTCCACGTCGGAGACTTCTCTCGATATCGCTCTCGATCTCGCTCTCCTTCTTGGTCCCGAGCCGAATACAGGGCCATATCGCCCCTGCCGGCCTCAACAGCCACTGTGTCGAAACCTCCGGAATCGAGCGCCACTATGACCGCTGCGGCCTCAGCTACGATTACCACTTCGACATCGATAGCCTCCGCTCCGATCAGTTACGCGGACGCCTCGACATCGACCTTCCTTACGGCGCCAACACAGCCCTATGTGGATCCGCAACTGCCAGCCTCCCAGTCTACAGAGGAGTCTACTGGAGAGACGGACAACTGTCCCGACTCCCCACAGCCTGCCATCTCCTCTCCCAACGAGGAAGTTGAGGACCAGACACCTGGTTCACCTGTCGAAGACCTCCATCTCTTCACTGGAATCGTCGACAGGATGGCAAGGGCGGTAGGCCTCCAAACGGCGCAGATGGCCCAGCCTCCCAGGGACCCCATCGATGGCCTCGTGGTGCGTCCCCAGCAACTGGCGGTCATTCCATTCTTGCCTTCCTTTTCCGACATCATGGTGGCTTCTTGGAACAAGCCAGCCTCGACACCACCTGCTTCTAAGAAGCTTGACTCTTTGTATCGGGTGCAGTTGGATACAGCACCGTTCCTATTCACCCACCCAGCTCCTAACTCTCTGGTGGTGGAATCTACCTGTAAGTCTACCGGCAAGTCCCATTCTGCTCCCGTGGACAAAGATGGCAGAAGGATGGACATCTTTGGTCGCCGTTTCTACTCATCTGCAGTTTTGGCAGCGAAGGTCGCCAATATGCAAGGTTGTATGGCCGGCTATCAGAGGTTTCTGTGCGATCGTATGGCTGCTTTCATTCCTTACCTGCCGCAGGCACAACAAGAGGCGGCCCAGGAGTTTTATGCTGAGGCACTCTCCCTCATTGCCCAGGAGGTGCACTGAGCTAGACATGTTGTTGACTGTTCTGCGAAAGTGATGGCCGGTGCAGTGGCACTCCGCCGTTTCGCTTGGTTGAGGTCCACCTCCCTTTCTGAGGAAGCTAAGTCCAAGATCGAAGATCTTCCTTTTTGATGGTGAAGGTCTGTTCGCCGCCAAGACCGACGAATCCCTGGACACCATGGCCAAGGCTCGTCTGAACGGGAAGAGACTTGGGCTGACACCTAGCAAGCCTTCATCTGGTCATGCCTGGCGCCAAAGGCCATACGACCCTGGTTTCACCCGCTCTCGTTCGGCTCCATCCTCCACTTATAGGACCCAGCCTTACACTAGGAGGCCTTACAGACAGCCTCAACAGCAGCAGCAACAGCAAAGGCAAGGCCAGCAGCGTCAGCAGCAACAGCCTTCTAGGAAGCCATCCTCCAAGTCGCACTTTTGACGGGCCCTTGGAGGCGACACCCAATTTCTTCTTGCCAGTCACCCTTTCCTCAGTCCCCAGACTTCGCCATTTCTACGAGAACTGGTCCAAGATCACCACGGACTCCTGGGTGCTTACCATCATCCGCCTGGGATACGCCATAGAGTTCTCAAGTATTCCACCAAATGGCGTTTTCTGTTCCACTCCCTCCTCTCTTCCTCTTCTGGAGGAGATTTCCTCCCTTCTCGACAAAGGAGCCATCCAACGTGTTCCACCGTGCTACAAACACCAAGGCTTCTACTCCAGGTACTTCACAGTTCCGAAGAGAGGAGGAGGTCTTCGCCCCATCTTGGACCTGAGAGGCGTCAACTCATACATCGTGCTTCGCAAGTTCAAGATGGTGACTCTCCAATCCATCTTGCCGTTCCTGCACCAAGGGGACTGGTTTGCATCCATAGACCTAAAGGATGCTTACTTCCACATCAGCATCAGGCCACAACATTGGAAGTATCTCCGTTTCGCCATAGATGGAGATCTCTATCAATATACTGTTCTTCCTTTCGGCCTCTCTACCGCTCCTCGGGTGTTCACAAAGTGCATGGCGGTGGTCATCTCTCACCTTCGTCTCCAAGGAATAAAGATTTTCCCTTACCTCGACGACTGGCTTCTGGTGTCGTCCTCCAAGGCGCAACTTTACAAAGACGTCCAGTACACTTTGGACCTCTTGGCCGACTTGGGACTCAAAGTCAACCTACCCAAATCCGTTCTCCACCCTGTGAGGGTAATAGACTATATAGGCACGTCCCTGGACTCTGTGATGGGTCGAGCCTACCTTCCCACCAGGCGGGCGGAAGCCCTCTGGGAACAACTGCAGTCCGTCCTTCACACTCACCGTCCGTCTGCAAAGGACATTCAGAGACTGCTAGGCCACCTGGCCTCAACCACAGCGGTGACCTACCTGGCTTGTCTCAGGCTCAGGCCTCTCCAAGCTTGGTTCCTGGCTTCCTTCGATCACCTGAGGGACAATCCGTCCAGGAGACTCTCATTTCCACCTCATGTCAGAGACTCCCTCAAGTGGTGGATGTCTCCCTCCAACATCCTCAAAGGGATGCCCTTCCAGATGCCGGAACCGTCCAGGATGGTCACTACAGACGCGTCCATGTCAGGTTGGGGCGCACATCTCAACGGCTTGTGTGTACAAGGACTGTGGTCTGCACAGGAGGCAGACCTGCACATCAATGCCTTGGAACTGTTGGCAGTCATCAAAGCCTTCAGGGCATTCGAAAATCATCTCCTCCACAGAGTTGTGCAGGTAGTATCAGACAACACAACTACTGTCTGGTACATCAACAAGCAAGGAGGAACTCACTCTCCAGTCCTCCTGCGTCTTTCCCAGCAACTGTGGACGTGGTGCCACCATCGCTCCATTTATCCAGTAGCTATTCACTTGGCTGGAAAGGACAATGTGTTAGCAGACTCCCTCAGCAGGGACAAGGTGCTGCAGCACGAATGGACTCTGTCGAGCCCAGCCTTCAATCTCCTCACATCTCGTTGGGGAATTCCCTTAGTGGACCTGTTTGCCACCCCGGAGAACGCCCAATGTCGGGCATTCTACACCAGAGCGGGCAAAGGACGAGGTTCCACGGGGACGCCTTCCTTTGCAGTTGGAGTCGAGACCTTCTGTACGCCTTTCCGCCCTTTCCTCTGATCTCCAGGACGGTGGCCAAGATGGCCAGGGATCGGTCCAACGCCATACTGTTGACTCCATTCTGGCCGAGACAACCTTGGTTCACTCCTCTTCTTCACTTGGCCAGGGGTCAATACTTCCACCTGCCGAAGTGGCCGGACCTTTTGTCTCACTCCAATGGAGCGGTCCTACATCCGGACTTGGTCAACCAACGCATGACGGCGTGGAGGATCCATCCATAGAGTCTCCTGACCTGCTCAGGGTCCTGTCTGCCTCGAGAAAGGACTCCACCAAGAGATCCTATGCATATAAGTGGAAGCGTTTCTGTGCCTTCGCGGAGGCTAGGTCTGAACCTTCCTCACCTGTGAGCCTTAGTACTGTCTTGCATTTCCTGCTGCACCTCAGGGATCAAGGCCTGGCCTTCTCTTCCCTCAAGGTCTACTTGTCGGCTATTGTAGCCAACCAACCACCTGGCTCAAGGTCAGCTCGCCTCTTCACGTCACCTATGTTAAAGAGGTTCTTCAAAGGACTACATCACCTTTATCCACCGTTGCCACCATTGGCTCCGGCCTGGTCTCTCTCTTTGGTGCTTACACAGCTTACGAGACCTCCATTTGAGCCTTTAGGCTCTGCTTCCTTGAGACTGCTGACACTCAAGGTGTCTTTTCTTGTGGCCATAACTTCAGCCAGACGTGCTTCTGAGCTGACAGCCCTACGCTCAGATGAGCCTTACTTGACTTTTCATAGGGATAAGGTGGTCCTCAGACCGGACATTTCCTTCCTCCCCAAAGTGGTTTCTCCGTTTCACCTTTCCCAGGAGATTGTGCTTCCTAATTTTTATCCAGATCCGTCTTCGCCTCTGGAAAAGACTATGCACACCCTGGATGTTCGCCGTGCTTTGGCTTTTTATGTTCAGCGTTCTCAAGAGTTCAGATTATCCAATGTTGTTTATTTGTTATGGTGGTGCCAGGAAAGGCAACCCAGTTTCATCACAACGGTTTGCAAAGTGGATTGCTCAAACCATTGCCTTGGCTTATGAGCTGGCTAAACGCCCTCTACCGGTTGGTGTACGTGCCCACTCAACCAGGGCTACGGCTTCTTCTGCTGCCTTCCTCAGAGGTGTTCCCCTGCCAGAGGTCTGCAATGCGGCCACATGGTCACAGCCATCCACGTTTGTGCGGCATTACCGGCTGGATTCCAGATCCCGGAGAGATGCCAGTTTTGGTCGTGCTGTTCTTTCTTCGATTTTGCAGTGACCTTCCCACCTCCACAGGTAAGCTTTTCAGTCACCCTATTGTGTGAGGCACAGAGACCACGAAGAAGAAGTACAGGTTGCTTACCTGTAACTGTGTTTCTTCGAGTGGTCATCTGTGCCCTCACACAAATCCTGCCCTACCTCCCCTCGGTCAGGTCCCTGCCTTTTGCGGCGGACTTGAACTGAAGGAGGAGCTAGATTGGCGGGATTGGGCATGCTCAGGGAATGGGAGGGGCGGGGCTCCCGCCAATCTGCTCAGCTTTTCAGCATTCCGAATGGAGCTTCTGCGCAGGCGCAAAACCCTATTGTGTGAGGGCACAGATGACCACTTGAAGAAACACAGTTACAGGTAAGCAACCTGTACTTCCAATACATTCGTGGAAATCTCTGCCTGCAAGAGGGAGCCCATTGTTGAAAGCCAATCTGAATAGAAAGGACTTTGTCTGCCAGTAAGATTGGGGGTAACCTCCCTTGGGAATTCCATAATCTCAGAATGGCAATTGAGAAGACTCTCCTTTCTGCTTTAAATGAAGGTGGTAGAACTGTGACTCTCCAGTAGATTTCAAAGTCAGACAGACATATGTAACAGAATATGGTCTTTCAAATAGCTTGAACCTAGCTCTTATAGGTCTTTATAGATACAACTGGCACTTTGTGTTTTTCCCCAAACACATAAATAACTAGTACTGTATGTGCTTCTTGTATGATTCTATAACCAGCTCATCAAGAGTCTAGTCACAGCATTTTTTACCAGCTGCAGTGTTTAATGCAGGAAGAATGAGTAATTTATATTCAGCCCTCAGTATCCTTGGATTTGCTATCCAAAGATTCAGTCATCCACGGACAGCATGCCTGCGTTGTCCCCAGTGATGGCACGTCCATACATCTACGGCGTCATTGAGGGCATTGGAATTTGAGCATCTGTGGATTTTTGTATCCGTGGGGAAGGGTGGTACAGAACGGATCCCCCACGGATACCAAGGGCTGACTATATCATGTTTTCTTCCCACTCAATAACGTCATTGGAAACTACAATTTCCAAAGACATTCTCTTTTTTTTTTTTAAAAAAAAAAATTCTATTAATACATTCTAAAATAGAACATGACAACAAACAGTACACCAAAACAATAAATAACCCCAATAATGTCCTAAAAATTGTAAACAAAAGGTGTATTCAGAGATGCTGAAATACATCTCTCCATAAAAATTTAGCTAAAATTGGGGGATGTCTAGAGAGTAAATAAATCCTGTTGGATATAGTCAGTAAATGGGTGCCAAATCTTATGAAAAGTCAATCCAGAGTGTAAACCTCTCGCTCTGTTGTTATTATCTGCAATTTTCTCCATTGACCACAAGTTCCAGAGTCTAGTCCACCATCCTGCAATATTCAACTTTCCAGTTCTTGGCTATCTCAAGCCTAGCAACAGCCAAAAGGAAACTGATGAGTTCTTTATGCTGCAGGGCTTTATTTTCATTCATAAAAAATGGAGAACATGAGAAGTACAGGTTGCTTACCTGTAACTGTGTTTCTTCGAGTGGTCATCTGTGCCCTCACACAATAGGGTTTGCGCCTGCGCAGATACTCCATCCGGAATGCTGAAAAGCTGAGCAGATTGTCGGGAGCCCCGTTCCTCCCTCTCCCTGAGCATGCCCAATCCCACCAATCTAGCTCCTCTTTCAGTTCAAGTCCGCCGCAAAAGAGTAGGGACCTGACCGAGGGGAGGCAGGGTGGGATTTGTGTGCTTTGGAAGCCAGTCGTCGAGGTAAGGAAAAATTTTGATACCTCACAGTCGAAGGTGAGAGATGACTACTGCCATACACTTTGTGAACACTCGAGGAGCAGTGGAGAGGCTGAAGGGAAGGATGGTATACTGAAAGAGATCTCCGTCGGCAGCGAAGCAAAGATACTTCCAGTGCTGTGGCCTGATACTGACGTGGAAGTAGGCATCTTTCAAATCGATGGATGCGAACCAGTCCCCTTGATGTAGAAATGGAAGAATGGACTGCAGGGTCACCATTTTGAACTTGCGAGGTGAGATGAAGGAGTAGACACCTCTCAGGTCCAGGATAGGACGAAGACCTCCTCCCCTCTTTGGAACTGTGAAGTACCTGGAGGAGAAGCCTTGATGTTTGCAGCTTGCTGGAACACGTTGAATGGCTCCTTTGTCAAGAAGGGAGGAGATCTCCTCCAGAAGAGGAGGAGAGGAGGGAGTAGAACAGAACACTTGGTGGAATACTTGAGAACTCTATGGCATAGCCCAGGCAGATGATGGTAAGCACCCAGGAGTCTGTGGTGATCCTGCACCAGTTCTTGTAGAAATGGGGAAGTCTGGGGACATGGGATGAAGTGACGGGCAGAAGGAAAGTGGGTGTCGCCTCCCATCAAAAGTATGACTTGGAAGGTGGTTTCCTGGAGGACTGTTGCTGTTGATGCTGCTGTCCTTGCCTCTGTTGTTGCTGATGTTGTTGTTGCTGTTGAGGTTGTCTGTAGGGCCTCCTAGTGTAAGGCTGGGCCCTGTAAGTGGAGGACGGAGCAGAGCGAGAGCGGGTGAAACTGGACGCGTGAAACTGGAATGGCCGGATGGTGGCTTGTTAGAGGTTAAGCCGAGCCTCTTGCCGTTGAGGCGGGCTTTGGTCATGGTATCTAACGACTCGTCAGTCTTGGCAGCGAAGAGCCCTTCGCCATCAAAGGGTAGGTATTCAATTTTGGCCTCGGCTTCCTCAGAGAGGGAAGTAGATCTGAGCCAGGCGAAGCGACGAAGTGCCACAGCTCCTGCCATGACCTTGGCCGAACAGTCTACCACATGCCTAGCAGAGTGAACTTCCTGGGCAATGAGAGAGAGAGCCTTTGCATAGAATTCATGGGCCGCTTCCTGCTGTTGCGGAGGAAGAGATGGGATAAAGGCTGCCATTCGATCCCAAAGAAACCTCTGGTATCCCACCATGCACCCTTGCATGTTGGCCACCTTGGCTGTGAGGGCGGTGGAGGAATAAAATCGCCGGCCAAAGATATCCATCCTCCTGCCGTCCTTGTCCACCTGGGCAGTGAGTTTTCCCTGAAGATTTGCACGTCGACTCTACCGCAAATGAATTGGGAGCAGGATGTGTGAAAAGAAAGGGTGCAGTGTTGGATTGTACCCGGTAGAGGAAATCCAACTTCTTAGATGCCAGTGGAGTGGAAGATGGTTTAGTCCATGAGGCGACCATGATGTCAGAGAACGAGGGCAGAGAGGGGATGACATCTGGCTGGGTTGGCCTAACCACGAGGCCATCAATGGGATCCCTGGGGGGCTTGGACGCCTGAGCAGTCTGTAGGCCAACAGCCTTGGCCATCCTGTCCACTATCCTCTACAGGTGACCCGGGGTCTGGTCCTCAACTTCCTCATTAGGAGAGGACATGGCTAGTGCCGGAGATTCTGGATGGACTTCCAGCTCTCCTGTGGAGCCCTCCGTAGACTGAGATGCTGCCAACTGGGGTTCATCATAAGGCTGAGTCGGAGCCAAGAAAAAGGTTGAGGTCGAGGCATCCGCATAGCTCACTGGAGCAGACTGCATCGACGTCGACGGTGATACCATCCTCGACGTCGATGCAGAGACTGTGACCAGGTCTGCCTCGAGTGGCCTCGACACCATGGCAGTGGTAGCCGGAGGTAGTGAGAGAGCCCTGTATTCACTCTGTCCCCGAGCCGGGGAGCGGGATCGGGACCTCCGGGAGAAATTGTCTACATGGAGATCTCTGACATGATACCGATCTCTGTAGGATGGAAAGTAAGATCGGTAGGAAGGGTGGCGTTCCCTCCAATAGGACTCCGCTCGATGTTGAGCTAGAAACGAGGCCGATGAGTTAGGCGAGTCGAAGTAATGCTCCTCAAAATGTTCAGGAGACCTTCAGGGTGGAGGCGATGTGAACCGGAGCCTATAAATCCACTCCGAGGTGGCCAAGATGTCCTTTGGAGGGAGAGCAGCCAGTGCTGAGATAGGAGAGACTATCGAGTTCGAGATCAACCCGGACGGGGCCAGGGTCGAGAACGAAGCAGGCTGTTGTGCAGGTTCCAGGGTCTCCGGCGCCGAGTCGAGTACAGAGACCGGGGCTGGGACTGAGGGGTCGACTATTGATGTCGGCCTCAAAAACTCCATAGCCAGGTCCTCTTGAACTGCGGCCGAGACAACCGAAGCCGGGACCTCTCGAGACCTTTTCCACCTCCTGAGATGAGGAGTGTTTCCTGTGCTCCTTAGTATGCCCTTCCGGGCATGACATGGATCCTTCTGGGGTCGGAGCCGAAGGTGCCGGCGTCGAGGTCGAGACCGTCGGGGTCAAAGAGGCCTGAGTCGAGGCAGTCGTTGACGTCGAGGTGGATTTCTTGACTTTGGGAATCCTGGGGAACTTAGAAATGGGCAAACGTCCCAGGGGATCCGTGGAAGACTCCGTGGACTGAGAAACTGAAAGGGCCTTTTCCCAAAGGTGGGCCTTGAGTCTATTCACCTTCTGGCAAAGCGTGGCAGGGTTGAAGGCTTTACAATGCCTGCATTTCTCTGGAATATGGGTATTGCCCAGGCAGAGGATGCATTTAGAATGTCCGTCCACCACCGGGATCTTGTTACCACACTCGGGGCACTTTTTGAAGGGGGTGGCCATAAGAGGCCGAACAACGCGAGGGGCCCGTCCGGGCCGAAACCCTCGAAAAGAGTCCTGGCAATCCTAAAGGGCAGCTCAAGAAGTAATAACAAGGGAGAAAAATGCAAAAAGAGAAGTCTAAATAGATTTGGATCTACTCAGCCTTTCGTCGTCGAAGAGCACTCCAAGGAGATGTTTCTCTTGTGGCGGACGAAAGAGAACTGAAGGAGGAGCTAGATTGGCAGGATTGGGCATGCTCAGGGAGTGGGAGGGGCAGGGCTCTCGCCAATCTGCTCAGCTTTTCAGCATTCCGGATGGAGTATCTGCGCAGGTGCAAACCCTATTGTGTGAGGCACAGACACCACGAAGAAGGAATGTTTAGTGATCTTGGAGACTAGCTGTAAAATTTCTATCCAGTATTTATGCACCAAGGGACAGTCCAGCCACATGTGTACAAAAGTTCCCCTACCTTCACATCCCCTCCAACATTTTGGATTAGCATTGGTAGACATACGAGCCAGTTTAACTGGGGTAAGGTACCATTGATGGACCAAATTGATGGTATTTTCTTTAATGGCAATAGACTTAGTTTTAAATGGTAAATGAGTCCATATATTTTCCCAGCTCTTACTATCAATTGAAAGGGAAAGTTCTGCTTCATCCTGCCTTATGGAGTGCTGAGTTTCCAAATGTTTCTTCTAAAAGACAATTATATATGCATGCAATTTGGCCTTTGGAATATATACCCAGAGACACATGTTTTCAAAAAAGTAAGTGGGCGAGGACGTTCCTGTATCTGGAGCAGTTTCTTTAAGAATAATTGTATCTGTATTATTTGATACCAGTTCTGATGAACAGGGCCCAGAGTGCTGGTTAGTTGCTCTGTTGTGATAGTCGTCTCCTTATGGAACAGGTCCCTAACTGTATACAGACCATATACCTCCCAACCTCAAAAGTGTGCATATTTTTCTGGACTCTGGAAAAGAGGATGGGTAAGAAAAGGCTGTAAAGGGGAGGGGTAGAGGGCCAAGAGATGCCTCCATTTCTTCCACAATACCAAGGACGTGTGCAAAAAAGGGTTATTACACGTTTTAGTGAATTTATATATAGTTTCTGGGGGAAAAAACTGATCAAAGGTAGCAGGGGATGGAGTGTTGATTTCAATATCTACCCAATTAGTCAGTCTATTTCTACTAATCAACTGGGTGATCTGACTCAGCTGAGAAGCTTCAATGTAAAGATTAAGTTTTGGAAGTGACAACCCCCCATATCCAGTTTTAGAATGTTTAACTGCTTTTGAGAAGTGTGGGCGTTTCCCATTAAAAACTAGGGAGTCCAATAATTTGTTCCAGCATTTAAAGTATGAGTTCGGTGGTCTCAGTTAGTAGAGACATTCTCAAGGCAAACAGAAAATCTTTCTCTTAAGATTCACCATTATCTTGCATCCCTCAACTACCATATAGTAGCTAGCAAAGTTGAGGGGTAGCCAGTGTCATCCTTTGGGACACTCAGAGGGCTCTCATGATCTCTGGAGATGTTTCTGGAGGTCCTGGAAGATGACTGCATTGTTGTAGACCTGCTAGCATGACATAGCCAGAGTATTGTAGGCTGTCCCTTAGTTGGGAGGAGACACCTAAACCAACTAGTTTTATTCTGATGACTGGTGCACAAAAATGATGTCTTTCTTTGAGACATTTGGAAGACTTCTAGGAGATTCTGGAAGATTCTTGCATCAAACCAAAGCCAGATGATCCTTGGCTCCCCCTCCCTCAGCTACTACATGGCCATGTTGGTGGTAGGGAGAGAAAATTTCCAGATTTCCTGACACTTGATAGGCCTTTTGTTTGTTCCTCCCATATTTAAATATTATTTCCATGTGTAGCATGATCAAACTGTGAGCCAGTCACTTGAAGGAGAGAAAAACCCCATCCAGCACATGCTGAATCCTGATTCCCTGGTCTGGTTTTTGACTGACCAGAAGCACCTCTGTTTTCTCGGAATTAGGCTTCAGTTTGTTTACCCTCATCCAGTCCATTAGTCCTAGCATAGTTTGGAACACCACAGCTGGCCATTCACTAACCCTTGGACCTGCTGTAATGTAGAGATGTAATAGTTTACTAGTTTCTTCTCAAAGGTATCAATGAGTAATTTTAGCAATTTTTTCCCTCTGCAAGAAAACCTTCAAACACCAAGTGCTCTTATTCTGTGCAAAATCCACACATGGTAATTTTGCACACAGCATTTTCTGCTCAGGAAAATAATATTTCAACAAAAGACTATTAGTCCCTGTGCAGAAATAGTTTTCTGTGCAGAAACTGCTTATGATTTTTTTTGCAAAATAAATCCCCAATTCTAATGGGACAGGTTTTACCTTGCCTGCTTAGGCACTGATAATTCGGTCTCGCTTGAAGTCAGACAGACAGACAATCTGTTTTGCACTTGACTCCTTGACATTGCTGGCCATGTCAGGCAGCTTGCTGAGCCGCTTCCACATCACTATGTCCACCCAATTGTAGCTCCACATCTGGAATCAGTACAGTATCACCCTTTGCAACCCCTAAGTCACTGCCTGCTACCACATTCTATATTGTTAGTTCTTGGATATGTGTGTGAGATAGTGCCTTTGCGTGAATGGTGATTCCCTTTGATTTACAAATAAAACTAATTTGTAATTTGCACTAGTTCTGCTTCTCAGAACCAGTATACACAGGCTTGATCCCTGCTTTGAGTTACCTGAGCACTCTTGGCTGATTTAATTGAGCTAATAAAATTCCCATTTTCAAGACTAAAGGAAGGCATGTGTATTGGCTCCTTATATAAATTTCTTCATTGTTTTTCTTGAAGCATTTGATTGGAGACTCTTGTATACTATAAGCAGATATGTCGATCCTGTACACTGACAGGCATAAATTAGTATTTTTTTTGTCTTCATGAGACATATAGTGTACAAGATTAAGCAGTGACATGATTTTTTTTTTATTAAATCCTTTGTATCTTTGGGGGAGCTACATTTTCACAAAAATATACAAAAGAATATTCTGTACAAATATTTACATTAGGATATGAGAAGATAAAATTAGCTCCATGTTTTAAACATATATTTAACAAATAAATTCTTGAATTGTGAAATTTAACATTTCAGGAAATTACATTGAAATATTGACGCTTGCAGATAATGGCTGTAAAATTCAGTTAGTTTTCTTTTTAATAAAAAATTAATTTAAGCAAAAAGGCTTAACTGATATACTTTAAGAATAACAAACTATAATATTTTGTTTGATCACAGGGATTAGCTCTTTATAATAACCAAAAACAGAATATACAGGCTTGATCAGTTTCAAATTAACACACACCTTGGGGTTAATTGGATGTTTTATTCCCCCTTTTTGGTTAAAGCAAGGATGATTGTCTAATACTTCATAATGAAAAGTAGTGGTTCTAAAAATCAAATTGTTACAGCTTTAAACTCAAGGAACTATAGTAAGACAGACGGAGTTATAAAAATTACTTTAAAAAAAAGAAACAGTGACAAAAATGTGATTTTTAGCTAATGAAACCTCCCATTTTTGATAACCTTTTTAAAAACAAGAATGTTGAGAAATTTTTTCCTAGATGTGTTGTTTTATCTATACCTAACACAGAACTGCTTTCAAAGGTCAGGAAGTTAGTTATTCATGTTTCACTAGGGATAATAAGTGTAATCATTGCCTTTTTTTGCAGAAATCTCAGAGAAAAGCCACTATTGTTCCAGCTGTTGCTGATTTTCACAGGATTTGGGCAATGCTGTGCCCTTTCTGGAAGAAGCTAATTTGAGCTGTCAATCTTGTCAGCTGTTTTAGGGGTGAGTCAGACTGACACAGTACATTGGCTTGGGGGCAGTGTGGGGATGTGGTGCTTAGATGACACACACCCCAGTGACGCCGCAAGCCGGTGTCACACCACCCACCTGACCAGACGCCAGAGAGCATTTCGGTTCCAGTGTTTATACTCTGCACAAGCACTGAAAAGCCAGTGCTGTGGTGGATAAGCCACACTTTTTCTGGTGCAAAAAGCTGGATCGGGGCCGCAGTGTGCAGTTGCTGCAACCCTGATTTGGCGCTCAAAGGGGCGGCATTAAGACGTCCCTATACACCCATCTGTTTCGGCCCTCAGTCTGGAATGCACCATCACAATGGTTAGCAAGTAAAGAGGATGATGGGACCATATTCATATTCAACCTTCCCCAGTGAAGACAAACCAGACAAATTTCTCTAGTGTAACTGCACTCCCCAGTACCTATTATCTGGATCACAAAACCTGTCTATGGTGAAGCTAGTCATGTTGATTTTTAGAGAACTATACAGTGGTCCCCCACCTTACGAATCCCCCGGGTTGCGAAAACCCCGGGATCCGAAAGGCGGCGGACCGGCTTCCTATCCCCCGGGATACGAAATATCCCCCGGGATACGAAGCGAAAAAAGCCGCGCGGCCCCTTTAAATGGCCGCGCGGTCCGTTGATTTTAGCGGTCCCCCGGGAAACGAAAGCTTCCGGGTTACGAAAGGTAATCCGGAATGGATTACCTTCGTAACCCGGGGGACCACTGTACTTCAAACTGAGTAGCAATGGGGTATCAGATAAGTGAACCTATCTTGGGTGTGTGTATGTTTAGGCTTCACCAACAGAACAGAAAGAGCAATATTTTTGTCCCTTTGTAACCTGTTAGCCCTCCCATTAGCAGTACACATTTTCTTATATTATTACACAAAATAAGAACAACTACCGATCTTGTATAGATAAGAGGATCACTTCCAGGCGTGTATTTGTAGCCTGCTTGTGGCTTCTATATCACTAGCAGGCAAGAAAAAAATGAGGAAAATCACTTGTCATCAAACAGAGAATGTGGGTCTGAGGGCCAAAGGTTACCTTGTTTATGAATAAATACTTTTCTTAGCCATGTTTCCGTAATCAGCTGGCAGAGAAAGCTTTGAATTTACATTTTATTTAAATCACCACAACTGCTTCAAAGCCCCTATGCACACTGTAATAGAATACTTGCTTCACAACGAAAAGCAGGCTTACCATTGTGGAGAGCATTGATGGCAGGAAGCTTTTTCATAAACAATGAAACTAAAAATCATGGGAGTTTTTCAAAGATCTCATGCATTCAAGTTTTTGGATTAGAAAAAAAAATCATTACAGAATTCTCAGAATATTGTGTTGTCTTCATGGCTATCCCAAACTATGCTTCACGATCACATCAGATTTAGGCTCCCCAAATTGGCAGTCATGGTTCCCAAGAAAGAGGTTCAGCTCAACATATTTTGATGCCAACAAGGTTTTCTGAAACTAAAGCATTTATACTCTTTTTAAGTATCTTTAATAAGAGAATAGTTCATGTACAATTATCTTAAAATTTTGTTTTCATGTTAGAAAAAAAAAACAAGATGAAAGGCTGGTTCACTAAATTTAAAATTTTTAGCAAAGTAATTCCTCAGAAATGTTTTTTAAAAATTGGTTTTTGTTACAGGTGAAGTGAAATATTTCCAGAGGGGCACAACTGCTGGGGAATTTGCAAGTTATGAAAGGGGAGAGAAGTTGTTTTCAGTAGAGGAAGTTGTGCTTGGAAGGAACCTGTTACAAGTAACAATATTACCGTACTTGGAATGCATTATTAACAACTTAATTAAGATTGTTGCTTTTAAAAGTGACATGACTGGCAACATTTATTCTTTTGGGCATAATCATTGCACTCATTACTCCTAAACATTTCTTTTGGAAGAGGTGATTTGGGGCCACTTTGTGTTTTCAAGTATATTCTTTGAAGAATTAATGTGGCAATAACCAGGGGACAACTTATTAGTGATAAACACAGTAATGCAGTCAGTTAATTCATGTATGAATGTAGCATCTCTCTCTCTCTCTGAAACAACAGGTAGTGAATTATTTTTGAAAAGTGATACTGCAAGATCTAGAAGGTTGTGACACTCAATACTACACCTTCAAAGGTTGAAGATCATTCTAGCGACCTTTAGATTTCCTGCTGTAGCTATTAAAAGTATGTTCTTCCTTTCTGCTCACTTCTCTTCCTGGATGACCTTTCTCTTTTGTTTACAAACTCACACATTTTGTTAAGGGTTCATGCATTAGTCAGTTTGGACAGTGTATACATTTACAACAGAAAGGAACAAGGTTGGATTGCAACTTAGCTACTGTTAAGGCAGAAGAAGGCTCAGATAGTCTTAATGTTACATCTGAGGAAGTAGGCCAAGTAGGCTAAGTTTACAAAAGCTTATGCTACAACGTCTTTTGCACCGTTAGTGTGAGATGTGCTACAAGGTCCCTTTGCATAATAATGGTAGAAATCAACTTTCAGAAAGTTGTCTCTCATTTTGGAACAACAATAGTTAGTGGGTGCTGGGGAAGGGGAGATGAGTCTGATGGCAGCTTTTATCTCAAAAACAGTAGCCAGTCAAAGTATCTGCAGATCTCTCACTCTGTATACTAAATTTGTTATCTTGTCTGAGATATGTTGGGTATCAAATCTGTAAAGTATTAGTAGGATAAGAGCCAGTGTGAATCCCTGCTCACCCATGGAAACCTTCCGGGTGACCCTGGGCAGAGGAAGGCAACAGCAACCCTCCTCTGAACAAATTGTGCAAAGATAAGCCTGTTTGTGGCAAAGTTACTATAAGTCAGAAGTGCCTTGAAGGAACACAACAACAAGAACATCCTTTAGCTCCAGAGATCTTTCTATCTGCAAAGATTCTTCATGATGCAAAAACAATTTATTTGAATCCATCCATAGAACTGTTGCAGCAGAATCTACCTAATCTATTGGGACAATTTAATATATGTGTATGTATGACAAACACATGTATAACAAATGTGTAAAAAATTGTAAAAATTTGGATTAATCTTACAATATGAAAGCACCACTTCAAATAGAGAGAAGACAAGGAGAAGAAAAGTAGGTATGTCTCTAGGCTGAGGGAAGTCAATAGGACAATAAGTTGTATTCAGCAAAAATACAGATCAGAAATCACTGCTTAATCTACTGCTGTAATACAAAACCATAAATTAGTATGGCGACATTCAGCATTTGAATATCTTTATAATGGAGATTTACTAATTTTATTATTCTCCAGTATAAACCAAGTTACTTGGGTTCTCATATTTCTATTTGTATAAGTATAGAACCATACATGTATTTTTTTTTAATTTTTGAAATACTTACTTGGAAAACAAATGTATCTTTGTATTCTGAGTAAGTTGCTCAGTTTCTAAAACACCAGACCATGGCAGTTTCCATTCTACACTTCTGCCTCAGGCAGCAGATAATATCTAATCCATTTACAACAGGGTGAATTTCAATTACAATATAGAAAAATGTGTCTGTGGGCAGAACCATCCAACAGTAAAATGTGTGAGTGTGTTTTGTTCCTCCATCCTTTTGGAGGATGTCTTCTGAGTTGGACAACCATTTGTTGGGAAAGCCTTAGGATTTCTTGCAGGGGATACAAATTTGGACTGGAGATCCCACAAGTTCTCCTTCAATTCTATGATTCTATTATATCATTAAGAGCTATTATTAATGGAAAGGTTATGAGGCAACTGTTTCTCAATACAGAACCTCCTCTGAATCTAAAAAGGAGTTTGATTTTCATTTGTAGATGGCCACTATCAGGAACCAAGCAATGCTTAAATTTTGCTACCACTTCTGAGTTTTCCTTGCCTAAGAAAATGGGATCTTCATGAGTCATTAGGTGACTTGAAGGCACACACACACACCCACCCACACAAACCCCCTAGGTCTCCTCATCATTTTTTGAATATTTAATTTTTGTAAGCTAGTCAATCTAGGATCAATCGCGCATGAAAAAAGGGTTTAAAATAAATAATGTATCAATAAATTATTGAGTTAACTTACATCAGTATATGCCACTAACAGGATGCCAGTCACTGACTGGATGATTTCATGTAAGGGATTTGAAAGTAAGCGCTAGCTGAGTGAACTACTCTAATAACACAGGAAGATCTACCAACCCGAAAGGCCTCTGGCTGCTACAGCTAGTAGATCTGATTTTATTTCTCAGACAGTTAGAGTAGGCAGGACATTCCAGGGTGAAATGGTAGGATAAGCAACAATGAGCTGAGCAAAGAATCATTCTCTAACCAATACAGAGGAGCAATCAGTATATTATATATGAGGTATAGAAAAGATCAGAAAAAGACATGATAATAAAGGAATTGCATTTGCCAATCATTGTTTTGATAAACCACACCACTACATGTGTCATGTATTTTGTGATGGGGGAATATCCTCATACATGAAACCAGACTGCCTAGGGAAAATTACATTTTGGGGAGCTGCAATTTATGGATCATTATGTATGAAAGAAGAGTTGTAAGGAACATGCATTATCATTTAATATGAATAAATTATGCCTAAATGAACTGTTAGTTACTCTGCTGTTTGCCAAGTAGCAATGGATACAATGATTAAAGTCTTTCAAATATGTCCTTTGATGACTTTGGCATCCTAATCCACTCCAAAAGGGCAAAAAGTGGAGGAGTTTGCTTCTCAGATTAACATGAACTCTCATGGCATGAATCTGTGTATGTTGCATTGTGTAGAACTGGTGTTATTTTCATATCTAGCTAAATCTATGTCCCACAATCTACAGGATATTTAATATATAAAAAGGTACATGAAGCCCTAAACCTGAGCCCCACAGAAGGCTGTATGTCTCTGCAGTATTTGCAGTTATCAAGCCCTTTGGGCTGGGGTGCTGGAGCCTTTAGAAAATCACAGAAACAGACAGGAAGTGACAGGACTCAAACCAAATCTTGAAAGGCTTCTCTCATAGTGTCTCTCACCATTAATCTATTAGTGATGGCAGAAACAGAGAACGTCTTCCCCAGCTGAAACTCACAGAAATAATCTGTGAAGCACCAAGACCACACATGTGCATATCTTTCCATGCATGGATTGCTCAGCCTATCAACATTTTGGTGGAGTGAGTGACCCATACATGAAAGAGATGTAGTCCCAATGAAGCAGTCTTAAAAGGAATTGTGGCACTGTTTTCAAAAAAAGCTTTCAAGAGCACAGCACTGGCCTACTCTATTGACTACAATACCCACTTAAACTGACATGGCCATTTCCCCCCCTTCTATCTTGAGTATGTAGTTACAGAATGAACTTTATCACCTGTAATCTTCCAATTCAAATATTACAGTAAGCCCCAGTATTATCAGCATATACAGTTTTGGTGGAGTTACAACTGAACGTTAAAACTGACTGAAGCATACAGGCACTTGCACATCAAAAATCTCTTAATTAGCTAACTTGAGTATAAGTTTTCCATGTGTTACTAGATTAATAGACAGTTGCTTTCAAACATAATCCATTTTCATTCTGTAGAGGAACCTGTGAGTGCCTATATGTATGACCTGGCTTTAAGATTATGAGCTAGAGCACAAGAGATTCAACTAGTCTTATTCTTGTGTAAAGAAATAATTGGTAAAATAAACTTGAATTCTTAATGTCACTTTGATTTCACCTAGTGATGATGTGAAAATGCACTGAACTATTCCTATTGCTGTGATTTTTTTTTTTTTGCTTCTGATGACAACCTAAAGCTTCATCAATATATGAACAGTAAAATGAACAGCCTATTTCCCATTTCTAGCACAGCTCTGTAAGTAAACACAGCAATTTATCTTTCATTGAGAACACTTTTTATTCACAAGGCAAAAAACGGAGTTAGACTTTTAGGTTGTGGGCAAGGCACTCACCGTGTGAGCAAATCTCATTCTGCTCACAGAACTAATTTAATGCTTAGGTAATACAGAAACACTAAATTAGCCTTGAATAATGGGTTCATGCATGTCTCCTAGCATTCACAAGACATGACTACAACCCAGGCCTTAAAACCAATAGAATTCTGCAGGTCCTAGAACAAACAACTCTTGGGAGGTGTTTTGTTTTTGTTTTGGTGAACTAGACAAAACTTTTACTGGGTCATTCCTATTTTCAATTTTACTTTCACCCATTAAAAAAAAACCTTAAGAGTTGTATGGTGGTTTTCCTTTCAGTAATAAAATAAGGAGTCTTCTATTTTAGCAAGAGTCAGTACCCAGTACTTAAACATTCATGCTGAAAGTAAACACATCGATGTACAGCATTAGGTCAGTAATAATATCTCTTGATTAGAAATCCATGATCTTACTGGGAAACTGTACAGAGAGTGAAAGCTCGCTTCTTCTTATCCATATGTTTCAGCATCTGGCAGTGAGTGGGAAACAAATGTAGGTTATCTGATACTGTAGTCTAGACTCAGTACATTTCCAGTAGTCCATTCTTCTTGTACACTCTAGTCAGTCAGACAGCTGGTTGTCTGTCTGTATCAGCACCATTTCTTGAAGCATGCAGGGCACTGTAGAATGTCTCTTTGCAACTGTGAGGCATTAACACCTCTTACTTCATGCACTATTCTCTTTAGAAAGTTCTTTGTTTCTTTCAGTGAGGCATATGTACACATTTCCAGACAAATATGCTATATTTGAAACACAAGTGAGAGACAAAATGAAAATTGCTGCACGTTAATGGATTTTAAAAAGGAAAACAAAATAAATGAAAATAGATTTTAACATGTACTGGCAATAAGCAAAAATTTTTCCCACTAGTTTTGCTAGTTCAGCTAAATGGCTGATTATCTTTTAAACATTTGAGTCTGTTTTCAAAAATAGCAGATGATAATTTGTGCAATTAAAATTTCAAGAATTCTTTCTATTATTTGATTAGTGTTATTAATGTTCCACAAATACTTTCTATTTTTTAGATAAAGATTTACTTACCTGCTGTCATCTCCACCTGCACTGACAACATATCTGTCTCCACTTGTAAAACGAATATTAGTCACATGGGCCGAGTGACCAAAAAATCTTTTATGTTTTGCCTTTGAAATAAGAAAATTGTCCATCTCAGTTGACTGTTTTTAAAATGCACAGCTAATCATACTATATGAACATTTGGAAAACATCAAACTCACTTCCACACTGCCCCAACCCTACTCTCTGCCATCCTTGCAAATCTAGGGCCAGATTCTGGGACATTTTTCCTGTTTCTGTATGGAGAAATGAAGCACAGTTCTTCTGCAATGAGACACGTTAGATTTCTCTTGCCCTCTCAGTGTTGTGTTTTTGTATACTAGGACCATTTTGGCAAGAAAATCAAGCAAGTGCAGTATGCTATTTTACTGTTCATGACTGAAGGTGCAACCAGATTAAAAGGACCAGAAAATCCTAGATTTTGTTCTTGCTCTGATTTTATTTTTGAGATACACCCACATTTGTTTATCCCAAAATATTTTCTCTCAGCTCTCAATATGATCAGGGACTTTTTATACCAGCTCCACAGGTTGGTTTATTTTTTAACCCAGTATAAAATTGGATGGAATAGGAACAAATTTGAGAGTTTTCTATCACTCTGGATGTAACATGAGACAACTGCTTCTTGCCTCAAGTAATGGTAAATTACGTCACATGAGTCAGGACTCCCTCATTGATCTTAGCAATCAAGCAATTGTATCTTAAATGTTCAGCATACAAAAGACTCTAAAGATCTTGCTGAAAAGAACTGTGAGCCTGAGAAGACAACCTTATTCTAGATGCCATAGTAAATAATAATAACAATAATAATAATTATTATTATTATTTATACCCCACCCCTTTGAGATCAATCAAGGCAGCTTACACAATAAAATATCATTACATCAATTAACAAACTGCGTCCCTTCCCCCTGTCACCCCTTTTCTGGTATCACCATAGGTTAAGTATAGGTTTTTTTTTAAAGGATTAAAAATAATCTCATGTTGTTCAAGCAAAAGGTTCTTACAAATTTTTCAGGACAAGGGAAATCAAATAGCTTGACCATGCCAAAGTCATCCCCTGTTACAAGGCTGATTCCAGAGTGAGAAACACAGGCACAATTTACATCAGCTTTCTCGGCATGCCTGGACCAGATTCCAATAACTTCATCTCCTAGAACACTGAATAGAGAAGGAAAAAACATTTAAAAGGAATATCTAAAGAAATAAGTTTCATCACTCTAAATCCAAACAAACAAACAAAACCTGCAATAGTGGAAAAGATCTAGCAGCTAGTAGCAAGGTTATGACAAAACAGAAAATATGTTGTCTTCTCTCATTGAAACAAACACAGGGACTGAAACGAAAGTCCAAAGAGACCTCACTTGGAAGCTTTCTAACTAGCTTCTGAGGATGCCTTTGGAGAAATCAAACTGGTTGACTTACTAAAGAGGAGAATAGCCATAAGCACTCCTTTGTCTGCAATCCAGCAAACCTTAGAGCAGGACACAAAACTTCCAAGTAATTCTGACTTACTGACTGCTTATCAGCAAGTCTCTGATCAGACTGCAGAAATACTACTGAGAAAATGTTTCCTTCCTCCACCGAGAGGATTTTGCGGGGTTGGCTGGATCAACTCCACAGTAGAATTTGAATAAAAAGCTTGCTCCGAAAAAGAAATACTGCCTGCTCATAAGAAAAGGAAAGTAATATGTTGAAAGAAGGTTTGATGAAATGGAAAGAGGTAGAAGGGAAGTTGTATGGGGTAAAAATGTACAAAAAGGAAGCTACCCAGAATAGGTAATTATGAGCTTAGGTCTGTACTACTGATTGAGATGCAGTTAGAATATGCCACTATTTTCTGTTAATTTGGATCTGTAAGCAAGTTTATTTCTGTTCAAGTGGTTTAGATCCAGTTGGGAAGAGGCCTTTAGTTTCTTTCAAAATCTCATCAGTTTTGTAAAGTAAATGCTGTCCAGAGTTTTAGGTAAAACTGTGTAACTAATCTGAAGCGCAGAGAGAGGAGTCATGGACATAACTGAGAAAGAATTCCTGCGTCTGAAGCTGGCACATGGGGATCTAATCCATCTGATTGCTGCTCTGCCTATCCAAAATGACTTTTGAGGATAAATGTATTCAGGGTAGTTGTGCTGACTATACAGCAAAATTCACAAAAGAATGATATTGTCACTTTTTTTCTTCTTACTGTATAGTTTTTTAAACATCTTTTGCCTGATGAAGTCAGTGGAGCTTGAAAGGCGGCATTATATGTTTTGTGCATTAGGGCTGATAAACGAACATATCACTCTTTTATGGCTTTGGTTTTATTTATGATAAGTACCACCTCAACCCCACACCTAGAGACCACACAGTGTAAGATAAATAGTGTTTCTATTTCAGGAGATGACATGTCATATTTTCAGAATGCCAAAATGTGTTATTTTACCTGGTCCATGTGGCCCATGTTATTCTGTCAATCACAGTTTGATCCAGGAGCTGTTTTCCAGAAGGCACTTCATAAACTTGCCTTTTGTAAGACCCAGTGGAGACCTTTAAGAATTAATATGGAAAGACACAAATGTAAACTAACACTTATTCTGAGAGAGAGAGGAAAGAGAAAAGGGTTGTGTGTGTTCTTTTGAGCCTAAAATTACAAAACAACATGTTTTTGCCAGGAACAACAAAAGGAGAATAAGCGGAGAATCTGCAGGAATGGCAATGGGGGAAGAACTGGTTTTTTTCTCTTCTCTAGCTGAGTAAATGTCATTTCCAGAAAGCCCCCTCATTGCAAAATGCTAGGATGGTTCTTCACACAAAATGTCCTGCTGTTTCCACTCAGGTACAAAAGACGCAGAACTCCAATGGAACAGCAGCACTTCCATGGGGATGGAGGGTGGGTTGCGTGAATTACTCCTGAAACAGATTGTTTTCTTGCTCAAGAGCAGGCTCAGCTAAGCCCCAGAGGTTTTCTGAAGTGCTGTTCTGTTTAGGCATATTTCCCTTAATGTGTGATCATTGCACAATGTGAATGCAAGAAAAATATTTATTATACATCTGCAAAAAAATCTATTTATATTTACCTGAAGATAACAGCTATCTGCAGAAAAGTCCATTTGAATTACAAAGCTTGGGATGTCTTTGCAGTAACTGGCTCGGTTAAGAGTAGGCCCCAATGTCAAGTCATAAAAATCCACTGCATTTTCACTGGAACCCACTGCTAAGTAATGAGAATCTGGGCTGAACCTAAGTAGATGAACAGTTTAGATGAGCAGTTGATGTCACAAAGTACAGTCCTAAACATCTCACAATATTATATTACACAATACAAAATATTACATTTTTGTAAGACAACTGTGGAATAAAAACTGAGTAAAGATTCAGTCTGTTAACATAAAATTTAACTTTTTCATGCCTTCAAATCACACATACATTTGCAATACATTTCTTTTGTCATCCACATCTAATTAAACTTCTCCAGATCCTGTATTTCTGAGTGATCTTTTATGGTTTCATTCCATTTTAAGCTTTTTATCACATTGGAAGGTAGCATTTTTTTCTATGCATGCCACAACTTGTTCTCTTCTATCTACATTAACAGTTATAGAAGCCACATCTTCTACTCTTTATTTTAAAAACTCCTCTCCTGAGTTTATAAGTAATTTAGACAACAATCCTGTACCTATTTCTCCAAGTGTAGAAGTTGTAAAGTTAGTTTTAGGATAATTAATATAATAATAGGCTGAGGTCATTAAAAACTGATCAGAGGTAGGATGACACTTTGAGTCTCAGAGCACTATTCAGTTATGGTTGGCCTCAGCACATCATTACAATAATTATTTTAAAAAGTAACTTACCCAGGTCTGCCTGGAAATAAACCCTATTTAATTCAAGAGGACTTACTTTTGAGTAGCCTTGTATCATATTTCACTACTTCTTGAAAATAATCTTATTGAACCCCCCCCCTCCCCCTTTTAATGTAAACAATATAACTTTCCTAACTCATTCCCTCCTTTTCTGGCATGCATGAGCTTCAAACAGATTATCCTTGCTATCGTGACTCAATTCAATTCCTTCTACTGCAAACTGAGAAATGACCGTTAGAATTTACTGTTTTTCCATGTGTTAAGGGATGTGTACAATACTGCTGCTACTACTATATTATCATCATTGTAATCTGTGCATATGTATCATATTCATGTGAACATCTAGGGAATACAGAATGATAGCTGATGCCACAACAAGTAAGAGGCACATAATTTCATACCTGATGTCTTGGATAGCTGATCTTCTGTCTCTCTTCTTCCCCCATATTTTCAGAGAGTTTACTAACAAGATGATAAATTCTCCATTTTTCATGCCAATAGCCACCATGTCACCCTCTGGACTATAAGATACAGTGCGTGCAGCATGGCCCAAATTCACTTTGTTCACCATCTTCTGTGAGAATTTTGTATTAAAAAAGTGTATTAAGTGAAGACAGTATTGGCAAGATTAGCAGTATGTCAAAAATGTTTTATACTTGCTTATCTTCTGATAATAGCTTCTAAGGAAAATATTTTGTAGGGTTTTCAACTGAACACTTTGTAATGTGTCATTTTAAAAATATTATTGTAACTTCTTAAATGCCATTTTTGCACCTACTTTATCAGCAATATCCCAAAGTCGGACTGTCCCATCTTCTGCAGCAGAAAGGAAAACATCACGAGAAGGGTGTGTTGCCAGTCCCCAAATGGGTCCGTCCATATGGCCATTAATTAAAAGGTTACATGCTGCATTTTTCTCTCCAACTTCTATTATTTCAGCATTCTTTGTCCCAACAAGAATTTTCCCCTGAAACAATTAAATAATTAATGAAATTCTTAAAATAGCATCTGCTTATGAGTAACAATGGCCTAGCCCAGAACCAACTTGATCTTTGGGTTCAAAAAGGGTTTCCAACTTTGTTTAGAGATCAATTGGACAAAAAGAACAGGCAAAATGTGTGTGTGTGTATACGCAAACACACACACGCATAGTTTCCGAGCTGCACTACACATGCGCAGTAAAACCCATTTGTATGATTCGCAGAGACCACAAAGAACTGCAAATAAACTGCCTCCCCCTCCCCCCACGCAGCAGCCATTTCCAGGGTGAGAGGGGCTGGAGCAGAGAGAAAGCCTGAGGAGGAGTTGGAGGAGTGTGGAGGCTTAACCACAGAGGCTTAACCACGGGTTTAACATTCACAAATAACCAAAAATGCAAATGTCAAACTGGCGAAAGTTGTGGGCCCACTGTATGTATGTATGTATGTATGTATGATATATATAGCAATAGCAATACATTTCTATACTGCTTATCAGTGCACTTAAGCACTCCCTAAGTGGTTTACAAAATGTAAGCTAATTGCTCCCAACAATCTGGGTACTCAGAAGGATGCAAGCCTGAGTTGAACTTAAGCCCTGGCTGGTATTGAACTCACAACCTTAAAGTTTGTGAGTGAGTGGCTGCAGTACAGGCATTTAACCACTGCGCCACCAGGGCTCCTATGTATGTGTACATATATATATATATATCTCTTCAAAAAATAACAAACAAATGAACAAACAAACAAAACTAACCCAAAACCCAATGTAACTGAACCAATATGATTAGGTGATAACAATCATTTTAAAACAAGGATGGAGAACATGTGATCACTGCCAGTTTTAGCAGTTCTCCAATTTAGAAGTGTCATTCCTGGAAGGAGCACTGATTTTTCTCTAAAGCTAGGCACTGGACTTGATTTAAAAACTGTTTGTGGTCTCCAAAGAAGAAGCAAAGGTCTGCTCCCTTCTATTTTCAAAATCTGTTATAATATTTTTGGTAAATAGCAAGTGCCCAGAAGTCAGAATGGGTCCCAGACCTGTCAACACTGACACCCTGTCTTAAAATAATCAGTTTAGCTAATTAACTTATAAGAGAAACTCAACAAAATAATATCTAACTGCTCTAAGATGTAGCATGATATGAAAGAAACCCACACTTACTTTGCCTCTGCAAACAGAACGAACACAGTCAATCATTTGTCCAGTCTCTAATCTGAAGGCACGACACCGCCGTAGTTCCTGATCCCATAGTTTAACTGCTCCTCCTTCTTTTGATCTAGTATAAATAAAACACAAGAAAGCATTAGAAACCATAGGAAAAAAAAATACAGAAAGAATGAGTAAAAGTGCCTTAGAGAAAATATACGGCCAGAATCCTGTTGGTGCACTGTGCTTGCATTTGTATTTTTTCCTCTGGTTGCACAGAGATGGCAAGAAAAGCCTCTCAGCTGCCTATTTTTCCAGTCCCTTTCTGCTGCATCCATTGATTTTTTTTTCAGACAGTGAACCAGCAAGATCCCAGTCCAGAGGCACCAATCTTATACACTGTTCATTAGTTGGAAATGTAACTGATTTTCACAAATTAATAATTGAAGCCAAGATTTTAAGATACATCATATTTGCTGCCCACAAAATTATTTGCATTGTAGATCATTTACAACTAGCTACGTTTTTAATATTTCTAGAGTTTTTATAGTTAAGCCTTTGGTATCTGTTTCTACTATTTTAACTACGCACTTCACATCAAAGTTAAAGATAATATGCTTTCTGAAAGACAGTCAGTCAGAAATTATTACTGTTATTCTTTCAAAACCACTTTTTTTTTGTACTACTGATGTTGGAGATGCAAAATCACATAGTATTAATGAGAGCTGGTGGTGACACCAGTAAATCTGCAGTATTGTATCTTTGCAACTGGTAAGAACATTGTGCAATTCCGCTTCTTGCTCAATGTATCTAAAGATCTAAGTAAGACATTTTTATTGCATACTAGGCTGCCATGAATGCTGTAGGCACTGTTTGCTCTACTACAGTACATATGGATAAATATGCTTAGGCTGTTAATGTCCATAAGCATAACCAATGATAAATACTAAGAATTACTTCCTAAGTATAATTTACTATGACACATTTGCACTATGTAGCCATTAATAATTTTGCTAATTGCTTCTGCAGTACAAAACAGGACTCACGGCCTCTCTTTGCCTCCCGTTACAATTAAGCCATCTCGCAGTGTTGTGTACATTGCAAATATAGGCCCATTGTGAGCTTTCCCCACAATTCGATTCAGTATATGCTCTTTCCAAACACATACATCTCCACTGATAGTACCTGTAAATGTCAAATTGTTCTGAAAAAGAGAAAAAATAAGTTCATTATTTGATTTTAAAACTCAACCACTACATTTATTTCCTTCTTAAAGAAAAGAACCCTGATACAAAAACAATGGCCAAACTACTATTCTAGTCTGATTTCTGGCCTTGTTTTAGAATAGAAAAATATTTGGTCACCAAGGGGTATGACATACACTGTAAAACAAATAAGAGCATGCAGCCTCCTTAGTTTTCCTGGCCTCTTAGGAGCTTTCAAATGGCACTGATCACAGTATTGAACTTTTTAGACAATCTTGGTGAAAAAATGTGAAGCCCAGTTCTTGAGAGGCACCAATCTGGCAACACAAATTTAATGAGGAGCAATAATGACCCTTCCACTGGTATAAGTCCCTGAGCTGACATTAACACCAGCACACAATCCTCCAGATTATCCTTTGAGTTAATGATCTAATAGAGCTCCATAAATGAATACTGCAGTATGGGTAAAAACTACTGACTTTTGTGGAGAAACTATTACAGGATACAATGTAAGCCAGGCTTTGTGTTTTGCCTTTTTAAAAAAGTGTGAAGTGTCCGGGGAATTTTTTCATTCAGAATATCTGCTTTTAAATATCCTAATGGTATGACAAGGAGAGTGGATATTTATGATTGGAGGCAATAGGGTAGATCTTCCTCTCCAAAGATAGAGAGAGAGAATCTCTCCATCCTAGGACCCCTAGGATGCTCCTAGGTACCAAATTATTGCTGCCTAAGGTAGAAAGGACAGGTACTGAAATTAAAACACACAAGGTAGAAACAATACTTTTTATACAACTAAATATTTTGAATTCTGTTCAACTACATACCGCTCCAAATGCTACTGATAACATGGTCTGCATTCGTGCATCTTCTATTGAACTTGTCTGTCCTTTTTTACTGAGTAGTGCCCTTCCAGCAAGAGTCCAAAATCTCACATGTTTTACACCCACTGAAACAAATTGTGTATCGGAATCAGGCCTGAATTCTGCTACAAAAATACGTTGATTATGACCGGCTCTGCTGGCAATTTTGGCACCTAGTGGGAAAAATTAATTTAAAGTTACAAATACATAACTTATAATCTGCCCCCAAATCAGCAACCTGGCTGCAGCATTTTGAATCCACTAAAGGTTATGAATAGTTTCCAAAAGCAGCCTCACATAGAGCATGTTGCAGCTATTCAAATGGGATGTAATCAAGGCATACAACACCATAGCCATATCTGATTTCTAAAGAAACAGGTACAGTTGGCACATCAATTTTAGCTCTGCAAAAGCATTGCTGACCACTGCTGAAACCTGGGATTCCAGGCCCATATCTGAGTCCAGCTAGTTGTTTGTAGTTTGTTATGGCACCAGAGCTCTCTGACAGAAAAGGATAAATAACTTACAAAACTACACATTCCAGAATTTCATAGCATGGAACCATAGCAATTAAAGCAGTGCCAAACTGAATTAATTCAGCAGAGTAGATGTAGCCCTAGAGAGGTGACTCAAAAAGATACCATAGTTGATGGTACAGAAAACATGTGAAAGGTTCAGCAAAGTCAACAGGGACACACGCCCCCTTTCCGATTCCCAGCGTAGGTCATCCACCAAGGTGATCTAAGCTGCTTCTACTCTATTCTTATTCTTCTTGATTTGTCTGCAGCCTTCAACACCGTGGCTCACTATCCCCTGGTTGATTTACTTTCTGACCTCGGGTTTTCCAACTCTTTTCTCGACTGATTTAAATCTTACTTGTCAGATAGATCTTTTGCAGTGGTCAGACTTTCTCCTCTGTTCCCTTATTTGTTGGAGTTCCCCAGGGCTCTCTTTTGGGTCCCCTTTTGTTCTCTTTATACACATTGTCCCTAGGCAAACTCATCAGTTCTTTTGGTTTCTCCTATCATCTGTATGTTGATGACACTCAGCTGTATCTTTCCACCCCTGGCCTTTCGCCGGGGCTTGAACAGCAAGTTTCATCTTGTCTGACTGCTATCTCTCAGTGGATGTGGCATCAGCGCTTGAAGCTCAACATGTCTAAGACAGAGCTTCTCGTCTTTCCTCCTAAGCCCACCCTTCAATACTCCTTCTCTGTGTCTGTTGACGACACTTCTATTCAACTGGTTCAGCAAGCCCGCAGTCTTGGTTTCATTTTTTTATTCTTCTCTGTCATTTATTCCCCATATCCATGCCACCGCCAAGGCCTGTAGATTCTCTCTTTAAACACTGCTAAAATTGATCCATTCCTCTCAGCCTCTACTGCCAAGACTCTGGTCCATGCCTTAGTGATATCGCGACTAGATTATTGTAACATTCTTCTGACAGGGCTTCCTCTCTCTCACCTCCATCCTTTAATCTCTGTCCAGAACTCAGCTTTTACCATACATCAAAGGAGTCACAGACAGAATAGGGAAACTGGTGAGGAAATACAACCTCCAAATGGTTTACAAACTGATCAAGAAAATCCAGAAAATGCTGCGCTCTGCGAAGGACAGGAGAGACCGTCTCATGGCCGCAGGAGTTTACCGCATAACATGCAGCTGCAGATAAATCTGCATAGGGACCCCAAACACAGTGTTCAACATGAATCAAGGGACATGAGAGACATTGCAGATTGGGTCAGCCAAAAAAATCAGCAGTAGCAGAACATGTTATAAACCATCCTGGGCATAAAATGCTATTTGACAACACTGAAATTCTGGACCATGCCAACAGCTATCAGGTCCGAATGCACAGGGGAGCCACTGAAATCCACAAACGCCTGGACAACTTCAACAGAAAAGAAGAAACCCTTAAACTTAGCAAAGTTTGGCAACAAGTCCTGAAAAACACTAAAATCAAGACCCAGCAAAATGCAAATGAAAACCACTCAGGGTCAGGGTTTTTCCCAGCAGACAATGATCACTAATTAAACAGACACTAATCTTCTTTTCATACCCTCCCACCCTGAGGCTTTGCCATTTAACAACAGAACAATACAGAGATAAACATGAAAATCACTCCTCCCTACTCAGGGTCACAGTGTGTGTTATATATATATATATATATATATATATACACACACACACACACACTTCACTCTCTTCCATGCCAGCATTCTCTAAAGATGCCAGCTACAGATGCTGGTGAAATGTCAGGAATAAACTCTTCTAGAACATGGCCACATAGCCTGAAAAACCCACAAAAAACTATGGATGTCAGCCATGAAAGCCTTCGACTTCTCATTTAAATATATAGATATAGATATAGATATTTTGCATGTGTCCACACTGCTTAGTAAACATAACTGATCCACAAGTGTACAAATAAATACAATTCAAATAGGAAAGATATTATGGGCAATAGATTGTATGCACTGAAGGTTCTGCTTTTGGAATGGACAATTAAACTGGTGATAAAGAATCCATGATGTATTTAATTTATACACTTATAATTGTTACTTTTCTAGTGAGACTCTTTGGTAAACCTATGAATAATGTAGGTACGTTTTATAAAAAAAATGTTCCTACCTTCTTGCCATTTCCAAATGGTAATGGTATGTTCAGGATCCAGCCCCACAGAGAGAAGAAGCTTGCCAGTGGCACTAAATCCAACCGAACAAACTCCTTTTGAATGGTAGCATCTCAAAACAGACAGTGTTTGTTTGCTCATTGCATCCCACACATGAATACAAGGTGCTGTAGCTGAATTAATAGAAGAAAATCAAGATTTTATTTTGCTAGTAAAATCTTACAGCAAAAACACTTTAAACATCAGAATGATTTTAGGGTTTTGGGTGACTTCGTAAATATGATCATATTCCAGGAAAGACACACCTGTCAGCAAAGCCTACATTTTCTTATTTCCACTAAGTTCTCCCTTACCCTAAAATACAAATGCTAAAATTTTATTATTTTATATATTTTTATAACTCTTCATCTAAAACCACACATATATGCACACTTACATTTGTGTAATGACAATGGAACAAAGTATCTAGGCAGGAAAAATTTAATCAAGGATACTGCTTTGCAAAAAAAAAAAATGATTTGAATAGATTTTAAGTTTCAGTAAACTGCTTCTAAGTCTTTAGACAGGGACCATTATAAACAGAAAGACAGTTAAATATGAACTGGGGATCTAGGTCATATTCTTCATTGACAGTACTGTCCAAATTTTGAGGGGGCAGTATCTGCATTGTCCAGTGAACAAAAACAATGAAGTGTCTAGTGTAGTGATTCCCAAACATTTATCCTCCATGTGTTTTGGCTTTAGTTCCCCGAAGCCCCAGCCAGCTTGGCCCATAGTCATAAATTCTGGGAGCTAATGTCTAAAACATCTGGAGGACCAAAGTTTGGGGATAACTGGTCTAGTGGCACCATAAAGACTAAGAAAACTATTTGGCATAAGCTTTCATTTTACACATTTGATGAAGTGGACTGCCGCCTATGAAAGCTTATGCTAAATAAAACTTATTGAGACTCTTCAACTCCTGGACAGCTTGACTGGTCTGCTGTCAGAAAGCTCCACATACTTTTTAGTTGCTTCTAATACCACTGGTGAATTATACATAGAAGGTTGATTTTAACGGTTTTAAGTGGATAGAATACTGTCCTGAACTGTGGCAATAAATAAACCATACACTACAGAGTCCAACAAGAGTATGTCCTGACTACTTGCCCCAGGAGACAAACGCTGTCTTTATTTATGTGCTAGAGCAGTAGACCAATAGAATAAGACATGACAAACAATTGCTCTATGTAAGCAAGAATATACATTAGCATTTTCTATTGCATGTCACATAGACAACGACAAAAGATGACTACTGATTCATGTGGAATGGTAACGGAAATGCAAGATTACTCCTGGCAAACATGTATTGCTAAGATTATGTTTCAAAAGAAACAAAATGATACTGCACAAAATGAATTTGTTTTACTGATAATTATTTTGGATGACTGATAAAAACAGTATGACAACAATACAAAAATATGGAAAATGATTTATTGATTAACTCAGTCACCAAGGCCTCTTCAGTGAATATCTACATTGGAAATAATATTCATTTAGAAAAGAAATATTTGTTGTCAGCCCCAGTAATTTTCCAGAAATGGAATAAACTTATAGGTATGCAAATATAAATCTGGGTTAGAACTCGCCTATTAAAACAAAGGTGAGTACAATAAAATAAACTTAAAATTATTAAAATGAAAGTTTTTATTTCACCTCAAGGAAATCTTGTATATTTATAATTTGCTGGATGTTGTGCTTAGTACTAAGAAGCCAATGGTGTGGTGTTTTAAAGTATGTAAATATATTCAATTAACCTATCTAAAGCAGGACATAACTACAAAAAACCTAGTTATACCTCAATATGTTAAAATTTTGTTTCCCTTACCTGACATATCTGCTGAGTCTCCTGTAATGGAAAAGCAGCAGAAAAACGATTACAACCAGAATGAAGGAAAGAAACTAAAAATATATGTGGTATTAATTATAAATTTTGATTTCAGATTCATTTTATAGTATCAAGTTTATGGTAAGTAGATCTAAAATAAAGCTAACTGTCCATATGTAGACAGTACTGTTTGCTCCCAAGAATAGGATATACAGAGTAAATATAGTGATACATTTTCATGAATTATGTTTTGGTCATTTGAAAACTGAACAAACTTTAGTTTCATGGAATTCTCAGCTCAATGCAAAACAAAGTTACCTCAGTAATATCCTTCCTCTTTCCACAACAGGGAATAACCAGGATGTGCAAGAAGACAACCTAGCAGTTATAGTGAGCTAGTACACATTTTGTAATGCTAGACCATGGTTTGACAGAGCATGAGAGAGCCTTGGACATGCATGTGTACCACCTTTTCCTGTTGATGTTACTGTTTACTGATCCAGCTGGGTAGGGAAGAAGGAAAGTGACTCAGGCAGCAAAGAAGTAGCCAGTCCTGGCTGCCAGAGGAAAGGAAACAAAGGCACTATTCTTTTTAATTAATCCAGTAGGGCAGCCTCATTTCTTTTCTCTTTGTAGTTGATTCTTACTTCTCCTTGTAGTTGATTCTTACCGAACCCTCACTGGTTCAGTAAACGCCCATAGGGGCACCCCTGACACACAGGCTGACAACAGCCATAGGTAGGAGAGTGCAAGACCACAAATGGAATGTCATACTCCGCATGTGCAATGCAGGACCTCAGTCATTAAACTCCTAACACAGATCTCAATTTCTGGATATGTTCTTGCATTCAAAAATCTTATTCATGCAGTGTAAACATTCATTTAAATTGTGAGAGACTATCAAATGTTATTTTCAAGAAGATTGCTTTATTTCATTAGATGACGAATTACAGGGAACTCTGTGCATGGATTAGAGCGCCTACATGTCAAACTGATTTTTGGATGCAACACCTTGCCATTTAAACCAAAGATAGATTTGTTATATTTGTTTTTGGTGACCCTCCATATTCCAGTTTCAAAAACAGCTTTATAACAGGAATTCTCACTAAATTGTTGAATTTTGAGTTTTTAATTTTTTAGCTGTACAACAAAATGTGAAATCTTGTTATTATTAAATGTTTGTATTTGGAATATGTTCTACTTCTTGGCTTTTCAATTAGTCCAATTTACCCAATTTGCTAGACAGATAAGTTTCCTCCAGATGGGTCAGGGTGGAAATAAAGTCTGTCTCCATGCCAGAATTCAAAATCATCTTCACCACATTCTGTCATTCATTAATGATATAGAAAAAAATGGAGATGTATGTTTTGGCTTCTGAGCCTTTTTATTTGAGACCTTTTTTTACTCCAGCCACATTTTCATATGCCAGACAAATATAATCAGTTGCAAGAATGGAAAGACCAACGGCTATAACACACTCAAGACCTATTTATGGGTGGAAAGTCTAAAAATAAAAAATATCTCTCTGCTCAGTTATAACATATCAGAACAACATGGTTTCAAATCCATGCAGTCTATTCTTTTGTCACCCAATTGGCAGCATAAGGAGAAATCCCACATCCACTAACTCCTTACAAGTGCTGAAAATGGTTCACATAACAAAGGAGAGACTGCAACCATATATAAAGTACTAGTGGAAACCACTTATGGAAATGGCCTCTTCCCCAGAGTAGTTTGACAATTCAATTTTGGTTTGGATATCACTGATTCAAATTGGATATGTTTTTTGGTCTTCTTCTCCCAGGTCAAGGTTGGCTAATGCAAGAGAAGGGATACTTAAAATATTTTAGAGTTGGTATCTAATCCTCACTCAATTATCTAGAATAGCTGAAATCATCTCACCTTCATGCTGTGGTGGGAGGGAAACAGACTGGTTCCTATCTCCATATGTGGAAACATTCTCTTAACATTAAAACTTTTTAGATAGTGGTCATAAACCAGATCTCACTTATTATCAAACAAACCATCTATTTTGTTCTGCACTTTTATTACTTTATTTATATACCAAAGGAAACAGTACTCTAAAGCACAGAAACCTTATCACCTTCCTTTTGGCTGCCGTAAGAACTGAAATAGCTGCTTGCTGGAAGATCGGTGATCTTACACTGGAACAATTGTGGACTAGAGTCTAATATACATGGTTACTTGAAAAGCTTTCTTATAACTTCAACTCTTGTAATGGACACAAGAAAATCACACTCTTTTCATGAGGACTTGTCAACTCTTGTTGGCTGTGTTAATGCCAGCTTGCAGTCACCTTGATCATTGGGAGGACCTCCTAACTTAAAGAGGAGCATTTTCTGTTTGATCTTCACCATGTCATGAAAGACTCCATCACAGAACTTTGTGCTCATCTTTATCAGAAGTACCCAATACTGTCTGGATACTGGAATAGCTTATTAAACGCCCCTATGCACACTTTTCTGTTAAGTGTACTTAAAACGGATCTCTTCCAGCGAGCCTTCCCACCAGATCTCCCGTGAGAATATAAGAACTACGATGGCATGGATACAGATAATAATGGTCATTTTAGAGAGTAGTAATTTAATGACTTTATTGCTTGGATTTTTATACCGTTATTTTTATTGTCACATTTTATATTGTTCCTTTTCATGTTGTAACCCCGCCCCGATCTGCAGGGAGAGGCGGGAAATAATAATAATAATAATAATAATAATAACAACAACAACAACAACAACAACCACTTCATATCTTGTTGTTTGTTTGATTTTGTTCATGGAACTTGGGAATCTCTCTTTCTCTTTCTCTCTCTCCCTCTCTCTGAACAGCTGTTACTACTGTTTTAACCCAAAGCTGCTACTGATGTATGTCAAAATATTCCTTATTTGCCAGGATGATACACATAACATCATCCTGGAGAGGGAGAATTAATTGCAGGATACTTTAATTACTTTCAGGCTCAATATTAGCATAATAGCACAAACAAAAAAGAGACAGCCATGTTAGTCTATTTCAGCATAACAGGGAAACAGGAGGGGCAGAATATGTGTGTATGTGTAGGTGGATATATTGTGGGGGTAATAAAATACTTTACAGGAAAATGGAAATTACAACTGAGCCATAAATCCTGAGAGCTGTATAAGATGATACAGGTCTATCAAGCAGCTGGTCTGTTAGACTTGTGAAAACAATACATTCTGGTTATCCAAAAGTCAGTCCCCTTGAAATAAAAACTTTGCTAAGGATATGAAGTCGAAGGCTTGCTAAAGAGATTTTTTTGTTAAATATATAGTTGCAACAAGGACCCATATAATAATGTAAGTAGCGTGCCAAGAAACTATTATTGCTTTTCATATCTCTATGAAATCTGTGAATATTTGTGAGTGTATGTATCTGTAAGTGAGTGGTCAGGACAAAAAAAATAGAGATTCTATTGGTGTACCAACCATCCTGCTGCTCAACAGTCTCCCAGTGTAATCTGGCTGAGTCAGTCTTGTCAGTGGTGCTGGATTTTCCCTGGCTTGTTGTGCTGTAAGGTTTCAACATCCATGTTGAGACCATTGCTGGGAGCGGCCAGAACCTCACATTTTCCACAATGAACATTGGTCTGTCCTAAGTAATATGCAAGATTACCCACGCAGGACACATGGACTTAGTTTTCTGTGCTGGGTGAAACGATGGTGATTTGGATGTGGAAGAACTCTCTAAAATTCTGCTGTCATAGACACTGGGATGTGGAGTCTCTACAGGGGTTGGATTTTAAGATGGTCTGCCTCAGGAGGCCTATGGATTCAAATGGATTCTGGTGGCTCTTAGGGAGTTTATTACCTTGGCAGGTGATTCTTTCAAAATACTGGCTGATTTCTGGACTAGGGAAATGGCTTGGGCAGTGGACAAATTGATTCCTAAGTATCCCCTCCCATGGAGTGGAGCCAAGCAGGTGAGAACCTATGGTGAGGCTTCTACTAAAATAACTCTCCCTGAATCTGACTATTAGTCAGTTTTCAATATTCTTTTTTTTCTTTTTTCCTTTTCTTTCTTTTTTCCCTTTCTTTCTTTCTTTCTTTCTTTCTTTTTTTTTGGCCAAGGTTCTGCAGCATGTGATGGCCTCTCATCTCCAGAGGTTTCTGGATTATCTAGAACCATTTCAATCTGACTTCACATCTGGCTATTATTATTATTAGCCTTTATTTATATAGTGCTGTAAATGTACACAGCACTGTACAAAGAATCATTAAATTAGATGGTTCCCTGCCTTCATCCTTACAATTTAAAAAAACACAACACAGAAGGAGAAGGGAATGGTGGTGGGGAAGGGGATCAAATCCAGCCTCCCTCTGAGGCCTGGACCAAGGCAGATAGACTGGAGGGAGGGCTTGGCTTCTTAACACATAATTAGGGCGCAGCAACCTAGGGCAGAGAAGGGCACTCTCCTGGGAATGCTTCCCTAAACAATATAGTCTTTAACTCAATTTTGAAACTGGTTACAGAAGTGATGAGGCACGCATGTGGAGGAAGAGGTTTCCAGGAGTGAGGGGCAGCAAGTGAGAAGGGCGAATCCGGGACAGGGCAGTGGCAATCCTAGGCTGGGACAGGAGACCTTGACTATCAGAATGGAGGGAACGAGGAGGAAAGTAAGGAGAAAGAAATTCAGACAAATAAGGAGGGGCCAGTCCATGGAGGGCTTTGAAAGTCAACAACAAAAGCTTGTACTGGATGCAGGATGGGAAGGGGAGCCAATGAAGGGAGGATAAAAGAGGAGAAATATGGTCAAAGCGGCGAGCGAGTGTAATAATACATGCAGCAGAGTTCTGGACAGAGATTAAAGGATGGAGGTGTGAGAGAGGAAGCCCTGTCAGAAGAATGTTACAACAATCTTAGCGATATCACTAAGGCATGGACCAGAGTCTTGGCAGTAGAGTCTGAGAGGAATGGATCAATTTTAGCAGTGTTTAAAGAGAGAATCTACAGGCCTTGGCAGTGGCATTGATATAGGGAATAAATGACAGAGAAGAATAAAAAAATGAAACCAAGACTGCGGACTTGCTGAAATTTTTTTATCTAGTCAAGGAGGTGTTTAGAGAATAGAAGAGGAGCCGGCCTGAAGCATCAGAGGAAGTGAATCAGAGACTTGCCTTTGGAAGGAGCTTTTAACCAGGAGCTCTCTACCTAACTATAGGCCCCGTGACTTGAACTCAGTGACAGAGCTTGGGAATAAAGGCCAAGTCTAGCAAGGGAAGCCCACAGTCTTGTTTCAGTGCCTCCTTAAGACTTCTCAGTATGGACACTGAAGGCCCTGCAGCAGTCACCTGCAACACCTGTGGGATGTTTGTCTTCTTGCCTACAGAGGTGGGGAACTACACCTGCCACAAGTGCAAGTTGGTAGCCCTCTTGGAAGAGAAAGTACAGCAGCTAGAGGAGCAGATATCTGCACTCCAGCATCATAGAGAGCAGGAGAATCTCCTGAACAGGTCAGACCAGAATGTCTTGGGTGGGAAACAGAGATAGGAAGTTGTTGGGGTGGAGGAGGTCACTCCACATATAACAGAGGTAGATGCTTGGAGGAAGGTCACACACAGAAGTAAGGAAACCAGGGAACGTTCTGTGAGCGGCTTGCAGCTACAGAATCGCTTTGAATCTCTCTCTGTTGTCAGAGATGATGAGGAAAAGCAGCAGGGACAGACATCAGGGACAGAGCAGGAGAGCCTGAGAGTATCACGAAAAGGAATAGCCACTGCTAAGCCTCGGAGGAGGCGCGTGGTCGTGGTGGGGGACTCCTTGCTGAGGGGTACAGAAGCAGAGGTTTGTGGGCCTGACAAGATGTCTCGGGAGGTGTGTTGTCTCCCTGGGGCAAAGATCCATCATGTGACGGAGAGGCTGACAAGACTTGTCAAGCCTACTGACTGTTATCCCCTTCTTTTGGTTCATGTGGGAACCAATGATACTGCAAGGCACAGCCTTCAGAATATCAAAAGGGATTATGAGGCTCTGGGAAGGAAGCTGAAAGAGATGGATGCACAGGTTGTCATCTCATCTCTACTCCCGGTAGAAGGGCATGGTCCAGGAAGGGAGAGGAAAATAGCAGAGGTGAATAACTGGCTCCGTAGATGGTGCCGCCAAGAACAGTTTGGATTCTTGGATCATGGGCTGTGGTTCCATGAGGAGGGACTTCTGGCAAGGGATGGACTGCATCTCACGCCAGTTGGCAAAAACGTTTTTGCCAACAGTCTGAAGAATCTGATCAGGAGGACTTTAAACTGAGTTATGTGGGGGAGGGAGACATTATACTGGAAGGCAAAAGGGATGGAGAGAATAGTCCAAGTGGCATAGAGGGAACAAGGCAAACAGTGCAAGGACCCAACAGTAGGAGGCAAAAAAATGTGCAAAAGCAGCAAGTAAAGAGGACACATGGTCTTAAATGCCTCTCCACTAATGCACAGAGTATGGGAAATAAGCAGGATGAACTTGAACTCCTGGCACAACAAGGGAAATATGATATAATAGGCATCACTGAAACCTGGTGGGATGAGTCTCATGATTGGAATGTAGAAATAGAGGGGTACAACCTTTTTAAGAGAAACAGGCCAAGCAGAAAAGGAGGAGGAGTAGCATTATATGTCAGGGATATTTACACCAGTGAAGAGATGCAGGAAGTCAATACTGGAAGCCAGGTGGAGAGCATCTGGATAAAAATTAAAGGAGAGGGAAAGAACAGGGATGTTACTGTGGGAGTCTACTACAGACCTCCAAGTCAGACGGAGGAATTGGATGATGCCTTTCTAGAACAGATAATCACATACTCAGAAAAGAGAGATGTAGTAGTGATGGGTGACTTTAACTATCCTGATATTTGCTGGAAGTCAAACTCAGCCAAATCCTCAAAGTCTAGCAAATTCCTCACTTGCCTGGAAGACAATTTCATTGTCCAAAAGGTGGAAGAGGCAACAAGGGGATCAGCCATTTTAGATCTGATCTTAACCAACAGGGAAGACCTAGTTGATGGGGTGCAAGTGGTTGGATCCTTAGGTGGAAGTGACCATGTTCTCCTGGAGTTTGTTATACAGCGGAAAGGAGAAGCCAGGCATAGTCAGACACGCACTCTAGACTTTAGGAGAGCTAATTTCAATAAACTTAGAGAAATACTGGGAGTGATCCCATGGTCAGGAATACTAAAAGAAAAGGGAGTTCAAGACGGATGGGAGTTTCTCAAAAGGGAGATATTGAAGGCACAATTTCAAACAGTTCCAATGAGGAAGAAAAATGGAAGATGTCTCAAGAAGCCAGGATGGATGACTAAGGAACTTTCAAATGAGCTAAGTTTTAAACAGAACATGTATAAGAAATGGAAAAATGGAGAAATCACGAAAGAGGAATTCAAACAAATAGCCAGCACATGTAGGGGTAAAGTCAGAAAAGCTAAAGCGCAGAATGAACTCAGGCTTGCTAGAGAGGTTAAGAACAATAAAAAGGGCTTTTTTGGATATGTCCGCAGCAAAAGGAAGAAGAAGGAAACAGTTGGGCCACTGCGTGCAGAAGATGGCAAAATGCTCACAGGGGACAGAGAAAAGGCAGAATTACTCAACACCTTCTTTGCTTCAGTCTTCTCAGAAAAGGCAAAGGGTGCTCAACCTAAGGATAATGGAGACAGAATAGAGGAAATTCAGCACAGAATAAGTAAAGAGGTAGTACAGGAATACCTGGTTAACCTAAATGAATATAAATCTCCAGGACCAGATGAACTACATCCTAGAGTATTAAAAGAACTGGCAAATGTAATATCAGAGCCATTGGCAATAATCTTTGAGAACTCCTGGAGAACAGGAGAAGTCCCAGCAGACTGGAGGAGGGCAAACGTTGTCCCCATCTTCAAAAAGGGGAAAAAAGAGGATCCCAACAATTATCGTCCAGTTAGTCTGACATCAATTCCAGGAAAGGTTCTAGAGCAGATCATTAAGCAGAGAGTCTGTGAACACTTAGAGGCCAATGCCATAATCACAAAAAGCCAACATGGGTTTCAGAGAAACAAGTCATGCCAAACGAACCTGATCTCTTTTTTTGATAAAATTACCAGCTTGGTAGATGAAGGGAATGCTGTGGATATAGCATACCTCAATTTCAGTAAGGCCTTTGACAAGGTTCCCCATGACATTCTTGCAAACAAGCTTGCAAAATGTGGGATAGACAAGTTAACTGTTACATGGATTTGTAATTGGTTGACTGGCCGAACTCAAAGGGTGCTCAACAATGGCTCCTTTCCATCCTGGAGAGAAGTGACCAGTGGGGTCCCACAGGGTTCTGTCCTGGGCCCAGTGCTGTTCAACATCTTTATTAATGATTTGGATGACAGAATTGGGGGCATACTTATCAAATTTGCAGATGACACTAAACTGGGAGGAGTAGCTAATACCCCAGAGGACAGGATCAAAATTCAAAATGACCTGAATAGACTAGAAAGCTGGGCCAGTGCTAACAAAATGAAATTCAATGCGGAGAAATGTAAGGTTCTGCACTTAGGGCGGAAAAATGAAATGCACAGATATAGGATGGGGGACACCTGGCTGAATGAGACCACATGTGAAAGGGATCTAGGAGTCCAAGTAGACCATAAGCTGAACATGAGTCAACAGTGCGATGCGGCAGCTAAAAAAGCCAAGGCAATTTTAGGCTGCATCAATAGAAGTATAGTTTCTAGATCAAGGGAAGTAATAGTGCCACTCTATTCTGCTTTGGTCAGGCCCCACCTGGAATACTGTGTCCAGTTCTGGGCACCACAATTCAAAAAAGATGTGGAGAAACTGGAGCATGTCCAAAGGAGGGCAACTAAGATGGTGAAGGGTCTGGAAACCTTGCCCTATGAAGAACGCCTTAGGGAACTGGGGATGTTTAGCCTGGAGAAGAGAAGGTTAAGAGGTGATATGATAGCCCTGTTTAAATATTTGAAGGGATGTCATATTGAGGAGGGAGCAAGCTTGTTTTCTGCTGCTGCAGAGACTAGAACGCGAAACAATGGATGCAAACTGCAGGAAAAGAGATTCCACCTCAACATTAGGAGGAACTTCCTGACAGTAAGGGCTGTTCGACAGTGGAACACACTCCCTCGGAGTGTAGTGGAGTCTCCTTCCTTAGGGGTCTTTAAGCAGAGGCTGGATGGCCATCTGTCAGGGATGCTTTGACTTGGAGTTCCTGCATGGCAGGGGGTTGGACTGGATGGCCCTTGTGGTCTCTTCCAACTCTATCATTCTATGATTCTATCAGTTGAATAGAAGTGTCGTCAACAGACACAGAGAAGGAGTATTGAAGGGTGGGCTTAGGAGGAAAGACGAGAAGCTCTGTCTTAGACATGTTGAGCTTCAAGCGCTGATGCCACATCCACTGAGAGATAGCAGTCAGACAAGATGAAACTTGCTGTTCAAGCCCCGGCAAAAGGTCAGGAGTGGAAAGATACAGCTGAGTGTCATCAACATACAGATGATAGGAGAAACCAAAAGAACTGATGAGTTTGCCTAGGGACAATGTGTATAAAGAGAACAAGAGAGAGCCCTGGGGAACTCCAACAAATAAGGGAACAGAGGAGAAAGTCTGACCACCCGTGACCACTGCAAAAGATCTATCTGACAAGTAAGATTTAAATCAGTCGAGAAAAGAGTTGGAAAACCCGAGGTCAGAAAGTAAATCAACCAGGGGATAGTGAGCCACGGTGTTGAAGGCTGCAGACAAATCAAGAAGAATAAGAATAGAGTAGAAGCAGCTTAGATCACCTTGGTGGATGACCTACGCTGGGAATCGGAAAGGGGGCGTGTGTCCCTGTTGACTTTGCTGAACCTTTCACATGTTTTCTGTACCATCAACTATGGTATCTTTTTGAGTCACCTCTCTAGGGCTACATCTACACTGCTGAATTAATTCAGTTTGGCACTGCTTTAATTGCTATGGTTCCATGCTATGAAATTCTGGAATGTGTAGTTTTGTAAGTTATTTATCCTTTTCTGTCAGAGAGCTCTGGTGCCATAACAAACTACAAACAACTAGCTGGACTCAGATATGGGCCTGGAATCCCAGGTTTCAGCAGTGGTCAGCAATGCTTTTGCAGAGCTAAAATTGATGTGCCAGCTGTACCTGTTCCTTTAGAAATCAGATGTGGCTATGGTGTTGTATGCCTTGATTACATCCCATTTGAATAGCTGCAACATGCTCTATGTGAGGCTGCTTTTGGAAACTGTTCATAACCTTTAGTGGATCCAAAATGCTGCAGCCAGGTTGCTGATTTGGGGGCAGATTATACGTAACATATAAAGACATTTGCTGAAACAGCTTCACTAGTTCATGATCCATTTCTGGACAGAATTTAAAGTGCTGATTATGACCTTTAAAGCCCTACATGACTTGGGTCCAGACAATCTTAAAGACTGAATCGCCCTACATGAACCTGCTGAAGCTTTAAAATCTGCAGGGGAGGGCTTTCTCTTGATCTCCATTATCACAGGCATATTTAGCGAGGATATGAGAGACAGCCTTCTCAGTGGCTGCTCCCACTGGAGCTCCCTTGCTCAGGAAATCTGGTTCACTCTCTTCTTGCTGTCTTTCTGCTGGCAGGTAAATACGTTTTTATTTAGGGAGGCATTTGGGTTTTAATATGTATGGCAGATGGAGTTTTATATTCAAAGTGTTTGGTTTCTATTTTTTATGTTTTAAATGTGTTTTAATACTATTTTTAACTTGTGCCATTTTTATTTGTGGCTTTAAAACAGAAGTCTAGTTTAACTAGTTTTAATTTTTTAACTTGTACTGTGTTTTAAAATGGTTGCAAGCGACCTTGAATTCCAAGCTGGGAAAAAGGCAGTATCTCAGTTAACTGTTAATATCAGTTTCCCCCTCAACCTTTTAAGAGGGAGCATGTGGGAGTACTTATCAGCAGAGTACATACACCTGCTTTTATCTATATCCTCCCTTCATCTCATATACAAACTAACAGAGCCTTCTTTCCTCCCATACTAATTGGTATTTTGCCACTTAAACTAGTTCTTTACATGTTGGAGATAATAGTGCACATTCCAGCAGATGTGGAGCTAACAAAAAAAGGAACATGGTTGTGTTTAACATGGGGCTTAACAATTTAAAAATCATTTGATAAATGCTGAAATGAAAATAATAGCATTCTGAAAGCATCAATATATTTATAAGAATTTTAAGTGATAATAGGAAAAAAGTTGGCACAGGTAACTGAGTAACATTCAAACAAACAGAAGCAGAATAAGCTTTCTTCTATCCATGAATTCACATGACTAATAGTTCATGCTCATCTATTAATTTCTTTTTTAATAAAATACAAACATACCTACTTGGCCAGTTGCCACAATGTTGATAAACTTGGGGTGCTGATTGATAGTGAGGCACAAAATATCATCATTATGTTCTTGGTAAAAAGACTGAGAGCCTACAGAGGAAAAATACAGTATATTATTTAAATCAAACTATTTATGTGGTGGGGTGGGGAACAGGAATAAAATCACTATTGGTGCAGCAAAGTAATATCAATAATTTTCTGCACAATAAACTGTGGTATTTTAAAAGATATTTCTGTTTCCTACCTGTTGCCACATTATACAGAATCCCAACAGATGCAGTATGATAAATTATGTCAGCACCGTCATTCAAATAGTGTACATTGTTCCTGCCATCTTTACCTCGATATCCAAACACCAGCTCCAGCACTAGATCCTATGAAAATAGTTTTATAATTGTCTTAAAGCTGCCTTGTGAATAGAGGCTACTTCATGGATTTATCTTTAAAAAATGAAATATGTTTGATTTTTAAAAATAACGACTTAAAATATTAAGAGTCCCATAACCTACATCACCACTTGTATATTAGCGAAAAACAGATATCAAGTTTTCTAAACATTCTAATAATACAGGAACCCACTCCACTACTCAGCTTTGGCTCCATAGTGTCTTGTCATTCTGTCAATCTGTCTGAGCTGTTGGAAGCCCATTTCAAACAGATACAACATAAATTACGTATAAGATATCTGCTTTATCTTTTATTTTCCCTGCTTATCCAAGACGAGTCTCACATATGTGTTTAAAAAGCTCTTTAGTGAGATATACATTATAACCCCATGTTAAAATGATCCAAAGAGTCACAGTTTTATTTACCTCAATGGGTCTCTTTTTTTTCCCAATGTTATTTGTCTGAAGTTTTTCAGGCTGAGGCAATGCCCTACTAACTGGTGGTCTGAAACAAAGAACTGTGAATAAGAAAAGGTTGTCTGTCACCCATTCAGTACTTAAAACAACAACATCTGAACTGTCACCTGCAGAGAGAAAACTGTTAACAGTTAACAACTAAATATTACAAATAAAAGGGGACTTAATTTTACAATTATATTTCTTTTGGCTAATATTTTATACTTCCATCTTATAGAAAGTATTGATTCAGTCACAGATATAAATTAAACTAAGTAACTCCAGTGTTCTTTAACATTTTTTTCTTGCCTGTTAGCATTTTTTTCAGCATCAGAATTTTTTTCCTGGCAAACAGAGCCTTATTCTTTCTAGCTCTCAGGTCTCCTTTTTTAAAAACAAAATTGCCCTTATTTTCTCCTACCTTTGTTCTCCTGTCAGTAATTTATTAGTTAGCTCTCTGACTCAGAGACAACTAAGACTCAACAACTAAGCAGTCTCTTCTTGAAAAAAAATAGTTGTTTCTTATCATACACACACTATGGATATGTACTTTCTGATTTAAAATATATTAAGACATCATTTTCCCCTATTTTAAAGCTAGAACCACAGAATTAAGATATTTTGACAAGCACCGGCTAGGAATAAACAGGCAGATGGCAAGCATCACCACCCCTTACTGTACCACATAGTGATGCCTGAGACCAATGGCAATGTATGAGGCTGCAATATGGAGAAGGATGGCTATTTGATGACAAGTGACCATGACGTTTTCTCAGGCTTAGAAGCCTTTTGGGTGAGGATTCAGTCTGCATGCTGTCACCAAGCTTATGGTGGTGGAGAAGAGATCCCAGAAATTTACCTAACTTCTGCTAAACATACCTGCTTTGATGACATTACTCAGGGCACAAAGAAATAAATCAGGGGCAAAGAAGCACAATATTGTGGAGAGAAAGAAAGGATTGTCTTCTTAGGGGTGGTACAGACCACCCCAAAAGGGTGGTTTGGCGCCACCTCTTTTTGCGGTGCAACTGCACCGCAGAAGCTAGATGCTGTGGTGCACTTGTGCCACAAAAAAGGAGCTCCAGCAAAGAAAAAAGGTGCCATTAAGCGCCTTTGTGCTGCCACAACTGCGCAGCTCCATGCAGAAGCTGCGCAGTTGCGCCACCGCCATTACATACACTATGCAAATGGTGTTATGTAATGGTGCTGGAGCCATTACATGTTAGGAGTCAGGGGCATGTAAATGATGCATGTTTCCAAACCCTAATAGTGCCGCCCAGGCACCTCTTCATGCCCGTCTGTATCGGGCCTTAGTTTGCCAGATAAAATTGTTCCACATCAGGACTACATTGTTTGTACTTTAGTAAATTCTAGGTGTCTACTTAGAAGTAAATTCCATTATGTACAGGTTGCAACTATAGTCTACAATGGCCTCAAGCTGATGGCCCAAAAGGGCTGCTGTCAGGCTGATCTGGGGGTGGGGCGTGCACATGACGCATGCCCCCAGATCACAGCCCAAAACTGACCACAAAGGGAGAAGTTTCTTACCACTCCTTTTCGCAGCCTGTTGAGGAGCATAGAGGCGAGCACCCTCAGGACAGCAGTGTTTGGTTGCTGAGATCCCAGGGCAGTCCCAGAGCTAATTAGCCCCATCTAGATCACCTCAATGTCTACTAGTGATCCATGATAATTGAAGGACTGATATTTCAACAGTGAGGAAGAAAGGCTAGCAATTAGAAGATATTCCAGGGCATCTTTTTGGTTCTTTTTTCCTCAATGAAGAAGACAGGATGGGGGAAAAAAGAAGGGAGGAGTATAAATGAAGGGCAGTGATACCTGAATCCCATGTAAAATTCAGTAAAAGAGGTAGGACAAAGGTAAAAGTCTGCTTTAGAACCACTCTAAGAAAGATATCTACTTATATATTAATGTCAGTAATGGGTAGTGCTTCCACTCTGATTGAGGGCCTGTATGAACAGGCCAAAATATTGATGACTGAGGTAGTAAAACCACTGAGTTTTAGTCTGAACTTTAAAGGAGCCTTTCAACATCTTGAATCTATTTTGGAGATAGGGTTCAGAACCTTGGCTAGCTCATTTCAAGTTTGGGCCAGAAACCTGAAGCAGAATTACTGACCACAGAGACACCAGTTGTTACTGATCAAAGCAATTAAAAATCTACAGTTTACTCTCTATTAAGAAAATTGTAGTGAATGAGTAAAGCAGGAATGTGTCAAATTATGGGAAGTGCATAGACTTATAATGTATGCCTATATCTGTTTGAGTCTTCCCATGAGAATTTAGGTAGCCAAATCTGTACCACCCGTGCACAAGGAGGGGGGATCAGCCTACTTTGTATAAATATGATGGTTGTAAAGGTGCTGAAAAATCTCCAAACTGCTCCTTAAAAATTCAATACATAGAATTGTGAGTGGATAAGAGGGAAACAATACTGTCAACCAGTATTGGGTGGAACAGAGTGGAGTGGCTGAATGGGGACACATTCCTGTTCACACTGAAGAGCCATTTTTAAATGGCCTGAGCTTCAGAACTGAGAGCTACCCTACAGTGAGAAATTTAAGACTTTTGTGTATCTGCAACTAAGTACCTTTATGTTATTCCTTACCCTACACCAATTCCCAAAGCAGTATTTTTTCTAATTTGCAGGTTGGGGGTTGGTTTGAAACTGAGAGAGAACTCATCCCTTCAGTACTGTCCATTCCTTTTATTCTTACATTGCTGGGAGTTTGTGGGGAGAGTAGTGTATTAATAATAATAATAATTTTTATTTATACCCTGCTCTTCAGCCAAGGCTATCAAAGCAGTTAAAACCTGTCCAAACTGTTACAAAAAAGTGAGATCTCCCATTACAGAAAACCTCACTTATCACCGGTTGGGATTTCCAGCAAATGTTTTCAGGCCACATGGATCTGTCCAGCCAGCAGAGAGATGGGAAGACGAAGGAAGCTGTGTAGGCACTTTGGCCAATAAACGTTCAATTTCATAATGCTGTAACAACAGGCCAGTCAGAAATTCAATTTGTGTCCTTACACACTATTGGTCCTGGAGACCCAATTCAAATTTAGAGAAGAGAGATTGTAAGAATCAGTTCTTCCGATAATGCTGGTGTGGTGAACAAAAAGGAGCGGAGGGAAAAGGGCAGGAACACAAGGAGTATATATAGGGTGGGCGGAGCTACAGCCAAAAAGTCTTCCCTAGTGATTCTAGAAGCTTCCAAATGTCTCTGTGCAGGCGTAGGAAAACCCATTTGTGTGATTCACAGAGACCATGACGAAAAATCACAGTTGTTCAAAAAATGATTTTTTTGTTGTTGTTATGAGATTTATCCTTGTATAAAAAGAATTCAGCTTCTATGTGGGATTAAAATATTTGTTTGTCCTGCCACTTGCCTCTGTATGTTCCATGAAAGGATGACTGGCATGTGGATGTTTTTTAAAAAAAACAAAAAAAAACAAAAACCAAAACCAAGGATGTTAGCAATAGAAAGAAGAACAGCAACAGAAACATTTTCTTCATTTGTTTCCCCCCCCCATTGTTATACTTCTACTGCAGATTGCAGAGGTATGTTCAGCAACTGTAATCTATACTAGTGTGCAATGTTGGCCACTATTAGAGGTAAGAACCAGGGCTTCTTGTCCTCTCAAATCTCTTCCCAGGAGGAAACAAGCATTCATGTACTTGTAGAAGCTTCATGCTATATTGATTTGTATGTAGACTGGTTGTATCTTTTAGAACGGGAACTGGGAACATCTGTGGCCACATAGCTGTATGTTAAAAGATACAGTGGTCCCCCGGGATACGAATCCCTCGAGATACGAGATCCCCGGGACCCGAAACGACTGGTGCCGGAAAAACGGCCCCGGTCTACGAAAAAATCCCCGGGTTGCAAAAAAAAAGAAAAAAAAAAGAAAGAAAACTTCCGGGTTACGAAAGTAATCCCGGAGCGAATTACTTTCGTAACCCGGGGGACCAATGTATTTGTCCTTTAATTCTGAAGAGAACTAAGCTGTACACTTTCTAGGCTTTAGCAAGTTGTTGCATGGGATTCATTCACTGACAAACTCTGCATTTTGGAAGCCACTATTTCATACTGCAAGAATATGATAGACATATTTCTAACTTGTAAAATTGCCCCTAGTCATGCCCTGTTTACAGTGGTCCCCTGGGATACGAATCCCTCGGGATACGAAATCCCCGGGACCCAAAACGACCGGGGCTGGAAAAACGGCCCCGGTCTACGAAAAAATCCCCGGGTTGCGGAAAAAAAGCAACCCGGGCCCTTTAAAACAGCGCGCTCCGGCACGCTGTCCACCAAAAAAAGCGGTCCCCCGGCTTGCGAAAACTTCCGGGTTACGAAAGTAATCCCGGAACAGATTACTTTCGTAACCCGGGGGACCACTGTATTTATTCACGTCTCCTCTTTTTACCAGAAGCAGATCTCTAAATACAGTAGCTCACAACAGGTAAAAGCACAGTGAGGTATATAGCATTAAAACACAATTCAACACCGTATTAAAATGCAATACAATTAAAAGCAATTTTAAAGAAGTGCCAATAAAATACTGTATATACTCGACTATAAGTCGACCTCATGTATAAGTTGAGGGCAGGTTTTGGGGCCAAAATTATGGATTTGGATATGACGAGTGGATAAGTCGAGGGTAAAACTTGGAGACTCCTTCAGTGTGTCTAAGTGTATGTAAAACAAAAGGGACTCTATAATTGAGGCTTTTTGCTTCAGCGTTTCAACTTTGGTTTTACCCTTCACTATCCAGACAGCAGCAGCCAACGCGGGTGGGAGAAAGATTCTGTTTGTTTAACAGCAATCAAGATTGGCTCAAGAGAGAAAGAAACTCTCACTCCACCAATGGGGAAATCTGAAAGAGTTGCTATCACATTACCATACTGGCTCGTAAATAAGTTGACCTGGGATTTTGGGGTCAAGTTTTGGGCATAATTTTTAGACTTATAGATGAGTATATATGGTAGTACAGCACTCAATTAAAAGCCCTTTTCTCATGACTCAGAGGCTGTACAGACCAGCCACTAAGGCCGGCCTGGGGGTGTGGTGTCTGCACAATGCACATGCCCCAACTCCACCCCCATGCCTGCGTTACACCATGCACTACACAACACAGTGGATGGTATCACAGCACTCCTCTGGTGCTGCGTCTAGATGATGCAACGCCAAAGGAGTGCTGAAAAGCCGCAGAGCTAGTGGCTATGCTGCCCTTTCTGAGGTGCAGAAAGGAGCCTCTTTTTGCAGCTCCTTTTTGCATTGAGGAAGAGTGAGATCGGGGCTGCAGCATGTAGTTACTGCGGCCCTGATCTGGCGCTAAAAGGGGAGGTGTGTACAGCTCCTCAGTTACCAAAAGCTGGCCTATATAAAAATGTCTCTGTCTTTCCTTGCCCATTTTGGGTCCTCACCAATGAACCCATCCACTGCTAAAATGTGACTCCCAAAACTCCTCCTAAAATTGAATGCAATCTGGGGGGGGGGGGGCACAAACCCATGACCATTAAAAACAACCAAACATTGCATATGCATTAAGAGATCAGGACTCCTTTAAAAAAATACTAACATTCATTTGTCAACCATGTCAGTCACAAACACTCCAGGGCTTCCGCTGCAGCCTCGAATGGCTACACATTTGGAACGAAAATGCTTTCCTGACTCCAACTGATGCCTGGAGGTATTTTGGGGCTATATTTTTTATACTTAGAAAGGAAGGATATGTTTCTGGGGGAAAAGGCCTTTATGAAATATCTGTATAATGCCATAACAGTTATTTATTTATTTATTTATTTTGCTGTCTTTCTCCCAGAGGAGACCCAAGGCAGGATTGCTGGATATATGACTAAAGTACAGTGGTCCCCCGGGTTACGAATCCCCCGGGATACGTAATCCCCAGGATCCGAAAGAGCCGGGGCCGGAAAAACGGCCCCGGCTTCCGAAAAAATCCCCGGGTTGCGGGAAAAAAAAGCAACCCGGCCCCTTTAAATCAGCGCGCTCAGCTGCGCTGTGCATCAAATAAAGCAGTCCCTCGGGTTACGAAGACTTTCGGGTTACAAAAGGTAATCCGGAACGGATTACTTTCGTAACCCGGGGGACCACTGTATATTGTTTAAGAAGGGTAATGTTCCTCTCTCTATTAACGACTACAAAGTCTGTTAAAGAGATGCCAAGAGATAAATGTCCAGTCCTTATGAAAATGTAACATTCCAATGACCTTATGGTGTAATGTAATGAATGTAGAATGTCTTACATGCAGTGCAATGTAATGAGATGAAAGCAAGTGCCCAGAAATCAACCAATCCGTGTTTCTCCCTAAGGGGGCTGTATATATTTGTATACCCAGGAATGCATATAATAAATAGTCTAAAATAGCATACTCATTTCCCATATAATTATCCTGAGATTCCAAGCTTTAAAGATGTTCAAAAGAAATGCTGATGTTAACTCAGCATATCATAATCTGAAGGCCAGAAGGTGGCCATGGAACTGTAGACAAATTCCAGATTAGTGGACAAGTGGCAAGGATAATCAGTCACTTAGAGAAATAGGAGAAATAGGCCTATTTCAGCATTAATAAATTTACTGCAACTATTTTTTTTAACAAATAAGCATGTGCAATAGAACGGTTAATTTCATAATAGATCTGATTATTTTTTATTAAAAAATGGTTCAAGTTTTATGATTTCCTCCATTCATTACTGTCTCATAGATTATGGTTATGGGGAAGGATGGGAGTGAAAATAGTGGATTGGTATTTCTTGAATTAAGATTAATTTCCGTTCAATTATGTAACTTCTAAAGATTTAGGGAAGAGGATTTGGGAATTTCTGATTTGACTGGTCAAAGTAATAAATAACAACCATATCTTAAAACTGGGATGTAGATTTGCATCTCCCTTAACAGGACAGATGGGAAGATGAGGATTTATGTTTCTTATAGACCCCCTTCTTTTAATAGGAGCTATTTTCCTGAACAACACCTATTCCATGTAAGAAAAGTCTACCAAAGATGATACTGTAGAAGACTACAAATGTATTAAAATTGATTAAAAGGAATTAAGTGTGATTTTAGAACTAAGTAATGCAAGTGAATGGTAGGATCTGCACACAGTTTTATTATTACAAATCATGTGTGTGGAAAGATAAAGAAAGATGGTCTAGTTTAACTCTAACATTTACTGTTGCTCTTTCCAACTACTTCATCAAAATTAGTTTATAGACAGTTATTTATTTCTAGTTATCATTACTACATACGTCTGGCATGCCTTGATAGTATTAAAAGTACGATATTAGTTGTCTTGAGCATTTTAAATTAGAATAGATTTTTTTAATCTATTAGCATTCCGATTTCCAGGAATAGCAGCTATCTCTGCAAAGTTCTGTGCAAACAAGCAAGGAAAAAGCAGCGGAAAGGTACTAAGACAATCTGCACTATATCTGATGTACCCCACAGAGTTTCTTTGCCCTTTTCAAAGCATGATTCTAAATCATACTGCAGTAGTGTCTCAGTGAAGTTGTGTATATTCACAACTATACTGTCATTTCACATATTCTTGCAATATATTGTCACTATAGACAGACATACTTTCAAATGAATATATGTCAAACAAGTTTGGAGTATTAGTATATTTTTGGAGCATACTGTCACTATAAGCAAATATACTTTCAAACATGAAAATACTTTCAAATGGGTTTCAAGTATTAGTACATATGTTTCTGAGGTATAGTTGGAAGAGTTGAAAGCAATGTTGTACATGTGAAATTTCTTCACATAAATTGAGGGAATCCATTTTTCCCCATCTTACAATGTCCAATGATTAATGATTCAAAAACTGATATGCAATGGTCAATATTAATATATAATTTACAGGTGATGCATAACATTACTTATGAAGAAATCCTTATATCAGGATTGAGTTTTGTGTCTTTGAATAGGGAAAATCATGAAAATTTCTAAGTTTTAAAAAAAGGATTCATGTTAGTCTGCTGCAGTAGAACTGACAAAGGGTTAGGCTTAGGATATTATTATGTGATCCAGGCCTTACAGCACCTTAAAATTAATTGCATTTATTATTGCATAATTATAAGAATACTGATTAAGGATAATCAATGTGACAAAAATTTTACATGGAATGTTAACGATAAGTTACATTTCACCAACACCTACATTGAGTCTATTGGGTCTAATGATAAAACAAATTGCACACACGTGCCCTATTAACTAAAGCACAGATATTACTATGTATGTAGACAACAGACAAATTAAAGTATCTGCATGTTTTTGATAGAGATTTTATTATTTTTATCCTGGGTGCAAGGTTTCTTTAACTTCTAAATAACAGTCTGCAGCAGGAGTTTAAATTAATTAGCACTATAATGGGGAAAATCCTCAAAAGAATACCATTATGACAAGGTCCCTATGAAAGGAATGAATGTCACATGCTCCTTCTTTTTCTTTTATGTGTTCGATATTTTTAAAAATTATTTATGTTTAAACCTATCAAATTCACCAGAGGAAAAGAAAATCACTTGGAGTGTTTAACTTTGCATGTCTAAATATGTACAGAAAATAGTATGGGAACAGGCCAATTGTTAGGTGAATCAAGGATACATTTCTTAATGATATCAAAATGACAAGACAATTTTGTGTGGTGATGAAGATGATGGTGAAATATGGGATATACATTATCAAAGTAAAAACATTACCTGGAACCTCTTTTCAGCAGCACGTAAGAGAAAGAGAACGATTATTTATTCCAGTTTGGCTGAAAACCGACTAATAATTGAACTATGTGTTTGAAAGGTTCAAAAAAGCAATCTTCTTTTGGCAATATAAAAATAAGATATAAAATTTATGGGGAAAGGGGATTGTACATTGTACTGAAGTACATGTTTTATAAAATACAAGGTTCTATTAATTTATTACCATATATGATCATTGCATGTTTTTTACATGTATGTGACAGGCAAGTGAAGGCAGTAGCAGAAATTATTAAGAGCAAGACGTAGGTGATCATAATGATGATTTACAGGGCCATAATATGAAAATAAATACATTGCCAGGCATTGTGGAAGGTGAGGGGGGGGGGTAGGAGAAAATATTTATATTATTTAATAGTGAAGGCCTTTCTTTATACTGTATTAGGAAATTTTGATAAATAATTCTTTCAGGTTTTTTTGGAAAGGAAAGGCAGCAAAAAATAATTTGAAATCAATTTTTCACACAACTATCTATGCTATTATTTCAAAGCAGAATTATGGAAGTCATTTAGTTATTGATATTATCATTGTTAAGGTAAATAGGTTTACCTATTTATTGCTCCAAACAAAACACAGACCTGTATCCACTTCCCAGAATAGGTCATCCACCAAGGAGACCAAAGCTAGCCCCAGGTCTAAAAAGCAGCTCCAAGTGCATCTGTTGGCTCCGTGAAAACCTCACAGTGGTTTTCAGTACCACTGACCATCATATCCTTTGAGGTTGCCTTAATAGGATGAGACCAGGAGGCACTGTTTTACAGAGGCTCCATTCCTTCTTGGAGGGGTGAATCCAAAAAGGTGGTACTGGGAAATGCCTTTTCTGTTCCTTGGCTACTGACCCTCAGGCCTTGGTTCTATCCCCCAGGTTAACATATACATGGAAGAGCTGGGTGCCTTGAAGAGTGTTCAGAAATTTCAACTGGTTCCAAGAGTGGCACTCAGCTCCATTTGAATTACTGTACATTCCATCTTCATGGGCCTGCCTTTGGAAACTGAAGTTGGAAACTTCAGAATACATCCAAAATGATGTATTCAGACTCGAGACTGCTGATCTGGGCTTGTTATGCAGAACACCTGTCTTCTTGTGAGAGTTCTACAGTATTTCCAGGCATGATTCAAAGCGCTAGCCATGACATATAAAGCCCTATAGGGTTTGAGTTCTGAAGCATATTCTGAAGCATATTCTTTCATATGAGCATGTCCACAACTTGAAATCTTCAGAGAAGGCCCTTCTCTCCATCTCCAGTCCTTCCATGATATATCTGGTGGGAATATGGGACAAGGACTTCCCAGAGGCTGCTCCCACACTTTGGAAGTTCCTTTTAGAGAGGTTAGACTGGTGCCTTCCTTACAATCCTTTCATAGGTAGATGAAGATTTTTTGTTTTGACTATGAGAACTGATTGCTCGGAGGGAAAGGGTCTCTAATAATGTCTTCTGTTGCCTATATTTGTTGTGCTTTGTTTTAAAGGGTTATACATTGATCCTTTAAATGTATGAAGTTTGCTCTAATCTATATTTGCTTTAACATTTGCAAGCCAACTTGAGTTCCAGGAAGTGGAAGAAGGCAGGACAGAAATAAATAAATGAGTGGAACCACTCATATTTGACACATGTCATTTCAATGCTCCTATCTGCAGTTTCTATGGCTGTATCTGTGAGTATACCTGCATACACACATGCATATAAAGATGCAGCTTCCATCCCCACAGGCCCAGGACAGACAGACTGAATAAGCTGGCTTTTAGCCATTTCAGGGGTGTGGTATTTAGATGCATGCCCTCAAAGCTGCTGGAAGCTGGAAGCTGAGATAGACTAAGGCTGGAAGCTGAGATCGACTAAGGCAGCCTGAAGCCACCAGAAAAAGGAATGGCAAACAGCTGTTCCTGCCAGCGGCCCACTTGGGACTGTGGCGACGGCCCACTTTGGGAGTAGGCTGATTGGTTGCCACAGTCCCAGAGTGATTGGTGCCGGAGTGGCCTCTGGTCTCTCCATTTGGCCCACCTGCTTGGCCTCACAGTCAACATAAGTGCCTGTCTCATGGCCAAAGTAACTGCACATCTTTTTTGTACTGACTATGATTCTCTTACCAACAGGGAACTCACAGCCTCATCAACAATAAAGATTATTACATTATATCATGACTAGGTAATTTGAGGAACCTAAAGCTATTTCCTGCATCCTGATGATTGTAAAGGTGGAATTGTCATAGCAGATTGTTTGATATATAACTATGGGGTTAAATTCAGGAATTTAATATGTACAAACATGTATTCTAATACCACCAATATACTGAAGACCAGCTCCCACAATACATATTTCTGAGAACAGAAGAAAGCACAAAAGGAATCACTGAGTTCTTTCCAGAGTGTTACAGCTAATTCTAGTCCCCACAATTAAGGCCCCTCTTCAACCACTAAGAAATCGACAGGTGGTAAGCAGTAAACAAACATCAGCTCCTCAGCATGGTTCTTGCTTCAACATTATTGCTCTGTCTTGGCCTATTTTGTAGCAATGGGGGTGGCGAACTATGCATGTACAAAGTTACAGGTTCTCATTTTATTATCTTTACTTTAAAAGTATAGATTACTTTTTCTGCAACAAACCACATAGGCCCAAATTGTTCTATTTTGGCATCACATCAGTAGACACAGACTTCATTTTATTTCTGCAGTACCAAAGGTGCTATTTTTAAAATACAGAGGTATTCTTTCTTCTTTCTTTTAATCAGAATTTACCAACAGCAGTGCTGTTTGTCTGATTTTGGCTTCAACATATGGATGTAGAAATGATTGTACAGCATGTACACTTGTAAAGAAAACTAAAGTTTATGGTGTACTTCACAACTGAAGTAATATGTATTTCCATCTAACCGACTGCTTCAAATATAGTTCAAGGTCTAAAATTACTTAGCTGCACCATTGTGTCTCAGAACTACCTCCCTAATGCTTAGTTACAAAACCTACTATTTCTCATAACATTGACCAGTTATTCTTCTGGAAATAGCCTTAATATGACATTGCCTTACGAAAGAAATCACAGTGACAACTAGGAGGGGCTTTTTTGTTTTGATTTTATAGAACATCACTTGTGCTATGGGGCATCCCCTTCCACTTCTCACTACTTCTACAGAGCTACTTTGGAAGACATGTAGACAGAGAGCAAAGTGGAAGGGAAGATTTGTTCCACTAATGACATCAATACACTGGCAGATTGGCACCCCTATTCATTAAAATACAGCTCTTCAAATGATATTCCGATGACCTGCTTGTGATCCCAGTTCCAGGTCTATTCTCCACCAGTATTAGTATCTAGTAATTTTCTTAAAGCAATCAAGACAGAGACCAAACCAAACCTGGATATTAAATGTCCTCACATTTTGAAGAGTTTGGTCCTTTCTGTTACTCTCTGTTTGGTACTTTCTGTTATTTCTGGATGTGTATTATCTGAATAACTCTGGATATTTTTCCAAGGCTCTAATATGAAATGAAAACTCTTAATAGGCTTTTACTAACAACTGGATGCTTAACTTTGTAAGGTATTTTGAAATTTCCAACTTTTATTGGTAAAATAAATCAACTGTGAACTGGAACTATGTTTTTGAGATCAAAAAAGAGAGGTTCTGCCTGATACATTGGAATATCAAGTCAACTTTGGTAACCATACAGAATGTGTCAACCCCAAACCCCATACAGTAATCATATTAGCCTGGGAAACTGAAAGTAGGTCACAGTAATGTTAGCAAGATCTAAATGTTAGTGTGCAAAGGAGAAAACCCCCTAGATGATGTGAAATGTGTGATAACACTTGCATAAATTTAACTTTTAAAAAACCTACTGTGCCATTGAGGAGTAATTAATTATAAGGCTATGAAACAGAAGGGAAGGGTTAAATCTTTTCTCCCTCTGCTGTGTCTGGGGGGAAATCACCACCCACACTGTCCTATTTACTTTGCAGAGAAGTCTGCACAGGTGAACACAACAGTCTTTCTTCTTGGACCAATAGACCAATAGCAATTTTTGAGACAGGTTTTATTTTTGTCAGGAAATCAGAAAGGAGAGACTAAAATTCCTTCATTCTTTACTATTGCCTTCATCCCAACTGCACCCCCATACATGATCTCCCCACCACAACCACCACCATTAAAGATGCACAAATGTGTCACATATTTACCATACTGTCTAGTTTGGTTATAGAAGCAGATCTTTTCCTACTGCCCTCCCATTGGAGATAATTACCTAACTAGCTAAGCTGGAAAATGGAAAAGTACTAAGTAAGGGGTGGATCACCTCTTGCTACTATCCTGTTTAGTGCTGAGCCCTGAACTAACATCTATTTAGAACATTTTTTGGCATTCCTGGACACAAGAATTATGTCAGATTTGTACCCCTCCTTCTCCTCTAGGTCTTGTTGGTTCTAATTTAAGGCTCAATTTGAAAAAGTTGGCAGTCAAAGCAAAGATTAAATATACTTTTGGCTATGAATGGGAAGATATTCCAGCTGTGGCAGCACACTATTTTACTCATCGTTCCCCATAAGCCAGGTGACATCAGACAGTGTGCTCTCCTTCTGAAAGCATTTCTTCCATCCAAAAGACCTGAACAGGAATACCTGGTTACTCTAAATGAATACAAATCTCCAGGACCAGATGAACTACATCCAAGGGTATTAAAAGAACTGGCAAAGGTGATATCGGAGCCATTGGCAATAATCTTTGAGAACTCCTGGAGAACAGGAGAAGTCCCAGAAGACTGGAGGAGGGCAAACGTTGTCCCCATCTTCAAAAAGGGAAAAAAAGAGGAGCCCAACAATTATCGTCCAGTTAGTCTCACATCAATACCAGGAAAGATTCTAGAGCAGATCATTAAGCTGAGAGTCTGTGAACATTTAGAAGCCAATGGCATAATCACAAAAAGCCAACATGGGTTTCAGAGAAACAGGTCATGCCAAACGAACCTGATCTCTTTTTTTGATAAAATTACCAGCTTGGTAGATGAAGGGAATGCTGTGGATATAGTTTACCTCGATTTCAGTAAGGCCTTTGACAAGGTTCCCCATGACATTCTTGCAAATAAGCTTGCAAAATGTGGGATAGACAAGTTAACTGTTACATGGATTTGTAATTGGTTGAGTGGCCGAACTCAAAGGGTGCTCAACAATGGCTCCTTTTCATCCTGGAGAGAAGTGACCAGTGGGGTCCCACAGGGCTCTGTCCTGGGCCCAATGCTGTTCAACATCTTTATTAACGATTTGGATGACAGAATTGGGAGCATACTTATCAAATTTGCAGATGACACTAAACTAGGAGGAGTAGCTAATGCCCCAGAGGACAGGATCAAAATTCAAAATGACCTGAATAGACTAGAAAGGTGGGCCAATGCTAACAAGATGAAATTCAACACAGAGAAATGTAAGGTTCTGCACTTAGGGAGGAAAAATGAAATGCACAGATATAAAATGGGGGACACCTGGCTGAATGAGACCACATGTGAAAGGGATCTAGGAGTCCAAGTAGACCATAAGCTGAACATGAGTCAACAGTGCGATGCGGCAGCTAAAAAGGCCAATGCAATTTTAGGCTGCATCAATAGAAGTATAGTGTCTAGATCAAGGGAAGTAATAGTGCCACTCTATTCTGCTTTGGTCAGGCCCCACCTGGAATACTGTGTCCAGTTCTGGGCACCACAATTCAAAAAGGATGTGGAGAAACTGGAGCAGGTCCAAAGGAGGGCAACTAAGATGGTGAAGGGACTGGAAACCATGCCCTATGAGGAACGCCTTAGGGAACTGGGGATGTTTAGCCTGGAGAAGAGAAGGTTAAGAGGTGATATGATAGCCCTGTTTAAATATTTGAAGGGATGTCATATTGAGGAGGGAGCAAGCTTGTTTTCTGCTGCTGCAGAGACTAGGACGCGGAATAATGGATATAAATTGCAGGAAAAGAGATTCCACCTCAACATTAGGAGGAACTTCCTGACAGTAAGGGCTGTTCGACAGTGGAACACACTCCCCCGGAGCGTAGTGGAGTCTCCTTCCTTGGAGGCCTTTAAACAGAGGCTGGATGGTCATCTGTCAGGGATGCTTTGATTTGGAGGTCCTGCATGGCAGGGGGTTGGACTGGATGGCCCTTGTGGTCTCTTCCAACTCTTATGATTCTATGATTCTATGATCCCCACTCAGTTTAATAGTGGCCACTAACTCATTGTATTTATGTGCCCGGAGAAAGGAATTCTTCAGTGTGGGGGAGTGCTTTTCTCTAGTGCTGAATGGAAAAAAATCTGTTCTTATCATCAAACATGGTTGGAGATGAAATTGGTTGCTCCCAGCAATAAGAAAGGCTGACCTTCCCCAGCTCTGAGAGAGCAGGTAGGCATGGGAAGAATCCCCTCTGGGCAAGTTATGACCTACAAGCCATAGGCTTCCCACTCCTGCCTTGGGTTCTTATCTGCAGAACTGTTTCCAGTTCCATAAGTTGTTGTTATTTTATTTTCTTATATCCCAGCATTCTCCCAACATAGGGACTAAAAGTTACATTTTTTCCAGCCAAATCTGTACTTAAATATGCTTTATAAACAATCATTTATATTTTTAAAAATGCTTACCTTACTACCCCTTGCCTTCACAGGAAGCATAAAATTAAGCAGGAATATTAAAATATGAACATTGTATACAACAAATCTAGGGTAAAGAAAACTGAAATCAATTTCATGGACAAAGTATTTGCCACTAGCATTCAATCATTCTAACAATGAAACATTTTGATCACCATATATTTAATATTTTTAATTTCACAGAATTATGGCGGAAATCCTCAGGTGAAATATTTGCATAAATATGAACGCAAATAGTATAAACTTCATATTTCATTTTGAGTAAGCTCTATGTTAGATTCTTAGCTGGGTACAAAATATACATACAAAGTCTGAAGGGCATTTATGCATAAAATTCAATGTGCATCCATGTAATTATCTGTGGAGAATAGGCCTCTACTTCTAAATAATTACATGGATGCACACTGAAGTCATATATTGGATTTTTTAAAATGTATGTTTAAGACTATGTTTTTAGTATTTGAATATTCAAACTGGAGTTCAAAATGTAAGCTGAGAATTCGCCAGTGTTTAAAAACATTTAAAACAACAGAATTTGTCAAGCAATGTAAAATACAAGGACTCAGGAACCCCTAAAAGATTTTAGATCTTCTAAAAGATCTAAAATAAAATGTGTTGTTGTTGTTGCTGTGCGCCTTCAAGTCATTTCTGATTTACGGCGACCCTAAGGGAAACCTATCACATGGTTTTCTTGGCAAGATTTGTGCAGAGGAGGTTTGTCCTTGCTGAGGGTGAGAGAATATGATCTGTCCAAGGTCTCCCAGTGAGCTTCCATGGGTGAGTGAGGATACGAACCGTGATCTCCAGAGTCATAGTCTAATGATCAAACCACTACATCAATTGTATCTTCAAACACCTATCTTCGAAACAGAAGTTTATTTAGCTGCTATAGAAACAACTGACCAAATCTTCTTCTAAAGAAGAACCAGATTCTGACCTTGACGCTAGTTGTCTGGGCTAATAATTTTGCCCACCTCTTCCAGCTTCCCTGCTATTCTTTATCCTTGCTTTAGCCTCTTGTGGATGAGAAATTATAATAATATTATTATATTTATTTATATCCCACCCTTTCCCCAAAACTGGGACATGAGGATGGAATACTAGAACTTGCTGTGTAGACCTATTCTGAGATTGTACAAAGGATACATCTGAAAATAGTAGACTGTTGCCTCAACATGACCCAGAAGAGGCAAGATCATGTGACCAGTATTTCTGAAAATAGTGTGCTCTCCAATTCCACACCAATTTCATTGGCAAGCAGAAAGCACATAACCAGGAGCAGAGGAATAGTGGACATGAAGTATCAATCTGTTCTCCATTATCTGTTTCTTTTTCTTGCAACTTCATCTTCCATTTTCTGTTTCTTTTTCATTGCAATCTGAGGAGATGCATCTACCTTTACTGCTTCCTCCTGAGAAGATTTCCTTTTTCTTCTGTGCTGTCTCCATCACTAACCCCCTAATGCTGGGGTTTATTAATTAATCCAGTGGAGACAAAAACTAGCCAGCTAGGTAGGAAATTTCAAAACTGAGGGTGAATGTATAAGAGTCAATGGTAGTAACTGAAAAGAATCTTGGACTTTGGAAGTCCTGCTACATATGCTGGCATACATGTACAGCAATAACAAAAATGTACAGATTGTGCCTTCATGCCATCCAGAGAATGTTTAGGCAATCCTCTGCCTGGAACATGGCAACTGAGGATGCTCTGGTGGAGATACCAGAGGCTTCATGAGATGCATGCCATTGGTTTTCTAATATACAAATTCTTCTCTGAAGATTTGTCAGATGCCATGGGACTAGAAAAATTATCCAGAAAATGCTGTAAGAATAGAAAAAACTTTATATATATATAAAAAGTGACTAGAAGAGAGAGAAGAGAGAAAAAAGTAAAAAACAAGTTAAAAATTGCAAATTTCATTGTGTGAAGCAGGAGTATAAGGGTAAAAAAAAGCTGGAAAACTTCTGGGAAAGAAACAGCAAATGCCTTCAATTTCAGACAGGAGCTCTTAGAAGATAAAGAAAAAACAACACAAAACAAACAGCTTCATTTATATACTGCTTCATACCTTTAAGGAGTCTCTAAGAGGTTTACAATTGTAAGCTATTTGCCCCCCAATCTGGGTACTCATTTTAGTGACCTCGGAAGGATGCAAGCCTGAGACGAGCTTCAGCCCTTTGCTGGTCTTGAACTCGCCACCTTATGGTTTTGAGGGAGTGGCTGCAGTACAGGCATTTAACCACTGCGTTACCAGACTTCCAGAAGTCTGGAAGGTGGCCTTTTTCACAAACATTGGTCACATGATCTTGTCCTTCCTGGGCAGGAAGGAAGGCATAATCTATTCTTCTGAATGCCTTTGGAGCATCATCCAAAGCATTTCTAGCACAAGATGAATGTTCCTCATTCATATGAAATTAAACAGAAGCATAATCAAGGACAGAAGTCCTTGATAACAAAAACCAAAATAAAAATAAGTTTGCAATCTCTTTTGTACATGCCACACCCCCCTGCATTTGAAGATCTGCCATTTCACTACTGTGGGTTGTTCCTCCATCAATCTAGATCATAACTATGGTACATCTAGCATTGTGTTCATTGCTGCTATGGACAATTTAACACCTGGTAGCAAATTTCTGGTAACAAATGCACCCCCCCCCCCCTTATTATAATATACTATAGAATTGCACATTTCCTCCCAAAAGTCTGAAGTTACCTTTCATCAACTGAAGGTTCTTTTTGTTGCAGGTGAGGCTTGATTCCAAACATAGGTCTGATGTTGGTTGATAAGGCTTTGATGGTATAATTAATTTCATTTTCTCTTGTAACATCACTGTCATAGCCTAATAAAATATTTATAACCACAAGAACTATTGGAATTAAGAAACAGGTGAATTGTGTTTTTATGTTATTTTATTTATATAACTGTTCTTCCTCCTAAACAGCAGAGACAACAAGATAGTGAGATGGGTTCAATGGAAACCTTTTAAAAATTGAAAGAATCCTTCTGTTCATAGAACTGAAACCCAACCGAGTCTCCTGTTCACAGGAGTTTCAGGTTATTCATTCTCTTTCCATAGCCTCCCCTATGTCCACCTCCATGTGCCACAGGGCTTCCCAAGTCCCAAGAGTAGATTGTTAGGGGGCATAGGAAGGTGTAGAGGGGGAGGGAGTGAAAATTATTTCCACACTTCAGTGACTGAAAACAGTCACTAAGTTGTGCTCAGATCTCTGCTTCAAATCCCTAATAAAATACATGTCACAAGAATTATGATTTACCTAATATTTTAAAAAAGATTTTAAAATACTAAACTGGTACAGTTCAGTGTTAAATTTCAATATGGGGAGAGGAGTTATCCAACCAAAGATTTAGACTATAGAAAGTATGTATTTCTGTGGGAAGAGGAGTTATCCAACAAAAGATTTAGACTATAGAAAAATTATTGTTGTTTACATTCCAGCCCTCTTAAAATGGTTACTTACCTCCATCTTCTTCAGAGTCAAGATCAGATTCTTCACTGTCACACTGTCTGCTTTCTCGGTGACCCTCCATCTCATGGGTCCACAGCATTAAAGATGTGTCTCCACCTCCAACACTGACTAATAAGCTGTCATCATGAGCCCACCGAACATTTGTTACATGTGTACTATGAGCCACATACCTCTTAAACTTCCCATATTTTCCCTACATATGAAATATACAAAGAATAAATGTTTTAATAAAAACAAAATAAATGTAAGTGTCCAAGAAAAAGAGCATAATTCATAAATTCTAGAGCAGTTTTGGTGTAAAAATGATGTTTAGAAGAGTGGGAGCAACACCATCTTAGTGTTGCAATACTGGCTGAATTATAGTTGGAAAAGCTACACCTTAGTAGTAGTATTTGTGTGCAGCTAGTCTTAGGTTGATTCTTCAATTAAAAAGATTTTGGTAGAGAAATAATAATGATAATGATAATAATAATAATGATAATAATAATAATAAAGTTTTATTTCTATTTCCTGCCTCTCTCTTCGGATCGAGGTGGGATTCCAACAAATTATTAAAATACAATGTCATAATCAATCCACAGTCTAAAATTATCTTTAAAACATTATAGAAACAGTTATAAAACCACAATACAATTCAATCCTTAAGACTGATCAGTTGCTGCCATTCCTTCCATTATTGATCTGGTTCTGAATGAATCATTCATAGTCTGTTAAAGCAAATCGGGCGGGTAGGCCCTCCGGAAGAGATCCGTCTTAAGTGCTTTCTTAAAGGCATCTAAGTGGTAATAAGACAGATCTCTTCTGGCAAGTTGTTCCAGAGTTTCGGGGCTGTAGCCGTGGGAAGTTGTCATCAGTCTAGTGTTAATAGGTTCTAACAAATTCTTCCCTGAAGTTCTGAGAGTGCGGGGCGGATTATGTAGGGAGAGGCATTCCTTCAAGTAACTAGGGCCCAAGCCATATAGAGCTTTAAAGGTAACGACCAACACTTTGTATTGTGCCTGGAAGCTGATCGGTAGCCAGTGTAGCGATTTTAATAAAGGGGTGATATGATCTATCCTCGATGCCCCTGTGAGTAGCCTGGCTGCCGCATACTGGATCAGCTGAAGTTTCCAGACTTGATACAAAGGTAGCTCCATGTAGAGAGCATTGCAGAAGTCTAAACAAGAGGTTACCAGTGTGTGTATCAATGTTTCAAGGTCCCCTTTGCCCAAGTAGGGTTGCAGCTGGCATATCAACCATAGTTGATATCACACACTCATGGCTGTCGTCTCCACCTGAGAAGTCAGCTGGAGGGATAAGTCCAGAAGTACGCCCAGACTGCGAACTTTGTCCTTTAGGGGAAGTGTGACCCCGTCCAGGACAGGTTGGCAAATCTCCATCCCTGGGCTAGGGGATCACAAGTACCTCCATTTTCTCTGGATTCAGCTTGAGTTTGTTTTCCCTCATCCAGCCCATTACCGACTCCAGGCAGGCATTCAGAGAAGAGATGCCATCCTTGGTCACTGCAACAGTCTGAGACATAGAGAAATATATTTGAGTGTCATCAGTGTATTGATAACACTGCACCCTATGTCTCCGGATGATCTCTCCCAGTGGCTTTGTGTAAATGTTAAATAGCATGGGAGACAGAATGGTACCCTGAGGGACGCCAGATGTCAACTCATTTCTGTGAGAGCAACTGTCTCCCAGCTTCACCATCTAGAATCTGCTCAAAAGGTAGGAACAGAACCTTTGCTTGAAGCTAGAGCCACTTTGAGTGGACAACTCCAAGGGGTTGAAAGCACCTCCATCTCCTGGATTCCCAGAGGGCCTTGCCCACAATTATTCAAGCAAGCTTTTAATATATAATCATGTCAGTGAGGCTTTTATATGGGATTTTTTTTAGATGTTTAAAAAAACTTTTGCAAGTTTCATGTCACTTTATACTGTTTTTAGCTAGATGACTTTAATTTTTGTAACATTTTTATTGTAATTTTTTAATTTAGTTTTACAGAGGGGCCTATGAATTAGCTGCACTTCCAGGTAAAATGTTTGAGAAAACAAGAGCTTGGTGTGGCAAACTCACTCACATATACAGATCACCACCAGATTTTTCAGCCATCAGAAAATACAGGTGAGTACTCTCCTCAGTAACAGTGAAAAGTGAATATAAAAACAGTATGACTCTTGTTATCTAACACTTGTAAAACTTCATATGCAATCACTACATATTTACTTACTTTGGCAGGGTATCGGAAAAGCTTTACAAATCCAAAATCATCTCCTGTTGCCAAGACTGTACTATCACTGGTTAGGCACGAAGCAGTTACATCTGTGACTTCTCCAATTATTGGCCAGATACCTTCACAGCAGGAGCCTAGAACACTTGTCCAGGATGCCCAAGAAATCTTCTCTGCCTACAAAGATAGCCTGTTTGAGACAGGATACTTATCCATAGTTATACATCTGATACGGTATCAGTATAAACACTATAACCCTAGAGGCACATACATCGCCCACTGAAATATTTTGGTGTTTTCTATTAAGACTAATAGAAACAATCCACTAGATGTTGCTTGGAATTTTTCCCTTTACCACTCATGCTAGCAGGAAAATGAACTGAGAAAGGTCCCCATACAACAAGAACCACAAGTCTAGGGTCACACAGTAGTGGAAAGGATGCACTATGCCTGCCCCATTACACTGGGACAGAGAGGCCAGATACAAGATGGCCACAACTTTAATGCACATATAGGGGTCAGCCTGCCATAACAAATCAATCATAATGGTTCATAAATGATGCATAAGGGTAGTAGGTCAAACATAATATAGTCATAAATCAAAGCAAGTAATAGATCAATGATAAATGGAATCATAAATCCATCATAACTTGGTCATAAATCACTCATAATATTGTCATAAATCATTAATACACTTTTATAAATCAATCACTGTCAAGATAACTTGCTTAATGGCGCACATGACTGTACCTTCAGGTGAAGGAGGCACAGGGTTCCTCCGTTAACTATAGTCTGAATTGCCCAGTGGGGGCACCCCCTATCCAGGCCATCATTCATCCTATGAGCCAATATCCTGCCAGGCCTTCTGGTCAAACTTAGCCATGCAGGCAGAGTGGTGATCTCTGTTTGCCCAGAAAGTCAATCACTCCTGCCTGTTATCCAGACTGCTACTCCACTATGTCCAATGCTGTCTGATCATGTGCCCAGTAACCCCTTCTCCATCCAGTAGCCCCAGCTGTGATGAAGCAGTGCAAGCCATTAGTTTCAAGTATGCCACCAGAGCAAAAGGCAGTAACTGCCACACCTGCTGCAAGCTACAGCCAACAATGGTAATGGCTATGACTACACAACATAGCTAAACCGTATCAATTTCACAAACATATTTCCCCACAAAACTTCCCAAGGAGGGCAAAAAAACCCATGTTCCAAAAACATGGGAAAATTCCCTCCCGGCCCCCGAAGGCAACCAGCTGCAGCCTGGGGTGTGTGGTGCAAGCAACAGTGTGAAATTAGGGTGATGGGATGGACTGAACTGCAGCTGGGCTTCCAAATAGTGGGAACCATGTGTGGAGGCCTGCTATGTGGCCTCCCAAATCTCATTTCATCTCTGGGGTGAAATGTCACCCCCTAATCACATGGCCAAGTCCCACGATAGAAGCCAGCATTGCAAGACTTACCCAGGGACCCCCTGAGCAGCTACTCAGAGGATCAATGCCACCCTATTGCTGGCCTCATAGAGGCCCAGTGCAACAGGGACTCCTCCATGATCTGTGAGGGTAGGTCTTCTGTTGGAATTCATCATTCCATTGGTGAAAGGTCAGATTTGGAAATTGCTCAAAGGAATTTTTTTGAAATTGCTCATGAGAAAGAAAAAATTGTTCATGTGGCCTTTTATCAGGATATGTTAAATTACAAACCAAACATTCAAACATCACAAAACTGACTATGATCATACTTGTACATTTTTGACAATAAATATTATCATTAATGCTATCTAAATTTTTAGCAGAGGGCTTTCGTTTGTATAAATGTTACCTTTCATTAGAACAGTAATATTCTGAATAATTACTTTTATCATTAGTATTGTAACACTTAGTTTGATGCTGACATCCACCATATGGACACCGAAAGTACAAATTTGAATTTGTAGCTGTAAGCTATATATAAAAATTCACAGACAGCAGTCAAACTGTATCCTTATAAAAGTTTACTGTTTTGAGGTAAACAGAGACATTCTAAGGACAAAATACTGGAAGTGCTTATAGTACAGCCTTGTCAAGCTCTTGTTGTCCCTTCCTGCTTCTGCCTTAAATAGATGCCATCTATTTAACTCCCCCCCCCCACCCGCGATTGGAATTCCCTTTGCACAGTAATGCAATTGGAAATTGCTTGGGTTCGATGGTGGCACAGTGGTTAAATGCCTGTATTGCAGCCACTCACTCACAAACTATAAGATTGAGAGTTCAATACCAGCCAGGGCTCAAGCTCGACTCAGGCTTACATCCTTCCGAGGTCGCTAAAATGAGTACCCAGATTGTTGGGGGCAATTAGCTTACACTTTGTAAACCACTTAGGGAGTGCTAAAGTGCAATGATAAATGTTATACGAATGTACTTGCTATTGCTATTGGTACTACACTATGGTTCCCACCCATGTATTGGCAAAGCCAGCACACAAATTTAGCAAAGTCACGTGAAGACTGTGAGAGAGGAGAAGTATTTTTAAAGGAAAGGCTTTATTCTAAGCCACACATCTATATTGGCAAAATATCTTTCTCTTCACGAAAGGCACCTTCCCTTCAGGCACTCTTATGTCAGTTACAAGTTACAGAATAGTCTAGATCATTTGCGGTCAAGGTCACCACAAATAAAAATAATTCTGATGCAATGTTTTCCTATTTTACTCATGATCATCTGCGATTCAGACTCCTGGACATTCAAAAGGGTAGCTAGGAGTTTGGAGCATGCCTCAAAGTGGGACAGAGCCCCTTGTCCCAAAGCATCCCTTTTGTTCTTTTCTATAATTTTTATAACTTTGCCTAGGAAGACTCAGAAAGCTTTGTGCTTCAGCTCACTGGTCATTCTCAGTGGGTGATTTTCTCTCATGATCAGATCCCTACAAATCCAACTTAAAACAATCACTTCCATAGCTCTTTAGTTACCTGAAAAGGAGAGTCTACCCCTCAGCTGTGTTACCCAGTAAATGGGAGAAGCCCATTATCACAAGCCCTATGCATGTTTTCTCTGAAGTAAGTCACACTTGTCTAAGGTCATATTGTAGTAAAAATATCACCTTCTGCTGTGAGGTAAGTAGTTTATAGCACTTTTTTCCTGCATTATTCATAAAAAAGGCTTCAGAATTAGGTGAAACATAAAAAGGAAATACAAATATTTACACAATACTTGAGAATTAAGTGGTAACTGATCTCCTTACCTCCATACTAGGAATGATTTGCTTCTTCCCTCGAGGAGCTTCAAAAAACAACTGTTCCTTAGCACCAGTATTGAGTTGTAAAAGCTTGCCTGAAAAAAGTTACATCATTTTTAAAAAAAATCTTATTTAATGCTTCTTTTAACCACACAAAACATTATTTCACTTACAACAGATATTTGGCAGATACTTATCACGACTCTCTGGGAAAGATGAAAGAAAATGCAGTTTTACAAATTTAATCACAAGCACAGTTCATACTTCCTTACCTACAGAGGTTTAACAATTTTGCAGCGGTTTTATATCTTACCTCTTATGTCCCAGTCCATGTGTGTTATATAACTGGAGGATCCCTTACAGATTCCAACCCGTTTACTGCTCATTACGTTGTAGATATCTACAAAACTATCATATGATGCTACAGCTAAGTATTTTCCAGCACCTAAAAAGCAACAGTATACAGATGGATTTTCAATATTTTCCCAGCAAATAACTATTTTTTTTTTATTTTGTATGCTTTAATAACATTTTCTGCTAATTCTATTTTTGCAATATGTAAGACCTGGAGTTGTGATATTACACAAAACCTGGTTTTGTTTGTGACACTGGATAACTCACAAGGTTTCCTGATATTTTTATAGGATTTCATTTACTGATTTTCTATAAATAAACATGAAAATTAATGGTGAGCATGTGTATGGATTGGTATAGAATTGGAAAAATTTGGTATCTATTAGGAAGATGGGGAAAAGAAATTATAATTCCAAGGACAAAAAGCATTTTATACAGAAAATGTGCAGAAATTAGTACTAGGAAATAAAACCAAACTGAGATGAAATGTGACAAAGGGTTGCTGTATGTAGATGCAATCCAAGCCTTGAATTAATTTCTAAACTAGAAGTAGATTACTAAGAGAACAGACCAGAAACAATTAAAGTGTCAGACAAACAATTTCCTCATAATTAAAAAACACCATAAACTTTTGAAGGCATTTAATAGAGGTAGCATTTAATTCATCTTAACAATTACTTCACTTTGCAACTATTAATACACACAGATTCCAATCTTACGTACACTTAATTTGGGAGCAAATCCTAAAGAACTCAGTAGGGGCTGCTTCTGAATGGACATATAAAGAATTGCACTGATAATACATCACAGTTAGGCTGCAATCTTATAGACAGGTTCTTTGGAGAAAGCTTCATTGTTGACATGCAATGAACTGCACTGTTAATATCACATACAGAATATTTCCCCTACATCTTTCACCACCAGATGTACTTTGTGGACATTCTTGTCTTACATTCATTTTTTTAATAAACAATTCAAATTTGTAGTAAAGAGGAAAGGTTGAACCACAATGATACAAATAGGTGCTTTAGATCACACCTTCCTCTTGCTTTTGGCTTGCCCAGATAGGGCTAGAAAAAAAATCTATCTATAGCGCTAGAAATGAGTTAGAGAGACCAATATAAGCCAAGCTTCCTATGTCCCTGTGGATCTGGAAACCAAACCAAGCGTCAGAAAATAATCGGATCCCCCGGCCAAAAGCAGTATCAATATTGATCTTCCCAAGTGTGTGCAAAATTATCTACAATATGGATGCATGTATCGTGATTCTCTACAAACCTTCAAATAAGCAAGCATGCATCAGGGATGGAATCTAGCACTGTGAGGCTGCTCTTGCCTTCCCAAGTTCATTTTCATTCTTCTGTTCTTTGAAAAGGGTTTAAACAGGCAGCACTTGGCCTTGTCACAATGACATTCTACAATTTTGTTCTGTCAGATCAGGCATCATTTAGTGTAGGAGTGGGGAAGAACAGGTTGCTTACCTGTAACTTTGGTTTTTGAAATGGTCATCTGTGAACTCACACATATGGGTTAATATGCATCTTCAGAAACTTCTAGAGAACAGTGTTTTCACAGCAGACCTGCCCCCTCTACCACATATGCTGCACATGGTTACCACTGAAATCTCCTCAGTTCCTGTCTTCCATAGTGGTCCTTGTGCCAAGGAGAAACATCCTGACAAAAGGGAGGCAGGGAGGTTGTGTGAGTTCACAGATGACCACTTTTAGAAACACAGTTACAGGTAAGCAACCTTTTCTTTGTAGCCTCTGTGAATCACACATATGGAAATTTAGTGAACAACTCAGCTGGCTGGTAGGGAAACATACTTGAGAAAAAAACAAGTCAGTTGACCCCAAAGCAGTGACAGCTGTTGCTCTGAAATCTAGTCTATAATTTCTAATAAAAGACAAGAGTTGTAGCTGCAAACTGGTGGGAAGGAGCAGAATCTTTCTCCCCTGGCGGCCTCTGGGGGGAGGGTTAATGGATGGCATAATTGTTAACGGTTCAATGTTCTGGTATTATTATTGTTGTTGCTGTTGTTTTAAATCTTGAGTTAAGTCTTGGGGGTTCATGGCAACAAAAGATGTTTAAAAAGGGTCTCTGGTAAAGAATTAAAAGCTACTGTATAGAACATAGGGAGAAACAAATCTTGAGAAAGGTGGTAGTCAGAAAGGAAACATCAGGGCACAGAATTACTTTTTCACTATGGAAATGGAGAATAAGACCATAGTGCTAATTCACTCACCCTTCTGCTCAGTGTTACTGGCCACTGTGAGTACTGTCTTCCAGGTGAATAATTTCAAGTCACACAGTGCCATTAGTTTGAATGGAGGAAGGTAAGCTGGTGCAGGACTAGTTGTTTACAAGGTAGTGCAATAGCTAGACCAGGAGATCAAGTATCAGTGTAACACTTCAAGAAGATCTTAACCAAGGGATGTACAGTATACATCAAGGGGAATAGTCAACATGAAAACAGATAGGACTCCTACATATACTGTCATAGAAGGCAAGGAGGGACCTTGAGATACAGAAAGGAGAGAAACAGAATTTTGTAGACTGCAACTTCATGCTAATCCAACTGCAGAGTAGACAAGAATGGAATAAACCTCTAACATTTCGAGAGATGGGATCTTCTTCTTGATTGTCTCCAACCTGCTCTGATTATTGAGATTACTGGTACTGATAATCACTGAAGGGTCTGCTCGTCCAGACCAAAAGTATAAATGTGTCTTGGTCTGGATGCCAAAGTTTTCCCTCACTCTAGATTTGGAATAGACGAGAGCCTTCAAAACTCTGTTTGATACGCTTGAAGTATCAATTCTCAAATACTGCCAAATACCTTCATGAGTAGAGGAAACTTTGCTTTTGTTAACTGTCATCAAGTCAACTAGGACTTATGGTGAACACATGAATCAAAGACCTCCAAATCACCTTATCATCAACATCCTGCTCAGTCCCTGGACTCAGGGCATGACTTTCTTGATTAGGTTCACCCATCTATAATGAGGTCTTTCTCCTTTCCTACTTCCTTTTACTTTGTTGTTGTCGCTGTGTGCCTTCAAGCCACTTCTGACTTATGGCAACCCAGTATGGATGGGCTGAAATTTTCTTGTTTCCTCTGCATAAAGTGAAAGATGCTACCAATAATAGGCCATTGGCACAGAGGGTCTAACCTGTTGAGTTGCCACAGTATGGAGTGAGAAAAGACACCAATTATCTGCCTCAGTATAGAGGGATGAACCATTCCTTCTGTTTACTCTGTAAGGAGAGAAAAGAAGGTATTGAATGATTGGCCTTTAGTATGGAGAGACCAACTTGTTGTTCTCCTGTGTATGGAGTGAGAGGGTGGTACCAATAGCAGGCCTTTGGTATGGAGGCACAAATCATTTCCTCTGTATAGAGAGAAAAGAAGGTATCGATGATCAGCTCTCAGTACAGGGAAACTAACATGTTGTGTCTCCTTGTATGTATGAAGCAAGAAGAATGGTACCAACGATAGCCCTCATTACGGAGGAACAAATCTCTCCCTCTGTTTCCTCTGTATGGAAAGGGGAGAAGATATCAAAAAACTGGCCCTCAGTACGGAGGGACCAACCTGTTACGCTTCTCCTGTATGGAGTGAGACGTTAGTATCAATGCTTTGCCCTCAGTGTAAAGGGGGACTAACAATCTCTCCTGTTGCCTCCACATGGAGTGAAAAGATGGTAATGACAATCAGCTCTCAGAATAGAGGGACAAACCACTTCTTCTGTTTTCTCCATATGGAGAGGTTGGTACCAACAATCAGCATTCCATGCATAGGAATGAATCTGTTATGTCTCCTCTGTAAGGAGCAAGAGGAAAGTACTGATGTTAGGCAGTCACTATAGAGTGACAAACCCCATCTCTTGTTTCCTCTGTATGGAGTGAGGAGACAGTACCAATGATCGGTCCTTGGTAAGGAGGGAGCAACCCAATTTGTTTGCTCTGTATGGAGTGAGGGGATGGCACCAGTGATAGGTCCTGGGTATGGAAGTTTCCACCATATGGGTATGAATGTGCATACCATGTCCTCTCTTTTGTCCATAAGAAGATGGTACCAGCACTTGGCGCTTGTTATGTCTTCTCCAACAGGAGTATCAGAACAGTCTGCAGCCATTGGCGATGCCATCCTGGAATCTACCTGATAATTCTTAGTTGGTATAGGTGTAGGTGCCATGTAAAACCACCTGAGAGCCAATTGGTCCAACAAGTCTGTAGGGTCAGAACCAAAAAGGATTGAGGTGGTGTGGGGAACAAGAAGATGATGATTCATCAGATTAGCCTGTTTCCCAACTGCTCAAGAAGCCTCTGGCAGGTTTTGCTCATATAATAGAGCTGTTAACTTCACCTCTGTATTACAACTGGTCTATGCCAAGCACATTAGGCAAGGCAAGCAGACATGTAAAAGCGGCATTTTGCCAGAAATCATGGTACTCCTTTTAAAGTAACCAAGGTAATGAAGAATGAAGAAATAATCATCAAAACACAAGACAGACCATGTCAAACACAGCAATCAAAGTCTGACAGGAAAATTAAACTCTGAAGTGATCTTGAGATGCAGTTGTTGTGGTGGACAAAAAAGAATTGAAGGCTTAGGCAGGAAGCAATCTGGTAAATTGCTCGGAGGGTGGGCAGGGCTACCACCAAAATGCTTATGTAATAGCTCTAGAAGTTTCCTGTGATGCACTGTACATGTGCAGGATAACCCATTTTTGTGATTCACAGAGTCCATGAAGAGGAATTCAGACTTGATTTGCTCTAAGACCCATTTATTTGTCTTTTTAGCTGCCCATGGTATCCGTAAAACTATTCTCCCATCACCCCATTTCAAATGAGTTGATTTTCTTCCTATCAGTTTTCTGCACTGTCCAGCTTTCAAAACCATACACAGATATGGGAAAATACAATGGCCTAGATCATCCTAATTTTAGTATTCAATGATACCCTGGTGGCGCAGTGGTTAAATGCCTGTACTGCAGCCACTCACTCAAAACCAGAAGGTGGCGAGTTCAAGACCAGCAAAGGGCTGAAGCTTGACTCAGGCTTGCATCCTTCCGAGGTCGCTAAAATGAGTACCCAGATTGTTGGGGACAAATAGCTTACAATTGTAAATGAAGCTGTTTGTTTAACAAATTGTAAGCCGCTCTGATAGTCTTGGCTGAAGAGCGGGGTATAAATAAAACATTATTATAATATTATTATTATACATCTTTACACTTGAGGATCTTGTCTGGATTCTTCACAGCTGTCCTTCCAAGTCTTAGTTTTCTTCTGATTTCTTGATTATATCTCCATTTTGATTAATGATCAAGCCAAGGTATGGAAAGCCTTGGACTATTTCAATGTCTTTATTGTCTATTTTAAAGTTATGTAAATTATCTCTGATCATTAATTTTTTATTATGTTCAACTGTTATTCTGCCTTTGCACTTTCTTCCTTGACTTGCTTCAGTAACAGTCCTAAGTCTTTGCTATTTTCTGCTACTAGCATGATGTCATCTGCATATCTTAAATTGTTGATGTTCCATTCTCCAAATTCCATACCTCCTTCCTTAGGGTCTAATCCTGCTTTATGTAGGATATGTTCAGCATACATGTTAAACAGAGGGGGTGATAAAATGCAGTAGCCTTCCCTGACCCCCTTGCCATTGGAAATCATTCTGTTTCTTCATATTCTCAGTCGAAAAGAAACACTTGCCTGAGAGGGAACCTTGAGTGCCATATTGAGGGTGCTGGTGGTTGTCTTTGTTTGCAAATAAGTTCACAGATGAACGATCATATAATGCAAAGATCTGATGTAGGACACTGACTTAACCTACTCACTTGTTGAGACTTGTGACACTGATTTCTTGACCTGCTGATACCATCTACTATGACATTTTCTGTCCCTGGAACAGCTACTACTGTGTTCTTTCTACACATGCAATAGTCCCACAGAATCATGATAAGACAATGAATGGTACTTGAGTGCTCTCCCCTTACTTGTTTAAATGAAACACTACCATGGTGGTAGTGGTGGTCATTTGGATGTGGTGACCTCAACGAAAGCTCTTACCATGTCAAGAAGTTCCAAGACACTATGATTTTCCCTCAGACAGACATGGTCCCCTTGATAGAATGAAATCTGTGTTGGCTCCACATCCTACAATAGTTAACACCTTAGATCCAATATAGGTTCTCAATTTTCCTTGATGTCAGAGGAAACAGACGACAGTTACTTCCATGATTGTCTTGCAACCTCTAATAAAGCTTGTAGAAAGGGAATTAGCACTGGATGCAAGGACTGCAATTTGACCTTATGAAATATAGGATCAGATATGAGCATAGTAGATTGTTAAAGATCCAGTCCCAAGGCATTTACCAAACTTATAAACTGGCCTGCATAAGGACACATATCCTTTAATGTAGAAAATGGATTTTGATCTTCCACATAAGGGTCCAATGATGAACTGGATCATGGAGTGGCAGAAGACAAGTGTGAACTAGGAGTCATCCAAAGGAGAGGAGGTGGAAAGGGCAGAAGAGTATGATAGCCTTAAGGCATGGTGTTAAGAACGCAGAGATGGTGGTAATTATATCTGTATCACTCTTGATTATATACGCACACATCATGGCATCAGTGTATGTGTGCATATAATTTGATTGGTGCTGATCACTGTCTAGAGAATGATCCAAATCTACAGGTGGGTCACACAGCCAGTTTGCAGAGCAATGTTCTCTCCAGGGTTATCTATCCCTAGGAAAAGAAGAAGCATTATGTTGGATGGACAAGGTCTATTCACTGCAGGGCCTAGAAACCCTCTGATCAGTGACAGATAAGCTATCAGAGAACAGCAGCAGTGACTTGGTGTTGCAAAGTGAAAATGAACTGAAGAGGAAAGTGTGAAGGTCAAAGATCAATCAACTGCTTCCTCTTCTGAGTACAAACCTAAACACTGTACATCATATGAGTTCTATCTCAGGAGGAGTAACAAGATCTTCAAGGGAAAAAAAAGGCAAAGAAGAGACCATAAGGTAATAAACAAAGGTCACTCAGGTCATGCACAGAAGTTCCTATGATGCAACCACTACTGTGGATGAAAGGGACCTGAGATTTGAATAGGAACTGTATGGAGCATGCCTGTGCGGGGAAGAGAGGCTACTGCCAAAAGAGTACAGTACTTAGCTCTAGAGGTTTCTGAGGTTGGGTTGCATAGGCATAGATTTACACCTATGTGTGAGTTGGTGAGGCCACAAAGAAGAATGTGTGGCCCTCAAAGCCTTTCTGGAAGTTCCCCAAGCGCCCCCCCCCCCCCCCCCGCCAAATTCCCAGGCAAATGTGAGGGGCAATCATTTTGCCTGAAAACAGCCTCCAAACACAGTTATTTCACCTACCAAGAACTATAACTTTCCAAAATCCTTTAAAATGTTAAAACTAAGTCAGATAATATGAAAAGTGATCGCTAGAAGTAACACTGCATGCATCCCACAGGATAGTGGAGGTAGGGGTGAAAAATGGTATTTACATCCTGTGCAGTTGTTCTACCCAATCTAATGTGAAGCATATTACTCACCAGGAGAAAAACGTATTTCTGAAATAACATCCTTCCTGTGATGAAAAGAAACAAGATCCTCCAGAGTGTCTGAATTTACTATTAAGAAACTTCCATCATTGAGACCTACTGCCAATGCCTTTCCATCAGGAGAAAAACAGCAACATCTCCCACCTAGCAAAAAAAATGAACACATTTTGATTTTCACCAGATGGCTGAAGATTTTGCTGGTACAGTAGTTATTATAAAGTATCACTTTCAAGTATCATTTAGCTACATTTAAGCCATAGTTTTCACAAATATGATTACAGTAACCAATATAAAGAAATTGCCATTATAAAAATGGGATCATTATTATCTCCATGCTGCAGATGAATAGTCAGAGAAGGCAGCTATCTAAAAATGTCTTTGAATCATTTGCTCCTAAACTTCGTGCTGACTGACTTCTTTTTTTTTTTTAATCAAATGTACATACTGCTTCAGCTCTAGGAGAGGTATGCAGACAAACAAACTTGCTCCATCCTCAATATGACATCCTTTCAAATATTTAAACATGGCTATCAAGTCACCCCTTAACCTTCTCTTCTCCAGGATAAATATATCCAACTACCTAAGGTGCTCCTTATCTGTCATGGCCAGCCAAGAGATGGAGTCGGAGGATGAGGAGAAGGACATGGCTCCTCAGGAGCAAGAGGAATTGGAGGCTAGACCAGGTCCCAGTTCTGCTCTACCAGACCCCAGCCCTGACATTTTAGCCCCAGGAGTGGAAGCTCGGCCAGGCTCTAGTACTGTGGAGCTCCCTTCAGAGGCTCAGCAGCTGAGTGTGGTTTCAAAGGAAGAATCCAGCTTGGAGGTTCCCTCCTTTAAGGAAAGGAGGGCTGAGAGTGCTTGCGTACATCGGTCCTGCAGGCTTGCAGAAAAGCATGCTGCTAACAAGGCACAGCTGACAACAGGGAGAGTGTCTCTTACTTAATCACCTGTGGGACGCCATCCCTTTGCCAGAACGTATTGAAAGTCTCTTGGTGTGACCGTGTGCTGGCTTCGTGTCTCTTGAACTCTGGTTTGCCTTGACCTTGGAACGACTTGGACTTCTGTTGCTTTCTCCTTGCCCTGACCTCGGACTGGACTGACTTCTGTGACTTCTCCAACCCTGACCTCAGCTCTGGCTTTTGGATATTTCTTGTGAACAAGATTTAGGTTTGTGGAATTGCCTTATCAGCTTTGTCGGTGTGTGCTGGCCACAGTCCAGGACATTATCTGACACAGTTTCTAGACCTTTCACCATTTTGGGTGCCCTCCTCTGGATATGTTCCAGTTTGTCCATATCCTTTTTGAATTGTGGTGCCCAGACCTGAACACAATACAGTTGGGCCTTCTTATCCACAGGGGTTCCATTCCACACACACACACACACCCTGCCTCCCCATGGATGCCAAAAACGAAGGGACCTCAAGTCCTGTTGGTTTTAATGGAGGCACATCCATGTGCATGCATCACCATTGGAGTGAATGGGGCAGGGCCACCCACGGATGTTCAAATCCATGGATGGCAAGCTTGTGATTGCTGCAGGCCCACTGTATTTCAGGTGAGGTCTGACCAAAGCAGAACAGAGTGGTATTATTTCTTCCCTTGATCTAGACATTATACTCCTATTAATACAGCCTAGAACTGAATTATATATACAGTCACCCCTTCGTTTTTGTGGCGGATCCATTCCAGTATATTCAAGCCCCATTGGCTTGAATGGCAGCACATAGGTGCGCACCGCATTTTGTCCCTCTCCATCTGCCGCCCACGAATGTGCAAGGGACGCAGACTCCAAGTCCGGAAAAACAGAGGGGCGACTGTAACTCTATAGAATAGAATTATAAATAAATACAACCTTCTTGTCCTGCATCATATTTTTAGCATTACCCGATAAAAGTATTTCTGATCATCTGGTTGCTATTCTTGAAGAAGACAGATAAATCTGAATGTTTTCAAAACTGGATTCTATTAATCCCTCTTTTGAGGAAAACCCTTCAATTTGCATTTCTATTTAGAAACCTCATTTCTGTATTACATTTTGTTCAGTTTAAGTTTTCTTAATATTTTTCTGTTTGAAGACTTGACAAACTAATTTATTCTTAGCTCATTTAGCTAAGCAAACAGCAAAATGTAGATAAGATTTGGTGAAAGAAAAATATTCTTACCTTTCTTTAGTTTTCGAACAGCTAACATGCAGTGGCTTGGGGACAGATCCCATATTCTTAAGGTTTTATCATCACTTACAGTGGCACAAATAGGTAAATGAGGATGAGTCGCTAAACCCCAAACTTCTCCTTCCATATGACCCTGAAAAACATTAATTTTATATCACTAATAGATATATTACAAAGAGGAATAAAGAACTGATTTTTAAAAATTAGAAAGGAAGAAGACAACTTCTCCAAGTCATATTGGAAATGATTACAAGTGATATCCTGTTGCACAAGCATACTTGTGCTTATACAGTTTTTTTCCTTCCTCTCATCTCCTCTGAAGCCCTTATTGCCCCTCTCACAACTGTGCTATAAAGTTCCTTCACCCTCTTGAAGATTTAGGAGAGTGCATAGGGCTCGGAGGGGACAGAAAGATGTTCTACTGCCAGATTTTGTTCCAATCAGAGGGAGAAATTAATTGACACTACCCTTTGTATATGAGGACAGTAGATTACTGTATGGTATTGATGCACAAACAAGTACAGTATGTGTGAATAGCAAGAGAAATGAAAAACATACGATGAGGAGGTGACAAGTTCAGTTTTAATTATGGGTGTTGGGGTTCAAAGGCAGGAGGAAAGATGTGGTCTAAAGCCAAGATGAGTTGAAAAGCATATTAATGGTGGATGTGGTTATTGAAATGTATTGTGATCCTGGCTGGGAACGGAGAAAGGAGATGTGATAAACTGGCCAAGACAGTCCTCATGATGCTGGGGTGTGTATAATATGTGTAGTTTCCCCAGAAATCATTGTCCCTGTTCAATCCACTGCAAAGGGACTGGAAGTTGTGGATATAGCCCAATTTTGCTGTTTCTCTTTAATCTTCCTTTGCAGGCTTTTGTTGGTGTTGCTGTTCAAGGACTGCTTTCTGAGGTCTGAGATAGAATGCCTAGGAAGACTGAAGTGCTCTAAAACTGGTTTTTGTGTACAGTAGAGTCTTGATTATCCAACATAAACTTGACCAGCTGATAGTTGGATAACCGAAAATGTTGGATAATCTGGAAGGTCCAAGAAAAGCCTTGAAATCACTACCATGTTTTCCCAAAAATAAGACAGTCTCTTATACTAATTTTTGCTCCCAAAGATGTGCTAGATCTTATTTTTAGGGGATGTCTTATTTTTCCATGAAGAATTCACATTTATTGTTGGAAAAAAGAACATTTACTATATACTATATACTGGTATATATTTATATACAAAAACTTTGCTAGGTCTTACTTTTGGGGGAGGCCTTATATTTAGCAGTTCAGCAAAACCTCTACTAGGTCTTATTTTCTGGGAATGTCTTATTTTGGGGGAAACATGGTATGAATTGCAAATGTATTGAAGTTTTATTGCAATAACAGTAAAAGTAAATGTAAAGAAGTCACTGATCAACATTGTGATGCACAGTAGAAACAGTTCAGTCCTCTGAAAATTTAAAGAAAACACAGAAAATTTAAAGAAATCACAGCAGCTGCAACGTTGGATAATCCGGAATGTTGGATAACTGAAGGTTGGATAATCGAGACTCTACTGTATTCCCATTTTTAATGTTTGATTTACATCCATTTATCTTCTGGCACAGAGACTGGTCTGTCTGCCCAATGTAGAGAGCTGAAGGGCACTGCTAACAGAGCATGGCATAGATCACATTAGAGGATGAGCATGTGCAGAGGACACACAGCCCCAAGACACTCATTCTGGCTTCAAGATCTTTGGAGTTGGGCTTCATGTGGCCTGCAGGCTACACTGTCTCCATCACTGCACAAAAAATGGTGTAGGAATGGAGACAGTGTACAAAGTTGTCTCCACTGTATACAATTTTCTCTTCAGAACACTGGTCCTATGTGCTAGTGACAGAACCTAGCTATGCAGAGCATTGATTGGCTAGCAATTACAACACAAACCCATATTCTTCCCATTCTTAACAGTTTGACTGCTCTTTATAATAGAGCTTTTTTTTTTCTTTTTTTAATATGAGCATTTGATGATATGAGGGGAAAAACAAGAGAGATGATGGAATCAGCATCTGAACTATTGATGAGGTAGGGATGAAACAGATGGCCCTGAAGGAGTTTTGACGAAGAGGTAGAGCCGAAACACCACACTGCAGTCCCAAACCAGCTTTCTGCCAGCGCAAAAAGACGTGTCAATTTTTGCGTGATATGCCTGCTTTGTGGCAATCCTGCAGCATGGGGCATGTAAATGCTGCATCGCCAGAGTGTGGCAAAGCCACCCCTGGGTGGTAGGGCAGGCGGCATGATACTGGCTTCAGAGTGGTGTCAGAGAATGCAGGGTCTAAGCACTGCACTCTGATGCCACCCCCCAGGCTGGGCCTCCGCGGCTGAGGCGAAAGGAAGGCCCGATCCGCCGGATCGGGCCTTCCTTTTGGTAGTCCGTCCCTTGTCCCCCGAAGCCTGGCCTCGGAGGAAAAGGGGTGGGAGTCCGTCCCTTGTCCCCCGAAGCCTGGCCTCGGAGGAAAAGGGATGGGAGTCCGTCCCTTGTCCCCCGAAGCCTGGCCTCGGAGGAAAAGGGATGGGAGTCCGTCCCTTGTCCTCTGAAGCCTGGCCTCGGAGGAAAAGGGGTGGGAGTCTGTCCCTTTTCATCCGAAGCCTGGCCTCGGAGGAAAAGGGACGTCCCTTTTTTTCGGATCCCGGGGGATCCTTCGGATCCCGGGGGATAATTTTTGGTCCCGCCGGTTTCGGATCCCGGGGTTTTCTTAACCTGGGGGATTCGTATCCCGGGGGACCACTGTAATGGGTTGAATGGGGGTCAGTTAATTAGAAATGAATCCAAATATGATGAGGAATCTTTAAGTTGGTAGTTGCTGGTCTTGGAATTAGGTATCTTATGTATTTCCCTAAAAGAGAGATGTATACTGTAGATATTCCTTGATTTGGCTCAGTCACTGGAACTCTAGTTGACTTCAATAGCACTGATTGTCTCTACTCAGCTTTTTTCAGCTATGGCTGTTCCTGAAAAAATATATCGAGCTATAGTTTAGCCACTATAATAACCTTTGCATGGACTTGGCCTTGATGATGATGATGCAGGAATTACAAAAGTTGTAAAATGTGGCTGTCAACACGGTGACATGAACCGCCATCATGGTCATATGACACAAATCCTACAAGAATTACTGTACATTGGAAGGACTTTTGCCAAGATGCTAACATTGACCTACAAAGCTCTAAATGACGCACTGACTGAATGCTTTGGGTTTCAAGTAACCAAAGACATGCTTCCCCAGCCTGCTCATCATATTTATTTAATTCATTGGGATTTTACACACACTGATGTTGATACATTCTTCCACAAACGTAGACTAAAATATTACTCATTACTCTCAGTAAAATTAGAAGCTTATGGCTGTTTATATTTACCTGAACCAACAAAGTTACTGGTCCACTTTTGTCAACTTCTAGTATTTCACCATTTTTTGTACCCACTAAAATATGACCATGTCCTAATGATATGGCACGTATAGAAGGATTATCTTCTAAAAGGAGTCCTAAATGGGAAGAAAACACATATAAGAATTCAGTTTTGGGAGAACTTATGTTATATTTCAAAGTAAAGCTATAAATATATAGAAATAAGTTACTTTTTTAAAATGTCAAACATAATCTGGCATTAATAAAAGGCAAAGATATTTCTGTTTCTCTTTTAGGTTTTTGGTTTGTGCTAACAGTAAGTAATACAATGTGAACTTACTAAGGATAAGTCCTAGAAAAATCAATGTGGCTAATTTCTAAGTTAGCAGAAATGGAATTGCTCTATTAATGGGCATACCGTATATACTCGACTATAAGCCGATCTCATGTATTAGCCACATTGATTTTTCTATGGATTTTCATATGACCCGTGGATAAGTCGAGAGTAAGACTTAGGGTCATGTAACAAAGGGTCTAAAGGATGAAACAGAGGAAGACAATGCCAAAGAATTTACAAAACTGCAGGAGGCATAACTGTTTGTGTTCACACTGAAGAATGGACGGACGAAAGAATAGAGAAGGGTCAGTGCTTCAAGAACAGGTTACACTTTTGCCCTTCATCAGGGGATGGTTTCTATTTTTATGAGAGTTAAAAGTATATTACTTAATCTTGACCTGTGGATAAATCGACTCAGATTTTTTGGGTCAATTTTTTGACTAAAATTTCTAGACTTATACATGAGTATATACAGTAATCTATTTTTAATTTTTTTTCTAGATAGTGATTGCAAAGAAGTTAGTACTTACCATAAATGCACATTCTTGAATGACCAAAGAAGCAATCCATCCATTATGTGTTATTCTCATTGTTGCAGCAAACTGAAGAAGGAATTCCAAAGTACTTTTTCAGTTGTTAATCCTTAACCTTCCCTCTTCCTTGGTCAGTTTTGTTAAATAGCCTTGCTCACATAGCATTTTTTCTTTTTCAAGGAAAAAACTTATAAATCAGTCAGAAAGACAGAAAAGAAAGTAAAGTACAGTGGTCCCCCGGTTTACGAATCTCCCGGGTTGCGAAAACCCCGGGATCCGAAAGCCATGGGACCGCTAACATATCCCCCGGGATCTGAAAGATCCCCCGGGATATGAATTAAAAAAACCGCGTTTAAATGCTCAATATGATTGGGGCTCTTTAAACGAAGGGAGAGGGAACCCCAATCCATATATGGAAGTCAACTATCCATATATGGATTGGGGGTTCCCCCTCCCATTTAAAGAGCCCCATGTAGAATGTGCATAAGCTGTCAAATTGTAAAAATAATAATAAAAATTTAGAAGTGCCCGATGAAGCACTCCTGCTGCAAAAACTATTAAGCAGCAGCAGATTAAAGCCAGTGGTTGCAGGGACAGGAGGCATGATCCTCCCCCTGGCCTTTACCCCTCACCTGAACTTGACCCGATCAGGATCGGAGCCAAGTTCACATTCGATTGAACCAGTTTTTCCGAAAAGAAACGGTAAATTCCCCACTTTCGGAAAAACTGGGTTTGCCCCGCATCGGGTGTGCAAGATCCGGATTCCCTAGTGAAAAAACCAGCGCCAGTATGAACTTCACGATTTTAATCCGGGTTACAAACCAGTTTATATGGTAGTCTGAATGGCCTCTTATTTATTTATTTAGAATACCTGTATTTGTATAAACGTACATAGTGAGATAGCTGAGACCCACATTTAAACTCCAAAATCATTATGTTTCATATACACCTTATACACATAGTCTGAAGGTAATTTTATACAATATTTTAAATAATTTTGTGCATGAAACAAAGTCTGTGTACGTTGGACCATCAAAAAGCAAATGTGTCACTATCTCAGAGGAAAAACAGATGGGGCAAAAGGAGTGGCCAGAAGCCACTCCTGCCCTGATTGCCCCGGGACCACATGCCGTGGCCTGCTGCCAGTCTCAAATGGACTGCAGCAAGAAGCAGAAAAGATGCACTCCTTTTTGGGCCATCTAGCCACATGGAAGCTGGCTTTTTAAGCCCGTTTCAATAGCACTAGCATGCACATTTCTATACCACTTATAAGTGCACTTAAACACTCCCTAAGCAGTTTATGATGTGTGAGCTAATTGCCCCTAACAAGCTGGGTACTCACTTTAGCAATCTATGGAAGAATGCAAGGCTGAGTGGACTCTAGGGCCCTGTCCAGGATCAAAATTGCAACTTTGTGGCTGTGAATGGCTGTGGTACCAGCATTTAACCACTGCGCCACCAGGGCTCCTTCACCCATGAAAAAGTGTTGGAGCATGTTAGATTTCAGAATTCAGGATAAGGGAGAATCAACCTGTGTTAATATTGTTATTGCAGCCACTGGGTTAGGATTAATTGCTCCTCCAGTTAACCAAGAATTCCCCACTTTCGGAAAAACTGGGTTTGCCCCGCATCGGGTGTGCAAGATCCGGATTCCCTAGTGAAAAAACCAGCGCCAGTATGAACTTCACGATTTTAATCCGGGTTACAAACCAGTTTATATGGTAGTCTGAATGGCCTCTTATTTATTTATTTAGAATACCTGTATTTGTATAAACGTACATAGTGAGATAGCTGAGACCCACATTTAAACTCCAAAATCATTATGTTTCATATACACCTTATACACATAGTCTGAAGGTAATTTTATACAATATTTTAAATAATTTTGTGCATGAAACAAAGTCTGTGTACGTTGGACCATCAAAAAGCAAATGTGTCACTATCTCAGAGGAAAAACAGATGGGGCAAAAGGAGTGGCCAGAAGCCACTCCTGCCCTGATTGCCCCGGGACCACATGCCGTGGCCTGCTGCCAGTCTCAAATGGACTGCAGCAAGAAGCAGAAAAGATGCACTCCTTTTTGGGCCATCTAGCCACATGGAAGCTGGCTTTTTAAGCCCGTTTCAATAGCACTAGCATGCACATTTCTATACCACTTATAAGTGCACTTAAACACTCCCTAAGCAGTTTATGATGTGTGAGCTAATTGCCCCTAACAAGCTGGGTACTCACTTTAGCAATCTATGGAAGAATGCAAGGCTGAGTGGACTCTAGGGCCCTGTCCAGGATCAAAATTGCAACTTTGTGGCTGTGAATGGCTGTGGTACCAGCATTTAACCACTGCGCCACCAGGGCTCCTTCACCCATGAAAAAGTGTTGGAGCATGTTAGATTTCAGAATTCAGGATAAGGGAGAATCAACCTGTGTTAATATTGTTATTGCAGCCACTGGGTTAGGATTAATTGCTCCTCCAGTTAACCAAGAATTCCCCACTTTCGGAAAAACTGGGTTTGCCCCGCATCGGGTGTGCAAGATCCGGATTCCCTAGTGAAAAAACCAGCGCCAGTATGAACTTCACGATTTTAATCCGGGTTACAAACCAGTTTATATGGTAGTCTGAATGGCCTCTTATTTATTTATTTAGAATACCTGTATTTGTATAAACGTACATAGTGAGATAGCTGAGACCCACATTTAAACTCCAAAATCATTATGTTTCATATACACCTTATACACATAGTCTGAAGGTAATTTTATACAATATTTTAAATAATTTTGTGCATGAAACAAAGTCTGTGTACGTTGGACCATCAAAAAGCAAATGTGTCACTATCTCAGAGGAAAAACAGATGGGGCAAAAGGAGTGGCCAGAAGCCACTCCTGCCCTGATTGCCCCGGGACCACATGCCGTGGCCTGCTGCCAGTCTCAAATGGACTGCAGCAAGAAGCAGAAAAGATGCACTCCTTTTTGGGCCATCTAGCCACATGGAAGCTGGCTTTTTAAGCCCGTTTCAATAGCACTAGCATGCACATTTCTATACCACTTATAAGTGCACTTAAACACTCCCTAAGCAGTTTATGATGTGTGAGCTAATTGCCCCTAACAAGCTGGGTACTCACTTTAGCAATCTATGGAAGAATGCAAGGCTGAGTGGACTCTAGGGCCCTGTCCAGGATCAAAATTGCAACTTTGTGGCTGTGAATGGCTGTGGTACCAGCATTTAACCACTGCGCCACCAGGGCTCCTTCACCCATGAAAAAGTGTTGGAGCATGTTAGATTTCAGAATTCAGGATAAGGGAGAATCAACCTGTGTTAATATTGTTATTGCAGCCACTGGGTTAGGATTAATTGCTCCTCCAGTTAACCAAGAATGATCATTCATGGTAAGTACCAACCTCTCACTGCCTGGATGGCTGTAGGAAAATCCATATCTATGTGAGCTATTCCCAGGTCTCAGTCTTCATAGGATGTCATTTTTATCTCAGTGAATGCGCTCATACATTCCAAAGTCTTGAACAGTCAAAACATAGATGAGAGTATATGCCCTCAACCTTGAAATGATCTATTCTGTTGCTTTATTTTGGGGTAAAAATTTTGTTTTAATTTTGGGGTAATAAAGTATAAACAATGCTTTTGTATAGCAAATTGGTTAGTCCTTGTCATGTACATTTTAACTGCTCTCCTTACATCTAGGCTGTGCCATACCTCCCTCTTCACCAAACAACTCATACTCCTTCCTCATTTCTTTTAAACATGAGGCACAACTAAAACAAACTCCATAGTAACAGTAAATAGAGAATACACAATTAACAACTCACTGACACCCACAATTTAACAATCACCAATCTGTATATTGGGTTGGCAAAACTGCGTAGTTGGCCAGTCCAACATAACCTTATTTACACTAAGGTGAAGCCTTATAGACAACTAGATGATACCAGGTTGTACTCTCACTACTGCCTGGTCTTACAGCTGCCACTCTCACTGCCAACTGGTTTATTGGTATTATGGTGCATAATAGCCAGTCAAGTAAAATTCTTATAATGCACCAATGCTTCCAATAAGTCTCTCTCACCCCTCTAGCTTGAACCTCCATCTTAGTCTCTCTTAATTTTATGCCCCTTGGACACCATTCAGACACTAAATAGGCAACAAACAGGCAAAGCCCTTTGGCACCACCCTTTGGCTGATGCTTTAGGTTTCTGCTTATGATATAGTCTTGTGGCTACACTTCTCCAAAGATAGATGGTGCTTGCTAAGAGCAGGAGGGCTAGTCCCACAAGTAAGACTGTTCTTCTTACCAACATGCTTGCTGGTGATATAGCCTCTACAAAGAAAGCTAGCACCTGTTAAGAGCAAGACAGCTAATTCCACAGAAAGACATTAAACAAACACGCCTTGCTTTGTTCCATTCCTCTGAAAGAATCACACATGCTTTCCTTGCATCTGTTTGCATCTCTACAAGTGCCAAAGCTGTTTTTGAGTCCAGGTTACTCTTTCTGAAGTTTATAATTAATTTATGTTTCTGTAATCATTGAACGGTTTCTTCTGATTCTTTCTTGGCTTTGATTCTGCATCCAGCTTTCAACAGAATATTGTCCAAATAAGGATACAGGTGTATCTCTCTTTGTTTCAAATGCACAACAATAGAGACAACACCTTGGTGAAGACTCTGAGTGCAGAAGCCAGACCAAAGGAGAGTTCTCAACTGACAGTGGATGCGTTTGTAATAGAATCTTAAGTATTTCCTGCAACCTTTGGCCAAAGGAATATGCAGTAAAATTCCAAGATCTATAGAAGCTGTCTTCTCATTCTATTATAAATTTTCCAAGAAGGTTTGCAAGGTCTACATCCTTAAACTGGGATATTTCATGAACCTATTGAGGAACTTCATGTCCAGCATCAGCCTCTGTCCCCCACTGTTTGGGTATAATAAAAAATGAATAATTTCCAGAAAATCTCTGTGATTTTGGCACTTCCTCTATCGCTCCAATTTGCAGCAAATGCAAAATTACTTGTGACTGATTTCACTTTCAATTTTGTTTCTTGGCAGCAGTGAGGAATTTGACATTATGAAGGGGAAATTGCATAGCTTTCCAGAACAAACCATGCTTCTGATGTTTTCTATATTTAATTATAAAGAAGATATGAAATAAAAAACAGAAACAAAATGCTACACTAGGAGATTTCAATACAATGTTTGGAAACCTGTGTGTGGGGTGAACTAGTGCGGTTAAATAAAAAACAGAAACAAAATGCTGCACTAGGAGATTTCAATATAATGATTCGAAAACATGTGTGTGGTGTGAACTAGTGGAGTTTAAGGAGGAGAATTAAAAAAAAGGGGGGGGGGGGCTGTGGAATTCCAGTCCAGAGATTTTAGGGCTAAGGATTAAAATTAACATCCAGATGTTAGAGATTTCTGTACACTGATCTAGGAGATCTATGCATAGCATGGACTGCTGAGGAAGAGGAGGAGATATTCCATCCCAAATGTTTTGGAGTTACCATGAATTGGAGTTAATATCCCACTATTAGTACACAGGTTTTGGACACCTCTGCCTGACACAGACATAGCTTTTTACATCACTTTCTCTTTGTCCTGTGGCATACAGATATCTTCCAGAACAGGTACAAGACAGAGAAATGGGGAGGAGGAGGAGGAGGAGGAGGCAGGAAAGGACAGGTGTAGCACAAAATATTTCAAAAATTATTGAGGTCAGTAGAAACCATAAAGGTAAAATGATGAGAATCATGCTATCATCTCTGCCCACTCCCCCTCCACATAGATGATATCTAGGCAGATGTATCACAAATCAGTGTACTGAGAACCCTAACATCTATGTCAACCCTAAAATCTTTGGAGGATTAACAGTATGTGTTAATCCTAATACTTCTGGGGGGAAATTTTTCCTTATTCCTCTCCGCACTAGTCCACGCCAGGCAGAGGTTTTCCAAATAACTGCACTAATAGTGGGATATTTACTCCAATCTGTGTTTCACAGAAAAATGTGTTTCAAAGAAAGCTGCACATCTTTTTTCTTTTTCAAGAAGATGCTGCTTCAGCTGTGAGGGAAAATTGTGTGACTGCTCTATTTGTTTCTTCTTCATGTTTTGTGATCTGCTGAATGTAATCAAAGAAACAGTAATTGAGGTCACTTTGTCCTTTCTTGTCTTCACATTTTATCAGGTGGCAATTATGTTTCAATTTTGCTAGTATCTGATTTTTGTGTCTTTCTCTTTTTCTTTGTAAATTCTCTATTAAGTGCTCCCATACTAAACTGCAGTTATGTAATATGTAAGAACAGATATAAAATAGTAAAATAGTAGAACAGGAAAACAGAAATGAAACCTTGACTGCTTGGCAAGTTAGAATTTGAATAACTGACCAAGGAGGAAATATTAACAACTGAAAAAGAACCTTAAGACTCTTGCCTCGATATGCTGCCATTAGAGCAATAATTGATATATATGTGGATTGCTCCTCCAGCCATCCAGAGAACACACTGTTTTGGGCTGAAATATGAGATCTATTTTAGCACCTGTTCTCAATCTTATGAAAAGATCCACCTTGAAACCAAATGCATTTAGAACAGCAATTTAAACAAAGGCTCAATAAATTCAACAGAATTTCAGATAATTTATTTTAGCACTTTTGTCTGATTTATGTGCCCAGGTTTAACAAAATATTTAATATCGCAATGTGTTTTTTTCCTAAAATTTAAGATCTTAGAGTCCCTTACAGAAAACCTATGCTACATGTCAGTATCACATGAAATATTCAGGCAGCACACATAAGAAATTGTAAGATACAAGCAATAAGTAGCAAATAATTGATTAACTGTTTTAAAAGTGAAAAAGTTCTTTGTATCCTTTAGTCATGTTCTAACCGTTGATCTGTTCTGCTCCCTGAGTCTTGAACCTTGAGAAGAACCTGGGAACTTGGTTGTTTGCTGGGGATGCAAATAGATTGACTAGAGGAATCCGGAATCTTTGAGTTATGAGCCTGAACGTCTCCAAATGGAGATGCCACTCTGCTTGGTTTATGTCTGACCTGCTCAACCAATCGGCCTTTGTGTTTAGGTCTCCTTTTATGTGTTCTGCCTTGATGGACAAGAGGTTGGCTTCTGCCCATTGTAGGAGGAAGGATGTTTCCTTCATTAGGGACAATGATCTGGCCCCTCCTTGTCGATTTAGATGTGCTTTTGTTGTCATGTTGTCTGTGTGCATCAGAATTGATTTGTTTTTTATGTGTCGTGAGGAGGCCAGGAGCGCCAGTCTTAAAGCCCTCAGTTTGAGCCAATTTATGCTGTGGGACTTTTCGCTTTGGTTCCATCGCCCCTGAGCAGAATGATTGTCTAAGATGGCCCCCCAGCCCCTCAGGCTGGCATCGGTTATGATCAGAATAGGGGAGGGGAGTAGGAATGAGAGGCCCTGACGAATATGGTGAGATGTCAACCAGGTTAGAGAATGTCTGACTCTGTGGGGAATTGGGATGTTTGTGAATTAGATGAGCAATCAACTTCTTGTAACTCTCGGGAGTGGAAGCAGGCCCAAGGGACACACTGAGGTGCTGCAATCATTAAACCCTGTAGTATTCCCAGTAGAAGGAGATCTGTTGGTGGTTTTTTGTTTACCAACCTGACAGTATCTTGAATGGTCTTGATCCTGTCTGGCAAGAGAAACAACATGTTGTTTGTGGTGTCTATGATGACTCCAAGGTGTTGGATGCTTTGAGAAAGGGTAAGGTGACTCTTTGAAATATTTACCTGAAAACCATGGCAATGTAAAGATGCTAGAATGAAGTTGACATCTTTCTTTCCTTGATCCGGAGAAGGTGAAGCAATAAGGATGCCATCCAAATATGGAAAGACATGAAGACCCTGAAGACACCAATATGCCATCAGAACTATCGTGATCTTGGTGAATATCCTTAGAGCTGATGAAAGGTCAAAGGGAAACTCCTTGTATTGAAGATGTCTGTTGTTGTAGCAAAAACGTAGAAATCTGCGGTGATCCTGGAGAACCAGGATATGTAAATTAGCTTCCGTTAGATCCAGTGAAGCCAGATAATTGCCTTTCCGCAGAGACTCTTATGGTTTTGAGCATTTCCATTCAGAAGCGCCACTTTGTCACAAGTTTGCTGACTCTTTTGAGATTGAGGACTGCTCTCCAAGATTTGTCTCTTTTGGGCACGATGAACAAATTGGAGTAGGATCCGCTCAAGATTTGAGAAAAAGAAACGGATTCTACTGCAGCAATCTGGATCAGATAGTCAATTGCTTCCATCATTAACTGATGTTTGTGTGGCCTGCAAGACCTGGGAGAGACGATGAAGTGATTCCTTGGGAGACGGATAAACTCTATCTGGCAGCCAGAAGACAGAGTGGAAGGACCCATCCGTCTGAGGTAGTTTGAGACCACGTCTGAGAGAAAAGCTGTAGTCTGCCTCCCACCCTGGGGTCTTGATAGTCATGCAGATGAATTATGTTGTTTCTCAGATGAATTGGAGTTATTGGACTGTCCTGCGTTGTTTGATCTTCCAAACAATTTGCTGTATTGAGATTTAGATGAAGGTCTCTGCTCAGACCACTCTTGTCCACCACCTCTGCCCCCTCTCCCACAGGAGGGATGAAATGAATGAAGGGAAGGTTGTCCCTGATGGGAAGATTTCTTGACATCCCAGCGTGGTGCGGAAGGAAGGACCTTTTTCTTATCTTTGGTCTCAATAAGGACTGAGTCTAAGGCTTTGCCAAAAAAGCTTAACACCTCTAAGGGAGCCAGGGTTAAATTTTGTTTTGATCTGGAGTCAACCTGCCAACTTTTGAGCCAAAAATTCTTCTGACCGGGATAGAAGCTACCTGGGCACGAGCACTGAATTGAATAACATCAAGGGAAGAGTCTGCAGCAAAGACCAAGACCTTCAACAACTTATTAATTCCCTGGTGTAGCCTGGTATTGCCCTGAGGAACCTCCAACAAGAGATCCTTGTCCCAGATGTGAGCAGCCCTGTTCAGAACAGAGGTAGAGGTGGCAGCCCTGATGGCAATGGAGGAGGCTTCGAAGGACCTTTTGAGAGCTGAATCAGCCCTTTTATCCTCAGGCACCTTAAGGGAATCCTCTCCATATTTACAATAAATGGCTGAGGTAACTAGAGATGAAAGAAGAGCATATACAAGAGGAATCTGTAGTTTGGACATTATGGATTGAGGGAGAGAGTAAAACTTCTTAACCGAACTAGGATTGGGTCTGACAGATGCAGGCTTAGTCCATTCATTTCTAATCACTCTCATGAACTCAGATGGGAAGGGCACCTGCTCCTCAGCTAGGGTGGGTACAGGAAAGGAATATTTTTGCCCTTGGGGAGGTCAGTATCCTCTTGTTGAGGAGTCTGTGGTTTTGTATCTAATTCCAAGACTCTAATGGCTTTTCTCAATGATATAGAAAAATCATCAGCACAGAAAAGTCTGGATGAGGAGGATGAAAGGGGATCTGTCACTTGTCAGTGACAAGTGACAGTCAGTCACATCATCAGATCACTCTCCTTCCTCTGCTTCAGAGGCAGAAATGGACTGGGACCTAGATGGGGCATCTTCCTCAGAATATCTGGCTGCACTCTGGAGTTTTGATTTTTTGGATTTGTATGGCTTGACTCTAGAGGGCGTTCTGCACTTATGCTTAAGGCTAGAATGAGAGCCAACAACTGCTGAATCATGGCTCCTCCCCTTTTTAGTTTTACTTTTGTTTTTAAATTTGCTTGCCACAGGTTTGGGTGCAAATTTGCCCCGTTCGGAAGGGGGAATTGTGTCCCTGGAAGTGGTGGAGGCAGGAGGGGAGAAGGATGAATGCCTGGCCCTGAATGCCTGGCTGTTTGAGGTGCTTGTCCTCGGATCCAGAGTCCCTGGAATGGAGGACTGCAGAGGCCTCTTTTGTGGTGCAAGCCTCCCCATTGGAGAAGGGCATGGAGGCAGAAATGGCCGCCATCAAGGAGAAGATAAGGTCGGCCAGCTCAGGTGGGAGTGGTTGAGGGGAAGCGCGGCCGTGTAGCACAGTGTTACTTATGCTTCTCAAGAACTCTTTAAGGACTGCTCTCACCCAATCCTGGGACAGACCTGCTGTGCGGTGTCCAAGCCGCAAGGTAGTCTCCTGGGCCAAGTCTCCATGAGCTCTGGAGGCCCCTGAAGCATGCCCTGAGTCCCCGGACATCGCGGAGCTGTCCATCTCCTTAGTCCCCAGTCTAGCCTGCTCCAGGGGAGAGGGAAGGAAGGGAGAAAGGAGGGAAAGGTGTTTTTTTAAGAAGTAGAGAGGAATAAGGAGAAAAAGAAAGCAAAAACGACCTGTCGGAGTGAAGGTAGGAACTAGACTGGGCAACAAAGGGGATGGATTCCCTAGGGACACGCCCACAAATCTAGGTCCTGCCTGATTGGAGCAAACAGGGGGAAACAGCCTTCATGAAGGATGGCTGCACCTTTACCATTGGAAAACCACATTTTAAACAGTGGAAAGGCAAGAAGTCTGATGCACTTACAATACTAATTGTTATTATTATAATTATTATTTCTTATCCGCCTCTCTCCATGGATCAATGTGGAGAACAGCAACAGATTATAATACAAAACATATTAGATACAAACACAGAAAATTACCTTTGGAGCCAGGAGCTAAGGCAGCTCTTTTGATGGCGTATGTTTTTAGACACCGTTCAAAGGTGTCATCCCAAAGAGCCACAATTCCATCCTTGCCTCCAGTTACAAAACCCTGAAAAAAATCGAAAATGGACACAAATAGGATTGTATTGCCAATGTTAGTACCGTATATACTCACCTATAAATTGACCTCAGGGTTGGGGGCAAAAATTATGGATTTTCATCTGACCCATCGATAAGTCGAGGGTAAAATTTATGGGCATGTAACAAAAGATCTAGAAGATGAAACAAAGGTAAACAATGCCAAAGAACTTTAAAAATTCCAGCAGGCATAACTGTTTGTGCTCAGCCTAAAGTCTGGATGGATGAGATTATAGAGAGTTGTCAGTGCTCCCAGAACAGATTATGCTCTTGCCCTTTATGAGGGGATGGCTCATTTTAAAATAAAGTACAGTACTTACATTGACCCATGTATAAGTTGACTCAGGTTTTTTGGGGTCAATTTCTAACAAAAATTTCTAGACTTATACATGAGCAAATACAGTATTTTATTTAAATATTAACCATGTTCATCTTTTGTCCTGTATCTGCAACTTTGCAGAACGCTTCTATACCGCTTGTCATTATGTATGTAAAGCCACTAAATCATTGCTGAATTCATGTGGATTATTAGTAAATATGTTTTATGTATGTGTTTTTAAAATGTGTAAATTGCCTTTTAGGGCAAGCCTTCCCAAGTAGAATTTATGAAATCTTAAAATGGCAAAACAGTTTTTAAAAAAGAGAAGGAGAAATAAAAGCAATAAATGATAAAATAAGGACGAACATTGAGTGGCTAAGACAAATGTACATTTTCAATTCATGTTGGCAGGAATAATCTTTTTGAGTGTTTTAAATTTATCTGTCTTTAAGCATTATTAACCAAGCCTATTATATCTGTTACTGTAAAAGTTAATTATACTATAGTCAAAGGTTATGCAGCCATAGGCTTGGATTCAAAGACTTAAACTAGTGAAAGCCTTTGATTTCACATTAAATGACTACTTTTTGATACTTTCAGCTGTGGAAAGGTATTCAAAGGTTAAGAAACAAACATGCTAATAATATCTGAATACTGATGGGGAAACCATTTGGTTCGAGGTGTCTGCACTATCTTTAGTTTAATTCCAATAATGAGTGGTCTCAAGTCTGGGAGATTGCTACCTATGTGACACTGTTGTCTCTTCAAATACTGTTACACTGATAAATACCGACTGACTAGTGCGGAAATCCATCTAGATTTCTTCCTCCCCTAATTTTTATACTGAATCAAACCACCATGGCAATTTGGAGGGCATCATAGGCACAGTGTTGGAGGGCAACTCATTCAATTTTTATACTTGTCTTTTCACTAGTCCCTTAAGGGGTTGTGGGGATTCAGAGGAAGTGAATCAGGGACTTGTCTCTAGAAGGAGCTAGCAGCCAGAAGCTCTCTAGACAACTATAGGCCCAGTTGACTGAGCTCGCTAACAGAGCATGGGGACAAAGGCCAGCCACTCAGCGATTCTTTACACTGGTGTTTAACAGGAGAAACCCACAGTCTTGTTTCAGTGCCTCTTTAAGACTTCTCAGTATGGACACTGAGGGACCTGCTACAGTCACCTGCAACACTTGAGGGATGTCTGTCTTCTTGCCTACAGATGTGGGGAACTTCACCTGCCCCAAGTGCAAGTTGGTAGCCCTCTTAGAAGAGAGAGTTCAGCAGTTGGAGGCCCAGGTGTCTACACTTCATCATAGAGAGCAGGAGGTTCTCCTAAACAGAATGGACTGGACAGTCTTGGACAGGAAACACACAGAGAAAGTTGCTGGGTAAGAAGAGGTCACTTCACACACAACAAAAGTAGATGGTTGGAGGAATGTCACACACAGAAGTAGGGAAACCAGGATTCGTTCTGTGAGCTTGCAGCTACAGAACTGATTTGAATCTCTCTTTGTTATCAGAGAAGATGAGTAAAAGCAGCAGGGACAAACATCGGGGACAGAGCAGGGGAGCCTGAGAGTATCACGAAAGGGAACAGCCGCTGCTAAGCCTCGGAGGAGGTGGTGGGGGACACCTTGCTGAGGGGTACAGAAGCAGTGGTTTGTGGGCCTGACAAATGTCTCGGGAGGTGTGTTGTCTCCCTGGGGCAAAGAACCGTGATGTGACAGAGAGGCTGACAAGACTTGTCAAACCTACTGACCATTACCCCTTTCTTTTGGTTCATGTGGGAACCAATGATACTGCAAGGCACAGAATATCAGAAGGGATTACGAGGCTCTGGGTAGGAAACTGAAAGAGATGGATGCACAGGTTGTCATTTCATCTCTTCTCCCAGTTGAAGGGCATGGTCCAAGAAGGGAGAAGAAAATAGCAGATGTAAACAACTGGGCACATAGATGGTGCCGCCAAGAACGGTTTGGATTCTTGGATCATTGGCTGCGGTTCCATGAGGAGGGACTTCTGGCAAGGGATGGGCTGCATCTCCCGCCAGTTAGCAAAAAAGTTTTTGCCAATAGTCTCAAAAATCAGATCAGGAGGGCTTTAAACTGAGTTGTATGGGGGAGGGAGACAGTATTCTGGAAGGCGGAAGGGATGGAGAAAATAGTCAAACTGACATAGAGGGAACAAGGCAAACAGTGCAAGGACCCAAGAGTGGGAGGCAAAAATCTTGCACAGGCAGCAAGTAAAGGGAACACATGTCTCTACACTAATGCACAGAGTATGGGAAATAAACAGGATGAACTTGAACTCCTAGCACAACAAGGGAAATATGATATAATAGGCATCACTGAAACCTGGTGGGATGAGTCTCATGATTGGAATGTAGAAATAGAGGGATATAACCTTTTTAAGAGAAACAGGCCAAACAGGAAAGGAGGAGGAATAGCATTATATGTTAGGGATATTTACACCAGTGAAGAGATCCAGGACATCAGTACTGGAGGTCAAGTGGAGAGCATCTGGATAAAAGTTAAAGTAGAAGGAAACAACAGGAATGTTATTGTGGGAGATAATTTCATTGTCCAACAGGGATCTTAACCAACAGGGAAGACCTAGTTGATGGGGTGGCAAGTGGTGGGATCCTTAGGTGGAAGTTTTAAACAGAACATGTATAAGAAATGGAAAAATGGAGAAATTACCAAAGAGGAATTCAAACAAATAGCCAGGAGGTGTAGGGATAAAGTCAGAAAAGCTAAAGCGCAGAATGAACTCAAGAGGTTAAGAACAATAAAAAGGGCAGCAAAAGGAAGAAGAAGGAAACGGTAGGGCCACTGCATGCAGAAGATGGCAAAATGCTAACAGGGGACAGAGAAAAGGCAGAATTACTCAACACCTTCTTTGCTTCAGTCTTCTCAGAAAAGGCAAAGGGTGCTCAACCCAAGGAAAATGGAGCAGAAGACAGAATAGGGGAATTTCAGCACAGAATAAGTAAAGAGATAGTACAGGAATACCTGGTTAACCTAAATGAATATAGGTCTCCAGGACCAGATGAACTTCATCCAAGGGTATTAAAAGAACTGGGAAATGTAATATCGGAATCATTGGCAATAATCTTTGAGAACTCCTGGAGAACAGGAGAAGTCCCAGCAGACTGGAGGAGGGCAAACGTTGTCCCCCATCTTCAAAATGGGAAAAAAGAGGATCCCAACAATTATCGTCCAGTTAGTCTGACATCAATTCCAGGAAAGATTCTAGAGCAGGTCTGTGAACATCTAGAAGGCAATTCCATAATCACAAAAAGTCAACATGGGTTTCAGAGAAACAGGTCATGCCAGACAAACCTGATCTCTTTTTTTGATAAAATTACCAGCTTGGTAGATGAAGGGATTGCTGTGGATATAGTATATCTTGATTTCAGTAAGGCCTTTGACAAGGTTTCCCATGACATTCTTGCAAACAAGCTTGTAAAATGTGGGCTAGACAAGGTAATTGTTACATGGATTTGTAATTGGTTGACCGGATGAACCCAATGGGTGCTCAACAATGGCATCTTTTCAACGTGGAAAGAAGTGACAAGTGGGGTCCCAAAGGGCTGTGTCCTGGGCCCAGTCCTATTAAACATCTTTATCAATGACTTGGATGACAGAATTGGAGTCACACTTGTCAAATTTGCAGATGACACCAAATTAGGAGGAGTAGCTAATACTCCAGAAGACAAGATCAAAATTCAAAGTGACCTGAATAGACTAGAAAGCTGGGCCAATGATAACAAAATGAGATTCAATGCGGAGAAATGTAAGGTTCTGCACTTAATAGTAAAAAAATGCAATGCACAGATATAGGATGGGGGAAACCTAGCTGAATGAAATTACACGTGAAAGGGATCTAGGAGTCCAAGGAGACAATAAATTGGACATGAGTCAACAGTGTGTCACGGCACCTAAAAAGGCCAATGCAATTTTAGGCTGCATCAATAGAACTATAGTGTCTAGATCCAGAGAAGTAATAGTGCCACTCTATTCTGCTTTGGTCAGGCTCCACTTGGAATACTGTGTCCAGTTCTGGGCACCACAATTCAAAAAGAATGTGGAGAAACTGGAGCGTATCCAAAGGAGGGCAACTAAGATGGTGAAGGGCCTGGAAGAAATGCCCTATGAGGAGCGACTTAGGGAGTTGGGGATGTTTAGCCTGGAGAAGAGAAGGTTAAGAGGTGATATGATAGTCCTGTTTAAATATTTGAAGGGATGTCATATTGAGGAGGGAGCAAGCTTGTTTTCTGCTGCTCCAGAGACTAGAACGCGGAACAATGGATACAAGCTGCAGAAGAAGAGATTCCACCTCAACATTAGGAGAAATTTCCTAACAGTAAGGGCTGTTTGACAGTGGAACACACTCCCTCGGAGTGTAATGGAGTCTCCATCCTTGGAGGTCTTTAAGCTGAGGCTGGATGGTCATCTTTCAGGTATGCTTTGAGTAGGAGTTCCTGCATAGCATTGGGTTGGACTGGATGGCCCTTGTGGTCTCTTCCAACTCGATGATTCTATGATTCTTAGAAAATTACTACATTTTTACACATTGAAAGAGAAAATCCAATTTATTTAGCATAATTAACAAATCTTCAAATCTTTTTCAATACAAAAATGTTCTTTGCAAGACTAGATTTATCAGAAAGAAACACATAAAGGATTTTCAGACCAGCGCTTACCGTGGGGTAAGCGCTGGTAAATTGCTGCTAAAACATTGAGGAAACGTGTGTGTGTGTGAAAGCCTGGTGTGCTTCCTACTGTGTTTTCCCCAAAATAAGACAGTGTCTTATATTAATTTTTACTCCCAAAGATGCACTAGGTCTTATTTTCAGGGGACATCTTATTTTTCCATGAAGAAGATTTCACATTTATTGCTGAACAAAAAGATGGGCATGCTTCCAAACAAAAACGTTGCTAGGTCTTCCTTTCAGGGGAGGCCTTATATTTAGCAATTCAGCAAAACTTCTACTCTGTCTTATTTTCAGAGTATGTCTTATTTTAGGGGAAACAGGTTAAATGTGAGGGAATCATTGGCTCCCCTCTAGCGTCCCTGAATCGTTCAGGGGGAGGCAATTTCCTCTGAATGATTCAGGGATGCTGGAGGGGAGCCGACGATCCCCTGACGTTTAGGAAGTGCACCAGACTTTCACACACATGTGCTACCTGAACGTTTCAGTGGTGATTTAACAGCACTTAAGCACTGGTCTGAAAATCTCCAGGGTGAATTTGTAATTTGTTTCTTTGTTTAAATATGTCAACCAAATTCCACATCTAGTGACACACTGGTTTAAAAAAATATGTTGTCACATGTACTGTTAACTTATTCATTATTCTCTTGTTGTAGATTTTGTTTCAATATTTTTTCCTAGTATGTGGTAAATTTTCTCCATGTATCGACTGGTAGCTAAAAAAATATATTGGCCTTTAAAAAAAAAAATGAAGCACTGTCAATTTATTTTCAATGTCACTCACTTTTTCTAGTGCATGCATACTGAACACAGGACCATCATGTGCTTTTACAGTTTTTATGAGGAACAGATCTCTCCATATACACACATCCCCAGTTGAGGTTCCAGAAAATGCCATCTCTTCTGTCCAGCCATAAACTGCACACATCATTGTATCAATCTTTCCCATTGGACCCACATAGCCCTTTTTTCCGATTAGTCCACCTCCTTAGGTTGAAAAACAAAACAAAACAAAACAAAATTATTATTATTTGAATAATTTTTAAAATGATCTAAGAGTACAACTTCTAAACGCAACCTAATATTCTATTCAATTTAATTGACAGCTTAATATAGGAACAGAATTTCCTCTATCATGCAAAAACAGAACAAGCTATTTATCTAAAATCCCTGCAAACAATAATCACACCACTGGGGTGAACATACATCTGCAAATGAACATGGATAAAAATGAATGCATACTTTCAAGGAATTAAGGTCCTTTGAAATCCTCTGGCTTAACATCTGAAAATATTTAGAATTATATAGGTAATATTTAAAAACAACAAAATATCAGTATCATGACATAAGTAGTCCACCTCTTCAAATGCATGATGATGTCCACAAAAGTGTCTGTCAAACAAAACCTCTTTGTTTTTAAGGTACCACAAAATTGGGGGTTTTGTTGTTGTTGTTGTTCTTTTTGCTGTAAATGACATTTTAGGCTATCCCAGCTCCCAGAGACAAAACAAGATTATTTATAATCCTTTTTTGCTCCACCTGCAATCCTGCGAATGGTATACAACTTGTAAAATTCTCATCAAAATGACTCTAAAACATCTAAAAAAACATACTTAAAAGCAATGCCGTCACCAGAGTTGGTGTCACCCCAGTGCAGCTCATGGTATCTCTCCCATGACCACACCCCTTACTAGCCAGGTGAGGGGCAGTCATTATGGTACACAAGTGTGTGACACCACACAACCCTTATTCCAATGCTTGGCTCCTCCATTTGCAAGAGTGCATATTGGGCCTCCTACTGCCTGCTCAGTGGTGTATACCCCCACACTCCTTCAATGACACTGCTGCTTGAATGTCATCTTTACAAAAGCTAGAAAACATTCCCACTACCAATAACTCACTATAGGTAATAACATTTCTTTTGATTTATTATTCCCAACCTCTCTTCCCAAGTGAACAAGCAAAGGATTGCAACATACTGTATTTCTGTTTTTTCTGTTTGGTTACTTCTGTTTATAGGGTTTAGCAATTTTGTACAATTGATTGGTGTCTTGGTGTATAAAAATTAATTCAACTTTCCCAAATAATATTGTAATACTTTATTTTTCCTACCTGCTCTTCGCCAAAATTTTATGTGTTTTATTCCAGCTGTAATGAGTTTATCAGGCATGTAAGGGTTAATTTTAACAACAAAGATCTTGTCTTTGCTCCCTCTAGAACAAAACACAACATATTTTCAATTTCTTATGGGGAAAATGCTTTGTACAAGTAAAAAAAGAATAGCCTAAGAAAAACAAAACCATAAATAAATGTATGCATTTAAATAGTAAAATTAATGTGTTACATCCCATCCTCCCACTAGAGGTTCTTTCCCTGCTTCTGGCTCTACTGCACATTCATATATATCCCAACCCTATGCATATATAAGGCCTACACATATAAAGTCTAATATTCAGAGAGTCTGCATTTCTCAGTCAAATTGCCAGAATGAATGTATGATATCATTTTTGCAATTCAGATACAATACATGTTACATTCATCTGCAGTCAACCAGTAGTTTGGGTTTACTTTTGCACTGTGCACAGAGAAATTATCCAAACTAGACCACAGTATTTGTGGTTTCTTTTTTTTCTTGGTCATTTCTCTTTGAATTAAGTATTGGCAAGATTCCATAGTGGAATGTGGTGGCTTAGCAGTTAAGACACCGACTCTGACGACCTCAAGTTTGTCAACTCAAGACTGAAGTACCACATTATGGAGTGAGCTCCTATCGCTAGTCTCAGCTTCTGCCAATCTAGCAGTTTGAAAGCGTGTGAAACTGCAAGTAGATAAAGAGGTACCACTTTGGTGAGAAGGTAACAGTGTTCAATGCAGTACATGACCACAGTCATCTCTGGCATTGCTGGCTTCCTTGGCTTAGTAACACAGATGAGCTACAGTCCCTACAGTCAGACAAAACTACAGTCTCTACAGTCCACACGACCAGACAAACTTGTCAAAGAGGAAACCTTTACCTTTATGATTCCATAATTAAGCTGAACTCTTACCTTGTTGCTGAAAGCTTTTCTCCTTTTCTCCAGTCCCAAAGAACAATAGTATGATTGTCATCTATTCCAACTGAAGTTAACCTTTTGCCATCCGCTGTAAAAACAAAGAAGTATGATAAGGCACATGGACATAAATAATTATTCTCAACCAGGAAAATGCCTACCCAACTGTGGGAATGAGAGAATGTCCCTTTTGTTCAAGTCCTCACTCTCACATACTAATGTATCTAGGCCATCCTATGGCCCTCCAGATCTTGTTGTTAACTACCATGAAGTCGACTTTGACTTATGGTGACCCTATGAATGAGAGACCTCTAAGTCACCCTGTCATCAACAGCTCTGCTCAGATCTTGTAGACTCAGTGCTGTGGCTTCCTTCATTGAGTCTATCCATTTGGAATGCAGTCTTCCTCTTTTCCTACTGCCTTCTACCTTAATAAGCATTATTGTATTTTCTGTTAGTTATGTCTTCTCATGACATGGCCAAAGTATGGTAGTCTCAATTTAGTCATCTTGGCTCAAAATTGTCATGAACTGCAGAGTGCAAGCCAAGAATTATATTCTAATAACATCTGGATGGAACAGAATCGTCACCTATAAGCTCTTCACACTTGCATTGCTTCTTAATTGCTTCTGTATATAACTGTTTATGATTCACATTCCTTTTCCATAGATGTTAAGCAAGCTATTCATTGAAATTGGGGAGTCACCCAAAACTGGAAGTTTCCACCTCTGTAGACTTTCAGCACACTAATTACCATTCATTATCATCTGTTAAAATGTACATTTTAATGATGCTATTATATCTCACTATGAATAGTGATGATGAAAAGTGTCTGATTCAGTTCCCTAAGTGATGCAGATTTGTTATATGCTGTAAATCATATACGTGCCAGTGTCTTAGAGGAAGGCTTATTACAGTGGGACCTTGGTATTCAGACTTGCCATCTGCGGATTTGAGCATCTGCGCATGGCAAGCCCACGTTGCCCCCAATGGCAGTGTGTGCACGCAGCCATGCCACAATTGAGGACAACTGCACTGAAGTCCTCCCTCCCTCCTTCCCCCTTCCTTCCTTTCATTCTCTCTCCACTCTCTCTCTCCTTCCTTCCATCCTTGCTCCCCCCCCCCCCGAGGCTTCTTCCCTGGGCCTGGCTTCAGGGGCAGTTCAGAAGTGGAGTCTGGAGCCCTGTCGGCTGGAGGGAACCTGAGCCGGGGCCGGGACTTGAGATTCAGAGCTTGGAGGCTCCATCCCACATGTTGGGCCTGGGGGTGGGGCTCTGACACCCAAGCCCTAGCCCCAGCTCTGGCTCCCTCCAGCTGAAAGGGCTCCAGCTTCTGCCTCTAAGCTGTCCCTGAAGCCAAACCTGGGGAAGATGCCTCGGAGGGAGAGGGAGGGAGGGAGGGCTTCAGTGAAGTTGTCCCTAACGGTGGCGTGGCCATGTGGCCACACTGCCATTAGGGACAATGGAACTTGAGCATCTGCAGATTTTGGTAACTGTGGGGAGAGGGTCTGGAATAGATCCCTGTGGATAATGAGGGCCGACTGTAGTAGATAAACACATTCTGAATTAGTAACCAAAGGGATATAGCTTTCCTGGATAGTAGAGTGGGCTGAAATAACACATATAGTATGTCATAATTACTTATATGTGTGTAAAGATTACTGTTATGTAAAACAACATAACAGTATTGGGATTGTCCTCTACAAGCCCTCTGGACAAAAAGAAAAAAAAAAGAAAGAAAAAAGAGGGGGGGATGAAGATGTCTCAGAAAATGCAATCACTGTTGTTGTATGTCTTCAAGTCGTTTCTCTGACTTACAGAGACTCTAAGGGAAACCTGTCACAGGGTTTCCTCAGAGGGGGCATACTATTGACATCCTCTGCAGCTGAGAGAATGTGACTTGCCCAAGGTCAACCAGTGGGTTTACATGGTTGAGCTGGGATTCGAACTCTGGTCTCCAGAGTCATAATTCAACACTCAAATCACTACACGACACTAGTTACTATACATAAGTACTGTAGAAAATATAACATTAATAGAGCACAATGAAATTGCAATTAAACTTAGTAGCATGTAAAATTTTTAATGTTACTTCTAAAATCTGATAAAATGTACATCTTGTTCTACATGAAAACCAATAATGAAACACACTCACCTGTTTAGGTCTTTTATTTCTGAACTGTCTGAATGGGGAAGACATAAATTATAACTGATGTGACTCACACATTTCATACCAAGATAATTATATCCTAAATTCAATGTGGTGTAATGGTTTGGGTGTTGGATTAGGATTCTGGAGAAGGATTTGAATCCCTGCTCAGAGACAGAAACCCACTGAGTGACTTTGGACACGTCACACATTCTCAGCCTCAGAGGAAGGCTGTTGCAAACATCCTCTGAACAAATCTTGCCGAGAAAACCCTAGCATAGGTCCCTCACAATGGTGTACCAAGTAATAGTATATTCTCATTACACTGGATCAGAGGTGGGAAATTGTGGTGAGTCTGGGGCACATTCTTTTCCATGTGACTCTTCTGGAGGCTAGATAGGCTGACAAAAATGCAACACAAAACAACAACATGAAAGTGGCCTCTAGTTTGAAATGTAAAGATTAACTGCTGCTCCTGAAGGCTTCCAGGAAAGGCAATTTAGGAATGGAAGATACTGGCAAGAAAAAGCAGCTGGAACCTTCATTTTCTAGAAGCAAGTCAAAACCCCACTGTCCACATCGGCTGCTCTCAAGATAGCCTGAATGTGCATGGCACAGCATCAAGCCACACCACTGGGTAATTTTTTTGTTCCCTCCCCACCATGAATGTGCACCGTTACACAAACACACTGCTGGGAATTGCCTGCTGTCTGGATGCCATCCTATTAGATGACCACACCTTTGATCAACCACACAGACACACCTGAATCCTCCACCGGTAAAGGGCATCTGAGTATTAGTTCACCCAGCAAAATACTAACAAAGTACAATCATGGAGATCCTGCTACATGCCCCCTTCATCCATATCCCCTCTTGGACTGTGTAGTTACTTATATCCATTTGAAGTGTCACAGGTTCAGTTTTTTGTATTGCCACCCTGACCGCTTGGGTACACTGGCTTAATCATTTTTAAATGCATACCTACACTGGTATGTTTATATGCAGCTTTAGGGACAGAGTTAGGATGTATCACTCCTTCAGAATTGCTCTTGCATTGGGGCATTCATATGCAGGGTCAACAGTGTGCATTTTCCAGATTAAATTGGAATATCTTGGGTTGTTGTTGTTGTTGTTATTATTATTAACTTTTATTTATATAGTGCTGTAAATTTACACAGTGCTGTACATGAAGCATGGCTTCAATCAAGTTTCTACCTATTTTGGAAGTGTGCGTCATCTAAACGCCCCACTTTCAAAGCAGTTTCAAACTTTATTTGGTCCATCTGTTTCAGATAGCAAAGATTGTAGAAGGGAATGTACCATCATAGGAGATGACATTAAAAAAAGAAATCATGGAAGAGATTGAGAAAAAAGATCAAGAAGAACTTTACATTAGTTTCATGGTGAACTCAAAATGGACTTCAGAAAGTCAAATAATTTTATTAACACTAATTAACTTTCACTGTCCAAATGAAGTACAGACTCTGTCGGGAATGCTTTGATTGAGAGTTCCTGCATGGCATGGGGTTGGACTGGATAGCCCTTGTGGTCTCTTCCAAATCTAAGATTCTATGATTCTATGTGTTCATGTTTATTTTGAAAGCTTATGTTAGAAACTGTTGCCATTATCAATTGTTGATAAATACAATCAGGCACGATGAAATAAAGTCACATTGCTTTTTTGTAATTCAAGAATAAGTAATGTACAAGTAGCACTTAGTTGTTAGACAATAGCCTAACTCAAATTTTCCTTCAATCTATATGACTGTAATGGCTTACAGTAGAGCCAGAATGGTGTAGTGGTTTGAGTGTTGGACTGTGACTCTGCAGACCAGGGTTTGATTCTCTTCTCTCAGCCATGAAACCAACTGGATGACCTTAAGGAATCTCACATGCTCTCAGCCTCAGGGGAAGGCAAGGCAAACCTCATCTGAGCAAGTCTTGCCAACTGCCCCCACCCCCCAAAAAAACCATGACAGATTCGCTTTAGGATTGCCATAAGTCAGAAACAGTTTGAAGGCATACAACAACAACAAATGGCTTACAAGGCAGCTTTCTAATGTGAACACTCCTCACACATAAACCATTCCAGTCATTCATATATCCAGGTATGGTCCTTTACAGACGGCCCAAAAAAGCCGTCCCAGAGCCGAAAGTAGGGCTGGGGAGCACACAGCAACCACACGCTCCCCAGGCCTAAAGTGTATGGACTGCGCCATTGTAAAATCACGCCGGCCATACATGCATGCAACGATGGTGTCACAGTGCCGCTTGAGGACGCCTAAGTCACTCTTTCCACAGCGCAGCAAGGAACTCCAAAACAAACCTCCTTTTGCGCCAGCACTTCATTCCCATGGCAACCAGGAGGTCCCTTTCTCCCATTGCTCCGCTGGTCGGGGTGTCCTTGGGGCATGAAGCCCCAAGGACACCCCTTTCCAGCCCATGGAGAAGTGGTGTTTTCCTGCTTCTCCGTGGCCTGGAAAAGCAGAGCACTGGGGCCTGTGGAGCTGTCGGTGAGGCTGCCCTGGCCTCAATCCGGTGCTGAAAGGGGCGCCCATGGTCTGCCCTTTTTGGGTGGTCTGTAAAGCCCCTATATCACACTTGAAAGATCTATAGTTTCAGAGAAACAAGGTAAGCATAGATACCTGAAAAATCAACAGCACAAATACCATACTGGTGATAGCCCTTTAAAACTGACAATGGTTTGATTGTCTCTGTATCCCAAATATGGATTGAACAATCACGACCAACCTTAAATAAAAGAGATAGAACATATTTTTTATCTGATTATTTGTACTGTTTTAAAAAATCATTTTACTTTAAATATGCAATATAGTGAAGATAAAACAAAAATGCTAAACTTTTTATTTCTCAATAACATCAATTCTGTAAATAATGCAAGATCTCAACATCCCTCAAAATCAGCTCTATTAAATAAAATATGATTCAGAAATCTAGTGATGGATTCCAATTCAAAACTCTGTTTTGCATATACAAACAAAAGTAAAACAGTGACGAGCTAAAGGTCAGAGCAGATTAATCCAATTGATGTTGAATGTAGTAGAACATTGTTGCAATCTTAAATAATATCTTTCACTTTCACCATGATTTTTCTGAAATTCAAGAACTCCATGTTTATTCTTTTTTTTTAATGTATCATAACAAAGCCAACCATGTCTCCTACAGCTAGATTGCTTTCAAATATATTTCACAGATATTCAGTTATATGCTCACTAAAATCCTAAGCATGAATCCTACCTGGCCTGTTGCCACATAGTCCTTTAAGGGATGAATAGCAAGACACAAAATGTCATCATCATGACCCAAATAAAAGCGTTGCGTGTTTTGCTGCCGATTGTATACTACACCCACTGCTGCAACATGGTACACAATTTCTCCCGTTTGAGTATAAAATAAATTACTTCGACAGTCATAGCCCCTGTAACTAACAAAATACTTAGTGTTAAGGAAGCATTCATAATTATATTGTACAAGGGGTTTTTTACATTGCATATAGCAGAACAATAAAGTAAATTAGGATATGTAAACAACTTTCTCTTCTAGTTATGATGGTAAGAGACAAAGAGACATTTGAAAACAGTTTGTATAGTAAGAAGAAAATGTCACTGTTTTCTTGTGTTATTGTAAAGTTAAGTTATGATTATTACACAAAGTATCTTTTAAAATATTTCCATTAGGTTATACAGCCTCTTTTTGTTTCTTTCTCCCAACTGCAGCATAATTATATTTCTCCCAAATCAATCATTTCCTAGAATACCCCATAAAAATATGTATTTGGTGCATATAGTTATATAAATGATATTAAATTGAGGTGGGGGAGGGAATCACATGAAGCAAGAACAAAATGAAGCAGGTTTGCCAATAAATTTAATAAAAACAGAAATTCTAGTTCCTCTCCAACCTTGCTGAGTAAATGCTAGAATTGAAGAGGAAAAAAAATCTCACGAAACTTTTGTATGTTTTATGAAGGCCAAACTAGCTGTAGGCCCTCCGCATCCGTGGACTTGCCATCCACAGATCTCAGCATCCGCGGATGGCAAGCCAGGGGGGGGGGGGGACAGCAGAAGAGGAGGAGGAGGAAGGGGGAAGAGGAAAAGGCGGCAGCCCCCCTGCTACCCACTGTGGACAGAGTGGCAAGGCTTTGGGTGGCTGGGCCGCAAAATTTCATTGTCTCCAATGGTGGGATGGCTGTGTGGCTACACCACCACTGAGGACAATGGGACTTGAGCATCCGCAGATTTTGGTGTCTGTGGGTGGGTGGGTGGGTGGGGGTCTGGAACGAATCTCCCACAGATACCGAGGGCCTACTGTATAGATATATCTGTGTCTCACTCATCTACATTTATGAATGCGAAAGGGAAAAAGATATTTGAACTAGAACTATGGTGTTATTTGGTGATATTTGACATGAGGATATAGTGATATTTGGACTAGAACTATGGCCAGCATGATGTAGTGGTTTGAACATTGGGCCGGAACTCTGGAAAACAGGGTTCAAATCCCACTCAGCCATGGGAACCAACTGGGTGACCCTGAGCAAGACACAACCTCTCAGCCTCAGAAAACCCCATGACAGCTTTGCCTTAGGGTTGCCACAGGTCAAAAATGACCTGAAGGCACACAGCAACAATAATGGTGATTGGGTGAAAAGCTTAATCTTTTTCCCATGCATCATTTCCCTATAAATACACATATTAAAACTGCAATGTGGTTAGAGGCCAAAGTAAGCAAGTACCATACTTTGCAAGTATGGAAGTACCATATAGTTTCTAATATAATGATTGTACTGTATGCTTTTACTACAAGAAAATAGTAATGTGTGTGAGTGAAAAATGGGGGTATGGTTTAATCAAGAAAAGTGTGCTTGTGAAAGAATTTTAACTCTTCTCCCAGGACTGTGCTTAAAGTACACCCTGCAGCTTTTACTTAAAAGAAAAAATTTGGAGACCTACTGTATATACTCGTGTACAAGTTGACTTCATGTATATACTTGTGCATAAGTTGGGGGAAAATTTCTGGGCCCAAATTTTGGATTTTGATATGACCCATGGTTAAATCAAGGGTGCAACTTAGGGGCATTCAAGAAAGTATGTAAGTCACAACGTCCCCTCCCCCAAATACAAGCACCCCTTGCAAAACCAACTGGCTCTTTCCCCGCTCCCTGCGAAGGCAGAAACACATGCATACACAGTCACACAACCCACGCCCCTTGCAAAACCAACCCGGCTCTTTCTCTGCTCCCTGGGAAGGCAGATGCACATGCATACAGACTCCCCATGCCCGTGGCAAAACCAGCCTGGCTCTTTTTCTGACTGCGGTTACCCAGAGGGCCTTTTCATCTGCCGCTCCCTAACTATGGAATGGCCTGTCAGAAGTGATCCAACACATTACCAATCTTGTTTTGGTATGTTAATTGTTATGTATTTTGCTTTGTTAATTTTATTTATTTATTTTTTTGGTTATTTTTTGTTATAATTACTATGTATTTTGTTGTTATTGCTATAACTGCTATGTATTTTTGCTTTGTTAATTATGTATTTTGCTTTGCTAATTTTACTGTTACTTAAATTACTATGTATTTTGTTGCTATAATTGTTATGTATTTTGCTTGTTATTGTTAATTGCTATCTGATTTTATTATTATTGCTTAATACATTGCCATTTATTTTTTAATTCATGTATATTGTTATTGTGTCTATAATCCCCTCTGTTGTAACCTGCCCCGATTGCTTGCTCAGAGGGGCGGGCTAGAAATAATAATAATAATAATTATTATTATTATTATTATTATTATTATTATTGATGGCTTTAAAAAGGCTATCAAAATGGATCTTTTCCGACAGGCTTTCCTTGAGTGATTCGCTCGGTCACTCTGCTATTATGGACCATCCCACTTATTACTTGGCACTCATTACTTTAAGATGTCCTGTTTTCCAGTCTCTGATTGTTTTGATTGTTTTAATGATCTAATTTATACTTTATTATGTTATGTTGGAATTATTATGTTGTTTGTGTAAGGGGGGGAGGGAAGAGTGGGATTTATTTATATTGTATGAACTTTATTATTATTGTAAACTGCCTCAATCTTATTGGAGAGGCGGGATAAAAATAAAATTTTATTATATTACTATTATTATTCTCTACTCCCTGGGAAGGCAGAAACACTCACACAAGCTTCTCGGCTGAGCAGCAACTGCATACATAAGGAGAATGGAGTGCTCAGCAGTACTTCTTTCTGAGCAGTATTACTGTATTGACCCATATATAAGTTGACCCATAACTTTTTTGACATAATTTTTTTCAACTTATAGATGGTAAAAATTCTGATCCACATACCCATGGACAAAGTGCAACCTTATACTATTGATTGGAGCCCGTTCTCTTCTTTTTGAGGCTGCAGTTTTTCGTTTTTCTTTGCACTGCTCTTTAAGCTGAGGTAGATCTTCTTTGTAAACCTTAGCAGAGAATATACAGGTTCTCTGTAATTGTGCATATCTGAAAAGCAAATCTCTCTGAGGAATAGAGGTTTATGGGCAAATTTCTTAATTTTTTTATACTGGACATAGTAGCAATAAAATTCAACAGGAATTGCAATAGAGTTAATTATAGTATGAAACCAAGAATTATGAATAAATTGCAGTCTAGATTTAATGGTTTGTCCTAAGTAGAGTAGCCCTTTGAATCAATGGAACTGGCCCACCTTCTATAAGAGTCAGTTAACCAAATCTGTTATGATTTACAGGGTTTACTCCAGTGGGGAAAAATGGGTTTTAGGGCTGAATGTTACTATAGGTACTCTGAGCACATCAAGATTCATGGGCAAACTGTTCACTGACCTGGGATTTATATAAGGGAAGCTGAATAAAATCCACCTGAAAGATCAACCAACACTGATATCATCTACAGTTCTGCTGATGCTTCTCTACTGTTTCACAAGGACAGAGAGATGGGGGTCAGCAAACTCAATTTCCCAGCTAAACCAAAATTTTCCATGTAAGCAAAAATCAAGATATAGTGGTCCCTTGGTATCCATTGAGGTTTGGTTCCAGGACCCCCAAGAATATTAAAATACGTAGATGCTCAAGTTCCATTAAAGACAATGCATAGTAAAATAGTATTCCTTATATAAATTGGCAATATCAAGGTTTATTTTTTGGAATTAAAGAAAGTATTTTCAAACCATGTATGCTTGAATCCATGGATAACAAATCTGGTTATGGAAGGCCAACTGTACTATATGATTCAGGAACTATAAAATCAATGCCAAAGCTACTCATTAACTGGTGAGAGCAATTTCAAAAATTCTGAACCAGACAGGGACGCAGAGCCCCCTGGTTATATTTCAATGTTGTTATAATCTCAATCTGTGTAAATTGCCTTAAAATAACTATAAAGTAAGTGCAAATTCCCTCTGTATAAATATATTGAAATTACATAAATAGATGATCTTATGGCTCCTGTTTTGTCCACTCATAGAGTTTTTATACAATTTGAGGGTGATGTGGTATCATTTTAAACATACCTTGGTATTCTGAGGCAAGGGGTTTCAGGACTATACTTATATTTTAATGGCATAGGACAATACCTGTCGACGGTATGTGATTTGCGTCTCTTGTTCAATTTCAGAGTCCAGCTCTGGAACATCAGATTGATCAGAATCTGATTCTTCACTATTGGAATCAACTAGGCTTTCTGTGATTAAAATAAATAAATAAATAACCCAAATCAAAATAGATATTGAAACAGCAGAATTAAATAACATTTAAAAAAACTGATGATCTATACATCTACTCAGTGATAAAATCTGTTCCAATGAGATGCATTCACAGATAAATGTGTAATGCAACCAGAAACACTCAAGAGCACAGCCCTACCATATATACTCAATTATAAGTCAACCTCATGCATAAGTCGAGGGCAGGTTTTGGGGCCAAAATTGTGGATTTTGATATGACTCAAGGGTAAGTTGAGGGTAAAATTTTGGGGCATGTAATAAAAGATCTAAAGGATGAAACAAAGGGAAACAATACCAAAGAACTTACAAAATTCCAGCAGGCATAACTGTTTGTGTTCACCCAAAAGGCTGGATGAATGAGAGAGTAGAGGGGGGTCAGTGCTTTCAGGACAGATTGCCCTATTATTGTTCACCAGAGGATGGTTCCTTTTTTAAAATAAGAGTTGAAGTACAATACTTACACTTACCCATGGATAAGTCAATTCAGTTTTTTGGAATCAATTTTTGACTAAAATGTATAGACTTATACATGAGTATATACAGTAATCATGGTTACTCAGAAGTAAAATCCATTTGAGCTCAATCCGACTTATTCTCTATTAAGTGCATTCAGACTGCCGCCCAGCATAAACCATTACCATGAATCAGCTGCATTAGGTGGCTGATTTGAGGTGTAATAAAAGGGAAGGAAATTAATGAAAGTTCTTTAAGTTGTAATTATTTTATTTTTACTGCTGGGAAGATGGTGCTTGGAAAATTTTCTGCCTTGTATACCAAAATAACCTGATTGGTTAGGGGTATTATCCACCTTGATACAGCTAGGTACATGTACAGAAGTCATTTGCTAGTCTGCTTTAGGAGTCAAAATGTATTAGGCCATTCTTGTAACTCTGCAGTGACAGCTGGTGGTTTCTAAGTTAGTGAGTTGGTGAACTGGCTTCAAGTTTTAGTCTGAATTTTAATGGGAGCAATCCATGCTGCTGAACTGTATTCCTGGGCTCATGATCCTGGACAGCCCCTTTAAGTGCAGACTAAAATCTTGACAGGATTCATCATCCCCTTCACATGGAAGCTACCAGTTGTAGCCCTGGTGGTGCAGTGATTAAATGCCTGTACTGCAGCCACTCACTCAAAACCATAAGGTTGCAAGTTCAAGACCAGCAAAAGGGACCAAACATGACTCAGGCTTGCGTCCTTCACTAAAATGAGTACCCAGATTGTTGGGGGCAAATAGTTTACAGTTGTAAACTGTTTAGGCCGTATGAAGCAGTATAAAAATTAAGTGTTTGTTTTGTTTTTTGTTATATGCTTTCATGTTGACCTCGACTCATTGCAAACCCGTAGATGAGACATCTCCAAGATCACCTATTCTCAACCTCTTTGCAGGTTCAGGACTGTGGCCTCCCAGACTGAGTCTATCCATCTGGCATTTGGTCTTTCTCTCTTTCTACTCCCTTCTACTTTTTCTAGTGAATCCTGCATTCTCATTAGGTGGCCAAAGCATGATATTCTTAGTTTTGCTATCTTGGCTTCCAGGGAGAGTTCAAGCTTAATCTGTTCTAGAACCCATCTGTTTCTCTTTTAGGCTGTCCACTGGATCCAGAGAATGCTTCTTCAGCACCAAATCTTAAATTAGTTAATTGTCTTCCCGTCTGCTTCCTTCACTGTCCAGATCTCACATCTGTATGTGGTGATGGGGAATACAATGGCCTGGATGACTGTGACTATAGTGTTCAGTTATATATCTTTATACTTTAGGATTTTGTCTAGTTCTTTCAAAGCTTCCCTTTCTATTCCTAATCTTCTTCTGATTTGACTTCAGTTTCTCTTCTGATCAATGCTTAATGCAAGGTATGTGAAATCTTTGACTATTTTGATTTCCTCATTATCTAGGTTGAATTTATGTAAATCCTCTGTGGTCATTATTTTTGTTTTCTTAATATTCAGCAGTAGGCCTGACACTGCACTTTCTTCTTTGACTTTCTTTAGCAATTGTTTCATGTCTGCCCTCTAAATATACATATAATAAAGTTAGTTAAAGAACGAAGTCATAAAAACTGTAATCTATTCAGACCTCAGAATTAATTTATGAAAGACAACATACAGTAGACAAAAGACAATTTTATCATCAACTTTGTCATGAACATGCTTTAACTAGTTGTCCAAATATTCTAAACTTTAGCACAAGGAGATAAGTGTCACAAAAAATTATCACAGAATTTCAAATATTCATATTTTTTCTCATTTTGTAGAGTTTGAGTGCATCCAAGGATGGCAAACAAAAACATCTTACTAATGTTTGCTTACTAAACTAAACTAAATTAAGTAATTAAATCGACTAATGTGATATGAAAGCAGGACAAATGCTAAAGGAATTTGAATGTTTTGATTGATTACAAGGAATGAGATAGATCCCACAACTTTATTGGCAGGACAAAATAAATTAAACATTCCCACGTGGTCTTTAAAAATGGCAGTTCCTGACTGCCATTTTAATGATGTCTAAGTCAACAAATAATAATTCTCTAGCATATAGAAATGGAGAAAGAGGAGCAAAACCTAAGACAATTTTTTAAAAGAATAGGATTATCCAGTTCAACTATTATTGGAAATTATGTATTTACCAGCAATATTATCAATTGTTATTCTAACTATATTAAATTGTGTATTGCTCACTTACCTTGTGGTGCTATGTGAAGAGCATCCTTTAGCTTTCTTTCAGGAACAAACTTCCATTGGAAAACAGAATGGTCTGCTCCACCAATAGAAATTACCCACTGATAGTCATGTGACCATCTGACATTTGTCACATGTGCTGAATGACCAAGATATTTTTTAAATTTTGCCCCTGTAAATATAATCAGCTCATTATTTTTCAAACTTATTTCACCATTTTAAAACACAGATGTAGATAATCAAAAAGGTGTCTGATTACTCAGGGCATAAGTCCCAATTTCTGTCAACATTCCTACACTCATCAGCTCTAGCTGCTTGTGCATTTGTCAAAAACTGTTCTAGAAGGTCTTTTACATCTCACAAGGAAATGCAGGATGGAGATAATAACAATAATATTTATTTATTTGTACCCCACTCTTCAGCCAAAAGGCTATCAGAGGAGCTTCTGCAGAAGTGAAACTTGCCTAGTACTTTGGAGGACATTGAAAATATTTCATGTATCAGTGCAATTAATTCAAATTTTATTCTGCTACTTTATGAAATTAGGAGACCAGGCTAGCAAAGGCAACCAATTTTAGTTGATATCTTAAACTCTTTTCAGTTATCATTTTCCAAAGGGAAATCTCAACCAGGCAAAGATTCAGGATTGTCAAATTATCTTCATCCAGCTCTCCTCTCTTACTTTATGGAAGTAATAATGCAGTACATGAACTGTACCATACTTTTCTTATAAATGTCATTATTAATTATATTCAAAGAGTACTTTATAAAAAGATACCTTTTCTTAGACAAGGATATCGAAACAGTTTAACTATTCCATAGTCATCAGCTGTAACTAGAACTTGGCCCATAAAATTTGCATCTACAGAATTAATATCACTGATCTCTGAATATTTAGGCCATATTCCATTAACTTCAAGGCCTGAAATTGAAGTCCATGAAGCCCATTGGACACCTTTTAACTCTTCCTTATTTGTCACTTCTTTTCCACCTATATTTGAAAAAAACACCAAACTTGTTAATCATTCACTCCACTTAAAAGGACAATCATTCTATTAATCACCTTGAAAACTTTGCAAAAGCCATTTCACTATGAGGAACCTATTTCACTAAATAGGCAAAACTACTATTGCTATTTAAATGGACAACAATTTCCCTAATACAGGAATTGCTAAAAAGAACAGAATAAACCTAGACAACAAAAATGTGAAGAAGAAAAAAGATATAAATAAATAACAGTATTGAGCAGAAAAAAAATGTACATTTCTATTCAGAGGCAAATCCCTCTAATTTTAATAGAGTTCCTTCTAAGGATAATGAATATAGTTGTCCTTTAAAACCAATTTTGGAAGCAACCTTGCTCAAAACAGAACATTTAAATAATGAAAGGATGACCTCTTTACATATAATTCAAATACTTATTAGCCCGTTTCCAACTTCAGTCTCTTTGTTACAATATCTGCTATCACATGCTGTTAGATCCGCTGTGAGACATATAATTTTTTACATACGATAGCCCCAAATATGCCCATGTGTGATTAATCAAATATGGTTAGAATGGTTTGGAAAGAAATGACTTATAGTCCTTATAGTTTTCTAAGAATGCTATACTATCTTATCATAGTTGGCTTACTAATAATTTCATGCATAGTTATAATAGTAACATAGTATCTCACCAGGCATCCTGTAAAAAAGTCTTTTCCCGCTACCATCATTGGTTTGCAAATGTTTACTATCGAGTGACCAGTCCATATGCGTTATAAAGCTTGTGGATCCAACACATTCCCCAACCTTTTTGTACCGCTGAACAACACCATAAATATCAACAGAACTATCATTGGAACCAACTGCAAGGAAATTTCCATCAGGTGAATATTTTAATTCATGGATAGCTTCTTTCCTATCTTTAATATGAACAACCTCTGTCATATCTCTGTAAACAATAAAAGAACAATATTAGGTACTTAAGGCTATATTTAAAACCTTTAATTTCACTACATATTATATTGCAAATTTGCCCTGTTTTCTACATATATACCTGTCAAATTTAATTTCTATCAGGCAAAGATAAATCTTCACTTTGAAACTTTTGCAATTACATATCTAGTTTAAAGCTGAAGCATCTACAGATTTAAAGAATATGCTCATCTCTGGACACAGAGAGAAAAGAAGAGAAGACAGAAATAATTTCATTGTACCTGAGAGCCAGCAGCTGGTGGAAGACCTTCTTGCCACATTTCAGCACCATTATTCTGGCCTGAGGGAGAAGGAGAGCAGCCAGGCAAACCCCTTTATCATGTGCGGAAACACTGGACTTATTTGGCCTCCTCATGCCATCACTTTTCACTTGTGGCTTTTTTTTTTAAATTTAGATAGTAAGCCTGATCATAATGCTAAATGTAGACGATTAGAATGCAACAGTAGGAAGTAGAACAGCATCAAAAAAAGTAGGAAGATTTGGACTAGGATCAAGAAATGAATCAGGAGAGCAACTTATCGTTTTGTGAAGGTAAAAACGATCTATTCATTGCAAACACTTTCTTCATACAACCAGAGAGTAGAATGTACATATGAATATCCTCAGATGACCAATATAAAAATCAGATAGACTACATAACTGGAAACAGAATGTGGAGAAGTTCTATTTCTGCAGCAAAAACCAGACCGGGTATGGACTAATATAAAAAATTAGAATAAAGCTGAAGAAAAGCACAAAATCAATCACCACGCTGAAATAAAATCTGAAGAACATCCCAGCAGAATTCAAAGAAATATGAAAAACAGATCTACAGAGATGGAATTGGCTGTAGTTCTAATTAAAATCTGCCAACAAATATGGAAAACTTTGAAAATGATCAATGTACATTCCTAACCCAAAAGAAGGAGCAACAACATCACTCTATTAATTTCTACACAATCAGTCATACTTAAAATTCTGTAGCAGAGACTCCTACTATATATGGACCAAGAAATTCCAGAGGTGTAAGCTTATTTCAGAAAAGAAAGAGGAAACATATTGTAAACATATGCTGGATAATGGAATGCACCAGGAAATTCCAGAAGAAAAAACAGCAAGTGCTTTATAGACTACAGCAAAAGCCTCTGATTGTACAGTGGTCCTTATTTTCCACTGGGGTTTGGTTTCAGGAATCCTTGTAGATAACAAAATCTGTGGGTGCTCAAGTCCCATTAAAAACAATGGCACAGAAAAATGATGTCCCTTATATAAAATGGAAAATCAAGGTTTGCTATTTGGAATTTATACTTATTTTGAATATTTTCAAGCTGTGGATGTTTGAATCCATGGATAAAAAAATCTGCGGATAAGAAGGGCTAGCTGAAAAATTATGGATTGATCTTAAATAAATGGTTGTATCATTTGGTTGTTCTGATGCATTACCTGTACTTGGGACAAGAGGCTACCAGCAGAACATAATACAAAGAATCAAAATGGTTCCCAATGAGAAAAGGCATCAAAGAAGGCTGCATTCCATCACCCTATCTATTCAACTTGTGTGTAGAAAATATTAAATGTAGAACAGGATTAGACACAGAGGAAGAAGGAGTGAAGTTCAGATGAAAGAATATCAACCGTCTAAGATATACAGATGACACCACGCTACTACAATTACTAAAGAAAAACAGAGTGGAAAGTGCTAAGGCAGGCTTGCTGTTGAACATTAAGAAAAAAAATAATGACCATGGAGGCATTGCCGAAATCTAATCCAGATAATGAGGAGACAGGAACAGTTAAAAATTTCCCATATCTTGGATCAATCACTGATCAGAACAGAGATTTCAGTAAGAAAATCAGAAGACTAGGGATGCATCTGCTCTGCAGAAATGATTCGGTTTGACACCACTTTAACTGCCTTGGCTCAATTCTATGGAATCCTGAGAATGGTAGTTTCTCAGGATTGAGCCATGGCAGTTTAAAGTGGTGTCAAACTAGATTATTTCTGCAGTGTGGATGCAGCCTAGGATTGGAAAGGCAAGCTATAAAAAAACTAGATAAGAAAAAGTGCAAAGATATAAAACTGAATAGCAAAGTTAGCATCGTACAAGCCAGCATATTTCCCATCACCATGTATGGATGTGAGAGATGGACAGTGAAGAAAGTTGACAGAAAGAAAATCAACTCATTTGAGATATGGTGCTGGAGAAGAGTGTTGAGGTTACCATGGATAGCTAAAAGGACAAAGAAATGGGTCCTGGAACAGATCAAGCCTGAACTCTCCCTAGAAGCAAAGATGGTGAAGCCAAGGCTGCTGTACTTCAGACACATCATGAGAAGGCACAACTCACTAGAAAAGACAATAAAGCTAGAAAAGATGGAGGGCAGTAGAAAGAGAGGAAGACCATATATCAGATGGATAAACTCAGTCAAGAAGGCCACGGTCCTGAACCTGTAAGACCTGAGCAGAACAGTTGAGGACACAGAGGGCTTGGAGGTGTCTCATTGATGAAGTTACCATAAGTTGAAGTTTACTGGAAAACAGTTAGCAACAACAAGTCTGTCAATTCAAACTGGTTCTGGAAGCTTTTCTACAGTTGCATAACCACCTCCAAAACTAAGACTGGGAAACCTGTCAAAGCTAGATTTCACGCAACATGGGTAGATAATTGTGGGAATGGATGAAATTTCCTGTATGACTACCAGCAGACCACTAGATTTATCCCTATGGAATTTAGGGGAATACAATTTTATTCAGTTTTCTAACAAGGCTACAAAAATCCGTTGTCTAAAAAAAATGCCAGCTTTATGAGAGTTCACAAACATATATAGAATGCTTCTTTGGTATCTGATGTGGTTTGACTCCAGGATCCACACCGGATACCAAAATCTGGGGATGCTCAAGTTCTATTATATATAATTGCACAGTAAAATGGCATCCCTTATTTAAAATTTATGGCAAAATCAGGTTTTGCTTTTTGGATTTAAAAAAAAAATCAAGCTGTGGATGGTGGAATCCCTGGATAGAGAATCCATGGATAAGGAGGACCAACTATATTACAACTTAGTCCAAATGGAAGGATAGATTGGGACTGATGCCATGCATATAGAAAACAGATGAAAAACAGATTAAAGAACAATTATTATTCATTGAGAAAATCAATTGTAAGAGAAATTTCACTTTTATTTTGAAGTTTGTGGCATATAACCTACCTAACCCGAAGTACTGTGAAAGAACCATCCTTCATTCCAAGTGCAAGATGAATTCCATCCATGCTAACAGCTGCACAACGAATTGGTTCCTCCATATTGCATCGTGCAATCAAAGCATGGTCTATAAGGCTCCATATTCTGTAAGAAAAGTGTTAAGTATTAAAAAAGGAAAGTTGTTATCACGCATGCAGCAAAATAAATAACAAAATAAACAAAGCACTGGTGCTTTAAGCAGTGTGTGTGTTTGTGTGTGTGTGTGACTGCCTTATAACTCAAGGCAACCCCATGAATTTCACAGGGTGTTCTGAAAGCAAGGAATCCTCAGACATGTTCTTGCCAGTTTCTTCCTCTGAAATACAGTCTATAATACCTGGAATCTGTTGGTAGTCTCCCATTTAAGTACCAACCAGGAATTAGCATGCTTAGCTTCCAAGATCAGGTAGAATCTGATGCCTTTGAGGTATGTCACAGACTAGTTTGATACCTTTGGCTTAGAGCATCTCTCAGTACTTCATACAATATAGCTAGCTCTACACAAATGTTCATCTGTTTCTATGTATACTTGTGAAACCTGGACAGTAAAGAAAGCTTATAGGAAGAATACCAACTAATATGAAATGTGGTGCTGGAGAAGAGTTCTGTACATACCATGGACTGCTAAAAAGACAAATAAATGGGTCCCAGAGTAAATCATGCCTGAATTCTCCTTGATAAGCAGTAGGAAAAAATGGATAGACCAACAAGGAAGCCACTTCCTTGAGTCTGCAAGACCTGAGCATGTCTGTTGATGATAGTGACTTTGCGGTTTCTCATTCATAGTGCCACCATAAATCAAAACTGACTTGATAGCAGTTAACAGTAAAATACTAAGATGGAAGATACCTTTGATAATAAAATATCACAAACTCAAATCTAAAAAATAAAATATAATAACTTAATATTTTAAAAGTATATTGATAACATCATGTATCTTTTGATAATCCATGTGAGCTAACCTGACTGATCGATCATCACTTCCAGTTATGGCTAATGGTTTTGTAGGATGAACTGCCAAGGCCCAAAGCTCCCCTTCACAGTGCCCTTGCATAATAAGAAAAGGCTTATTGCGTTCATGCACCACAATCTCAAAAATTTCACTGTCTTGTGTTCCAACTAGGATGTGATCTCCTCGCCAGCAAACACTTCTCACAGACAGACCTGTGGAAAGCACATGTATTTAGAACAAAAAAGTAAATACTATGAAACACTTGAAATTGCTATAGAAATAAAGTTCCTGGAAAGACAAATAAACATTAATAAAATCATAAGAATACATTCTTCCCTTTATACAAGGCAAAATTCTGTGTGTATACTATAGTAAGTGAATATAGGCTCACCCAGTGTTTTTATAGACTAAATCATATATATGCATGTATGTGCATACAGAGTCAGACTGCATCAGTATTTACTCAGAAATAGGTTCCACAAAGTTCAGTAAGATTCACACATGTGTAATGTTTATCTTTTCACTGCTCTGTTTAGAAGGTTAAGGAGAAAGAAAGGAGATTAAGGAGGGGCCACATGATGATTCTGCCAGGCTACATACAACCTGCAGCTCACACTGTTCTCACCCATTGTCCAGCCTCTCAATCAATGGTTGGGAATCTTTTTACACAAACGAATCATACATTTCTCCTTTCCTGTCCATTTAAACAGCAGCTTCAAGCTGGATGCTTGCTGACACTGGTATAAACAGTAAATGCATTCTTTACAAGTCTAACAAAAACCATTTAGAACCAGACGAATTAATGGAAGTATCTATTGGGACCTTCTGTTGATTTTTTTCTTTTGGAGACCATGCAAAGTGGGTAAAGGTCATGATACTAGTATAGGCAGTTGTATAGGAAAATGCTCAACTAAGCTTGATGGGACTTCCCTTAGAATAAAAATAACTATGACTGACAGTACATAAATCTCAGGTCTTACTTAGCTACCTTAATATCTTCTGATACAGACAAGGTTTGTAGCAAGCTTTCACCAACAAAAGATCAATACATGATTTTATATATATACATACACACACACATATACTGCATTTATCCCTCACTCTTCAGCCAGGAAAGCTCTGAGTGGCTTACAGATAGTTAATTAGACATTTCCCTGCCCTATATATAAGTGCGCCTTATATTGACTTATTTAGCACAATCACAATCTTAAAAACTACTGTGATGTCAAGATTTTGCAGCCAAAGGACAATAAGGCAAAATGTAATGAATGTGCTTGCTGAAGCACTGGTTTTACTTTATCTGATTCCTATACTTAAAATTGGGAGCATAATGCGTGAGATTCAAGATGTGAGAAATCTAACATTTTAGGAGAGAGACTGAGATTTCATTTAATTTGGTTAAGAGATACCATCCACAATCTCCAGAAAAGAGTAGTTAATCTAATTAAAGTATGTGAACTAAAGATGCAATACCACTGACTGACATCAAGAACTAAGGAAGGAAAACTATGTTGGAAGGCTATACACTAGCATCTTTTAGGCAACTAATTACCACAAGCAAAGGAAAGGCTATTAATATTTTGCCTGTCAAATATACTCAAAATACTTAAGTGCCACTTACAGTTTTTAATATATGTCTAAATATTTTACTTCTAACATATGAAAATAAAAGTTGAGCTTTGATCAACTTTGCAAAGCAACTGAGTCCTAATAGATTTGGATCTTGAACTAAAACTTCAGTAAGGTCTAGGAACTGCTGCCTTCAATAAATAGTAGGGTCATGAAGGGTAATTGGCATAACTACATATTGATGTTGATATTCCAGTTTTCCCCATTGCCTTGTTGCTTCTCCAAAAGCACTGAGGTCTACTTGCTTGAACAGAGAGAGTATCCTGCCCAACACATACAGCAAAAGGATGCTCTTATTCTCACAGCCTTCACAAATGAAAAAATCCATCCCTAACATAATATCATTAAATTAATAGGGGGAGTTACCTTTATATCCCTGGTCTGTTTCCCTGAGATCAATCACAGTAATTGGTTTAAAATTTAAATCCCAAAGGCGAACACAGCCATCTCTGCCACCTGTGGCAAAGCCTTCTTCACATGCATTCATGCTGAAAATTCCTGCCTAAAGCAAAACAACAAATACATTCAACTATATATGCAACATATAATATTGATTATTTTAAAATTAGTTCACAATGATCATTTATTTCTCTTTCATCATAATTCTTAAGCCAATGCATGGTCAGCTTTTGCAGAAAACTCAGAGGATGAATCCCACTACACCACCACAACTACTAAACGTATTTGCCAACTTTACACAACACATATACCTCAGTTAACAAAGCAGGTGTGTTACTGGGGTTATTGTTTAAAAGAAATTTTGGAACTGGGTCAGAAAAAATATAGAAAGAATAGAGACTGGTTCCTGCACCACCCCCACCATCCCAAAAGTGGCATAGTTGAACGTGTTTCAGCAGACGTTTTATCTAAGACTGACAGTATTCATTTATGAAAGGAAACAAGCAGGTCAAATAAGCCTTCCATAGACAAAAGTATTTTGAACCTTCTAGAGATCACCTGAAAGCTTAATAATAATAATAATAATAATAATAATAAGAAGAAGAAGAAGAAGAAGAAGAAGAAGATTTATTTCTATACCACCCTTCCATAGATCAGGGCGGTGTACAACATATAAAAAACATTAAAACATTAAAAACAAGCCAATTACAATAAAACAATAAAAACAATATTCCCATTACATTACAAGTGCAAGTGCGGGAGGAAAACAGTAGGCGGCTTACTACAGGGTAATAATAAAAAATCCATTCAACAATATGCCTGCTTAAATAAATAGGTCTTTAGATCTTTCTTATATTGGACAAGGGAGGGGGACAAGCGGAGCTCGGTAGGTAGAGAGTTCCAGAGACAGGGGGCAGCGATGGAATATGCCCTCTTCGTCGTGCTCACTAGTCTGGTCTCCGGAACTCTCAATAACCGCTGTCCAGAAGATCTTAGTGTGCGGATTATATGGGGAGAGACGGTCCTTCAGGTACTCTGGGCCCAGGCCATATAGGGCTTTATACGTAATAACCAGCACTTTGTACTGAGCCCGGAAGCGAATCGGCAGCCAATGAAGATCCTTCAGGATTGGTGTTATATGGGCGGCCCTGGGAGCACCAGTGACCACCCGCGCTGCCATATTTTGCACCAGTTGTAGCTTCCGAGTGTGATACAAAGGCTGCCCCATGTAGAGCGCGTTGCAGAAATCCAACCGAGAGGTTACTAGAGCATGTACTACGGTTTCAAGGTCCCTCCGGTCCAGGTAGGGACGCAGCTGGCGTATCAGCCGAAGCTGATAACAGGTGCTCCTGACCGTCGCATCCACCATTGCAAAATGTATCCAAGATATTACATTTTCTTTCACAAGCCCCCACTTTTTTTATGGTTTCCATTTTCATGGCCAAACTTACAGACTCTACCATAAAGCAGGTTTATCTGTTTTCTCCTTTTCTCTATGTTTTGCTGTTCACACATGGTCATTAAGAGATTCAGGACGCAGATGCTGTTTAACCTTGCCTGTCAAGGCAGGTATACACAGCTACAGTAGACTCAGTTAGAGAAGAATCCTGTTCTTTCCCAGCTCAAGCATTATTGCATTGCTTACTGCAGATACATTACTGTAACCTGATACTGAAACTTTGTGTTCCTCCAGCCCTCCTTCTCTATCCTCTCAGTGCCAATGCTGCCAAAACTCCCAGCCAGACAGAGGACAAGGAGAACAAAGATGACTGGGATCTGTAAAAAGACTTTGTAAAAAGTCTTTGTCAGAGGATTTGTTAACTGAGGTACTGCTGTACTGTATAACCTTTTAACTGAAATTGGAAAAACAGAAGATGTATCCTGTGCCCTTATAATATTAGTCTATGACTTCTTAAGTACGATAGCATTTGATTTGCATGATAAGAATATTTACTTCATTTAATCCAATTCATTTAGAGATGATGTACCTCAATCATTTTTATTCACTGTGATTTTAATTACAGGAATTGGATAAGGAAGTTAATTGCAGATCCACTAATACAACTGCATGAGTATATTATTTTCAGCCAGGCAGATAAACACTTTAAAGTGTGTGTGATAGCAATGAAAGCTCGCTTTCATTTTAATATTCATTTTTAATTAAAATCTGCTTTAATTAAAAAACAAAACAAAAATACCAAATGCTACAGATACAGATTCACACTGCTTTGTATTTGTGGGAAGAGGGTACCGTATATGTTTGACTATAAGCTGACCTCATGTATATGTCGAAGGTACGTTTTGGGCCAAAATTAGGGATTTTGATATGACTTGTGGATAAATTGAGGGTAAAATATAGAGGCATGTAACAAAGGATCTGAAGGATGAAGCAAAGGAAAACAATGACAACGAACTTACAAAACTGAAGCAGACATAACTGTGCTCATGGTAAAGGCTGATGGATGGGGGGGGGGTGCTCAGTGCTTCCAGGACAAATTACACTCTTGCTTTTCACCAGGGGATGGTTCCCTTATTTGATAAGAGTTAAAAGTACAGTGATCACATTGACTTGTGGATAAGTCAACTCACGTTTTTTGGGTCAATTTTTTGACTAAAAATTCTACTCTTAAACATGATTATATACAACATACCAGTACCATGAAAGGCTGAACTTTTTCATCTGCTCAGCCCAAATTCATCTTGAAATCCTATTTTAGAGAGAGAGAAAATCAACCCTGCTAGATTGAAGGAAACTGTTGAAAGGATGTCATGAGTGTACCAGTAACTATTTGTCAGGAGGACTATAGGGCAAAACAGATGGCAGGTAAGGGCAGCTCTGCACTACCCCTTTGCTCACCAGATCAGGGCCATGCTGCAGCCACGATCCAACATTTCCAGAAAAAGGGCTCCTTTGCCACCGCCATGTGGCTTCCCCCCTTTCTTCGCCACAGCATGTCACCGCTGCACTGAAGAAACATTGTGATGCCACCTGCTATCTGATCGGGCGGTGGTGTGATGCCACTGTGGGCGTGGAGTCGGAATGGGCAGTCACCACGCTCCCACTTCACCCCAATGCTGGCCCTTTTGGCCGGTCTGAATAGTCCCTATGAGGAAGGATCATAATCTGAACCCAAGGACCCAAAATCTAATGTTATAGAACCTTGAGACCCATCCGTAGATTCTCCTGTGACACCAGTCCATCATTCTCATTTGAATTAGAAGAGATCCTGCTCTCCTGAATACCATCTAGCACTAGTTGTTCAGCAGCACACTTTAAAAGAAGAGCTGTTTTTGTTTTGGTTTTTAATGAGGATGACAGCAGCAAGCAGAGGGCTGAGAACATCAGATACCAACCCCACTCCAGTGTTTCAGATCAAGATTCATGGCATTGGGAAGGAAAATGGTGCAACATTAGGAGAAGTTATCCCACTCTCAAGGGTGGCATAATGTATAATGTAGTGACTAAGGTCAGGACTGATCAAGCAGATACATCCAAGAATAGTTCCAGGATTTGCAGGTCTATAGGCTGAAGTCCTGGACAACATTGAATGAATAGTTCAATTCCAAGGGCTGTTCCTGAGCAGGTAAGTGATGCATTTAATGTGGTGATCTAGATCATGAGCAGAAACAGGAGGACCAAGGGACAGATCAATGGCTTGGAATCCAATAGGATTGTTGGTCTCTATGAGGAGAGGCTAAATCAAGAACCATATCTTCTGAATATTAGATTATCACACCATGATTTGTAGACATGATCTTGAAGAGGTAATCACTCTTGCAGATCAAGGGAATGAAGATAACATCTAACTGCAGCTGTTGTATATTCCCAAGCACTAGAATAAGGGACTGGAGTATGGGAGGTGGCAGAGGAATTTTCAAACAGAAACAGGAGCGCCTGTTTATATCCACTGCTGGAATCCAGTATGCTGATGCCAAACTATCTGCCTGACCCTCTGAAGTGGCTGAGGGATCAGAAGCAAATTTCTAGAATTCATGTGAGCAAAGGATCATAGAGCTTCTTTTTATTTTCTATTTCTCACTTGTCTTTTTTCCCCATTGTTCTTTTCCTTATCCTTGTCTTCATCACAGTTTGGTGAAGATCTTTTTTAGGGGAAAATGAGGGAATGGTTTGGTGTCACGCTTAGAATCCTTGCTATCTTCAAATTCAGGGCCCAGAAGTGACATAAACAAATATAAAGCATGGGTAAAGGGGGCATGCTAGTGACCTCTCAACAATAACTGAAGTTCTTCTGGCATGTTCTAAGGGGAAGGCTTTTAAATGTGCTATATGGTTCCAAAATCCCTGCCTGACGAATTTCTGGAAATGTTTGCTTTTACCCATAGTGCTGATAAACAAAGTAGTGGAATGACTTTGTAGACTGGGATCTTGATCCTCCTGTTAAAACATTTTCTCTTTGTATTTATACCATGCTAAAATCTGAAATACTCATCCATTTTTAAATTAATGTGGACAAGTAAACAGACTGTGGCTAAAGGGCAAAAAAGTGACAAATATTGTTTTCTCAGTTCTAAGATATAATAAATATAATTTATATCATTCTGGTTTGTAGTTTTTTGTAGGGCTTTCAGGCTATGTGGCCATGTTCTAGAAGAGAATCATAGAATCATAGAGTTGGAAGAGACCACAAGGGCCATCCAGTCCAACCTCTGCCATGCAGGAACTCCTAATCAAAGCATCCCTGAGAGATGGCCATCCAGCCTCTGCTTAAAGACCCCTAATGAAGGAGACTCCACCACCCTCCAAGGGAGTGTGTTCCACTGTCGAATAGCCCTTACTGTCAGGAAGTTCCTCCTAATGTTGAGGTGGAATCTCTTTTCCTGCAGTTTGCATCCATTGTTCTGTGTTCTAGTCTCTGCAGCAGCAGAAAACAAGCTTGCTCCTTCCTCAATATGATATCCCTTCAAATATTTAAACAGGGCTATCATATCACCTCTTAACCTTCTCTTCTCCAGGCTAAACATCCTCAGTTCCCTAAGGCGTTCCTCATAGGGCATGGTTTCCAGAACCTTCACCATCTTAGTTGCCCTCCTTTGGACATGCTCCAGTTTCTCCACATCTTTTTTGAATTGTGGTGCCCAGAACTGGACACAGTATTCCAGGTGGGGCCTGACCAAAGCAGAATAGAGTGGCACTATAACTTCCCTTGATCTAGAAACTATACTTCTATTGATGCAGCCTAAAATTGCATTGGCTTTTTTAGCTGCCGCATCGCACTGTTGACTCATGTTCAGCTTATGGTCTACTTGGACTCCTAGATCCCTTTCACACGTAGTTTCATTCAGCCAGATGTTCTCCATCCTATATCTGTGCATTTCATTTTTCCGCCCTAAGTGCAGAACCTTACATTTCTCTGCGTTGAATTTCATCTTGTTAGCATCGGCCCAGCTATCTAGTCTATTCAGGTCATTTTGAATTTTGATCCTGTCCTCTGAGGTATTAGCTACTCCTCCCAGTTTAGTGTCATCTGCAAATTTGATAAGTATGCCCCCAATTCTGTCATCCAAATCATTAATAAAGACATTGAATAGCACTGGGCCCAGGACGGAACCCTGTGGGACCCCACTGGTCACTTCTCTAGGATGTAGTTCATCTGGTCCTGGAGATTTATATTCATTTAGGTTAACCAGGTATTCCTGTACTACCTCTTTACTTATTCTGTGCTGAAATTCCTCTATTCTGTCTTCTGCTCCATTATCCTTAGGTTGAGCACCCTAAGTTCCTTTCTGACGTTTCGCCAGCATCTGTGGCTGTGGCTTTCTGATGTTTCGCCAGCATCTGTGGCTGGCATCTCCTCTGAAGATGCCAGCCACAGATGATGGTGAAACATCAGAAAGGAACTCTTCTAGAACATGGCCACATAGCCCGAAAGCTCCACAAAAAACCATGGATGTCGGCCATGAAAGCTTTCGACTCCACATTCTGGTTTGTACTTGGAAACAGAGATAAACAATGGGGGCTATGTGTTGGCTCACAAGGGAGTTAAAACACTTGTTTAACTTTCCTGTATTGTTTTCCACTTATATTTAATTAAAACTTGTCCAAGCAACATGGTGATGTTTTATACCGGGTGCTTGTTATCTGACCTTAGCATTGGCTTTAATCCACACAACTTGAGTATTCACTTCTGTTAAAGAATACCGAAATAAATTATTCAGCTACTAAGGAGGTGTACTATATATACATTTCCCATGTAAAGTTCTACCAGTGTAACCATGCAATAAATACATCTTTTATTATTTAAATATATATGTTCATGTATACAGATCAAAATTCCAAATGGGACAGAGGAGTTCCAATATTAGTATACAATACACTAATCTCTATCTTAGTGAATACTATGAGAGGAAAATTAATCCATTTTGTATTCATTATAGGACTGGCTATAGCAAAATATTCTAAAAAGGGTCTTCTACAGCAGAATGAAGAAAACTAATAGATTGTCACAAATTCTGCTATGGTTCTAATAGCCTGTTTTTACCTTAGATTTACCCAGGAAGCAAGTCTGTTCATTCCTACCTTCCCCCTTGCAACCCTGGTTTCCATAATTTGAATTTTACTGATCACTGTTCACCTTTTGGAAGGAAACAAAACACACAGAAACTTGGCTTTCCTCCAGGCATTGGGCCTCTTGGCATTGGGTCCCAAACACCTCTGGCAGATTGTTTAGTGATTATAAAAACACTAATTTTTAAATATTCTTATTGAAAGTAATACTGGTATGTAATATAGCAGTTTAACCACGAAAACATGCAGTCTGGCCAATAACAGCATCTATGCTAGGCAGTTTCATGTTTTGTTTGATCTTGGCTTTCTGGATCATAGAAATGAATAAAAAATCTTCAGTCAAAATATGGACAGAATAATATTGCATTATTCTCTCTCATTAACAGAAGAGCAGGAAGAAAAGGGCTGATTGTACTGTGGGATAAGCAAGCAAATTTTGGGCATAGGTGCAAAAAGACAGGAAAGTTCTGTAAATTAAAATAGATATCCACTCATACAATGTTCAAGTACCACAGACGATTTAGTAAAATTTCCTTTTGCAAGCAATTGGAGAAAAATGCAAAAATCTAAATGCATTTATGACAGGGAGCCAGCAGAACTCTGGACTGAAGCCAGGTACATTGTCAGGGAGGAATGCAAAAAGACACTATCTGCAGCCAGAAAGAAAAAGGAGCCTCAATGGATGCCAGATAAAACTCTTGAATCAGTTAAGGAAGCAAAAGTAAAAGGCGAGAAAAATAGGGTCAGCACCCTGAATACAACTGTTCAATGACTTGTGCACATGGACAAAGAAAACTATTATAATAATAAACGCAGAGAAATAGCAGATGACAACAAAAAAGGAAAAACTAGAAACCTATACCATAAGATCTGAGTAATTAAAGGGAAATTTAATCAAAGGGATTAAGCAGCCAGTCATGTGGGGCATCCAATGGATGGTGGCTGGGCAGGGTGGGGGGATGATTGGCAGCTGCTCACAGAGTGCATATGAGTTTGTGATAGAATCAGGGGGAAAAAAGTAATTATCCAACGCAGCTTGTAGCTGCACATGCTCCATTTTGGTAGGTCATTCCTCACAGCAGTAGGGGGTGGGATGGACTATATGTCAGTTGTCAGGCTGTTGAGGGAGCTGGTGGTGAGGTCAGTGGGTTCTCCCTGCAAACTGGAAAACTCCAGGGGTAAGCCAATTTTTCCCTTCCACCTGCTCCTGGCCAGTGAACCCATATCACTTCCAGAACATTTGGAAAAATATGCTGAGGAACAGAGTTTAAGCAATTTTAGGTATATAACAGTACTGCACATCCTTATCCCTGAAAAAGGTCATTCTGTCTGAAAGTGGTAAAAGAATACACACATCCCTCCTACTTACTCACCAGATACCCTAGACTGAAGGTTAGATGAAGCGTGTGCTGACAGTTAGTCACATTAGCCTACTGTGAAACTGCAAGTTTGGAATCAGCATCTACTCATGTACTGTTGTCATTAACTGAAATAGCACCAATTTAAAAATCTTTACTTATCCCACAAAACACTTATAATGCCAATTTATCATATCAAGTTCATACATATCAAAAGAATACTTACAGCATGTGCTCCCTGTATGGTTCTTATAAGGTTGATTCCTTTCCATACATATATATCTCCATTAAGTGCACCAGAATATGTTACTTCATCTCTTGCACAGGCGAGGCACAATATAGTTTGGAGATCACCAGTCTTACCAAAAACCCCACGCTTTGGTGTCAATGAATTGCCACATAAATTCCAGAACTGTAAAATAAAGTTGTTTTATTAATAATTTTAATAATTATTTATTTGAAAACCAAAGCTTTACAGAGGAACTAGATATTAAAAGATATGTGACTCACAAAAATAGCAGCCCCATAACTTTGCGAAAGCATGTACAGTACTATAATGCTTCATATTTCCCTTTCTACTTCTGGGAGTAAGGAAAATAGAAGCATGATAATATCATGCTGCATTTACTGGATAATACGGGGGAAACATCAAAATAGAAGGCATAAAGCTGCTATTACTGATAGTATCCATGAGTCAGTAGTAACACACCAATGTGTCCTTCATACAGGCCTTGTGCCGTCCCCCACAGCACTTGGCAACGCTGTCCCTTGGCATTCATCAATGAAGCAACTGTCCTCATGTGTTCCTGCATGGCAGGGGCTTGGTCTGGATCGCTCTTGTGGTGTCTTCCAACTCTATGATTCTGTATTCTTGTGGATTTAAAGAAATTTATTGAGGTCAATCACTAGAAAGGCAATCTTCACATATATGGTACCTGTATCCAGAGAGGCCTCACAAGCTGTCCTCCCTTCACACAATACAACTCAAGTGGAATTTATTTCACCAAACCAATAACAATGGTAAGAATTCAATTAAGGTAAGGTTCATATTGTTCTTAAGTACTGTCTCTATTCCCATTTACAATATTTACAACGCCACTTCCATTCAAGCTTTCACCCTTAGACTAGCCTACGTTCCTATCTTCTTTTCAGTGGAGCCAAGCAAGCTTCTGTTCCGAAAGTTATATTGCTATTCCAATTCTTCCCAGCTGTCAGAGGTTCCAGACGTGTTTGCAAACAAAGAGGAGACAAGCTCCACGTGCTAAAAGATGGTCAACTGTTTATTAGTGTTTAAAAAGCCCAATGCGTTTCAGCAACACTAGGCCTTCCTCAGGAGTTGAAAACAAATATAAATACTCTTAAGATGTAATATATATATAAAAAAAGACAACATGTATCAAACTGCGATGAAAAAATACTCATATAGTTCTGAACAAAGTTATACAAACCCTTCAAAAGAATACACTGGAGTTGTGGGCCAAAAACAGATGGCCCTACAGGGGTGGTGTCATGCTTCTCATTGTGCATTGGATCAGGGCCACAGCAACCGTACGCCTCAGCCCTGATCCAGCGTTTGTAGAATGGAGTGTATCCAGGGCTGGGGAATCATAGAATCATAGAGTTGGAAGAGACCATAAGGGCTATCCAGTCCAACCCCCTGCCATGCAGGAACTCCCAATCAAAGCATCCCCAACAGGTGGCCATCCAGCCTCTGTTTAAAGACCTCCAAGGAAGGAGACTCCACTACACTCGAGGGAGTGTGTTCCACTGTCAAACAGCCCTTACTGTCAGGAAGTTCTTCCTAATGTTGAGGTGGAATCTCTTTTCCTGTAGTTTGCATCCATTGTTCCGGGTTCTAGTCTCTGGAGCAGCAGAAAACAAGCTTGCTCCCTCCTCAATATGACATCCCTTCAAATATTTAAACAGGGCTATCATATCACCTCTTAACCTTCTCTTCTCCAGGCTAAACATACCCAGCTTCCTAAGGCGTTCCTCATAGGGCAAGGTTTCCAGACCCTTCACCATCTTAGTTGCCCTCCTTTGGACCCGCTCATGTTTCTCCACATCCTTTTTGAATTGTGGTGTCCAGAACTGGACACAGTATTCCAGGTGGGGCCTGACCAAAGCAGAATAGTAGTGGTGCTTTTGGGGCTACTCCTTGTTCTGCTCTGGAGTAAGATATTTTTTTCTTAATGTTACTCCTAATCCTACTCCTGTAAAAACCACTTACTCCTTTACTCCCTACTCCTACTCCCCAGCTTTGGGGGAAAGCTCCAGTTGCTTTGCAAGGCTGGGGTGTGTGTGTGTGTGTGTGTGTGTGTCGCTCTTTGCCTCCCAGTCCTTTCCCCAGTGTAAAATAATAAAATTGTTTTTGGTGTTTGCATGTACAATATAATAACAGGAATAAGGAGTAAGGAGTAACAAATGTATTTTGTCACTCCTCATTCCTACTCCTAATTCTGTAAAAGCCTCTTACTCCTTTACTCCTTACTCGTACACCTAAGCCGTGGGTGCATGTACACTGTTGAAATTTCTACCACACAGCAATAATGCAGTCTGACACCACTTTAAGTAGCTCCATCCTATGGAATCCTGGGATTTGTAGTTTTACAAGGTCTTTAGCCTTCTCTGTCAAAGCATACTGGTACTTCACAAACTACAAATCCCAGGATTCTGTAGAATGAAACCATAACAGTTAAAGTGGTGTTAAACTGCATTATTTCCATTGTGTAGATGCATCCCGAATCTCCATCAGATACAGGTAGGCCCAGTCTATGTTTATACTACAGACGTCTTTCTCTCAGTTAGTTTCATGGCTATGTCTTTGAACATTGCTACCAGGAAGAAGTAGCTTTGGACTACTTGTGAACCCAGGATTATAGCTGAAAGTGGCAAGATTCAAAAATCCATTTTAAATTATTGTTTAAAACTGATTTCTAATTCTGACTCATAATTCATCTGTTGGAGTGACGGATGGTGCAAAGCAGAGACAAGCCAGTTCGCTGTACCACTATGCTGCTCATGAACACTGCTTTTTAAACCTAGTATGTCTGAGTTATGATATCCAAAAAAGAGAGTCATAAGTAAGAGATATACTTCAACATTTTTATATAATTTAGAACAGATGCCACTGTTTAAAAATAGTTCAATTTTTAGTTAAATATTTTATTAACATAATAAATTTAATAAAATACCAATTTAATTTAAAGTTTTCATTTTAAAGGGGATATAGCCATTTTAGTCTTTTTCATTTAGCCTTCAACATCCATTGCATCTGAAGGAAGGGACTGGCATTCAAAAAGCTCATTCTAAAATAATTCAATTAGCCTTAACAGTACTATGCTTAATGCATAACTTTTTCAGTTCAACATGGTGAGCCAGTGGGGGGGGGGCTTTCTATATTTTAATACAAACGAGATTGTAAACAGCAATCAGTCTAATGGAAGCCATTAAAGTAAGCATTAAGCAGGCTCATAAAACAAATTTGCTAAAATAGATACTACTGTGTAATATACTGAAAGAGAAATTTTCAGGAGGTTCAGCATATAGATGAAATAGATCATCCATTTTATCATGTGCAAATATAATTACTGAGGACAAACTGTTTCAAATTTAAAAACAGTAAAACACTGCAACAAAGTCCAAGCCAGTGTGATGTAATGGTTTTAGCATAGGACTAGGACTCTCAAGATCAGGTCCATGGAAACCAACTAGATGGCCTTGGGCAAGTCACAATTTTCAGGCCCAGAAAATTCTACGATGGTTTGTCTTAGGGTTGCCATAAATTGGAAACAACTTGAAGGCACACAACAACAAAGTCTACAATAGATAGAGCTCTCTCTTAGCACCCTATTAACAGAAACAATTTACCAAGAGATTAAATTATAAATGCTTGGCAGCTTTATGAAAACATATGGGGAAGAAAGTATTGAGTTGTGCTAGGGCAGAGCTCCTTAGGAAATCAGGAGAATAAAGAAGACATTTTTGAGAAGTTTAATTTTCTTCTTTAAAAGTTATAAATATTAAGCTTCTCTTAAATAATAATAAACTGATAATATTAAATATTATTATTATTATTATTTATTTTATTTATATAGTGGTGTAAATTTACAAAGTGCTGTACATACAGTCTTATAATTAGATGGATCCCTGCCCTCAGGCTTACAATCTAAAAGAGACAACACAAAAGGAAGAGGGGAAGGTGGTGGGAAGGGGATGAGGTCCAGTGGTTCTTCTCTCCCTCTGGGGCCTGGACCTAGGCAGATTAACTGGAGGAAGGGCACGGCTTCTTAATATATAGTTAGAAGGAGGCATCCTGGGGCAGACAGCACAATCCTGGGAACGCTTCCCTAAACAATATAGTCTAACTTAATTTTGAAACTGGTTAGAGAAGTGATGAGGCGTGCATGTGAGGGAAGAAGGTTCCAGGAGTGAGGGGCAGCAAGTGAGAAGGGATGAATCCGGGACAGGGCAGTGGAAATCCTTGGCTGGGACAGGAGACCTTGACTACCAGAACGGAGGGTATACGAGAAGGAGTGTGAGGAGAAAGAAGGTCAGACAAGTAAGGAGGGGTCAGTCTGTGGAGGGCTTTGAAAGTCAACAGCAAAAGCTTGCAGAAGGGGAGCCAGTGAAGGGAGGATAAGAGGGTAGAATACTCTGAAAAATGTGAAGTCAAGCTTTTCATGGCCAGCATCCACAGTTTTCTGTGGGGTTTTTGGGCTGTGTGGCCGTGTTCTGGAATAATTTCCCCAAACACACACACACACACACTCCACACACACTTTCATGCCATCACCCTCTGAGGATGCCAGCCACAGATACAAAATAGCAAGAAAGCATTATTTTTGTTTGGTTTTTAATTGATACAAGATTATACTCAGGCCAGACTTCTCAACAGAAATTAACACCTTCAAACTGAAGTCTTCAATGGCTGCATGTAATTTGTGGGCATTGCCTCTCCTGTCACTAATTCTGTCTCTCTGCATGTAAATAGAATAACAAGGGCTTCTATATTATACTGCCCTAGCTATCTAGCCTTTTCCCAAAAATGAACATGAGATATGACTAATAGGTTACCCCAGCTAGGAGTAAGAAGTCCTTCAATGCAGCATGTCTTAACTGCAGTATTATCGTGAAGACAAAAGTTGTTTTTCTTCCATATGGAGAATATCAGTCACTCAACCTCTGCTTGCTTTTGCAATTAAAAGCAGGTTAGCTCAAGCTACAGGAGAGTTTAGCAGGAATGTATCCTTATTAATTCAAGATCCGTAGCATTAACCATTCATTACCTTTTTGTATCTTGACTGCCTCCATTAGGAAGAACCACATGATAGTTAATGATCAAATGTAACTAGGCTAAGTGGGGGTGCATTTGTTGTTGACTACAGTCCAAAGGTGGTCAGTGATCCTTCCTGACCTCAATTACAGTCTTTAGTGCTCTATTTTCAGGAACGTTTTCTCCAGGCACCATGTACACTATCTAATTGTTGTTTCAAACTGCATTTTTCCAGTTTATTGGGATCTTGCTTAACAGAAATACCATGACTTAACTATTCTAATAAAGACATAGATTAGAAAAGAATTGTATATGAAAACATTACTCTCTTTTAAACTTCCAAGTGACTGTCACATTTTCTTATGTTGCTAAGTCCTATGATTTGGAATGGCTTACTGAATGAGGTACCGTACCAATCACATGAGGTAAGAAAACAAATAAACAAGGCAATACTTGTAACCAGGACTATTCTATTATAGAACAGACTGAGGACAGAAAATGACAGAGCCTCACTAATGGCTCCATGTATCTTCCAACTGATACAACTCAGATCTATCATCAATGAACTACAACCTATTTTGGACAATAATGTTGTCATCTCAAGGACTCTTCGTGGCACGTATTTACTTGCCTACAACAGCCTCCAAATCTCAAAGTTACTTACATACAGGAGGACACACAACACAGATGTAGACAAGTCCTTGCCACAAACCTAGATGTCAATTCTTCCCACACATCTATTCAGGAAATGTCATCACAGAATCTAATGATATCACCCAAAATATTAGAGGGACATTCTCTTGCTTATCCTGTGCTGTGATATAAGCATACTTTGTCAGCAGTACCCTTCAGTACTCCTCACTGGGCAAACAGGCCAATCTTCACACTGGACATATACACAAGCTCCAGTCCATCAATAGTGGGTTGCACAGAGACAATGGCTTCCTGTCATACTAGAAAACTTGCTAGCTCCCCAGCCTCAAGAAGGCTCTCTTGACCAGTTCATCAGGTCTCCTTTCAGGTTCCCACACTACATTCTAATACTTCCACTGCCATTTGTATGGTTATTTACTCACCTTGGCTTTAGGCAATAACCTTCCTTCTGACTTATCCCCCAATAACCACCATTAAAACTGAATTTGTCACTTTCTCTCTGTAGCCATGCGTTTTGCTTTTCCACTGCTTTTCTCACACACAGGCTGCTTATATCAGTCTGTCCCTGGACCATCCACTTCAGGTGTCTGAGGAAGAAAACTCGTCTACAAAAGCTCATGCTGCTAACTTCCTTCTTTCAGTTAGTCTCAAAGATGCTACAAGATCCTTTTACATGCTACTTCAGAGTGTAAAGTTGTTGAATTTTTTGAAAAGGAAAAAACAGAAAAGATATGTCTTACCTTAATATGTTTTACACCACAGCTGACAAGTTTGTTTGGTTGGTACAAGTCCCATGAAATATCAAATATCTGCGGAGATTGAAGGGGAAAAGATCATAGTTCATTTTTTGAAAAGGACTTTTCAATTAAACTAAAAACTATGTATGAACAGAAAAAGATGGGAAATTTCCATTCAATTAATGAAAACATCATGTTTAGCGATATAAAGAAATAAAAGAAAAACTTAACTGGAAACATTTTCATTTCATTAAATTATTCCTAGATTGATTTAAAATATTTAGAGTAGCTGAAAGACATATTGTACAGTGCATTCACATAAGCTCTAATCTCAGACATGCACAATTGAAACATAGGAATTTATCACATGGGGGGAAATTGGAAATGTAAACAGGGTTTATCCCATGGAAATCATGCAATTACTTTTAAAGCGCAATTAAGATTTTCACACACAGCAGTCATTATGCCAGGAATAACTAGGGAATAACCAGGCAATAAACAGCAACAAATCATTCACAGGATTTCCCGTGAATTATTTGTTGCTGTTTATTGCCTGATTATTCCTGGGTTAATGTCGCTTTAATCACTTTTGATCGTGACATTGTGTGAGAACCTTTATCACAAATGCAAGATTTTCATGGAATAAATCTCGTTTACATGTCCAATTGTCCCTGTGTGATAAACTCTGTAGAGTTGATGCAACACTTGACATTAAAACTTTTAACTATAAACCAGTCATTCTTTCTTAGACATTCCTACCTACAAGGTTGTTGGAAGGCTAAAGCAAAGGGATTAAATATGCCTTCCTGAGCAATTTGGAGAAGTTTGACATAAAAGCAATATACACAGAAAAACAAACTTAAGTTAACTTGAACTTTCACCTCAAAGGTTTTTTGTGGAGATATTACCAGTAGTTTCCTGACTCCTCTGAAATTTATTTCAGGGTCACAGCACATCTTATTAAAAAAAGGAGATAAGGTCCTTGAAAAGGCATAGGGCCTGTCCCCTTCCCACTCAAACTATGTAGTACCATCTGTTGGCATGTTTTGATAGTGCTATTGTTATTGGGCAAATAAGAGGTACATAAAAGATGTCTTCAAAAGCCGGGTGAAATATAAAAAGCCAGGCTGAAAAAAGAGACATACAAGAGGGGTAACACAAAAGTCAGACTGGTCCATGCTATAGTACGCCCCATTTCTATATATGGATGTGAAAGTTGGACAGTGAAGAAAGCTGACACGAAAAAAAATCAAATAATTTGCAATGCAGTGCTGGAGAAGAATTCTATGGATACTGTGGAGTACTAAAAAGACAAACAAATTGATCCTAGAGCAATTAAAGCCTTAATTATCCCTAGAAGCCAAGATGACTAAACTGAGACTATCATGCTTCGGACAAATCATGACAAGATGGGATTCACTAGAAAAGACGATTATGCTTGGCAAGCTAGAGGGCAGTAGGAATAGAGGAAAACCACATTCCAGATGGACAGACATAATCAAGGAAGCCACAGCCTTGAGCCTGCAAGTCCTGAGCAGGGCTGTTGATGATAGGGTGACTTGGAGGTCTCTCATTCATAGAGTCACCATAAGTCGAAGTAGACATGATAGTTAACAACAACAACCTTGTTGTACCCCGCTGCGATTACTTTGCTAGAGGAGCAGGTTATAAACAAACATTATTATTATTATTATTATTATTACAACCACGGCAGGGAGAAAGAGGATTAGTAATGGTATGTGCAGTGATTTGCATATCCACTTCGTCCCCTATGTGTTTTTTAAAATATTACTGTCAAGGAGAGACAAAATATTGATTGATTGATAGATTTCATTTCATTTCATTCCATTTCTATGCCACCTTTCTCCCACAAAGGGATCCAACAGAGGGGAACTAGTTCTATTAAAAAAGGTTAATATCTTGATGTTGGTGCTGTGTTTTTGGTTTCAAAAGCTTCCTTTTTGTGAAAAACTACCGGTTTAAAAAAAAAAAAGGATTATGGGATATATTCTTCTATAATGATGAAAAGAATAATTAAATGTACTTGCTAAAACAGAGTATACATTTTTACTGCCCCAAAATAATTTCTAAAAACTGTAAGGAGACTGTGTAAGAAGACTTTTAAGATGACAGTTAAGGCAGTCTCAAATGGGATGATTTCTGCAGTGTGTTTTGGACCTCAGCTTGCTTTTCTCATTTTTTAAAAATGGGAATATGTTACTAAGGGCCTGGTCAGACCAGCGCTTTGCGCCGGCCTGGGCCTGAACTAGGGGTGTGCAGGGGCTGAGCGTTTGCATGCTCAGCAACCCTACCATGCACCGCGGGCACAATTTTGGTATGCCCCCTACAGACGCCGCACACCACAATGACATCCACACGGCACAGCCAATGGCGCCCCACACATGCCATAAAAAGTACCTGCCAGGAGCGGGTTCTTTTTAGGCCTCCTGAGGCAGAAAGGGGTGGCATCTCGCTGCCCCTTTCTCCTTATCTGTGCAGCCCCTAACATGCATTTTATGTTCCTAAAGGAACACAGTGACTTTCAATAAAGAGTACAAATACTTAATTTTTCTATTTTTCTGAAAAGGACGCTATTTTAAAAACAAAACAAAAACAAAACCAGTTTTCCCTCCCATGGCTTCAAAGTTTACAAAAAATGTAGATCTCTAATAAAGAACAATTTTATTATACAGAGATTCTAGCAAATAAAAGTTTCACCTGTACTCCTATTTTTAAAATTATACCTACCCTGTCTGTATGACCAGGAGCCATAGATAACATTTTTCCTTTTCTCCAGTCCCACACACAGATTGTATTTTTTGAATCCAAACCAACTGAGAGCAAACGCTGAAAGTTTTCAAAATAGTAAAAGAGAATTATAAAAGAATACTGGAATACTACTGGAAAAAGAGACATAGAATTTCACTATATATATTGGACTTGGTCATTAATACCTGTTTTTATTTTCAGAACAAAATGTATAGCAAAAAACTGTTAGAATCCCAACTGTGGCACAATGTCAGTACAATATAAATGTTTTGGGTGGGGTTTCAGTTCCTTTTATTACCCTCTTACACTGCAGGGTTATATGTTACAGTGCTGCCCGGGGATAGAATTGTTTTAGTTTTCTTTTTCCATGTGTCTTGGCTTGCCTGCTTTCCCAACCTTGTATACTCATCCCTCCACATCCACTGTGGTTAGAGGAACAGGACCCCCGTGAATGTGGAAAAACCGTAATTAACAAAAACACTATGAGAGAACACCTCTCTAGGAATCTCTAGGTCGTCCAGTACAACTCAGTAGTCAACATCTGTCATACATTGACCATAGAACTAGTGCAGTGTTCTCTCTAGAAATCTCTATGTCCTTCAGTATGCACTTTGGATAAAGTTGGCCACAGAGTTGCACTGAAGGACCTAGATATTCCTTGAGTGAACATTTGAATAAAATATGTGAATAACCAAAGCCACAAAAGTCAAAGCCACAAATGTGGAGGAATGAGTGTACAAGACAAGGCATATATTTTCAGGATATGAAAATATTTCCTTACCTCATTGTTTAATTTCTTCATCAACTTCTATGCCAGTCCATATGTTTGCATATAGATTCGTTCCTGCCAAGCAGATGGAAACAGTATGCAAATCCTTTTTGGTAATGTCATTTTCTGTATACAAAGGGCCTGCTAATTCTGTAAATTCCCACCAAAAACAGACTATACATCCTTTATGAATTAGCTTTATTAATTTAAAATGCAACTCACATGTTTTCTACACAGAGTCTGGCATAGAGAATCTTAAAGAAAAAAAAATGAAGGGGAAGAACAAGACTTCCCAGTTCCTTATTGATCCTCTAGGTCAGTCCAGAAACTGGCAATCTTTCAAAGCATTATTCCATACCACATACTTAAAAATACAGTACTATCTTCCAGTTTCCTGAAAAGTTCCCCTTCTCAACTACTGTATACATTAACTTCATTATTTAGGAAATGCATGATGCAAAATTAAGTATTTGTTTAAAATTGTAAATTATCAGTTGAAATACGTATGCTCAAAATTATTCCAATCACTCTATACAGCATTTCAGTTACTTGAATTTTCAAAGCAATTCCCTTTCCTTTTCCCCTTACTCTTCTACAGACAACAGTAACTGAGCTTACTGTGCAAGCAATCCCTTTGTGTACAGCAAATGACATCAGATATCACTTAACAACAGTTCTGAACTCTTCACTCTGTTGTTTAGGTTATCCCATACTCAAATATCTGGACTGGCATAGAGGATCTCAGGGAATAACACACAGGAACATAAAAACATAAAATGAAATCTACTGGATCAAAGTGTCAATATAGTCTATAATTGAACCCTGAGATCTTCAAATAAATATAAATATTTTAAATAAGTAAATATTTCCCCACAGTTGCCAAACATTTGACTCCAGAAAGTCCATAAGCATGGCATAATAAACTAGCCTTTCAATAGACAGTATTCCTGAAAACAGTAAGGGTGGCCTTACATAAAATGGGGGACACATGGCTGAATGAGACCACATGTGAAAGGGATCTAGGAGTCCAAGTAGACCATAAGCTGAACATGAGTCAACAGTGCGATGCGGCAGCTAAAAAGGCCAACGCGATTTTAGGCTGCATCAATAGAAGTATAGTGTCTAGACCAAGGGAAGTAATAGTGCCACTCTATTCTGCTTTGGTCAGGCCCCACCTGGAATACTGTGTCCAGTTCTGGGCACCACAATTCAAAAAGGATGTTGAGAAACTGGAGCAGGTCCAAAGGAGGGCAACTAAGATGGTGAAGGGACTGGAAACCTTGCCCTATGAGGAACGCCTTAGGGAACTGGGGATGTTCAGCCTGGAGAAGAGAAGGTTAAGAGGTGATATGATAGCCCTGTTTAAATATTTGAAGGGATGTCATATTGAGGAGGGAGCAAGCTTGTTTTCTGCTGCTGCAGAGACTAGGACGCGGAATAATGGATATAAATTGCAGGAAAAGAGATTCCACCTCAACATTAGGAGGAACTTCCTGACAGTAAGGGCTGTTCGACAGTGGAACACACTCCCTCGGAGCGTAGTGGAGTCTCCTTCCTTGGAGGCCTTTAAACAGAGGCTGGATGGTCATATGTCAGGGATGCTTTGATTTGGAGGTCCTGCATGGCAGGGGGTTGGACTAGATGGCCCTTGTGGTCTCTTCCAACTCTATGATTCTATGATTCTATGGCCAGAGAAGTAAAGCAGTGGGAGAGAAAAGAAGGGGAGTGTTCACCCCTCCTGCTCCTTTGTCACTGGGCAAGAAAGCCTACAATAGAGCAGCTGGGAAGGACATGCATTCACCCCAGCATTGCTGGGCTTTCTCCCAAGGAGAAAATCAGATAATGGAGCAGATGGGAAGGGTGCACATTCACCTCTACCTTCTTCCATCCTCTCTTGCCCGCCTGCCCAAGGCTGCTGGCAAGTGAGGCAGTGGGAGAGGACAAAGGGGGCACTGCCCCTCCTCCTCTGCTGCCTTGTCTTCCTCCTTGCAGAGAGAGCCAGAGCAGCAGAGAAAAAGGGGTGGACTCCAGGCTTGCACAAACACACACACCGAAGAGGACCCAAACAGATGTTCCTCCTCCTCTGAAGTGTCACTGGGTGTGGCACACCCACCCCCCACACCTCCCGAGTGCCACTGCTTCTCTTCAGGACTTTAACTAAAGGCCTAAGCAGATGAACAGGTTACCATGAACCAAGCCCATGGTACTGTGTCCCTGGTTCTGACCTAGGTCATTTCCTGGGCCAGGGTGGCAACTGGCAGGTGTTCACCCACCTGATGCCACCACATCATAGAGCTGCTGCCGCTGCTTCCTCTTATAGCTTCCTTTTTTTTTTTTAACATGTTTGCAAGGACATCCTGCAATGCATGCATGGCTTCTGTTATTTCCTTTACAGATAAGACTGATGAAGAAGTACATACGCTCATGTTTATTGTTGCACCATGCCAAAAAATGTTTGTTGCTTCAGAACACTTGGAATACTTCTGCAATCCCCAGCTTTTCAAGTAAAGAGGAGACAGCTGGTGTGAAAACTGAGTTACCTCACAGATGCTATTTGCCTGTATATGATACAAAGTAAGATGCAACCTACATATTTATTTATCTTTTATTAGCAAAATTCTTTTATTTAAAAATCTTTTATTATTCTGTGTGGCTGTGCCTATATTTTTGGATTTTTTTAAAAAAAGAAGTAGTTAATTCATAATCTACAGATGTGTCTATGCCAAAAGATTTACAGCAAATGTATTTATCATACAGCAATGAAACATACCTGACCATCTACATCAAATGCCAGACAAGCTATTCCATGCGTATGAACGTCTTTCATTATTGATATAGTCTGCACAGTGTACGAGTCCCAAACACAGATATACGGCTCTTTCCCAACTTGACCTGTTGCCACCAATACTCGCTCAGGATGCAATGCAAGACTTGGAGAAAAGAAACAAAGGGAAAGGTTAAACTTAAAAGTAGCAGCCTTGCGTATCATTAAACTTTTAAAACATATTTTGATATATTGACGTAACATTGTACTAAACATTTTATCATCAAGCTTATAAATACCGTGATTTTCAGTTTCTTTTATCTACATGGCAAAATCAAATAGCGAGGAATGGAAGAGACAACATCTATAAACCTATACAGAAAATTCTCACATATAAAAGTAGAACAGGAGCAAAATCCAATCACACGCAATCAGAGTTTGGTGCATATAATAGGATTTTTATCTTCTCATAACACCTGTTGCTCCCACTCCCCATCTGCTTTAAAGGGTCCAACAATCACCTGGAGGAGATTTTAGGGCTACCGATGAGGTACTGGGTAAGTTGGAAAAGGGGAATTACTTCCTGCCTGTTTTGTTTTCATGTTCATGGGAGAGGCTAAGTAAAAACAACACTAAAGAAGTGGAAAAGGAGAGAGAGATAGAACCAAGTCACTGGGGCTCTGACAGCTTTAGTTTTCATTTTCTTTCTCTCACTTGCTTTGCTTAGAGTTCTAATAGAAATCTAAATTTAGAATAAAAAACTAATTGCAACTTGCTAAGATGACTGACTAATGAGGGAGAATTTGTAAGCAATAAAATCCTCAGCCCTGGTGAATAGCAGCCTGTGAAAATCAAATAGGAATGAAAGGGGGAAAAAACCTGACATCTATAATTCAAATATAAACAGAATACATGACCCAGTTCAATGAATAGGCAAATGGCCTTTTTGAAGCCTCTGGGCAAGATTATACTCGACCTAAGGTTTTTTGTTTTTTGTTTTAAAAACAAACTCTCATGGTAGAAAATCAACACAAACATGATATTTTTAAGGAGATGGCTTATATTTTCACAGTTTCCACCCTAGCCTAAGACATTCTTTAATATACATAATTTTCTTACCTTTTAGTTAAATATTTGACAGGAGTTACAAAAGGTAATTGGTCAAGTGACTAAAATCATAGAGGCACAGAAATGGGAAAAAAAGGTCTTCTTGTCCACTGCCTCAAAGGCAAGACCTACAGACATAATCCTTCCACAGATTAATGCATGATAAATTACAATATGCTACAAATCTTATAACAGGAGTGAACTTCAGTAAACAAAATGGAACATACTAGACTGAAAAAGAGATGAGTCCAGCAAATCAGCCATTGCAGAATACCAAAAAATACCCAGGGTCATTAGACAGCCTAAGAGGTAAGGGAACATATTTTATGACCGTTCAAATGACCAATAGACCTTGAATGTAATTAACATTCATTCACTGGTGTGCCATGTTTTAATCTTTTTAACTATGGGCCTATACAGATGAGGAGAAAGGGGTGGCCAGAGGCAGAAAACTAATTGTCATAGCTGATGGATATGTAAATTGGCAAAGAAATTTCGGAGGATGGTAAGAGAGACAATTAGTGAGATTTTAAAAGAGGAGGTAAAACCGGAACCAATTCTTTTTTTGTTGTTGTTGGGAATTTTTGAAGACAAATTTGAGGTCAAATATGGAAAGATTGTGTTTTATATGATCTCACTTGCGAGAATATGCTATGTGAGTAAATGAAAAGATGATACTGGGGCTTTTTAGATTGGCAGGAGAGTGTGACATGAAGTTGCCTTTACCTTAATGCTCAGCAGCTAGACTGCAAGCCCCAGGTGTGCATTGAAAAGGTACAGGGCAGCTAGACCGAGGGGTGTGGGAACAACTTATCTGAAGTCTTTTCTATGGCTCAGCAGCTACATGGGAAGCGGTCAGAACGCTACAAACACAGGCAGAACAGCTACATGGGCGGCAATGAACGCGGCTTTTAGCAGCGGTGAACCTTTACATTTTTTTTCCTTGCCAGCTGCAAACTGCGCAATTCCTCAATGCCCTGCAGGTGTAAAAGCTGGGGTTTAACCGCGAAGTTTTTTAAAACTCCCAAACCCTAGCTCCACCTCTAATCCGAACCCTAGACATGCGCAGTAGGGACTCTGGGATGCCGTTACTGTTATTCTATTGTGGATAACATGTCAATTCATTCACAAAATAAAGGGGTTCATTCATGATGCACCAGTGCAACGGCACAGTTTAAAAAGGCGGAGGAAACGCAATGATAATTTGACGGATCCTCATAAGTAGACATTTGTCCTGCGCAACTGCGCAGGTTTGCAAACTGCGCAAACGCAGTTACACCATACAGTCAAATTATCATTGCTGGCTGCGAACTGCTCAATTGCACAGTTCGCAGCCGGCAGCCGGCTTTGCACCAGTCTGTACTGGGCCTATGTTTTAAATCTGTTTTAAACTTTTCATTTTTAATAGAATTATTTAATAATTGTTTTAAACCTTTTTAATAAGATTTTTGCTCTATTGTTTTAATTTGTTGTAAACTGTCTTGGGTCCTTTGCCAGGAGAAATGCAATTAATTAATAGGTGCTTGAGCAGGTGGTTACTGCTCGAGGCACTACTGGACTGAACAGATTGTGCAGGATGGGACTGGATGATACATTGGAAAATGTTTACATTACAGCTGTAGGCAAGTTTGGACTGAATTATTTAGTTCAGATTGTGTTTGGAGTGGTGGAGACAATGATGGGCAGGGAGATGAAAACCCAGTCCGAAGATCAGTGGGAGAATGCAAAAAACTTGGGTGGAGATGTGAATGTTCAGTATGGCAAACAATAAGATAATAGAAATTTCTCCATTATTAAAAAATGTCAATCAGTGGTGGTCAAGCAGAAACAGCTGGTAGTGGAAAGGTTAGTAGGGCAGCAAATTCACTCTTAGGGCTTAATCACATAAGCTCCATTGTCACAGCAATCATGGCAGGGGGGAAATGGAAACATACCACTTTCTGAACCCCAATATCATATGTCTTCAGAATTGCATGGCTGGGGCGGCTACCACCATCATATTGTCTTCATGAGTCCCCTTTAACTCCACTTACCCACCTCATTTTCATATTATTATTATTATTATTATTATTATTTTAACTCATGCAGTTACAGAGGTCTGCTATAGTAATCAGTAAAAAGTTTTTAAAAGAAGGAAAAAATGGGGAGAGGGTAGTCAAGTTGTTTGGGAACAGGAAGAGGAGATGGACAGGTGGGATACAGATACCATATGACTGGCAATAACACAACCGCCCAGGTAGTGATGTTTCACACTTGGCACCTGTACTATTTACAGCTCATTAATGGGCTTTCCCCCCCCAATGAAACAGGGTGCCCTAATCATGATTGGGGTAAGCAGTGGCTATGGATCAGAGGTGGCGGCACATGATAAGTATTGCCAAAGCCGCTTTTCTCCAGGTGCAATCACGGTTTAAAGGCCACATGTAGTAATCCCCATGGTTTCAACCTACACTTTAAAGGAGATATCCCAGGCACTAAATCTATTGAGGGGGTATTGTTCAGCACCTTAGAAAATCCTTTCAAGTTCTGACTAAAATGCATAGTGGAGTCACCATACCACTGACCGGGATGATATCAGCAAACACTGGTGTCAAGCCTGAGTGCACTTACGGTAGCTGCTGCAAGATTTGAAAATAAGGTCAGAAGGCACCCTTGTAATTATACTGATACAATAACATAGCATCATTTGTGAAGGATTCTTGGAGGAAAGTGTCTCCTCTCATGGAACTCCTTGCTCATTTTCTGCAATGGGGCTTGTGAACATTTTGCCAGATGTAGACAGGTATGAGGTTTCAAAATGACTGTGTGTATTCTCACATGGGTAAACCAGTTTTATTGTTCTGTTTTTATTGCCTTTCTTGTTATTTGCTGTGTAGAACTGTTACTTTCTTTTTTTGAAATTTCCAGGACCATCACTCTGAGTAATACTGATGTAGACAGAAGCATTACATATTATGGACTTCAGAATTTGTCTTTTTGTGATTACTATGATTCTACTCTCATAGTATGTATGCCTCTATCTACATATACACACAAGTTGAGATAGTTTTTTGAGAAACAGGCAGATAGTTTTTAAAGCTTATTTTTATAATTGTTTTCAGTCTCCTCAAATGATCTGGCTCCTCAAATAATCTTCATATAAACTTGCTATACTAAGTTTTAAAAAATAAGCAATGCACTGGTTCTTCACAGTCTCTTGTTTTGGACTTTCAAAGCTAACATGAAATCAAGATTTTAAAAATGACATACTAATCTTAGCAAACCTTCATAAATTGTCAGTTACTCTCTGATACCTTGTATGATCTAAATTAAAGTATTATTCCCTTTGCTTGCTCTTGCTGACAGATTATAAACAGAATAGCAATTAACATAGTTCTAAAAGTCAAGAAGACATTTATTTAGTTGTCTAACAGCTGCATGTAGAATTAATCGATTAGTACTATTGTCATAAATGAAAAGTATCTTCCTATTAATGTAGTTCCTTTGCAACTGAAAGAAAGATAATCAAACAATTCTTCAATCCTCTGGACATAAATTATCATTAAAAATGATTAACCAATTCTCAAAACTACCACTTTGGGGAAGGACTTGTACTTTTAAAGCAATGGCTCTGTTAAGGATTCTTGCATGGTTCCACATTGTGCCACCATTTGTGTGGCTGACTTAGGAAAATGCTTCTTCAGTTTCGCTTCCCCAAAGACTTCTCTGCTACCTGTGATAATGTTCAAAATCTCTATGTACAATATACCATATTTTCCGGCGTATAAAACAACCCCCAACTTTTCCAGTTAAAATATAGAGTTTGGGATATACTCTAGCGCTAGTTCTAGGTATTTGGCCACCCTAAGCAAGGAATATTTTGGCACCCCCTGTTGCCCCTCATAATTATTTTCACCCCCTTGATTTCTGCTGTTTTGTTTGTTAAGATAAACATGATATTCAAAAATCTGGCTCCCATCCCCATGAATTTGTGGGGTGGTGGTAGTCCATCTATGACCCTTAAAAACTAAAAATCTTCACCCAAGGGGCAGAAAAGGGTGTCACAAGAAAGAGAAGAAAACCAGTAGGGTCACCAGGTGAGAGGACCAGGGCTGCTACCAAATTGCAGAATTAATGCAGTTTGACACCACTTTAACTGCCCTTGACTCCCAAGCTGACCGGATGTCCTAACTGCAAAGGAGGAGAAGGCAACGCAAAATGTAGGGCTTTCAAGTAAAATGGAGGACATGACCAAATAAAAGCTGAAACCACTCATATAAATATAAATTCATGCTTCTTAGTAATGCTCCAAAAGGGAGGACATTTTTGGAATTCCTCCTGGACAGAAGACTGAAATATAAGATATACCCCCCCAAAAAGAGGACATCTGGTCATCCGGCTGGTTCCATGCTATGATGCCCTGGGATTTGTAGTTTGTTTTGGCTTCACAGTTCTCTGACTGAGAAGACGAAATCTCCTCCAAAAATCCAAATCCCAGGATTCCATAGCATGGAGCCAGGGCAGTTAAAGCAGTGTCAAATTGCATTATTTCTGCAGTGTAGATGCAGGCTATAAAACAAGGATGGGAATGGCTCCAGGGCAAGAAAGAAAAGACACATAGTAGGCACAACCACCAAGAGTGGACAAGCCACACTCTCTCAGCCTTGGTGCTATGGTGAGCCTCCTTGAGCCTGAACAAATCTTGCCAAGGAAACCCCCATGAGAGGGTGGCTATGAGTCAGAAAGGACTTGAAGATACACAGCAACAACAGCAACAACAGCAAGGGGATCTAAGAAAAGGGTGAGTGGGAAGGGATTTAAAGTGGGTCAATAAGGAAGGAATAGGGCCAAGGTCTGGGAAGCATGAAGGAGTTATGGGGGTGAGGGAGAAATGGGGCCATGGAAACCCACTGGCTGACTTTGGGGGAGTCACACTCTCTCAGCCTCAGGTGAAGACTATGGCAAGCCTTCCCTGAACAATTCTCTATCTTGGCAAGAAAAAAAAATAATAGAATCATAGAGTTGGAAGAGACAAGGGCCATCCAGTCCAACCCCCCTGCCATGCAGGAACTCCCAATCAAAGCATTCCCGACAGATAGCTATCCAGCCTCTGTTTAAAGACCTCCAAGGAAGAAGATTCCATCACACTCCAAGGGAGTGTTTTCCACTGTCGAACAGCCCTTACTGACAGGAAGTTCCTTCTAATGTTGAGGTGGAATCTCTTTTCCTGGAGCATGCATCCATTGTTCCGTGTTCTAGTTTCTGGAGCAGTAGAAAACAAGCTTGCTTCCTCCTCAATATGACATCCCTTCAAATATTTAAACAGGGCTATCACGTCTCCTCTTAATCTTCACTGCTCCAGCTTAAACATCCCAAGCTCCCTAAGTCATTCCTCATAGGGCATGGTTTCCAGACCCTCCACCATTTTAGTCACCCTCCTCTGGTCACGCTCCAGTTTCTCAACATCTTTTTTGAATTGTGGTGCCCAGAACTGAACACAGTATTCCAGGTGGGGCCCAACCAAAGCAGAATAGAGTGGCACTATTACTTCCCTTGATCTAGACACTATGCTTTTATTGATGCAGCCTAAAATTGCATTGGTCCTTTTAGCTGCTGCACCTTCTGCACCTTCTCAAGTTAATTGCCTGCACCTTCTGCTCTCCCAGTTGAATGTCCTGTCCTGGAAGCTTTTGAATAGGCAATAGTCTACAGTTTAGCATCAAATATATGTAATTTCTTCACAACCAGAAGTAGATTTCTGACCACTAACTGGTTGTTGTTGTTTTTATCATTTCTGATCATGAGTGCCACCTGGAATAATTCAAGACCAAAAAAAAAAGTCCCTAGACCTTCTGTATTTATCCACCTCTGCTGAAATGATTTATATACTTAAATGCTAAATAATAGTTGCAAAGTGTTAATTGCTGTTAGTAGCAACACAGAAAATGAAAAGAGATTGCCTCCCCAGAGCACCTTTCCTCTGAGCAAATACCTCAGTTTTGTTTTAAAAAAAAAAAAACCCTGAGGATCAGTTATCTCTGTACATGTGCAAGATACCGTCCACCTGAATACACTGTAGTTACTTTCCTTTTAAAAGGCCTATCAACAGAGCAAAGTTATACATGTCCACTCAAAAGAAAGTACCACTGGCTTGCTCCTGAATAAGCCAACTACAGTGGAGCACAGCAAGAAAGGCAAAGTGTCCCTTAAAGATCATTTTGAGTCAAACATGCTTTAACCTTCTGTTTATCATAAATTCATAGAATCATAGAATCACAGAGTTGGAAGAGACCACAAGGGCCATCCAGTCCAACCCCCTGCCATGCAGGAACTCCCAATCAAAGCATACCCAACAGATGGCCACCAGCTGCCTGGTGAATCTTCCTGTTATTGACACTGTGTGTGTGTGTGTAGCAATCTCTGTCTGTCTGTCTGCCTGCCTGCCTATCAGGCTAAAGAAAAGATGAGTATTACTGCTGGCTGGTATGGTGAGGAAGGAGTGGGAAATGCAAACACTCATTTTAACCTCCTCCTCCTCCTCACTTCCAATGCAGGCAAAATGAAAAATATAAAAAAGCTCCGCTAATCTAAGGGAGACAAGAAACAAGCTTTAACACCTTCCTTTATCACATTCTCAGGGTGTTCTAGCATCCACAGTTGACAAATGTCATTCTAAATCTTCAAAATCAATCCCAATCAGAATGAATGCACACGGTACATTCATATGCAGTGCAGAGATCAATGTTGCAGTTTACAATCTAAAATTTCTAAAGCCCAGAATCTCTGGATGTCATTTCACTCATTGGTTAAGCAGTCTGAAACACAGTGGCAGATTCATTCCTTACCCACCCAACCAAAACAGTGGAATATTAAATTCTTATTTTGCCACATAATTCTGTTTCTCCAGGGCTAGACTTGCTAATTTAAAAAAACCAAAGCTGATAATCCAGGCCAGGTATTTGGGTAAATGGGTACTAGACTGGATGGGTAAAATCCAGATAAAATTCAGGCAACCAGGCAATATGCCAAGGGTAACTTCCATTTCCCCCCTCCTTCTCGCTGTATTTCACTCGTCACACCTGTGTGTACTCATACAGTCTTTATCTCTCCTCCCTCAACATACCAGCCAGCATTAATACCCATCCTCCCCCCTCTATCCTGATAGACAGCAAAATAGAGACATATACACACGTGTACTCACTTGGAGTGAGGAAACAATGTTTTGCCAGGCAGTTAAGTTAAACAGAAGTACTGTAGAACCTGTACTGTTTCAGTCCTGATAATGACAGAACTGAAATTAAAGGCTGGTCTTGCATTAAGCATTTGGACCGACCCTCAAACCACTACACTTAAGAAGCCCAAAGCCTGCTACCTCGTGTACTGCAGGCTACAGACAGACTTTAATTAATTAAATCAAATTAGGGAATTTCAAAAACATATTACCATAAGATGTAAAGCCACAGGATCCCCTTGGTATCCATGACAAGTTTCAAGTATCTGGGTTTCTTTATCTTGGAATTAAGGGAAAGAAAAGTCTCTCTCCCTCTCTTTTAGTAATATTCCTTTGAGATGGCTATCTGAGTGCACTGGACCCCTTTGTTTACTATGAGAGAAGAAACTTCAAATCATTTCAGATTTCTATTTTGGCTTCTCCTCCTGGGCTTTCTAACAGCCTAATGGGTTTTGCCTCTATCAAAATGAAGAGGTACTCCATCTACAGTGCTAGAGACTCAGGTTTGTCCTCTATGCTTTTCTAAGTTATGGATACATGAGGCTGTCTTATATAGGGACCCAGCATGTGGGAAGATTGAACCACGGATGTCCTGCATGCAATGCATGTGTGCACCAACAAGACACCGCTCCTATCTGTTCTGTGTGTCTCTACAAATCAAATATGGCAACAAATCAAATTTCTTAAGACAAAGTCTGAAAAACTTTGATAGAAGAAAACTCAGAAACTGAATTCTTAGGATTAGGTTATCAGTGGAACAGCTAACACTGTGCAGTCTAATGAGTCACAGAACATTTTGGAAGTTCATTTGCTCTCACATTGACAAGATTAAAGTGTCTTCTGGTCATGACTTACCCTGAACAACCATGTCCTATATGATCATGGAATGGTCCAGAAGGGAAGTGACCCTGAACTTAATCCTAACTAGCAGGATGTAAGAGTAACTGAACTCATTAATGATTAATTGGATTGGAAAATTAAATTGCCAGCATGACTCTTTACAAAATTATGATGTGACTACACTTGGAATACTGTGTATAATTTTTGCCAATACAAATGTGGGGAGATATATTATGGAGTCAGAAAGGTGAAAAAATGGCAACCAAAATTATCAAGGAACTAGAACAACCCCCTATGAGGAAGGATTAGATGGTTACTGGTAATTTAGCTTTTAAAAAGGTGAATAAGGATAGGAAGGACATAATTGCATACAGTCAGTTAAATTATGGAATCTACTACCACAGGATGTAGTAACAGGCACTGACTTGTATGCCTTTAAGGTAGCACTGGACAAATTCATGAAAGATAAGGTTACCAATTGTTATGAATCATGCTAGCTAAATATCATGTCCATTATCAGAGGAAGTAAGCCTCTGAATACCATTTACCAAGGAACATGTGCAGGAGAGTACAGTGGAACACATGACCTTATGGTGTGCTTCTCATAGACATTTGGCTGTTTACTATGAAAACAGAATGCCAGACTAGATAGGTCCCTGGTCCTACACAACAAAGTTGTCCTATTTTTATGAGAGATCATTTCTATGAGGGGTTTTGAGACATCTACCTCAGAGAAAAGCCAATACTGAATTGTAACTACTCAGACCTTCATCTGCCCACAAGGAAAATAAAGCCCTGATATCTTCTCTGAAGGCATTTTAGGGAAACTGCCAGGGTGTATATTGGGATAAACTCTCCACTATCAGAAATGAGGGGGAAACCACATATTGCCAAAGGCCAAGGGGCAAAATGGTACTTTGTAGGGAAGGAGGTCCCTCTCCCCACCTACTTCCAGGAGTACATACATTATTTTCCCCATATGCAAATCAGCGGAGACACTGTTGTCTCCATTGACTTTCACAGGGAAAAACAAATCTTCCTCTGGGAAAAAAACTGATGGGAAAATGCACACTCAACCCACAAATAATAATGAGGAGACATCTGAAGCTTCAGAAGTTTAATGAAAGGCAACCTCCTTCATCAAGAGCAAATCAGGCATTCCTCAAAACAGACTTATAGTATAGCAATCTCCTATCTGAACCAGCCAAGTAACTTCCAACATTTTTTCTTTTCTCTCTGAATATTCATACTTCTGATTTATGCACTAGATGTGCAGGAAATTCTCTTACAAGGGTTTGTTTTAAATATTGTTTGTTCAATAAATGTATAAAATTTGTTATTTATTCCAGCAAGTAAATGAAAGTCACAGGTACGAAACATGTACAATGTACATGGGGAACAAGGCTGCTACATCAAAACGTATTTTACAGCATTATCTCCAGTGATGAAATGAAGTGTGACAGGTCTTCATAAGAGAGGATTTGAGGATAGGATAGCTTGCAAAACCAATAAAATAAATCGTTGTATTCCACATCACCTTATATGGATGAGAGAGCTGGAAAGTGAAGAAAGCAGGTAAGAGGAAAACGAATTCATCTGAAATGTGGTGCTGGAGAAGAGTGTTGAGGATATTGTGGACAGCCAAAAAGACAAACAAATGGGTCCTTGAGCAAATAAAGCAAAAATTTCCTTGGAAGAAAGATGATCAAATTGAGACTGTTGTACTTTGGCCACGTCATGAGAAGGCATGATTTTCTAGAAAGGACAATAATACTAGGAAAGGTAGAGGGCTGCAAAAAGAGGAGAAGACCCCATGCCAGAGGGATAGACTCAATCAGAAAGGGCACGGATTTGCAAGAACTATGAAGAGTAGAGGAGGACAGGGGTATTGGAGAGGTCTCATCCACAGGGTCTCCATGAGTTAGGGCCAACTCAAGGGCAGTTATCAACAACAACAACAAAAATTGTTTTGAGCCCCACTCTGGGGAAAATGCAGGATAGAAATAAATATAATAATAATAATAATAATAATAATAATAATATTTTTCACCACAGAATTCAGGCATGGACAGACTTGCTGTCACAAGCCTGGAGACTGCTTGACTCCCAAGACTTCTCATCATTATCTTTTCCAAGAACTCTCACAACTCTACTCTCATGCCCAATGTATAATTCCAGGGCCAGAATCTTTCTCTTCCCTCTCATTTAATCACTGGTACCTTGTTTGCCCAGCAATGTCTTGTATACTGTACTTAGATAAGCTTTCATCTGAAATCCAAACTTCATTTCATACCAGAAATAGCCATTCCGTGCACTTTATGCATAACACTTTGGCGTCTTATAAGCTCTTCACTATCTACATATGTAGTTAATTCTCCTTCCATGCCTCCTCTTCTAATGCTCTTGCCTCTATATATATTCGGAGTTTTTTCTCCTCAAAGTATTTGGGCTTTAGAGATAATACTTACCTGGATGCAAACAATGTTGTTTTGGCTTGGGGATCCCTAATAAGGAAGCTTCCACTTGATCTCCCTAGTATCAGTGTTCAAAGGCATGTCTGGAAAGTAATTTGCTAGACAGAAGAAATATCCAGTTCATCTAGTGTGAGATTGTCCTTTTAAAGGAAAATGTAAAGGAGGAGCTTTTCCTTGAAATCTCTCAATAAATGTTATCAGATTTTGTGAGACTCCTAATCAAAGAAATGACACTTAAGGGCACACTCTCAACTGAAATTGCATGTAATGGCAAACTTCTGTATCTTTTTTAAGTTAAAAAGATCATAATCATAGTCTCAAAAGTCATTTTGAGTGCAAGTATTAAAAGAAATTTCAAAAATGCTTCAATTCATTAGACATATGAGGGTGTTACCATCATATCCTAGGATGGTAGTAAGCTATCCTTATGTAGATGATAATGTTTTTCTTCTCTAATACAATCAGCATTATTTTATGTACAAAAGAGCTATCCCAGCTGCAAGTGGGATCATACATAGTAAGTATAGATCCAGAAATACCTGAACATTATTTACTTCTTTGCTGAAACTTCAATTTCTTTCCCCACCATCTGTTACTCCCAACTTGATAAATATCAGAATGCATGCCCCTTGGGGCAGAGACCTACCCCCTTGTATTCTGCAAAACCAATAAAAAAGGAAAGGAAGCTGATACACATATGCTAAAGCAGACAGAAAAATTTAAAATGGTCTGAATTGTACTCTATGCCCAACACATTTTTGACAAGCAATTTATGCTGCAAGAGTGTATAAAAACACAGAACATATGAAACAGTTAACTGAAAAAATAAAATCAAGATTTTAAAAAAATAATATGTAAAGAGTTCAATAAGACAGTTTCTTACAATACTTGAACTACAGGTATACTGAATACTGAATTACAGGTATAATTCCTTTATATAACAATATATTATATGCATAATTCCAATATTTTTAGAACTGTTCGCCCTGATGATTGCGTGTGTACTTGCATGTTATGTGGGGGTATCCAAAAGTTTTAATGATCACCTTTTTAAAAAATTGACAGAATGTTTGTTTTGATTTGTAGTTGTTAACTTATCCCTATGTAGTTACTATCTAGACTTATACATTTTTCCCAGTGTATCATGACCCTCCAAATACCTGATATTGTAGAAGTCTGCAGATTGCGCCTTACGAGGGGGTATCGTAAAGTAATAATTATCACCCAGAAGTTATTATGGCATATTGATGAAATTTTGTCAGTGTCATCATTGGTCCCTAAGTGCACTTTGCTGAGAAAATCAGCTCATTGTGACCTTTATTTTTGTGACTGGCTCTGCCAGAAGTGACTAAAGTGTAAAATCCTCATCAGGCCAATTTGCTTCTACAATATCAGGTATTCAGAGGGAATACACTGGGGAAAATGTATAAATCTAGATAGTGACTACATAGAGATAAGTTAACAACTACAAATCAAAACAAACTTTCTGTCAATTTTTTTAAAAGGTGATCATTAAAACTTTTGGATACCCCCTTGTATCATTGTTCTAGTTTTCTAGGGGTTTCTTGGCACCATAATCCTACTAGTGGATCAGACAAGAATACAAGCTATCCTTTGGGCTACTGGAAAATCCTATAGTTAGTAATAATAATAATAATAATAATAATACATTTTATTTATACCCCGCTCTTCAGCCAAAGCTATCAGAGCGGCTTACAATTTGTTAATTAGACAATTAACTCCCCTCAAGATGGTGGTTGAAGGGAGGGCTCATCTTGCTTCCAGCAGGAGGTGGCCTGCCTTTCTCTCCCCTCAAGATGGTGGTTGAAGGGAGGGCTCTTCTTGCTTCCAGCAGGAGGTGGCCTGCATCTCTCTCCCCTCAAGATGGTGGTTGAAGGGAGGGCTCTTCTTGCTTCCAGCAGGAGGTGGCCTGCCTTTCTCTCCCCTCAAGATGGTGGTTGAAGGGAGGGCTCTTCTTGCTTGCAGCAGGAGGTGGCCTGCCTTTCTCTCCCCTCAAGATGGTGGTTGAAGGGAGGGCTCTTCTTGCTTCCAGCAGGAGGTGGCCTGCATCTCTCTCCCCTCAAGATGGTGGTTGAAGGGAGGGCTCTTCTTGCTTGCAGCAGGAGGTGGCCTGCCTTTCTCTCCCCTCAAGATGGTGGTTGAAGGGAGGGCTCTTCTTGCTTCCAGCAGGAGGTGGCCTGCCTTTCTCTCCCCTCAAGATGGTGGATGAAGGGAGGGCTCTTCTTGCTTCCAGCAGGAGGTGGCCTGCCTTTCTCTCCCCTCAAGATGGTGGTTGAAGGGAGGGCTCTTCTTGCTTCCAGCAGGAGGTGGCCTGCCTTTCTCTCCCCTCAAGATGGTGGTTGAAGGGAGGGCTCTTCTTGCTTCCAGCAGGAGGTGGCCTGCCTTTCTCTCCCCTCAAGATGGTGGTTGAAGGGAGGGCTCTTCTTGCTTCCAGCAGGAGGTGGCCTGCCTTTCTCTCCCCTCAAGATGGTGGTTGAAGGGAGGGCTCTTCTTGCTTCCAGCAGGAGGTGGCCTGCATCTCTCTCCCCTCAAGATGGTGGTTGAAGGGAGGGCTCTTCTTGCTTCCAGCAGGAGGTGGCCTGCATCTCTCTCCCCTCAAGATGGTGGTTGAAGGGAGGGCTCTTCTTGCTTCCAGCAGGAGGTGGCCTGCATCTCTCTCCCCTCAAGATGGTGGATGAAGGGAGGGCTCTTCTTGCTTCCAGCAGGAGGTGGCCTGCCTTTCTCTCCCCTCAAGATGGTGGTTGAAGGGAGGGCTCTTCTTGCTTCCAGCAGGAGGTGGCCTGCCTTTCTCTCCCCTCAAGATGGTGGTTGAAGGGAGGGCTCTTCTTGCTTCCAGCAGGAGGTGGCCTGCCTTTCTCTCCCCTCAAGATGGTGGTTGAAGGGAGGGCTCTTCTTGCTTCCAGCAGGAGGTGGCCTGCATCTCTCTCCCCTCAAGATGGTGGTTGAAGGGAGGGCTCTTCTTGCTTGCAGCAGGAGGTGGCCTGCCTTTCTCTCCCCTCAAGATGGTGGTTGAAGGGAGGGCTCTTCTTGCTTCCAGCAGGAGGTGGCCTGCCTTTCTCTCCCCTCAAGATGGTGGTTGAAGGGAGGGCTCTTCTTGCTTCCAGCAGGAGGTGGCCTGCCTTTCTCTCCCCTCAAGATGGTGGTTGAAGGGAGGGCTCTTCTTGCTTGCAGCAGGAGGTGGCCTGCCTTTCTCTCCCCTCAAGATGGTGGTTGAAGGGAGGGCTCTTCTTGCTTCCAGCAGGAGGTGGCCTGCATCTCTCTCCCCTCAAGATGGTGGTTGAAGGGAGGGCTCTTCTTGCTTGCAGCAGGAGGTGGCCTGCCTTTCTCTCCCCTCAAGATGGTGGTTGAAGGGAGGGCTCTTCTTGCTTCCAGCAGGAGGTGGCCTGCCTTTCTCTCCCCTCAAGATGGTGGATGAAGGGAGGGCTCTTCTTGCTTCCAGCAGGAGGTGGCCTGCCTTTCTCTCCCCTCAAGATGGTGGTTGAAGGGAGGGCTCTTCTTGCTTCCAGCAGGAGGTGGCCTGCCTTTCTCTCCCCTCAAGATGGTGGTTGAAGGGAGGGCTCTTCTTGCTTCCAGCAGGAGGTGGCCTGCCTTTCTCTCCCCTCAAGATGGTGGTTGAAGGGAGGGCTCTTCTTGCTTCCAGCAGGAGGTGGCCTGCCTTTCTCTCCCCTCAAGATGGTGGATGAAGGGAGGGCTCTTCTTGCTTCCAGCAGGAGGTGGCCTGCCTTTCTCTCCCCTCAAGATGGTGGTTGAAGGGAGGGCTCTTCTTGCTTCCAGCAGGAGGTGGCCTGCCTTTCTCTCCCCTCAAGATGGTGGTTGAAGGGAGGGCTCTTCTTGCTTCCAGCAGGAGGTGGCCTGCCTTTCTCTCCCCTCAAGATGGTGGTTGAAGGGAGGGCTCTTCTTGCTTCCAGCAGGAGGTGGCCTGCCTTTCTCTCCCCTCAAGATGGTGGATGAAGGGAGGGCTCTTCTTGCTTCCAGCAGGAGGTGGCCTGCCTTTCTCTCCCCTCAAGATGGTGGATGAAGGGAGGGCTCTTCTTGCTTCCAGCAGGAGGTGGCCTGCCTTTCTCTCCCCTCAAGATGGTGGTTGAAGGGAGGGCTCTTCTTGCTTCCAGCAGGAGGTGGCCTGCCTTTCTCTCCCCTCAAGATGGTGGATGAAGGGAGGGCTCTTCTTGCTTCCAGCAGGAGGTGGCCTGCCTTTCTCTCCCCTCAAGATGGTGGTTGAAGGGAGGGCTCTTCTTGCTTGCAGCAGGAGGTGGCCTGCCTTTCTCTCCCCTCAAGATGGTGGTTGAAGGGAGGGCTCTTCTTGCTTGCAGCAGGAGGTGGCCTGCCTTTCTCTCCTCTCAAGATGGTGGTTGAAGGGAGGGCTCTTCTTGCTTGCAGCAGGAGGTGGCCTGCCTTTCTCTCCTCTCAAGATGGTGGTTGAAGGGAGGGCTCTTCTTGCTTGCAGCAGGAGGTGGCCTGCCTTTCTCTCCCCTCAAGATGGTGGTTGAAGGGAGGGCTCTTCTTGCTTCTGTAGTAGCTGGCTGTACCCTGCCTAACCTCTATTACTAAGTATTTTGTAACTCCAATGAACTTCTTCTTTGCACTGATTCTGCATATGTGTCTTTGACTTTTAAAAAACATTACTGGGAGTATCTGGCAACATTAGTGGGTTACGGGCAAACAGCACAGTACCAATAGTGAAACTGCAGCTGAGCTCTGTGCTGTAGTCATGTTCTGAGGACCATTCTGTAGTGAAAAGACCCCAGAAACAGCAAACCCTGGAGACAGAGAGAGCCAATCAATGAGCACCAGGTGACCAGACAATTAGAAGCTGGCTGGGTGGGGTTGGAGTTTTGGCTGAGGAGAGGGACGCCACTGAGGGAGGTGCTCTCTTGGTTCCTGATTGGGACAGGTGTAGGTTAGGTTTGAGGCCAGACAGGGTCTATGTAGAGTCCAGGAGAGGGACTGATTAGGCTTTAGGTGTTAAGCCAGTTGATTTAAGCTGAGAGTATTTGGCAGATTGCCTGAGGGCTGAAGTATTGTGTCTAGGTAACTGTGGTAACATAACTAAAAAGAAAGAAATGCAAACGCCTTGAAATTAGTTTACTGATTACTTTGATGTTTGTTAATAAACTTCAGTATTATTTCATTACAACTTGGCCTCTATGAAATATTGTGGCACACTACTAGAGATAACAAAGCCTCAGAATAGATAGGTAGTGGTGGAGAAGATCTCCACAAACAAAACAAAACAAAACAAAACAAAACAAAAAAAACAATTGGTGGCAGCAAAGGGGAAGACAGGCATTCTGCATGGGTGGACTGAGAGAGTCTGTGAGGGTCCACGCCACCACACATTCCTCTTGAAGATGTCAGGCATATTATCTGTACAGTAGTTTATGTCATTAAGATGGAAACACCTTTCACGTGGAAAATGATTCTATTATGTGTAAAAAGGGTCCTTTCAAGCAATGCCAGATGCAATATAGCACAGATATAGTGTGTTGTGAGGAAACTTTAGTAGCACTTTACATTGTGAAGGTAGACAATGGCAGAAACATAACATTTTCTTCTATCTGACTCCTGTTCTGTTATAGATGCAGAGACTCCACATGTGATGGAGTGCTTGGTTTCCTAGCAAACTGTACGAGATTCAATCTCTGTCATCTTTAAGTAATGCTGAGAATGACTCCAGTCTGAAAACATGGAGAGCTGCTATCAATCAGTAGAAGATACTGGGTTAGATGTTATAAGAGGTATGAACATAAGGCAGCTTCATATATCCTATGTATCAACTAAGGAATGTATCAACGTTGTGCCACTTACACGGAAGCATTTGGTTCATGCCCAGTGTCTTTTAAATTTTGTTAAATACTATTAATAAAATAAATACAGCACAAAATTTAAAAATAAATCCTATTTGGAACAACACCATTTACAAATAAAGTGGCTAATTCTGATTCTTCTATGCCATTATACAGTATATGTCAGAAATTAAACTTGGCTTCAACTGCCATAACAGTACCCCCAAAACTGCTATATGTATTCTTCTTTATTTACATTTCTGAAGGCAACATTTCCATGACACCATCAGTAATTTTTATTAACTTCAGCAATGAACATGTATGCATTTGTCTATTTAGAAAAAAATCCACAAAATATTTACATTTTGTCACAGTGGAAAAGATAATAGCTGAATCCAGACTTATTTATACTTTGAGTAGACTCATTAAACTCAATTAGACTTGTGATAATCATGAGCATGATCTCGTATAGTATACTTTAAATTCATCCAGAATAAGTCTGGATTCAATCAATAGTCAAGCATAAATACGTGGCTACATTTAAAAGTCAAAGAACTGCTTCCTATAGCTTAATTGCTCCCCAAAATTAGCTGCATGCAATAATTCTCTAGCAAATTCAATCCCTTTCAAACTTCCAAATTTGTTACAATAGTGTGCACGAATGCATAGAGATATATAAAAGCTAGTAATGCCAGCTGGACTTGGTTCATCATAAATCCATACAGAATCAAGCTACTAGCTATAAAGGGAGACCACTCAATGTTGTGGTCACATCACTTCAACAGCAACTAAACTGCCAGAGTCCTGTTCTCATAAGTAAAGAAATTAACCATAGATCACTGGTGGTTTACATCCATGTGTCTTACAACGTTAAATACCAACATGTCCAGATAGAGCTTGAAAAGAGTTTGGCTTCAAACTCTGAAGAGCACCTGCTAGGTAAACTAGGTGAATGAATCCTCTCATTACCTATGATCCTAATTATAGGGAGGAACAGGCAAAGGAAAAGGTTTCCTTTAACCCAGGAGGTGGGCAAATGTAGCCCTACATGTGTTTGGAATGCAGTTCCTAGAGTCCTTTACTATTGGTTATGCTGGCTAGGTTGATGGGATTTATGTGCCAAAAACATCTAGAGGGCTAGTGTATGTATAAACTTCTGCTTTACCACAAGCAGTCAAAATTAATTAAGAAGCACAGAAAAAGTGGTAAACAGTTCAGGCTTTACATGAAAATAAATACGAGTACTACAAAGAGTTACAACACTTTAATAAAAATGCATTTGCTGACTAACAACAACTAAAACAATCCCAGACAACTGGAAGATTCAGTACATGTTCCTAATAAAGTCCATTAACTAGGCTCCTGTTCAACAAAATAAACGTAAATCAAATAGAATAGTCTCTTCTCTTTCCAATATAAATATAAAAAAACCACAATGTCTCGTAGCACTAGAAAATCCATATTAAAGATACCCATGGTATTTTCACCTAATCCTGAATGAGTAACAATGTTTTGAGATTATAGAAAATAATTTAGAATCACTATAATGTGTAGTCCTGTGAATACACAATACAATGCAAAGGCCTGCTACTCGCTAGTTTTCAGCAGTTGTTTCAAAGTACTGTATTAAAATATTAGGGACACAAGATAGTTTTGTTCGACATCCACCTCCACATTTTAATAAATTATAATAGTAATAATAATAGTTTATTTATAACCCGCTCCTCTAATGAAATACTCGGAGCGGGGTACAGCAAGAGTTTAAAAATACAGAGTAAAATAACAATCATCTCTCTTCCCACCCGCCCCACCTTAAAATTAAATCAAACCAAGGTTTATTAAAATTGACAATAATTAAAGTTACAACCAGCAACAATTAAAACAGATATGATCTCATGGGCAGTGCATGTGCAAATCTGCAATAGATGAAATCCAAAAGTTCAAGCAGGGAGATAGCAAACGTTATCTCCCCAGTTTCATTTCCATTTTCCAGAGCCGGGAGTTGATGTTTTGTTTATTTTCCTTTCAAAGAAAGGCTTGCCAGAAGAGATGCATCTTTAAAGCCTTTTTGAAACTGGCCAATGATGTAATAAGACGCATCTCGTCCGGCAGGCCATTACAAAGCTTGGGAGCAGTAGCTGAAAAGGTCCTCTGGGCGGTCTGCAACAGCCTAGTTTTCATAGGCTGTAGCAGGGTCCTCCCAGAGGATCGGAGTGTGTGGGGTAGTTCATATGGGAAGAGGTGGTCCCTGAGGTAAGACGGGCCTGGGCCATGTAGGGCTTTAAAGGTTAAAACCAACACTTTGTAGTGTGCCCAGAAACTAATGGGCAGCCAGTGGAGAGCTTTAGGCACTGGTGTTATGTGCTCTCTCCTTGATGTTCCAGTAATAAGTCTGGCTGCCATATTCTGGACTAGTTGGAGTTTCCGGGTTAGGCACAAGGGTAGCCCAATGTAGAGTGTGTTACACAAATCCAGATGTGAGGTTACTAGAGCGTGTACTACAGGTTCCAGGTCTTTCATATCCAGGAAAGGGTGAAGCTGGCATATCAGCCGAAGCTGATAACAGGTACTCCTGACTGTCGCATTCACCTGACTAGTCATGTGAAGCGATGAGTCCAGAAGTACCCCCAGAATAGGAGCATCCTCCTGAGTACATTGTTTTCTCTATGCTTCTCTCCATGTATAAAAAGTTCAACATATTTATTAAATATACAGATGCCGCTACTGTCTGTGCAAGGAAAGTGTCTCTGGAAAACTCAACACAGTGAAGGTCTGATCATACAACCTTAACTCCAAGAATCTGTTGCAGCCATAGCCTGTTTCCCCAAAAATAAGACATCTTCTGAAAATAAGACCTAGTAGAGGTTTTGCTAAATTGCTAAATATAAGGCCTCCCTTGAAAGTAAGACCTAGCAAAGATTTTGTATATAAATATATATACAATATATGGTAAATGTTCTTTTTTTCCAACAATAAATGTGAATTCTTCTTCATGGAAAAATAAGACATCCCCTGAAAATAAGACCTAGCACATCTTTGGGAGCAAAAATTAATACAGTATAAGACACTTTTATTTTCAGGGAAACACGGTAGCATCCTTCCTGCCTCTCTCTCCATCCTGTACCTTAATCCTTGATAATGGTCCAGAACTCTGGACAGCTCCACTGCAAGCTCTGGGCTTACATACAGTACCCACAAATTTGCAGCAAAGTTTGTATGTGCTTCAACTACTCAACTGCAGTAAGACTGAAACTGGAGCCACTGAGCAGGACTAATTTGTTTGTTTGGCAGAAGGTGTATGCTTGTGCTGAGAACACACAAGGAGGTATGCAGGGCACTCAAGCCTCACCCCTGAACAATGGAAATGCTAAAGATGATACCTTTCTTGGCTCCTGAGATTTCACCTGACATCGCCCACATAATCTTTCAAATCTATCTTGCTACCATATTAGCTTAAAAGTTATTTTTGCTGTTTGAGTGAAACTGAAATCCTCTGGATGGTTACTGTTTCTCCTACATCTGAACAAAAGCATGGAATCCTGACTGGAGAAAGACCATGTAAAGGAGAAGACTGAAGACTGTACAGAGAGGGAGGTAGGAAAATAGCTAAGGCTTCTGGATGATTATGCAGTTGTTGATATAAGAATACTGAACAACATGAGAATAAACATTTTCTGTTGGCTACTACATGAATAGGAAACAGCCACTTGGCTTTCTCCATTTTACCAATCAGTCAATACCCACTTTGTGCAAATGTGAACATTTGGGAGATTTTAGTATACTCTACTATAAATATGCTTCTCTAACTCAAATTCAAAGATTCAAGGCAAAAATTCGCAATGACCAAATATCTACTATAAAGTAAAAATGTGTATCTCAGATATATGAATACTTGAAAAGAATTTCTGACCCTTATTAATGTGAAAAAATATCTGTGAAAAGAGCCATAGTGATTTTTTCATTTCTTGGAGTTTTAATTAACAAATGCAAGACCACCAGAAATTCATAATTCATCAAGAAGCAATGACTTATTTATAGAAGAATGTGTCTATGAAATACAGTTTTAAGAGGAAAAACCATCAACTATGATCCAAAAGCCAGAGGGAAATTCTACTGTTATATTAAAAAAAAACTCTCATAAAATTCTTATTATAGAGAAGCCAAAAATAAAAGCTTCAATATTTAAATTCAGTTTCACCAACTTTCACACAAAATGGATTCCAAAACTATTTTTTTAATTTTCCTTTCTAAGATTTTGACAATTCTGTTCTACCTGTGACAGCCAATACTTAGTATACTTAGCATATGTTTAATGTGGTAGCGTGGGTGCATATACTACAGCAGTAAGGATATTAAGGCATTATAGTTGGTCCTCTATATCAAGTTTTTTTTTTTTAATTGACATTCAAACATCCACAGCTTGAAAATATTGCAAAAAGATATAAATTCCAAAAAGCAAATCTTGATTTTGCTATTACAGATAAGGGATACCATTTCACATTGCATTTAACAAGACTTGAACATCCACAGATTTTGGCATCCATAGAGGGGTCCTGGGACCAAATCCCAGCAGATACTAAGGGCCACTGTATTTAAAACTACAGAAATGGGTCACAGTTACATAATGTATCAACAGTAAAATTTTATGAGTTTACTGACTTGAACAAATGAGATTCATGAAAATCCACTGAGCTGAGACAAGAAGTAAACTGTACTGCAATAACAGAATAGGTCAGGGGTTGTCTGTCAGTATAAGAATGGGGAGCAAACCATACATTGAAATAGTGCATTTTGTGGGGAAATGGCAAAAAACAAACAAACCAACAACCTGTATATCTCAGAAGTAAGCCCACTTTTCAGGGACAGGGTAATCCCTACTCTCCCAGCACTCCTACCATGTCCAAACCGATTCTCATATAGCTTACAGAGACTCAGAAAGATGTTTAAACTTGCACTTTAGCAGTTCCTCAAAGGACAGTAATTCCAAGGAAGGGGAAATGCCTCCCTTTTGAGCCTTTGGCTGTGGGAAATAGGCAGGAGGATACTATTGCTAAAGGACACCCTCAGCCGATCACATCAATTGTTACACGTAACAGATGTACTTTCAAGACAAGACAGAGACTGTGGCAGGAATTCAAGTCAGCAGATGCAATCTGTATTTATATGGCATATTTAGGGACTAAATCCAATTGCTACTTCCAAGCTGAGTCTGATCTATTCAGTCAATGGACCTACAGGAGCGTAGACTTAACCATCTTCCCATGGGTTCAGAGGGGACTGCTCTAGTTAGGACTAACAACTGGAATTAACACTGAATTCTGGCTTTTTATACACACACACACACACACACACACATATATATACAGTGCTCAGGCTTCAGACTAATACATGCGTGCTGGAAACCTACCACCGATTATCAATTGACCTTGACAACCAGAGTGAGGATTACTCCCCGGAGAACTGGTTCAGTGGATCAAGGAAAGAGAGAACTGCAATGAAGGAAGGGAAGGAAATAAGTAAGAAGCAGCCCCTCGGGAATGTGGTGGGGCTGCGATGACACAACTATCCAGAAGAATCCCAGATAAATACAGTGTTTCTGAAGGCTGGGATCAAACAAGGACTCAGATGCCCTAAGGAGGGCGCCTGCTTGCCTGCCTCTCGCCACCGTTTTCAGCAGCTGGTCCTCTATTAAGGCCTTGTCCTTAGATTTGGAGGGGGCGGGGGAGAGATGACTAGACATATCCTCCTTTTCCAGGACATGTCCTCCATTCAAACCTCCTATCCAGGAGGAATTCCAAAACGTCCTCCCTTTTGAGCGTTACTAAGAAGCACGATTTACATTTCCAGGAGTGTTTTTTAGCTTTTCTTTGGCCATGTCCTACATTTTCCTCGACTCTGCCAGTGCCACTTCCTCCTTGGAAGTCAGGACATCCGGTCACCTTGAGCACTTGAGACCAGGGTGACCAGACATGTCCTCCTCCTTTTCCAGGACGGGTCCTACATTTCATCCTTCCTCTCCAGGAGGAATTCCAAAGTCCTCCATTTTGAAGAATCACCAAGAAGCCTGCAATTTACAATGATAGGAGTGTTGCATAAGCTAGCTCTGTCATGGGAAAAAAGGGAAAGGGGCTGATGAAAAGTACAATCACAGTAATAGGAGCGTTTTTAGCTTTTCTTTGGTCATGCCCTACGGTTTTTCTTGAATGCTTCAATTTGGCGTTGCCTCTGCCTCCTTTCAAGTTAGGACATCTGGTCACCCTGAACACACAAAGACTTGAGTGACCAGACACGTCCTCCTCCTTTTCCAGGACATGTCCTACATTTCAGCTTTCGTGAGCATCACCAAGAAGAATGAATTTACATTTAGCTTGCGTTCGGTCATGTCCTACATTTGGTGGTGCCTCTTCCTCCTTTGAAGCTAGGACATCTGGTCACCCTGAACACTCGAGACTAAAGTGACCAGACATGTCCTCCTCCTTTTAAAGGACATGTCCTACGTTTCAGCCTCCCTGTCCAGCACTAAGATGCACAAATTCACATTTAGCTTGTATCCGGACATGTTCTACATTTGGCGGCGCCTTGTCCTCCGTTGAAGTCAAGACATCTGCTCACCCTGAAGACTAGGTTGACCAGACATGTCCTCCTCCTTTTCTAGGATGGGTCCTAAATTTCTACCTTCAGGTCCGGGAGCAATCCCAAAAGGTCCTCCATCTTGAGCATCACTAGGAAGCATGCATTTACATTCCTAGGAGCTTGTATTTGGTCACATCTTACACTTATTACTGTATTTATACCCTGCCCTTCAGCCCTAAAGGCTCTCAGTGCAGCTTACAATTATCATTATGATTATTAATTAGACGGTTCCCTGCCCATTTGGCCGTGCCTCATCCTCCTTTACGGTCAATCAAAGAAAAAACGATGAGAGGGGAAATCTTGTGAAGAAGAGGAAGAAGGTCCTTCAAAAGTTGGGAGGACCTTTTGGAAGTCCTCCTGGACGCGAAGAGGTCGAAAAATGTAGAACCCGTCCTGGAATAAGGAAAAGAGGAAGAAGAAGACATGTCTGGACTCACCTTGGTCTCAAGTGTTCAGGGTGGCCAAAGATGTCCTGACTTCGATGGAGGACGCTGCGCCGCCAAACGGAGGACATGTGACCGAAATGTCAAATTTGTGCGATGCTCAAATGATGGCAGTTTGGGTGGAAATCGAGAAGTAATAACCCGCCTTGGTCCCGTTTTGACTCTTTTTCTGGCTCGAGGCTATGGAATTCTGGGAGTTGGAGTATGTCGCGGGGCCCAGAACTTGTTGTCTGACTCAACTGCTATGGAATTCTGGGAGCTGGAGTACGTTGCGGGGCCCAGAACTTGCTGTCTGACTCAACTGCTATGGAATTCTGGGAGTTGGAGTATGTTGTGTGGCCTAGAACTTGTTGTCTGACTCAATTGCTATGGAATTCTGGGAGTTGGAGTATGTTGTGTGGCCTAGAACTTGTTGTCTGACTCAATTGCTATGGAATTCTGGGAGTTGGAGTATGTTGTGTGGCCTAGAACTTGTTGTCTGACTCAATTGCTATGGAATTCTGGGAGTTGGAGTATGTTGTGGGGCCCAGAGCGGAGCTCCGCTCCGCTCTGGGCCCACAACAAACTCCAACTCCCAGAATTCCATAGCCTCGAGCCTGAAAAAAGAGTCCAAAAGGGACCAAAAACGGGTTATTAACTCCTCCCGTGTGAAAGCCGAATCCGGGTGAATCCCGCGCGCAACGCGTCCGAGGCGTTACCTGATGATGTCGTCCTGGTGGCCGAGGAAGAACTTCTGTCGGTGCTCGCGGGGGCTGTAGACGACGCCGACGCCGGCCACGAAGTAGACGATCTCCTTGGCGGCGGTGTAGTAGAGGTTGTTGCGGCACTGGTGGCCCCGGTAGCCGTAGACCCACTCCAGCCTCAGGTGGCAGTTCGGGGGGCTGCGGTCAGCCATGGCCCCGAAGGAGGAGAGCCAGGCGGCGGAACATCCACCCGAGAGGGACGACGAAGAGCAGCAGCAGAGACAGCGCGATGATGATGATGATGATCCCTTTCCTCCTCCTCCTCCCTCCCTCCCTCCGAGCAGCCCGCGCATGCGCAACAGCAGCGTCCCCGCGCTCCTCCTCCCTCCCAACCGTCGCTGTCTCTCGCCCTCCCTCCTCCCCCGCCCTTCGCTTCTCCGCGCATGCGCAGTCGCTCCCTCTTTCTTCTTCGCGCGCTTTCTCCTCAGAACCACACACGTCAATCATCTTGTGGTGACTGACTGACTGTGTCTCTCTCTCGCCTCCTTTCTTTTTCTTAATCTTTCCTCTTGTCCTTCTTCCCAGATACCTGAGGAGTAATAAGAATAATAATGAGAATAAAATTTATTTATACAGTGAAAGACACAGTTCACAGTGTATAATAATACAGTTAACAATAAAATATGTATTAACACAACCTTCGCCAACGTTACCCAGTAGTCACACTTGAGGGTGCTCTCCAATCTCAGACCCACACATCCATCTCCTTCTCGCCTTCCTTCCTTCCTTCTTCCCAGATTCCTGAATAACTGTATAATAATATTATTATTTATTTATTTATATCCCGCGCCTCTGCAAGATGCAATCGGGGCAGCTTACAAAGATTTAAAACACACACAATTCAAATCCCTCAATCGCCCCTTAAAATTAAACATAAACAGCATAAAGTATACAAAATACTTTTTAAAAATAATATATATATATATGTGGTATTTATACCCCACTCTTCAGCCCTAAAGGCTATCAGAGTGGCTGACTATTATTTTTAATGAGACAGTTCCCTGCCCTCAGGCTTACAATCTAAGAAGACATGATACAAAAGGAGAAGGGAATGGTGGTGGGGAAGGGGATCAGGTCCATAAGTTCTTCTCTCCCTCTGAGGCCTGGACCAAGACAGATGGACTGGAGGGAGGGCCTTCTTCTTGCTCTGGCTAGCCCTGATGGACTTGGGCCTGCCTTTTCAGTCCCTCCTAAACCAGAAGATGACAGTTGGCAACTTGGCTGGCATGGAGAGAGGGCTCTATATATACACATAACACATACATGCACATATAGCCGCTTTGAGAGCCTATAGGGCTGAAGAGTGGGATATAAATACCGTAAATAATAATAATAATAATAACTACACCTTTATTGGCCAACCTATATACATTATATATATATATGCAGCTTTGATATTATGGGGGTCTTGTGCCCCTAACCCTAGCGAATATGGAGAGACAAGTGTGTGTGTGTGTGTGTGTATATATATATATATATATATATAGCTGCTCTGAGAGCCTTTAGGGCTGAAGGGCAGAATATAAATACCATAAATAATAATAATAGTAATAACAGCAACATTCAGTGATACCTTTATTGGTCAACCTGTATACATAAGAGACATATAGCTGCTCTGAGAGCCTTTAGGGCTGAAGGGTGGGGTATAAATACTTTAAATAATAATAATAATAATAATAATAACATTCAGTGATACCTTTATTGGTCAACCTGTATGCATAAGATATATATATATATATATATATATATCTGCTTTGAGAGCCTTTAGGGGTGAAGGGTGGGGTATAAATACCCTAAATAATAATAATTATTATAATATTCAGTGATACCTTTATTGGCCAACCTGTAACAGATTTTGGAGGACACCAGAGAATGAGGTCCAAAACACAATGCAGAAATAACCCAGTATGAGACCGCTTTAACTGCCCTGGCTCAGTGCTAGGGAATTCTGGGAACTGTAATTTCTTGTGGCACCAGAGCATTCTGACAGAGAGAAGGCCAAATGTCTCACAAAACTACAATTTCCAGGATTTCCTAGCACTGAGCCAGGACAGTTAAAGCAGTCTCAAACTGGATTATTTCTGCAGTGTGTTTTGGACCTATGGCATATATTTCCGTTGTCCTGAGATGCAATTTGGGGTTTGTGTATGTGTGTTTTAGGTTGTGTTTTTAACTTTTTTATGTTAAAAATTTAACTTTGTAGTGTTTTCATTAGGCTATTTTAATTTTTAAAAAATCTTGTTTTAATGAGGTTTTTTTATATTGTGAGCCGCCCTGGGTCCCTTTTGGGGAAAAAACAGCATAGAAATTAAACAAATAAATAAGAAGACGTTTGAAAGGACTTCACCTTAGAGCCAGGTTCAGATACAAAGTTTCAAAACAGTGCAGAAATATTCCAATTTAAGACCTCTTTAACTGCCCTGGCTCAGTGATGGGAAAATCCTGGAAATTGTAGTTTATTGTGGCACCAGAGGTCTCTGACAGAGAAGGCTGAATGTCTCAAAAAACTAGTTTCCGTAACATTGAGCCAGGGCAGTTAAAGCGGTCTCAAACTGGATTATTTCTGCAGTGTGTTTGGGACCCAAAGTAGCCAGCAATACGTTTTGCCTATCCTGCTCTAGCCATAAAAACTCAGCATTGATTTAGTGCAGTCATTTCCAAATGCCTGAGTACAGCCATTTTTTTTTTTTTTTTACAATATCAGGCCACCTAAACCTATACAATCATAGCATTTCATGTATTGCTTTACTTAAATCTGGAGTCAATACCATTATTTCCCTTTTCCAGCTTTAGAATAACATGAACGATCACCGACTGTGGGCTGCACTCTCCATGGTGCTGAAATCTGGGGATGCAGCTCACGTTTGTTCACAAAAAGCTTTTAATCATGGAAGAAGACATGCAGGGTATTTCTATGGACCAGAAAGTTTCTGTGAATAGATGGATGGAGAAAGAGAAATTTCCTTAGATACCTGACCAACAATACATATAAATAAGAGTATAAACCTTTGTATATTTGAGAATCTCACACACAGAGATGTAACATGCAAGTAGCATAGTGGTTCAAGTGTGGGACTAGGACTCTGGAGACCAGGGTTTGATTCCAGCCATGAAGTCCACTGAGTGCCCTTGAGTAAGTCACACTCTCTCAGCCTCAGGGAGAAGGCAATGGCAAAGCTCTTCTGAACAAATCCTGCCAAGGAAACCCCATGATAGGTTCTCCTTAGGGTCAGAAATGACTTGAAGGCATACAACTCACTCACTTCAGCTGTCAGCTTTATCCAAGCTATTGCCAACATGTTGGGGGGTGAGAGCTCTTTTAATATGATTACAAAGCAAACAAGCTCAAACTCTCACAAACCTCTGTCTAGTGAAAGAAGAAATTCTACAGTTGAGGTCCACAACTGAAATAGTCAGCTCTCTGTATCCACAGATTCAAGCATCCAGGGCTTCTAGAGATCTATATCTACACACACACACACACACACACATACATTACACATACACACTCGTCCCTCCACATTCATGGAGTTAGGGGCACAGGACCTCCATAAATGTGGAAAAACTGCAAATAACAAAAATACTATGGGTTTTTTTTCCCTGTGAGAACAAGTCTCTAGGAATCTCTAGGTCCTCCAGTGCAACTCTGTGGTCAACATCTGTCAAACATTGATCCTAGAACTGCACTGGAGGAGCTACAATGCCTTGTGGAGTGTTCTCCCTAGGAATCTCTAGGTCCTGGAGTGCAACTTTTGGTTAAAGTTGACCATACAGTTGCTCTGGAAGGCCTAGATATTCCTGGGGAGAACATATTAATAAAATCTGTGAATAATCAAATCCACAAAAGTCAAAGCAGCAGATATGGAGGTGTGTGTGTGTGTGCGTTGCATATATAAATTCCCAAAAGCAAGCCTTGACTTGGCCATAAGAGACATCATTTTTCTATGCCATTGTATTTAATGGGATGAACATTCATGAATTTTGGTATCCACCAACCCCCAGGGCCCACTGTACCTTGTTACCTCCATGTCTTTGCAAAGTAAACCCAAACTGCAGCAAACACATGAGTATCTGATCTCAAAAAAAGGAGCATTTAGGAAAATGGGGCAAAAGATAGGCTGAAAATATTAACAATTAAACATAACAGTTGTTAACCTCAGATAGAGCAGACCCATAACATCAGTGAGTTTTATTTACCTATGTACTTATTAAATTCCAATGGGTTCAATGGGTCTACTCTAGTTTGAACTAACAAATGGATTTAACCCTAAGATTTTTATTGATCACACACCAATGGAGTACTTCATTTTGCCAGGAAAGCCAATGTTGGATTAATAAGCAGACTGGAAAAACAGTATTACATACTTTCAGTGATTCCACTATCTCATGAAAAGGGGATAAAGCCAATTCATAACAAAACACAACACTTCAGTATCAAAGTTACAGGAATGTAACAGTCACAAGTCTAAATCTGCCACACACACACACACACACACACACTGCAAAAATGCCCTTGCAACCTTAGAAATATATGGTGATGCATTACTGGATGCCAGGGAAGTCTTTCAAGAATAATTAGATTCTGTAGTACAGTACTCACCTACTGAACTGATCAGATTCCAAAACATTTTTTGGCAAAAAGACATCCATCTAGTATCTTTAGCTGTGCTGCTATTCCGTTGGCCTGTGGCATAGCAAGGAGAGCCTAACCATTAGAATGGTGGTTCCCACTGTCTTTCTGGCAGAAATTATTTCACATTGTAAAAGGCTGGAAGTAAATAAAAAAAGGTAATATAATGGGTTATATGAGAGCCAGCATCGTGTAGTGGTTTGAGTGTTGGATTACAACTCTGGAGACTAGGGTTCAAATCCCAGCTTAACCATGTAAACCCATTGTGTGGCCTTTGGCAAGTCACCCTCTCTCAGCTTCAGAGGATGGCAATGGCAAACCCCCTCCCCCTGAAGAAACCTGTCAAGGAAACCCAGTGATAGGTTCACCTCAGGGTCTCCATAAGTCAGAAACGACTTGTATGTACCTAACAACAACAACAAAACTAGAGTAAAGGTAGCACTAAACTTGCATGGAAACTACCTGAGACATGTAGCACCTAGTACAGTATATAGTTGTTCTGGTAAAAGGTACAGCTTACCTACATTCAATACCTGATTTATATTATATTTGACAGGATTAATGTACCATCTGTTTTACAGTTGAAAAGACAGTATGTCTAAACATATGTTATCAACAAATATAAACATCAACTAACTGCAAGGACAATTCACATTTTGTTGGCAACAAAACAGTTGTCAGAAATATTTTCTCTTAAATATGTGGCATTTGTTGTTGTCAACCACCCTTGAGTCGGAGACATCTACAAGACCTCCTATGCTCCACTACTCTTCCCAGTTTCTGTAGATTCATACCCCTGACCTCCTTAATTGAGTCCATCCATCTAGCATGTGGTCTTCCTCTCTTACTTCCTTCCACTTTTCCTAACATTATTGTGTTTTCTAATGAGTCGTGTCTTCTCATGATGTGACCAAAGTATGACAGCCTAAGTTTATTCATCTTTGCCTCCATGGAAACTTCAGGCCTTATCTGTTCTAGGACCCACCTATTTGTTCTTTTTTGCTGTCCACAGTATCCTCAGCACTCTTCTCCAGCACCACATCTCAAATGAATTTAATCTCTTTTTGTCCATTTTCTTAATTATCCAGCTCTCACATCCATACATAGTGATGGGGGATACAATTGCTTGTACGATTCTGACTTTCGTGTTTAGTTGTATATCTTTGCTCTTTAGGACCTTTTCAAGTTCTTTCATAGCTGCCCTCCCCATTCTTAGTCTTCTTCTGATTTCTTGACTGCAGTATCTGTTATGATCTGTTTGATCCAAGCTTTAGGATCTCTTTTATTATTTTTATGTCCTCAATGTCTAGATTGAACTTAAGATCCTCAGTGGGCATTATTTTTGTTTTCTTTAAGTTCAACAGTAAGTCTGCCTTTGCACTTTCTTCCTTGATCTTCCCTAGTAGTTGCTGTAGGACTACAATGTTTTCTGCTAATAGTATGGCATTGTCTGCATAGTATTAGCGTAACAAAATCCAGCCCTCCCTCCCCCCAAATCCTTCTGATATCTCAGGGCTTGTCTTCACTGGCCAGAGTATCCTGCACCAAATTCCCTGTTATATGTGCTCTCTCCACAGCAATGATAGGCAGCTGCCTTCCCATGTCATCCCTGTTCATTGCCGGTGCCACCTCTGTGGTCACAACAGATATATTCTGGACTCAAGTTGTATAGAGCTTTATAGCTTATGGCCAGCATCTTGAACAGTGCTGGGAGACTAATAACAAAGGAGTTAAAGGAACGTTCCCTGTGACTAGCCATTGCCAGAATTCTGCTGCAACATTTTGGACTCACTGAAGTTTTCAAACACTTTCCAAAACAGTAACATAGTTATAACCGTGCAAATGCACTCCTGGTAACTGCTTGCACTCCTGGTAACTGCTGAAACATGGAGATTTGGGCTCATGCCCAAACCTGAGATTTCAGGAGAAGGGAAACCCCACATAGATTGAATCTGTCTTTTCACTAACTAGGAGCATCTCTGCTTTGTCTGGATTAAGCTTCAGTTTGCTCACCTGCATCCAGTCCAATTGTGTTTGCAGTGTTCTACACGCCACAGAAAACTGACCCTTAAATTGTAAACAATAAAGCATTCTTTATTTCCCATCTCAAAATTACACTTACCAGGTGAAAAAAGAACTGACAAATACATCCAGCAGTCACAGTCTTTTCTATCTTAGCATAGCTATTGTTTATGAAAAGACTATATATATATATATATATGAGAGCAGCATGGTGTAGTGATTTGAGTGTTGGACTAGAAGAGTGGGAAGCTGGGCCATGGAAATTATTTGGGCGACCATGGGTGAATCACACTTCGAGCCTCAGAGGAAAGCAAGGGCAAACCTTCTCTGATCAAATCGTGCCAAAAACACTCTATCCTAGGTTCACTTTAGGGTTACCACTAGTCAGAAATGACATCAAGGTACACAACAAAGACGTCATATAGCTAAAGCAGACATTCTGTATAGAGCACCCTCAACTTATCTTGCAATGACAACTATAAATGAAGCACATAAAGGTTAAATTACATTGCCTTTCCTACCAATGTAGTTTCACAAAAAATCTAATTTCCATCTCTCAGCTCAAACTCACTTTGAACTGACAACAGAACTAAATATAGAAATCTTCCAAATTCTGTTGGTTTTTTTTTACATCAATTGCTGAACTGGCTGCCTCATCACACTGTGATATAAAGTGACATAAATCTACATGAGCTTACATGTGTAAAATTCAATAGTTCAGAAAAAAACAAGTTGCTTAGATATTTGTGTAACAATAGTGCAGGCTGACTTATTGTGAAAATTGCATTATTTTTCAGTTTTGGACATTTCATTGGTAGACATGTATGTGTTCCATTAAATGACATACTCTCTCTTTGTGCGTATCTATCTCTGTATATCAACACTGTTGTACAACACCTTTAGCAGACAACTATTCTGAGAGATGAACATATAAAAACATCCTCTGGAGCTATTCCAATGTGCAGTGCTGAAAGATTATAGGCAGAGGGCACAGTCTACTGGAAATATATCCTGGGCAAAACCCATTTGGTGGGAACACCAATTAAGTAAATAATTAGTTTCATCAACTAAATGTTGAGTGCTTATTACTAAGTCACAGTTTTGACCAATGACAGCAATAAAAATGTAGTTTAAAAATAAATGTACAAGCATGAGGTTTAAATAAACAAACAATTGGTGATTTTTCAATTACTGTTTGTGCACTGTATATAAATAAAAAATATGTACATAAAATCTCACATACTTTTAGAACATATGCTCAAAAAGAGGCTTGCTGGATCCCTCACTAGAATATCCCTCAGGGTGGGAAACTGCAACCCTTCAAATATTGTTGGAGGCCATTTCCATCAGCTGCGGGCAACATGGGCAATGGTCAGAAGTAATAGGAATTCATTCAATCAATCACTTTATTTATATTCCACCTTTTCATCAAAAATGGGACTCAAGGTGGTTGCTCAACAACTATGGTTCAAAACACAGTGCAGAAATAATCCAGTTTGAGACCACTTTAACTGCCCTGGGTCAGTGCTACAGAATCCTGGAAATTGTAGTTATTGTGGCACCAGAGTCCCGAGATCATGGCAAGACACATGGCGATTAGAGAGGATTTATCCCATGAATAACCAGGAAATAAACAGCAACAAATCATTCACGGGATTTCCACATGAATGCTTTGTTGGTGGCTATTCCCTGGTTATTCATGGGATAAGTCCTCTCTAATCACGTCATCTGAAAATTTTCACCATGATCTCGGGACTTTGCTGGGAAAATACCTTTTTAGCTTTGGAGTTTATCACATGGGAAGAATTTCTCTGAATTTCGAATGGAGCCAATTCGAATTCACGTAAATTCACTAGTTTAGCAAATTTACGTGAAATCTAATTGCATTTGGAATGTGTTCAGAATGACTTCCACTTGCCCGAAAATGAACCCCCCCCATTGCCCGAAATTGCGTGAGATACACTCATACACAATAACTGGCAACCCCATGATTGTGTTCAGATTGCCATTGCATTATACCCCCAAATTCTGTCATATGATAAACTCCTTTGTGAGACATTTAGCCTTTTCTGTCAGAGAGCTCAGATGCAGCAATAAATGACAGTTCCCAGAATTCCTTAGTACTTAGCCAGGGGAGTTAAAGGGGTCTGGAACTGGATTATTTCTGCAGTGTGTTTTGGACCACAGAAACTGAGTCATAAGATTGTTTAACATTGCAGATAAAAGTCTGATTTCAAGCTTTATTTGGAATGCTAGGAAAATGGATAATTTCCAGCACTATTTGCAGAACTCTCTTGGGCTGAGAGATACTGATTGGGTCAAGCCATACAATGTCCTACTGGGCAGTGTGAACCTGGATTTCTTCCCACCCAATTCAAAACTTTCTAAACAAGTTGAACACAACATGGAAATTGTGAAATAACATAAAATGATGTTCCATCCCCATAACCTTATGCAGAATTGACATCTCCTGCCAGCATGGTGTAGCAGTCTGAGAGCTGGATTTTGGAAATCAGAATTCGATTTTCTTCTTCTTCTTCTCCTCCTTCTTCTTCTTCTTCTTCCTTCTTTCTTCTTGTTATTATTATTAATGTTTATTTATATAATGCCATAAATTTGCATGGCACTTTACAGGCATCATCAAAACAGCATGTAACTTGCCAGTGGCATACAATCCAGAAGTCATTAAATGTAAACTATACAAAATTAAGAAAGTTATGCAGTTAAAAACCAAACTGTAAAAACAACTAATGCATGTGATCAAGTATAAAATTATAAAACAATATTAAAATACAGTTCCAGATGCTTCCGAGAACAAGGAAGTCTTTAATTATGCTTGAGCATAAAAACTCACTGGGTGACCTTGGGAAAGTCACACTCTCTCAACTTCAGAGGATAGCAATGGCAAGCCCCCTCTGAAGAAACTTGCCACCACTTTCAACTGCCAAAGGTTCAGTGCTATGGAATTCTGGGGGCTGTAGGCGGCATAAAAATGAAGTAAAAATAAATAGAACAGTTTTCCTTCATTGTGCTACCAGTACCCAAGTGGGAGAAATGCAAAAAGGGAACAATTTTTCTTAACAAAGCCTGCATGCGCAGTGCAGAAATAATCCAGTTTGATTATTTAACTGCCCTGGCTCAGTGCTATGGAATTCTGGGAACTGTAGTTTTGTGAGACATTTAGCCTTCCCTGTCAGAGAGCTCTGGTGTTCAACAAACTACAACAAACTACAATTCCCAGGATTCCCTAGCACTGAGACAAGGCAATTAAAGTAGTCTCAAAGTGGATTATTTTTGGACACTTTGTGTTTTGGACATTTCTTTCTTTGTGAGAGAATTCTGGTGGCCCACAATAAAAATAAACTGTTCCCAGAATTCACTAGCACTTAGCCAAAGCAATTAAAGCGGTCTCAAAAACTGAATTATTTCTGTAGTGTGTTGTTTTGGACCTTTGTTTCTTTGTGAGAGAGCTCTGGTGGCCCACAACAACAATAATAAAAACAGTACCCAGAATTCCATAGCACTGAGCCAAGGCAGTTAAAGTGGTCTCAAACTGGATTATTTCTATTTTTGGACCTTTATTTCTTTGTGAGAGAGAGCTCTGGGGGCCACAATAAAAAAAACCAAACTACAGTTCCCAGGATTCCCTAGCACTGAGTGAGCCAAGGCAACTAAAATGGTCTCAAATTGGATTGTTTCTACAGTGTGTGTTTTGGGAAGTGAGAACCCCTTCCCTTGACTCAGTCAGGCAGCTACTTAGCCGCCTATTTTCCGCCTAGGCCCCGGTGGCGCGTTGCTAGGCAACGGAAAGCAGGGCTGCCAGGAGGACTAGGCCGCAAGTGAGAAAAAGCAGCCTTTGTAGTAGTAGTTGTGGTTGCTGCTTTTCTTCTCCCTGCCCCTCATGGCGCTGGAAATGGACCCCTTGGTCCACGCCTTGAGTTACTTCAGGCGGAGGAAGTTCCAGCCCTGCTCGGATCTTTGCTCCCAGATGCTGGAAAAGGAGCCTGGCGACCAGGTAAATGGGAAGACCAGGGCCCACCACACCACAGGCTGCTCAGGTTTATAAGAAGAGAATTTTGGACTTCAGCTCCCAGAATCCCAGGCTGTTGGCCAACAGGGCTGAGGCTTCTGGGAGATGAAGTCCAAAATTTCTCTCACAAAGGGCACAGTTTGGGGAGCCACTGCTACCACATCTCTCTGCGTGTAGTAATTTGATATAACATGTTCATGAAAACTAAAAGAAAAAGAAAAGAAGGAATCCTGGAAGCTGAAGTGCAAAATTAACCAAAGTTTGGTACCTAACCATTGGCTTTCAGTGGTCCCCAAATGGTACTCTTCAAGAGATTTTGTGGACTTCATCTCCCAGAAGCCTCAGCCATGTTGGCCAATAGTTTGGCATTCTGAGAGCTGAAGTCCAAAACCCATTAAAGGGCATAGTTTGGGGACCACTGCCTTATATTTGTTCTGATTTCTCCACAGTTTTCCCAGCACAGGATGCACAAAGTGGCTTAGTTCCTTGATATGGTAGCATTTGGGGTATAAGCTATGAGTATATAAATCCAGCCATTTAAGGACAATACAACTTGTTCAGAATTACTGGCCCTGCCAGCAGTTTCCTAGCTTTGTAGCCTTTTTGAAAAATAAATGTTTGTATAATGTATCTGGAATTATTCAGGGGTAGCTGTGTTGGCCATAGAACAAATGCAAACAAAAATCCATCAGTGATACCTTTATCGGCCAACCGAAATGCACAATATACTTTTATGCTTGCAACAAGTATGTTGTGCATTTCGGATGGCCGATAAAGGTTTCGCCGATGGATTTTTGTTTGCATCTGGAATTGGAACTAGATCCACCTTGCAATAGCTGCAGTGCAGTAAAATGCCGGAGAAGAGTCTAAGATAAAAGGTTTCATGCTCTGAAAACATTTTAAAATATGATGAACGTCCATGGATTACGTACAGGAACTGTTTTAAGGAAGTGTTAAGGAAAGGGGAAACGCTGGATAAAAGTCATTAACTTTTTTGTTTTGTTTTTACAGAAAGATATTAAGTTCTGTATAGTACAGGTGGCAGTCTTAAGAGGAGCGTAAAAAACATTCAGAGCCTCCCAAATAATCCAAAGGACTTCCAGGCTTTTGCTAGCCAGGTGAAAACAGTGGTAGCTCGGATTATTTTGTCCACTTCTCCTATGGGCATTTTAAAAATGTGATATATATATATACACACACACACACACGCACACACACATATACTACCTACCCGCCCCGCACTCTCAGGACCTCAGGGAAAAAACTACTAGAGTGTCCGAAAATAAAGCGGAAGTCCACTTTTGATAGATCATTCACTGCTGTTGCCCCCAGACTCTGGAATGGCCTCCCAGAAGAGATCTGTCCTATTAACACCTTAGATGGCTTTAAAAAGGCACTTAAGACGGATCTTTTCTGGTGGGCTTACCCATTCGACCCTCCATGAACAACCCACAGAATGTCTCTTTTTGACGACTGGAGTATTGGACTGACAATGGCAATTGGATATGTTTGATTACAGAAATATGTTTAGATTGTTTTAATATTGTTGTTATATTGTATTGCGATTTTAAAATGTTGTACTCCCGCTTTAATCCATGGGGAGAGGTGGGAAATATAAATAAATTTTTAATTATTATTATTATTATCCCCTGAAAATGAGACCTAGTAGAGGTTTTGTTGAATTGCTAAATATAAGGCCTCCCCCGAAAGTAAGACCTAGCAAAGTTTTTGTATATAAATATTTATACAGTATATAATAAATGTTCTTTTTTGTTGTTCAACAATAAATGTGAATTCTTCTTCATGAAAAAATAAGGCATCCCCTGAAATAAGACCTAGCCCATCTTTGGAAGCAAAAAGTAATATAAGACACTGTCTTATTTTCAGGAAAACATGGTAGCATCTTTCCATTTTGGGCAAAGAGGGAATTCAGTATACTAGCTCCAAGGCAGTTCTGAATATTTCCTCATGTTTGGAGAAGGGATTAATAGGCTGGGAAGGCACTGGATCCAGCTAATCCTCTCCTTCTTCTCCCCCGTCACTTCCGGGATACTTTTTTATCTCTCTCACTGAATCTTAACAGTTTATCACATGGAACAAAATTGAAATTTAAATGGGGTTTATCCCGTGAAAATCGTGCAATTACTATTAAATCGCAGTTAAGATTTTCACACACAGCGGTCATTATCATGAGAATAACCAGGGAAAAACCAGGCAATAAACAGCAACAAATAATTCACGAAATTTTCCCATTAATGATTTGCTGCTGTTTATTGCCGGTTATTCCTGGGATAAAGACATGTTAATCGTTTTTTATTGTGACGTCATGTGAAAACCTTTATCACTATTGCACTATTTGTCCAGGATATTCCTGGGATGATGGCAGTTTAATGGTCACGTCGTATGAAAATCGTAATCGTGAATGCACGTTTTTCACACAAAAATCCCCGTTTAAACTTCCAATCTTCCCCATATGATAAACTCTTGTCATAGAAGCTATTGTGAAAACCTCTGCATTGGCTTTGGGGGGATGCAGGCTAGGATCACAGCAGAAATTCTGACCAGTTTTATGACCTAGTGGTGTGCCTTTAGGAGTAAAGGCTTGGCCTTTCAACATTAAGTACAATTATTGGCAAGGAGGTTGGGCAAATCAGCATATTATCACCCTACTTGTTCAAGTTGTATGCAGAAAATATGAAGAACATTTATAGACTTGGGAAGCAGCATTCATTGCACATGGTTGGTTTCAAGCTAGTAAGGCACAAACATATGTTGTTTGCTCTTTTTCATCTCCGTGACACACAAAACGGGATCTTGAACTTGTACAAAACTGCACATGGAACATTCTAGACCTGAGTGATTTTTTTGGCAGTAGCCCTGCCCCTCATCACTGCTAAACTAGCACATTTTCTCAAGGTGTTGTTGTCATGTTGTTCTGTGGAGGGAACAAAGTATATCCCCAGCATAAAGTATGGATTCCATTATCAATACAAAAAGGAGCTTCTGAGATCCAGTGGGATCTATCAAGAGAAGCCTCCATGCTTTTGCATTAGGAAACAATGCCTTGAGAAAATGCAGGCCTGTGACCATTTTATTTTTCTTCTCTATGATTTTAACACCTTTGCCTGATGAAGAATAATAAAGTTTATTTATAATCCTCTCCTCCAATGAAATACTCGGAGCGGGGTACAACAAAATTAAAAAATACAAGGTAAAACAGCAGTCATATCCCTTCCCAACCTCCACCCCTTAAGACTAGATTAAACCAGGACTAGTTAAAATTGACATCAGTTGAAATTTGTTAAAATAGTAAAAACAAGGTGCAGTTTCATGGACAGTGCGAGTGCAATCCCCAATGGGTGGAATCAGAAGATTTAAACAGGGGGACAGCTAAGGTTAATCCCCCCAGTTCCATTTATATTTTCATTATCTACTTGTATAGATGATGTTGTATGTTGCTATATAGGCAACATGTCTACCTTGAAAATGTTACTAATGTGGTAGATGCAAACTTGGATTCAGTCTCAACAGTTCTTGCTCTGTCGCAGCCCCTGCTCTGCCTTAGAATAACTTGCAATAATGGCCATTTCAGACACTGATACCACTAATCCACATACAGATTCTTCTCCTGCAGATATTGGGTGTCCTTTTTATCACCATCTTTGTCTCCTCTAGTTACATCATCCCCAAGTATATAAGTGGTTGACACTACGCTGTTGTCACTAACTGAAGAAGCAAGACTATACGCTGATTAGGTGTTATTTAGAGGTACAACACTGAGGACAGAGGTGAAGAAACAGGCTGTACCTGAGAGAAAACTAGGGTTCCAATGTATACACCTTGAACTAGTACTGCCTGTTGTTTTACCAATCTTACCTATATAGTCTCATCTGGTGAAGATCTGGTCAAAGCCATTTCCTGTGCCTCCTGTGTCCAAACATTGAGAACCTTTACATAATTAAAGGAGGTGAGTATGATCTTTCCAGTCCTCCTGGCAGAGAGGACAAAAAATGGGACTCTATGGGGTGGTACAGACCACCCAAAAAGGGCGGTCTGGCACCACCTCTTTTAAAGTTGTAACTGCTCCGCAGCAGCTAGATGCTGCGGAGTAGTTGCAAACCTAAAAAGGAGTGGGGAAACCACATTTCCTTGTAGGTGCACAGTTGTGGCGTGATTTCAAAAAAGGTGCCATTTGGCGCCTTTGCACCACCGGATCTGCGTAGCTCTGTGCGGAAGCTGTGCAGTTGCGGTGGCGCCATGGTATCGGCACCATTACATACTAGGGTTCGGGAACATGTAAACGATGTGCGCTCCCGAACCCTAATGGCGCCACGATGGCGCCTCTTAGTGCCCATCTAGATCGGGCCAATGGGTAGATTTTATACTTCTGTTGCCTTAATGGTAAAGTAAGCCAGTAAATGGGTAGAGTAAGTAAGTAGAGGGATGCGGTGGCTTAGTGGTTAAGATGCCGATTCTGGTGATTAGAAGGTTGGCAGTTTGCAGCCTAAGTGCTGCATGATGGGGTGAGCTCCTGTCACTAGTCCCAGTTTCTGCCAACCTAGCAGTTCGAAATCATGCAAATACAAGTAGATAAATAGATATCACTTAAGTAGGGAGGTAACAGCATTCAGTGCAGTCATGCTGGCCACATGACCATCGGAGTAGTCCTTGGACAATGCTGGCTTCTCAGCTTAGAAATGGAGATGAGCACCACCCCCTACTGTCAGTTATGACTAGACATTCACCTTTACCTTTTTAAGCAACTATCAAACATGTATGCCTACCAATCAGTAGCTAGTCTGGAAACAAATGCAACTTCTCATTCAACACCTACATACAACATGTCTGACTCTTTGTTCAATATACAGTATGTCTAACTCATTGTGATCCACTGTCCACAATAGATGTTACAGTACCTTCTGTATTTGTGGGAGAATGGTCTTTTAACCTCTTTAAATTTTATTTAGCACCATTGTCTTCTCATTTTAAGTCCAGCATAAGGAACATTATTTACTGAGCTGTTTATGAAAAATGTTTTGAAAGGTCTAAACAGACTTTACCCTTCAGTCTCTCATTACGTACCCCTTGGTTTCTCTCTGTTGTTGTTTCATAGTTGATGAAACCTCTCTGTGAGCCACTTGCTATGGCAGACATCCTTTTTGTTTCATTTAAGACTTTGCTTGTGGCAGTGATTGCATCAGCTAGAAGAGCAAGCGAACTGGAATCCTTAAGGGCTGTCTCACCTTATTTAATCTTTCTGTCAGACATTTCCTTTTTCTTTTGTCAAAGGCAGTTTCACATTTTCACTTACAACCTTTATGCAGAATGCTTTATCTGCATTCAGTAAGTCTTTCCACACTTAGCTGTTAGAAGAGCTCTAGTATTTTACATTAAAAGAATAGCAGCATTCAAGAAATCTTCTAGATTTTCCCATTTCTTCACGAAGACTAGTGAATGGGCAGTTCAGATTCGGGAGATTATCAGATAGGGGGAAATCAAAGAAGAAAATGACATAACATAGATCCTAATAGAAAGGGGGATTTGTTGGACTTGATGGGACTTGCAAGGAAATATACATAATTTAAAACATTTTTGAGGGAAGGGAGAGGGAGAGAGAGAGTCTACGCTAGCTACTACTGCCAGGAATCTTTTCATCATCATTGGCAAATGCATCCTGGCTACTGTGCTTATAGCAGTAGCATGACCTAGCAGGAACGTGCTTCTGTGCTGCTGTCTTGGTTGATCATCCTGATTAGTTGCCTAATCTGATTATTGTTCTCTGTGTTCCATATGTCAGTTTGTAGGCAGAGAGCTAACTCTGGTTTATATATGGTAGTAGTGCACTACACAAAACAAATAGTGCATGTTGCTACACTGTTTAATAATTATGCCTCCATTTATTTATAATTTATATTTCTATTTAGTTTTCAGTGTTCCATATTTTTATAAGAAATATTAACTCCTACTCTGTCCAGTATTGCATTTCATTATTCGTCTAACTTCCATGTCTTCTAAAGAGAAGTGACTAGTGGCAAAGGATTAGACAAGTGTTGGAGTAATACTGTTTTCTTAAATTATTTGACATTTAAAAAGTCTAAATTCACATAAGAGGTGTAGAGACTCCTACAAATCAGGACTCCTCTTTCTAGTCTTACCTATATAGAAACTCAAGACAAGCTGCTTACTTTCATGCCCAAGATGATTCTTGTGTTTGTCAATAGTAAGGCAATACATATAAGCTTTTTGAAAAAAAATTGTAACTAAAGCAAGGGTGGATTGGACTAAAACTCCCTGTATTCCTCACCATTGGCTATGCTGGATAGGGCAGGTGGGAGTTGCGGTCTAGCAACATCTAGACTGGACGCTGCACCATGTGCACACTGATCTAAAGTACTACATACTTGTTCAGTATTATTATCTTTGTTTCCAGGAAAGCAGAATCAATTTAATTTTCATCCCTAGAATACTGTATATTATTTCATGAACAATAACAATACTTGTATTTTATTATGGTTAGTCTTTGTGAACTAAACTAATTCATTTTTAAAGAATAAAATATTATTAAGCTACAGTATATGAATAAGATTCTGAGTAGTTTGTATCTGAGACTAAATATATTGCATTACATTACAGCAAGTGTAGCTAAAATGGTGAGCATAACATACTCTAGGGATAGGGGATGTGATGCTGGTCCAGAATGCAATTCAAATTTTCCTCTCCCCCACCCCAGACTGTAAACTGGATAAAACTTTCATTACAGTCTCCACTAGAGCAGTGTTTTAAAGTTGGGTCACTTAATCCTAGCAGCAGACAGATGGCCTGAGAAGGAGTCTGGTTCTGTGCTATTGATCCCAGCCAGATGGTATGAATGAGGGCTTTTGCACTGCCATCTCCTGCCAGGCAACTGGAAAAATGGAGTGTAACTTAGAATGTGTTTTGGAAGTCACTTATTTCTTGTTATTTGCCTCTGCCCTTTTAAAGCATTTTTTCTTCTTTTTCTATAAGACCTGCAGTGATATTTTCTTCTTCTATAAGGCTTTATTTTTGATGGCTTCTGTCAGAAAGAACATTTTCTGTAGCTATTAATATAATAGTTTTCCATGACCTGAACTATTAAAATGGTCTGATTAATGGTAATACAGTCTATTTTGATCAATCTCAGTTGTTAAACATCCACATACACACATTATTTCTTCAAAATGTTTCCTATTAAATTGAACAGCTGATTTATCCTCAGTAGTTAGTCATATGGAAATTTTGGAGTACAGTTCACTATATGTTCCAGACTAAATCAAGTATATGGAAATATCCTTTAGCTATTTGTCATTTCCTTTTCATTAGCCAGTTGTTAATTGAACTACATAACAATTCAGGCCTTTAGTCTGTTCCAGCAGGGCTTTTCCTATATCTTATTCCTCCACCAGGAAATGACTGAAGACTAGATAGTTCAATTGTCTTGTACAGTGGGACCTTGGTATCCGCTGGGGTTTAGTTCCAGGACCCAAGGTGAATTACAAAATCCATGGATGCTTAAGCCGCATTAAATATATTTGCATAATAAAATGATGTCTCTTGTATAAAAGTGCAAAATCAAGGTTTCTTTTTTGGAGTATGTGTGTGTGTGTGTGGGTAGAAATATATAGGGGCCTACATTGTGTCTGACAAGGGATCTCTAATGAGTTTGACAGCTCCCATTTTACTATTCTAGTTCTTTTCCTAGACTTCTCTAATCTCATTAGATTTTTGTTGAAATTAAGTTACCAGAGGAACATGTAGAGACAGACCCCCCCCCCTTCAGCCATTAGGAAAAGGCTATTTTTTAAATTCTTACTTGATAAGCTCAGGGGTCTGTGCTGAATTGTTTTTCAGTCTTTTCTGAAGTTTTTAGTAAACCCAATGAATTTATGTTGGTTCGTGACTCATGAGAGCCAATTCACCACACAATAGAACAGAGGACATATACTTACATTCATTGGACTTAGATATTTTCACCCAAAGATGCAGAAACTCTTAGAATTTGTAATCTTATCATGTTGTTAACTTGTTGTTTTAATCTCTAGATTGTATACCATAGGCAGGCTTTTTACATATTCTTGATTTTATTGGTTTTTGTACTGTGCCATGTACACTTATGGTGCTTTATAAATAAAGCTAATCATCATCATCATCATCTTTAAAAGAGTGTGCTTGGGATTTAGTAGGTGCATGTGTTAAGAGATGTACCTGCACCTAAATTTTCAGAATTCCTTATTTTCCATACAGCTCTGATTGTTTGAAGCTACTGTTTAAAATGTGTTCATACCTAAAGGTGGCATGACTACCTTTTAAAAGGACAGGCTATAGAAACTCCCAAACACACCAATAGCATCTATGCCTTTTGTGAAGATAAACTCTGACAAATGTTCGGGTGGTCTTCTGGGTTGTATTTTTGGGATTTAAAATTATTAAATCAATATATGGTAATATAATATAAAATAATTGCTTGTCTGTATATAAAAAAAAACCTCTTCTGGTAGAAAGAGACTTTAATTTGAGATTTTGAATATTCAGCACTCTCCATTCTGAAACAACACAGGAAGAGCTCTGCACACTTCTGTGATTAAATACAGTACTTCACTTACCGGTATCTGCAACCCATAATCCTTCTCAAGTGCTCTTTCTAACTTCTTTCTCCTGTGTAGTAAAGTAGAATCCAGCCAACATTCACTAGAGGCCTAAAAGTCTATTTCCATTTCCTCTTTGCAGACAGACCCTTTTGCTGATCTGCTTTCAACATATCTGTGTTCTTTTCAATAGATAAAAGTGACCGAAGCCTACTATTGTGATATTCTTGCTGTTTTTGAATGTTTCAGGTTACTGAACTTTATTTGATCTGTTTTTGCAGGCTGCTTGGTGCTTGAAAATACGAGCATTAACAGAAATGGTTTATGTGGATGAAATAGATGTTGATCAGGAAGGCATTGCTGAGATGATGCTTGATGAAAATGCAATTGCGCAGGTTGCACGTAAGCTACATTTAGATGTTGCAAAATGTATTGAACCACATGAATTCATGTTGCCTTCACCAAAACATGAAATTTTGATTTACAGTTAATTGGATTGTTTTCTATCCTAGTCTTATAGGATAAGTTAACATTATCAGTTGATTTGATAATTCTGGTTTTTTTCTTTTAAAATTGTTTTTAATCTCATTATTATTATTATTATAAAAGTATTCCTGTTTTGATTTTAAAATGTTGAAGTTTTACTTTATTACATTTGTGTTTGGCCAACATTTTCATGTCTCAATAAAAATACTAGTTGCCTATAATAAAGACATCTGTGCTGCAAACAGAATCCTGTAACCAATTGAGATAATGTTTTACATGCTAGAGGTTGCTGGCTCAGCAATTTGGGTTTTCCAGAAGACTCTCCAGTGTCCTAAAGCAATGGGGATCCAGTTTATCTTTGAATTATTTTAGTATGGGATATACTATTTATCATCTTTCATTATTTTATCATGGGGCACATCCAGTGATGGATGGATAGTAGTCTGCTTATGCTGGAGTTCTCCTCCCCCTTCCCCTGAAAAGCCTCTTCTGAAAGTCAGTTCTTTCCTGTAGGTCTTCCTACTATTTTTCTGAGAGCTGCAGTGAAGAAGAAGATACTGTATAAAAGAGGGTCTCTTGCCCTAGTAGACTTCCATTTGCACAGTAGACAAATAAACCCGATTTTTTAAAAAATCCTGCTTTCTATTCAAATACTACCTAACAAAGTGGCTCCCATTACAGAAAAATGAGATACAGATATTGTCCTAAGGCTTATCCCCTCCACTCATTTTAAGACAAGATACACAAGGAAAGCAGAATGGGGAGAGCAGGTTGGATACAGTTTAGTATTGCATTGCCAAAACAAAGCAGATATTTATAATCAGTTAGTGCCAGGCTAATTGTTACTGTTTGCATTCTTACTTGGATAGACTTGGTGCACCTATCCGCCTCTTTGAAAGATGGCAGTTTGTTTCCCTTAGTTCTTCTGCCACAGTGCTACTAGCAGTTGGAGCCAATAAAAGAAAATAAAGATAAGCAGACTTAGCCCTGGTTAGTACTTGGATGAGAGATGGCCAACAAATGTCAGATACTTTAGGCTATCTTTCTGAAGACAGAACTGGCAAAACCACCTCTGATTATTCTTTGTCTAAGAAAACCCTATGAAAAATTAATAGAGTTGCCATAAATAAAGAGGAGATTTGAGGCATGTGCATACACATACAGATGGAAAACAAACTCTCTGCAGCTGCTTATTTTTTGGCATGTTGAAAAGCCTAGGCTGTTTTTTTCTTTTTCTTTCAAAATCTTCTTGAGAAGAAGAGAGCACAGTGACCCTGATCCCCAAGTGGCAAAGAACAGTATAGACTTATTTTCAGCTGTTCAGTGCAAGGGCAGTTTCTACTATATAGCTGTTTTGATGTTAGAACAAATCTAGTCTTCTTGTTCTTCTTGGGGGAGCATTCAGAATTTCTGTTTTCCTCCTCTTGCTGTTGCCAAATAAATAGACTCTCTGTGTGTGAGAGACTTGCATGCTTCCTTTTGGGATTTTGGATTTATTGGACCAAAACTCCAAAAATTTCCCTGCCATCATGGACGTTTTAGTCCCATCAAAGTAATGTTTCCAAGAGTTCATATTTACTATGAACAGAATCCAGAAAACTGGAAGAGCCCACTTTGACTGATATTATACCCATTCATTATTCATTTTATTTGATGGTATGATGCACTTTAGGCCATAAATCACATTCCATAAAAAATAATACTGGAAACATTTCTCTCTTACATACCTGAATATTATACATGACCCATTACATTATATTACTTAAATTTTGTTAGAAAAGGGTTAAAAGGTAGGGGAGGAAGGAGAGAAAAGTGAATAGTAATCTAAGAACATAAAATTATGTAACTTTTTTTGCAGGTCCTGGTACTTCACTGAAAGTCCCTGGAACTGGTCAGGGTGGTGGACCTAGCCAGGCTGTCAGGTATACAGCTTGCTGATAAACTTAACTGGCATAAGTTCACTGTTCTTCATTCACTGTTCCTCGTTCATTTATGATAATTCCAGAATGTGGAAAGGACAGTCTTCAGGCTGCATGTGGCCTCCAGGCATCCTCCTAATTTAAAAAGTTTAAAGTTGCTGTAAAACACCCCAGATCCCTAAACCTGTTTATCTTTTTTCAAAAACTGGCAACAAAGTTGAAAAAGTTTTACAAGGGTTACTTTGCAACCTTCCTGTCTCAGTTTTTGGAACTGAAGGATAGTCTCACCAAGTCCAGCTGGGTTCGGTGTTGAATGACGGTGGAGCCCCAGGATTATTTGGCAGGACATAGAACTACATTCAGTTGCTGCTGCTCAGAGGGCTCTTTTTCTTACTTTGGGCTAGGCCTGATGGAGCTTGCTTGCCTCTCTCCCCCTCTGAGGCTGGATGATGGTGGATTGGAAGATGGGGGAGGGGGCTTCTTCTTACTTTGGCCGATGGAGCTGGCCTGCATCTCACTCTTCCCTAGGTTGGATGATGGTGAATTGGAAGGAGGGGGGCCTTCTTCTATTTAATGAAAACCAAAACTGTGCCTTTGCTTAAAATTGATCAAATTAATTTTTGATTAAAACGTGTTGTTGTTGTTGTTGTTGTTATTAAAAATCTGTAGCACTTGAGCAACCAATAAAGTGGTCCACAGTCTCACTGCAGTTGCCCAACCCTTATTTAACTGTTAAATGATATCCAGTGAGAAGTCTATTTAATATTGCTTAGGATTTGTCCACACCTAGGCATTTTGTACCAGTTTTTCACTCTTCCTTATGTTTTGAGTTGTCGTCATGCTGCATTTGAGGTACTTCCTTCTCTGGTAGCTAGATTGTGAACAAACCAATGTGCTCTCTAGCTTGTGTCATTTGTAAGTTGCTCCTAGGATGGCAAACTGACATGAAGTATATGATTATGAGGAAATTCATGGAGAATTTCTGAAGAATCATAAGTGGCATGAATCTGGAGAATCATAATTGGCATTATCAGCTTATTTATAATTTATTGTATTTTTTTTAAAGTTTCTAACATTATCCACAGCCTCTCAGTATTCAGACAGGTATATAAACAAGAAATAGAATAGGAAATAGAGTATACAACCAAAGACATAGTAAGGTAAAATAAAGAACAATTTAAAGAGGAAGGCTTGTTAAACTCAAGATGCTCAACATTTTAATTTCACACATTCTAAATCATTTTTCCAGTGCCATTATAGTAACTGCCTGTTTACTCCAGATTTTCATGCAAACCTTATTGAAATGCACAACTAGTAATAGTAGAATGTAAGATGAAGTGGAAGCACCAAGCTGTTTGCAGATCCTTTCAGCTAGATCCATGGAAAACATACCCCTTTGTAATACCTTTAGGCTCCCGTGTATAGGATTGCCTTGTTCATAACATTAGAGAATATCCCTTCATATACGATATCTTTGTATCTGTGGATCATTTCAGGCCAGTGACTCAGACAGGGAGACCTCTTACAGGATTTGTACGGCCCAGCACACAGGGAGGACGACCAGGTACCATCGAACAGGCTATAAAGACTCCAAGAACTGCTCACACAGCCCGTCCAATGACTAGTGCTTCAGGGAGATATGTGAGGCTTGGAACGGTAAGAGTCAGGAAAGAACAAATAACATATTCTGTTAATGTATGTTATGTAATGTTTGAAACCTTGGAACACAAGTTCAAATCAAGATAAACACCAATTGTTCCTTGTTTTCTTAATTTATTTTATATGTTGTGAATTTTATTTTGCTTGGTCTCTGAACTGTAATAAAGAATTGTTGTTGATTAAGATAAACTAATGGCCTGAAAAGCTTGTTTTTGGACAGTTTGAGTACATGGTGTTTAGATGCCACACGCCCCCAAGACATTCAGAAGCCACTCTGGCCAACCAGACATAGGTGGCTTCCAGTCACTCTGGGAGCATGGTTTTTACCTGCCGCATGCCCTCAGAGTGGTTTGAAGCTGCCCTGGGGTTGTGACAGGGCTACCTAAGATGACGTTTACTGGCCCAAATAGGAGTGGATTTTTTTCCCTCTCATATTTGGGCTGGCATCAGGATGGATTGGGGCTGTGGCATGTGGTTGCCACAGCTCCAGAGTGAGTAGCTCCGGGGCAGGGCCAATCTGCCTTTTTGCAGTGGTTTGTTCCAGCCCCAACTTGCTGCATATCTTTCTCTTTAGTGTATTAATGATTATTTGTAAATCTCCAGAATATATGCACTTATAATATGAAATAAAATGTTTACTGTATATACTTGACTATAAGTTGACCTCATGTATAAATTGAGGGCAGGTTTTGGGGACAAATTATGGATAAACTGAGGGTAAAACAAAGCAGTATAAAACAAAGGATGTAAAGGCTGAAGTAAAGGAAAACGGTGCTAAAGATCATTAAAAGTTTTGACAGCATAACTGTTTGTGCTCACCCTAAAGGCTGGATGGATGAGATGGTAGAGGAGGTTGATGCTTCTTGTAGGTGCGCCGAGAAGATATTAAGCTCTCACCTTTCACCAAGGCCTGTTTCATTTTTTGATAAGCATTAAAGTACAGTACTTATATTGACCTATGGATAAATCGACCCAGGTTTTTTGGGTCAGTTTTTTGACTAAAATTTGTAGACTTATACATGAATACAGTGGTCCCCCGGGTTACGAAATTAATTCGTTCCAGCACCTTTTTCGTAAGCTGAAAAATTCGTAACCCGGGGCCTATTTCCTATTGAAAATAACTAATGCGTTCCATGACCCCAGATTGACCCTGCAAGTCAATGGAAGGTAACAATAGAGGCCTATTTCCTTAAGTACCCTACAATACACTCTAATAGAAACTTGCCAAAGGCACTAAAGAACTTAAGAATGACTTGCAGGGCCAATCTAAAGAATAAAAAAAAAAATTTTTTTTCTTACCTTTGCTGGTCATGGCAAACTTGAGTGAGACAGGAGGAGGAGGAGGCCACCCAAAACACCCAAATTTAAACCCAGTCAATCAATTCAACCAATTTGAACCAATTCAACCAACTTTAACCAATTCAACAAATTTAACAAAGTTAACCATTTTAACAAATTTTTTAAAATTTTTGGGGGGCTTTTTAAGAGTCACCAGCACCTTTGCCCTTCTTGGATGGTGGTTCTCCGAGTTTCGGGAAGAACCGGTCCAAGGATGTCTGCTTTTGCCAGCTCTTAACTAGGTTCCTAAAATGGCTAAGGCAGACATCATCAAAATGCGCAATTGCGCGGCTGGTGAACACCTTCTCAGGGTGATGCTTCTCCACAAAATCAGCAACAGTCTGGAACTGCCGCAAAATGTCTTTGATTTCCGAAGTCTGAATTGATGCGGCCACCTCCCCCTCCTCCTGGGCTGTCTCCGACCCGAACAACTCCTCCTCCATGGCCGAGTGCTGCATGGCTGCCAACGCCTTCAGGTCCTCCGTCGAGAGCTCCTCGTTCTGCTCCTTGATGAGTTCATCAATGTCCTCCGCGTCGACGACCAGTCCCATGCAGTGTGCCAGGGACACGATTTCCGCAACCTCTGCCTCACCGGGATCTTCAACTTCGGCCTCTGACCCTTCCGATGCAACAGCAGCAGGCCACAGCTTCTTCCAGGCTGCATTGAGGGTGCGTCTGGTGACCTCCTGCCAGGCCAAGTCCACCATCCGCAAGCACACGACGATGTCGAAGTGCTGTCTCCAGAACTCTCGCAGGGTCAGCTGGGTGTTCTCCGTCACGTCAAAGCACCTCTTGAACAGGTGCTTTGTGTAGAGTTTTTTGAAGTTCGCAATGACCTGCTGGTCCATGGGCTGAAGGATGGAGGTCGTGTTGGGAGGCAGGAACAGGACCTTGATGAAGGAGAACTCGTCCAAGATGTCTTCTTCCAGGCCGGGCGGGTGTGCAGGAGCATTGTCCAAGATGAGGAGGCACTTCCGGGGGAGATCGTTGTCCTCCAGGTAACGCTTGACAGCAGGGCCAAAGACACCGTTGACCCACTCCACGAAGAAGAGGCGTGTGACCCATGCCCGGGCATTGGCACGCCACATCACAGGCAGTCTGTCCTTCTGCACCTTGTGTGCCTTGAAGGCTCTGGGGTTCTCGGAGTGGTAAATCAGCAGGGGCTTGACCTTGCAGTCCCCGCTGGCGTTGGCACACAGCGCAAGAGTGAACCTGTCCTTCATCGGCTTGTGGCCTGGCAATTTCTTCTTCTCCTGGGTGATGAAGGTGCGACGAGGCATCTTCTTCCAGAACAGGCCCGTCTCGTCGCAGTTGAAGACTTGTTCTGGGACGTAGCCTTCCTCCTCCACCATGTCCTTGAACTTCTGGACAAATTCTTTGGCGGCCTGGCGGTCTGCGCTGGACGCCTCCCCGTGACGGACGACAGAGTGGATGCCGGTCCTCTTCTTGAAGCAGTCAAACCACCCATGCGAGGCCTTGAATTCCAGGGTGGCTTGCTGCTCCTGCGAAGAACTTCCTTCGCCTCCCTCCTTGCTGGCCAGGTCCTCGAAGATGGCAGTGGCCTTCTCACAAATGACAGATGTGCTGACGGTGTCCCCAGCTCTCTCCTTCTCTTTAATCCAGAGGAGCAGCAGGCGCTCCATCTCGTCGTGCACAGGTGTCCTCTGCTTGGCGATGGTGGTGACGCCTTTCGCTGGAGCCACAACGCCTTTGATCACCTCCTTCTGCTTGAGGACAGTTCCGATGGTTGAAGGGTTCCAGCCGTACTCCTTCGCAATGTCCACCAAGCGCACTCCCCTCTCCTGTTTGGCAATGATGTCCTTCTTGTCCTCCAAGGACAAGGGAAGCCTCTTCTTCTTCTCCTCCCCACTGGCTTTCTTGGGGGCCATAGTCCAAGCCTAAAAAGGGCAAAAGAAACAGGCACTGAGCAAAACCCATTCACAGGCCACCCTTTCCCACCCAACCCCCCATGCCCTAAATCCCCCCCCCTCTGATGCACTGTGATCACTCTCTCAGCCCAATTTGCAAAGGACCAAAACAACCAAAGTTTCAAAAGCCATTCACTGCACAGGCCTTTCCAAGGCCCATGGGCACACTGGAAGCAGAAGGGACCCCAGAAAGCTTTGAAACTTCAAGGCAATGCACTGTGATCACTGTCTCAGCCCAATTTGCAAAGACCAAAGAACCAAAGTTTCAAAAGCCATTCACTGCACAGGCCTTTCCAAGGCCCATGGGCACCTTGGAAGCAGAAGGGACCCCAGAGAGCTTTGAAACTTCAAGACAATGCACTGTGATCACTGTCTCAGCCCAATTTGCAAAGGACCAAAGAACCAAAATTGCAAAAGCCATTCACTGCACAGGCCTTTCCAAGGCCCATGGGCACCTTGGAAGCAGAAGGGACCCCAGAGAGCTTTGAAACTGCAAGGCAATGCACTGTGATCACTCTCTCAGCCCAATTTCAAAGAACCAAAACAACCAAAGTTTCAAAAGCCATTCACTGCACAGGCCTTTCCAAGGCCCATGGGCACCTTGGAAGCAGAAGGGACCCCAGAGAGCTTTGAAACTGCAAGGCAATGCACTGTGATCACTCTCTCAGCCCAAATTCAAAGAACCAAAACAACCAAAGTTTCAAAAGCCATTCACTGCACAGGCCTTTCCAAGGCCCATGGGCACCTTGGAAGTAGAAGGGACCCCAGAGAGCTTTGAAACTGCAAGGCAATGCACTGTGATCACTCTCTCAGCCCAATTTCAAAGAACCAAAACAACCAAAGTTTCAAAAGCCATTCACTGCACAGGCCTTTCCAAGGCCCATGGGCACCTTGGAAGCAGAAGAGACCCCAGGAAGCTTTGAAACTGCAAGGCAATGCACTGTGATCACTCTCTCAGCCCAATTTCAAAGAACCAAAACAACCAAAGTTTCAAAAGCCATTCACTGCACAGGCCTTTCCAAGGCCCATGGGCACCTTGGAAGCAGAAGAGACCCCAGAAAGCTTTGAAACTGCAACTCTGATCACTCTCTCAGCCCAATTTCAAAGAACCAAAACAACCAAAGTTTCAAAAGTCATTCACTGCACAGGCATTTACAAGGCCCATGGGCACCTTGGAAGCAGAAGGGACCCCAGAAAGCTTTGAAACTGCAAGGCAATGCACTGTGATCACTCTCTCAGCCCAATTTCAAAGAACCAAAACAACCAAAGTTTCAAAAGCCATTCACTGCACAGGCCTTTCCAAGGCCCATGGGCACATTGGACCCCCCCCCCCCCCGAAACATTTGAAACTGCAAAGCAATGCACTGTGCTCACTCTCTCAGCCCAATTTCAAAGAACCAAAAAACCAAAGTTTCAAAAGCTATTCACTGCACAAGGCCACATCATCCACATCATTCACCCACAAGAAGAAGTAAAAAATCCATACTGTACCTGCACTTCCAGGGATTCACCGGAGGGCTTGATCCAAAGAGCAGGCGTAGATGTACAGATAAAGTGCCAGGCAGAAGTCAGCCAGACAAATCCAGTCAAAGAAGTTCAGACCTTCACTGGAGCCAAGAGTTCAGAATCAACTCTATCTCACCAGTTCACAAAGGCCGAACAAGGGGTCCCAGCACTGGAACCTGGCTTTTATTTCTGAAGCCACCCCCCCCCCCCCATTTGTTAGCCAATCAGATTGCTTTCGCAAGCCAATCAGATTGCTAAACCAAGTTCAAAATTCGCGCCAAAGCTGAACGTTAACCAATCCCCTTTAAACAGCCCCTTAGCCAATAGTAGCACTTTGCAACTTTTAAATTTTCCACCGTTTGCGTTTCGTAACCAATCCCCTTTAACCAGCCAGCCCCTTGGCCAATAGCAGCACTTTGCAACTTTTAAATTTCGCGCCGTTTGAGTTTCGTAACACGGGGATACTTTCGCAAGCCGGGGCCAGTTTTTCGGCCCCGGCTTTTTCGTATCCCGGGGTTTTCGTTAGGCGGGGGATTCGTATCCCGGGGGACCACTGTATATACAATAATTAATAAAATGGAATAGTATGCCCCACTGCTTTTGGTTTAATATTTTGTCTGTTTATGAACAAACATGCATAACAACACTTCATAGGAAATAGGAAATAAGGCAGAACGAATGAAGAAACAGCAAGGAATCAACTTTCCTCAATCTGAACCTATTTCATTTGATAGTTCTACACAGAGTATCTTCCCCTGTCTCTTCTGTAAATCATACATTAATATGATATTCTAGCTGTAAAGTACCCTTTCTTTGTTCCATTCAGTCAGACACAAAAGACATGCCAGCCACAGATGCTGGTGAAACATCAGAAACAAACTTTTCTAGAACATGGCCACATAGCCCGAAAAATCCACAAAAACTACAAAAGACAGGCTTCCTACTGGACTGGGCTGTTGATGGTTAGATGGTTAGATGTCCAAGGTTAGATGGAAGTCTGAGCAGTTCAATGAAGGAATTAAGAGCTTTTCAGCTATCGGGGCACCAAAGGTGCATTGTCATTCATAGGTACTATTTCTGGGAATCTCTGAAGTAATTTTAAAGTCATTTTTCTTTTGATAATACAGACATGAACATAAAGCAGTTTTTTGGTTATTTTGTCCTTGCAGGCCTCTATGCTTACCAATCCTGATGGTCCCTTCATAAACATTTCTAAACTGAACTTAAATAATTATGCTGAAAAACCAAAGTTGGCAAAGGTATGCGTTTCCCTTGATCTTACATTTTTATATCTTTTAAATCTTTTTCCCTCTGTAAAAGCAGGTTTTTAGTGGTTTAGATATTTGTGGTGGTAGTGATGAAGAACTTGTCTTTTTCTCAAAACTGGGGCACAAGGTTGCAAAGATGCTAAGGTCCAATTTGGATATTTATCACTCATAATTCTTAGCGCATGGTAAAATAATTAACCAAAGACCACTGAACTTCCTGCTCTTTCCAAACATGAATTCCTACAATCACAGGAAAGTGATTGCTTGATATAAATAAACCCTGCCTTTCTCCTGACATTGAGCCAAGGTGGCTTACAACAAGGATATAACAAGATAGAGTTAATAATAATAATACTTTTTATTTATACCCCGCTTTTCAATCATTTAGGCTATCAAAGCGGCTTACAGTTTGTTAATATTTAGACATTTCCCTGCCCTCAGGCTTACACTCTAAAAAGACACGAAACAAAAGGAAAAGGGAGAGGTGGTGGGGAAGGGGGAAAGTCCAGCATATCTTCTCTCTCTCAGAAGCCTGGACCATGGCAGATGGACTGGAGGGAGGGCTCTTCTTCTTAATCTTAAAAACTTGATTATAGAAGGTTAAAACACAATTAATCAAGCTATCATATTGAAATGTCATTAATTATGAACAGTATGAAATTATTTTTTATAAAGTGCTGGCAGCAATACTGTCTGAAGAGTATAATTGAAACAGGGATCTAAGTTGAATTCAGATCGCAGTTGAGCTGAAATCTGTTGAGACTTAGCCATAATCATATCTGTAGTGAGTTTAATGGGCCATTTATGCATAACACCAAACCCCAGTATAGTGATACAAGAATGAACAGATGTGAGCAGATTGTCACGCTCTCCCCTTTGCATGCTGAGATTAGAAGCTCCTTACTGTGTCTTGTTGCAAGATAATTGCTCTTGTAGCCAAAGGAACTCATATATGATCTGTAAGCATAACTAAAAGCATCTTACCTTGATGTGCATACATGAATGGAAACCCAAGACTCATACCTGGTCATTCTTTCAATATCAAACCATGGTTTAGTATTATGGCAGGATGGCCCCAATATTTCATCATAATTAAGGCCAGCAGTGGGAATTCATCTTCCAAGAAGAAAAAAAAATGCAATCTCACTTTGCTTGGCACAGAGTCATAGCAGGTAACACTAGTATATGGGAGCTAATGTTTTTAATTATCCATCTTTGCCTGATTCTGTATGTCAAAAGGAGATGATATGAATAGTTTTCTACTGTATTTGTGCCTGCCCAACAATTGAGGTCTGTTGGGGAGGGGCGTACAGTAGGCCCTTGGTATACACAGGAGTTCCATTCCGGGGCCCCCCGCTTATACCAAAAACTGTGTATGCTCAAGTCCCTATTGCCCCCAATGGCGGCACGTGAGCACAGGCGCTGCCATTGGGGACAAAAATCCCTCTCCTTCCCTCCCTTCCTCCCATCTTCCTTTCTTTCTCCCTTGCCTCCCTGCCTCCCTCTCTTCTCCCCCTTTACTTACCTTCTTTTGCTGCCGCCGCTGCCACCGCTGCCGCCGTGTGAAAGCCGGGTGCCGGCGTTGGATTCCTTGAAGGCCTCTGGACTGCGCCGCCGCCGCGGAAGGGCCGGGGACCAGTGCTGCATGCCTTTTGGCCTCCAATACCAATCCCAGATCTTTATTTCTATTTCTGCTTTTTTTCTGTTATCATTGCATAGCCAGAAAACAACACCATCATGATTTAATTTAGGATTTAGCACATGAAAAGATAATTTATTGGAAGTAGGACATTTACTACGCTGAAAAGAAGAAAATAACCTTAACTAATCTGTTTTAAGCATAGGTATAAGATGAACACATTTTTTTAAAAAAATCCTTTGGCCCAGTTTTATCAATGCACTGAATATAAGCACTTTATATAAGTGTTACAGTTCTAAAGCCTGTAACTGAACAAACTAATTTTCTTTATTTTGATTTCAAGCTAATAGTTGTGATACGTTTTCTGCTTCTAACTCCAAAAAATGTTGGAATTTTAAAATATGTTCTTTGGATAATTGACAATCAAGTTAATCGAACAGAAGTGGGAAATTGTCCACGATGTCTTCACTGGACCTAAATTTAACATGTATTTTGAAAGTATTATTGTTGTTAAATTATTCTGTTGTTGTTGTGTGCCTTTAAGTTGTTTCTGACTTATGGAAAACCTAGGGTCAACCTGTCATGGGGTTTTCTTGGTCTATTAAGCTGCAAAGAATGATTCAATTTCTTTATTTATTTACCTGTTTTGAGAAAAACAATCCCTGGGTATTTATTTATTTATTTATTTATTTTGGCATTTGTACCCCGCTCTTCACCCCTAAAGGCTCTCAGAGTGGCTTACAGATAGTTATTCAGATGGTTCCCTCAGGCTTACAGTCTAAAAAGACATGACACAAAGAAGGCAGAATTATTGCTGAGTAGAGTTTCTTATTGCTATGAAGTGGAGTCTCAGTGCCTTGCTTAACTTATTCCATCTCCTCATGACTAGCTTGTTGTTGTTAACTGCCCTTGAATAAACCTTGACCTTGTGGATGAGACATCTTCATGACACTTTGTCCTCCACTGCTCTGTTTAGGTCCTGCAGACTCAGTCCCTTGGCCTCCCTGATTGAGCCCATCCACCTGGCTTGTGGTCTCCCTCTACTTCTACTACCTTTTACCTTTCCTGGCATTATTGTCTTAATGAATCGTGCCTTCTCATGATGTGGCCAAAGTATGACAATTTAGTAATCCTGGCTTCCAGGAAGGGTTTAAGTTTGATCTGTTCTAGGACCAATTTGTTTGTTGTCTTGGCTGTCCATGGTATCCTCAGCACTCTTCTCCAACACCACATCTCAATTTTATTTCCTTTCTGTTGGCTTTCTTCAAAGTCTAGATTTCATTTCCATACACAGTGATGGAGAATATGATGGCTTGGATGATCCTGACTTTAGTGTTCAGAGTTACATGTTTATCTAGTTCTTTCATAGATGCCCCTCCCATTCCTAGTCTTCTACTAATTTCTTAACTGCAGTCTCTGTTCTGATCAATTTTTTATCCAAGATATGGAAACTCTTTGGCCAGCAGAACAGAATAAACCATGGAAAGCAATTAAACATGTGCGAGTTTTTAAAAATCTGCAAAATATACCCCATTTTAGAATTGAGCGAAGGCTGATCTTGGATTTTTAGAAATATTATTCTCTTTCAGCGGAAGGACAAAGAAAAAAAGCTTTTCTTCAAACAAGTGATGTAGATATGGCAGTTATTCCATACAATTGTTGTGGACTTTCTGCCAGTTTTATGGTTCTGTTGCCCCATCACCACTCCAACAAAAGCTGCTGCTCAATGATCCTTTGCTTTTTGGTGCAAGGGGAGGACTATAGTGGAAATGAAAACTGGCAACTCTACTCTCCCATTTAGTATATTGAAAATTCTTCTACTGTAATTCTGAATTATTTCTTGACATGGCAGTATCATAAGCAGGTTTTTGTGGTATGAATTCTTTATTGCATCAATTTGTATAAAGATGTTTTTGATTTTTAAGTAGACTATTTGAGTGCTTAAATAGACTTTGTCCTTCTTTGACCTAATGGTGTTTGGTAAATTTCTTTTCCTAACAGGCATTATTTGAATACATTTTTCACCACGAGAATGATGTTAAGAATGTAAGTCTTTTTATCTGTTTTTCACATATAACTTTTAAATGTTTCAGTTCAACTGTTCTTTGAGTGACATAGAACTATACACACTGGAGAAAGTGGGACAAAGTTGCAGTTGTAAGTGGGACAAAGTTGCAGCTTCTGGAATTATGATGTTTCCTTTCTTAACTTCTGGGAAGCTTTTTATCCAGTTAGGTAAAGAGACATTTTTCATGCGACAAAAGGTACTAACACTTCCAGAAAACAATCCTGTTGATTCCCCCATGCTTCTCTGTTTCACTGCAGAACCTCTTTGCCCCATTGTCTGTTATTTCACAAGATCATTCAACTCTCACAAAACCTTTAGGAAGGAATTGTATTGTTGGGAGAATCCAGGAAAGTCCAGTTTTAAAAGGGGTTCCAGTTGACTGTCCCTAGATCTGTCATGTAAAACTGCAGTGATGTGGTAGAGTTCATTTAAAACTCTAAAGTGACTATTGTGCACCTGCATGCAGAAGAAAAGCAACAACCTGCATTGGTAAGGGAATTACCTAGGGATATTAAGGTTTTGTGTGCAGAGAGATTGGTATCTTAATAATCTTTCCACGTGACATATTGTTGCAGTAACAGTTTGGTATTCTCCAGTTTTGTGAGACTGTTTTTAGGCATTGGTTGCCGGTCCTATACTGTAATATTTAAAGAGGAAATTTCAACTTAGACCATCATAAAATGTCTCCTCTAGGCAGCAAAGTACCACCTGTGCTCCAGTCAGCAAGTGACCCAGGAGTGAGATGACTGTAATGCAATCATCTTCTCAGGAGTGGGTGGTGGGTGGGATCACAATAAAAATGGCGAATCTGGCCCAATCAATGAGGTATTGCAGTTGACCATGGTACATGTGGAAGTCCTGTACCCAGGCCTCTTCATATTCTTCCGCTACTCCTACCATCACTGGAAAGGATATAGTTGTTGTCATGTTATTGGGACTAGCTTTGGTTCCAGAAACCACAAGAGCGCATGAAAAACAGGATGGACCCACTTGCTAGCAACAGCCTTTGGAAAGCCACAGGATTCACTTGCATTATTATGGGGTAGGAACCTATGAAATGAGCCTCCTTCTTCCAACAATTTGATGATGCAGAAGATGGTGAATGGAGAACCAGACCTGATCCCTCACTTTAAGAGGGGGTCCAGGCTCTCTCTTGGCATCTGCAAAGCACTTGTAATCCCTTTTGGCCAAGTCTAATTGCTAACTTAGAAGCAACTGTGTATCTTTAACTCTTGAAGCAATTGATCTGCTGCAGGCACCAAAGACAAAGGACACAGCTGTGAACATGTGTAGATGGAAACCAGAGTTGGCAAAGAATGGAATCTGCTGACTTATAGCATGTAGCAATTACATTTACATTTCTGCACCACTTAATAGTGAACTTAGTACTCTCTAAGAGGTTTACAATCTGTAAACCAATTGTCCCCAACAAGCTGGCTACTCAAGGAATGGTGGGAGTTGTTGTAGGCAAAATCTGCCAGCAGCAACAGCTCAACCCAGTTATCTTGTTGGTAATTGGTATAGCAGTGGAGATACTGTTCCAACATGGCATTGGTACACTCAGTCTGACCATCAGTATGGATGGTAGGCTGAGGAGGGGGGGAGGTTATATCAAGCTGGTGCACCAGACTTCAAGAACAGGACTGTAAACTGAGGCGCCTGGTCAGGCACGGTCCCCACAGGGAGACTATGTACTTGAAAAATGTGGATCTGTTTCCTTAACAGAAGACACATCAGAACAGGAAATAAAGTGTGTCACTTTGGTGAACATGTCCACTGAGCCAAAAAGGCCTGGAACTGTTCGGGGGACATTGGTCTAAAACACACTGCAGAAATAATCCAATTTGAGACTGTTTTAATTGCCATGGCTCAGTGCTAGGAAATACTGGGAAATGTAGTTTATTGTGGCATCAGAGCCCTCTCAAAGAAAAGACTAAATGTCTCACAAAACTACAGTTCCCAGAATTTCTTAGAATTGAGACAGGGCAGTTAAAGCGGTGTCAAATTGGGTTATTTCTGCAGTGTGTTTTGGACCATTCTCTTTCTTTCTCAGAGTTTGTCTAGTAGTGGCCCCACTTTACCAAAGCTACCCTCAGTTTTCAAAAAGGAATTTGGAGTGTGGTGCAACAACTTTTGGAAGGGAAATGTCCTATTAAGTTACGAAATAAAATACTGGTCTATAGTACTGAGTATAATAATACAGTATAATACTAAACAACCTCTATATAATATACAGTTAAAAGACAAGTGATAAAACACAACCGCTGAATAGCTGTTTAAAAATAACAAATAATTAAAAGCACATCAACACCAGAGTACACATGGAACAGAGGTAATTTTAATCTGGGAAAGGTCTGCATTAGTAAATAATATTTTTAAAAAGCATGTAGAACTCAGCATGCACAATGCTTACTTCTGGTGTGAACATGCATATATTCCCCTCTGAATCTCAGTGTGCATACCAGAAATATTTTTTCATTTGATTTTTTTTCCTTGATAATTATTAAAATTGCTTCAAATTGAATGATATATGAGGATTTAGCTGAGTACACATTTTCTGCTATAAATTGTTAATCAGTTGGTGGCACAGGCACACTTGGGATAATTGAATTTTAGTGGTATTGAAAATGCAGCCAGCAACAAATGCAGGGTTTTGAAATGTCATATTAGAATGCCAGGACATGCAAGATCTGAATTGTTTCTTCGATAATGGATACCTTTAAGGAATTGGAACTTTCTGGAGCCAAATTAGATTAGGATATATACATAATTCCTACCAGAGAATTTAGTCCTCAAATACCAAAGGTTGAATTCTGTGAAACAAATTTGTTCTGGCATCAGTAGCTCATTTCATAGACTTTAGATATTTTTATGAATATGTTTTCGGAGTTCACTTCTAGCACAGTATATTTACATGATTGTACTGGTCATACAAACATTACTATTTTTATAATCTTCTCTCTTTCTGCTTGTCACCTTTCTTAATCCTCAGTCAGTACTGTTATTGGAATCTAGTTCTAACAGTAAATACAGACTGTGTAGACATCTGGACATCCTTGGACAGTAGTTGGAAGCTTCTGTCGTCCTGCATTATGTTGACTTGTCCTGATGGGAAATCCCATCAGTTTCCCACACTATCCTTTCCTTTCCCTTCTATTTTAACTTCATGAGTTTTAATTGATTTCATGAGGACTTAAAATCAGTGGCACTATTACACATTACACAGCTATGGGGCTATTATACATTCATTTTCCTCTGTCATGTCCCCTCCCCCTTGGCCTCAGTCAAGGTTAAAGATTCCACTGTCACCAAGGTGAAACCTTTCAGATTAACCCAGTGGGAGGTGGTTAGCAGTTTTCCTATGAAAGGGGAAAAGGCAGAGGAAGATAGTCCACAATACCACACTCTACTTCAGTTCTGGTAACTACAATTAATGGAAGTTTAACTGTTTAACTGGTAACTACAATTAATGGAAGTTTAACAGAACAGAAAGTTTATGTTTGTGACCACTCTCCCTCTCCAAATACATGACTTGTGAATTTTTCTTTGTCTAATTTGTCTAATTTTCTAATTAATTTGTGTTTTCACAATAATTAGAAATTTTACAAACAAAAAGGTATTGCTTCCAGTATTATTTCTTATTCTAAGTCTAAAGTAATTAGTGTAGACTCTAATTCTTTAATCAGTGTCCTTTTCAATTAATTTTTGTTCATCCATTCAATTTTTTCAGATTATCCCATTTGGCCAGCCACGGTAATCACAAGGCAAACAGTTCTTGAAACGAAAGTTGCTGTTTTCCTTCTTGGGGAGATGTTTCTCTAAGCAGAGTTAAAACGAGAGGCAGCAATCCCAAAATGTTAATGGCAGGAGTACAAACATGCAGTTCTGCATGCACAACTGTTTATTTCTGTAAAAAGAGAGATGCAGCACTTGTGTAAGACAGAAGCTTTATCTGCACATAGAAGGTAACTCAAAATCTTTGCAGAAGCAGAAGTTTGTGTTAAGGTCCTCAGTCTAGGACAGGGCAAACTGTGCATTCTTCTAGATTTTATTGAACTGCAAGTCCCACCAGCCCTTATCCAGTAAGTCAATGGTGAGGAATGCTTGGAACTGCAATTCAACCATGTATGGAAGACTACACAATTCCCACATCTGATCTAGAAGAAGGTAAGGTCAGTGGTTTTCTGGATGGTGGGGAAAAGCAATCCACACAATATGAGTTACCTTTTAACAACCCAGAACAAAACAGGAGTTGCATGTTACACTGAAACTTCAGTTTTTCTGTCTCCTGCATGTATCCACCAGGGAGCAAAATTTCAGAATGTTCTTTATCTGGACATTTGAATTTGCATTTTATTTTAATTTTCTGTGTTGGCTTCTCCCCCACCCACACCCACCCTACTCCACCCCACCCCATGTTTTATTTTTTCATTGTGTTGCTCAGACTACCTAAAAAAAATCTTCCTCATAGGACTGATTGATAAAATATTTATTACGGACACAGACCAGGATAGTTCCTCCTGTCTGTTGAACTTACATGTCTTTTCCTTTTTCCTTTTTCTTTTTTTTTTAATAGCCATGGATGAGTATGGTTCTGGAGAATGGCTACATTGCTTGAGTACAAGAGATTTCTTACAAAGGATTTCTTAGCAAGCATTTCAATAATGGCAGAAAAGTTCTTCTGAAATATAGTTTGCACACTGTTTTTTTTTATCCTCCCCAGCTGTAGTGCCTCTGCCATACATTTTGCATATGTCACAGTCAGGTTTAGAGAGGCAGCAGTGGATCCTGGCAGGCCCACATGTGGATCCCATCCTAGACACCCATGTATTGGAGTTCTGTGACCCCTATGTTTGGTTCACATAGAAGAGAATTCTCATAGATAGACATTTTGGTAACTGCTTGGCTAGATTAAAAAATCAAGAGCAGTTGTATATAGAAGGTATTGTTGTGCATGCATGGTTAAAAAAGCACACAATCCTCAAACTTTCTTTGTCTTACAAATATAGGGCACAGACATTTAACCACTGTGCAGAGGACTGTGCCAGGGTTGCTGAGAACTGATAATAGCTAGTAAGTGAAGTGGTATTTACTCAACATGATGACAAAGAAGGACATAGGAAGGAATTAGTAATATGAATATTTTAGCATATTTGAAATTCAGTAGTATAATCCTTATTGTTATTCTAAATAAAAATACTACTTCTTTAAACCTGAGATGTTTCCATAAAATAATGCTATTGTCCAACTGTAACTGAACATACACAAAATGATTGTTTCATTTTTAGTGATTACAACACTTCCTTTAAAAGACTGGGAAAAGAGGTTCAGTACTTGAAATAACAAACAAAATTCTTGGCTTAAAAATATGAGCTGTAACAGAAAGACTACCTGGCAACTTGCAAAAAACAAACAAAACACACACAAACACACACAACCCAAATAACTTTTTCTTTTGTGAGACTGTTCAGGACAGTTGTGTGTGAATTCACGTTTCCTGAAATTTTGGATATTATATAATTCACCACTCCTGCAAAAAGCAGTCTAGGACTTCCCTATCTATAGTTTAAAACTTTAATTAAAGTGGAACACTATCTGAAAGCAGATGTTCCATCCCAGACTTAAAAGGTTTGTTTATGACTATATTAGTTGGAAACCAATTTAAGGGAACGCATTCTTCCGTACTGTCCGTCCAACACCTTAAGGTCCTCTGGGAAGAATCTACTTCAACTGAAAAAATCCAGGTTAACTTCAGTCACCCAGAGGGCCTTTTCTACTGCTGCTTCAAAGCTATGGAATGACCTGCTGGAGGAGATCCGCCATTTTTCACTCTTGCAGCCTTCAAGAAGGCCCTTAAGACGGATCTCTTCCGGCAGGCCATCCCAACCTGACTTCTCTCCCTACATAGCATGACCATGACATGAGCTTATTGCCCTGTTCAACAAGCCTGTCCTCTAATGTTAACACCATTGTATTTTTATTGATTTAATTGAGATGATTTAATTTCATTTTAGCTTGGGAAGGGGGTGGGTGGGAAGGGATAATTCTGTGTTTTATTGTGTTTTAAGTATTTTAATCTGTTGTAACCCACCCGGATTCCTAGTGATTAGGTGGGCTATAAATAAATAAATATTATTATGATTATGATTATTATTCTATGTTCATGTAAGGTATTAGCCACTATGTTCTTATTAAAAAGTCAAATTTCCTCTTTGACTATAGCCATGGAATTCTTGTTCTGATAAAAAAATCTTGTACAACTTTAGTCTTCCTCTAAGGAACTGTCTATATAGAACAGTTCAGGCGTGCTTTCTCATGTTCTCTTCTCAGCCTGTATGGACAGCTGAGACTTCTTTCTCTGTTCTGTCTTGTCACAGTTTCAATAATGTACAAGACATGAACCTGCTGCTCTTTATTGTGCTAGATCATGGTATACCACTCATTCACTTTATACTATCAGTAATAGAGAAAGCAAATAAGCTTTTTTTCATGCTGATTTGTTTAAGCCTGTATAAATTCCACGTAAGCTTGTCGGGGTGTGTGGGAGTGTGGAATGGACATGTCCTTGTTTATGGCTCTCCATGACGTACTGATATCAGCTTGTATATGGGTATCATATGCTAATTCTTACTCACTCTAAGATTGTAACAAGGGTGCATACCTTTTGTGAGGATTTCAATCAATAGTTCACACTGTCCTTGAACCTGTGCTTATTCACTTACATTAAAGAAGGATAAATGAAGATTTGTCAAGGCAGGAAATTGTAGAGGGTCAATTATAATTATACGGTCAACTTATTTCATTCCTATTGGCCCATTTTAGATTGGCAAAAAGAAGTGTGTTGATGGCTGCGTGAAAGCCCAGCCTTTAGATGAGAAAAAGGGAAAGTGTGCCATGAAAACACTATTTTGGAGTTTTAAGGGAGAAGAAGCGCCTTTAAAAAGGAGCTGGCCCATTTTAGATTGGCAAAAAGAGGTGTGTTGATGGCTGCATGAAAGCCCAGCCTTTAGATGAGAAAAAGGGAAAGTGTGCCATGAAAACACTATTTTGGAGTTTTAAGGGAGAAGAAGCGCCTTTAAAAAGTAGCTTGATTTCCCCACTACTTTTTTTAAAAGGGCGCAACATTGCTATTGCATCTAAAGGCTAAGGTGTAGTTGCATGGTTAAATGGGGCTCTGTCTCTTTAAAGCACCCATTTAAAGGCAGCGATACAGGTGCGGATCATAATGGATCGTGGGTTGGGAGCATGCGTGGTGTGGACTTCACTTCTAATTAAAACACTCAATGCCCTGCAGGTGTAAAAGCTGGGGTTTAACCGCGAAGTTTTTTAAAGCTCCCAAACTCTAGCTCCACTCCTAATCCGAACCCTAGACATGCGCAGTAGGGACTCTGGGATGCCGTTGCTATTATTCTACTGTGGATAACATGTCAATTCATTCACAAAATAAAGGGGTTCATTCATGATGCACCAGTGCAACGGCACAGTTTAAAAAGGCGGAGGAAACGCAATGATAATTTGACGAATCCTCATAAGTATACATTTGTCCTGCGCAATTGCGCAGTTCGCAGCCGGCAATGATAATTTGACTGTATAGTGTAACTGCGTTTGTGAATGAATTGACATGTTATCCACAGTAGAATAACAGTAACGGCATCCCAGAGTCCCTACTGTGCATGTCTAGGGTTCGGATTAGGGGTGGAGCTAGGGTTTGGTAGCTTTAAAAAACTTTGTGGTTAAACCCCAGCTTTTACACCTGCAGGGCATTGAGGAATTGTGCAGTTTGCAGCCGGCAAGGGGAAAAAAAATTAAAGGTTCACCACGGCTAAAAGCCGCGTTCATTGCCGCCCATGTAGCTGCTCCGCCTGTGTTTGTAGCATTCTGACAGCTTCCCTTGTAGCTGCTGAGCCACAGAAAAGACCTCAGATAAGTCGTTCCCAAACCCCTCAGTCTAGCAGCCTTGTACCTTTTAAATGCACACCTTGGGCTTGCAGTCTAGCTGCTAAGCATTAAGGAAAGTGCAACTTCATGTCACACTTTCCTGCCAATCTAAAAAGCCCCATTATATTGTTGCAAAAATTAATATCATTTTCCTGAGAAACAAGTCCTAGTTGGAGATAATGGCCAGTTACATCATTCATACTGAAAACAATGTGGCAGTTATTGCTAGAACAGTTGTTTTTAACAATATCTGTTTAAGGTACCAGTAAAATGGTATTAGTAAATGTTTGTTGTAAACAATAAGATTTTTCAGGAATGGGATTTGTCATGGCCAGCCAAGAGTTGGTGTCAGAGGATGAGGAGGAGGACATGGCTCCTCAGGAGCAAGAGGAATTGGAGGCTAGGCCAGGTCCCAGTTCTGCCATGCCAGACCCTAGCCCTGACAATCCAGCTCCAGGAATGGAAGCACAGCCAGGCTCTGGCACTGTGGAGCTCCCTTCAGGGGCTCAGCAGATGAGTGTGGGCTCCAGGGAGGAATCTGGCTTAGAGGTTCCCTCCTTTAAGGAGCGAAGGGCTGAAAGTGCTTGTGTCCGTCAATCTCGCAGGCTAGCTGAGAAACAAGCTTTTAATAAAGCTCAGCTGATACCAGGCAGGGTGTCGGCTACTTAAACACCTGTGGGACGCCATCCCTTTGCCAGAACTTATTGTAAGTCTCTTGGTGTGACTGTGTGCTGGCTTCGTGCATTTGGATTTCTAGTCTTGCCTTGACCTTGGAACGTTTTTGGACCTTTGCTGTTTTCTCCTTGCCCTGACCTTGGAACGGGCTGACTTTGTTGCTTTCTTCAATCCTGACCTCAGCTCTGGCTTTTGGACTATTCTTTGGAACAAGATTCAGGTTTGTCAAACGGCCTTATCAGCTTTGTTGGTGTGTGCTGGCCACAGTCTGGGACAGGATTTCAGGAGATATTGCTGAGAAGAGAGCTGCAAATGCAACTTATTTTTCATCAACAAATGAATACATGTAAATGGACATTCTTAAATTTTACCGTTGTCTGTTCTCAGGTGGATATGTAGTCATTGGGGCTAAACAGACAGACAAAAAGAGGTGCTTTCAGGCTGGCTTGAAGGCATGGCATTTAGATGATACATGCCTTGAAGCCAGCAGAAAAGTGTCCTTATTCAGAGAAAAGCCGTTTCAAAAAGAAGGAGCTTTTTTCTGCTTCTTCCTGGTTTGAAGCCATGTCATGTGATCATGACATGAGCACTCCAGCTGCCTTGGGAGCCAGTGGTGCAGTTGGTGGGGTTTCAATGTGGCTTCAGAAAAGGCAGCTTCAAGCCACTTTTTCCTGCCCATCTGTTTCACCCCATTGTGTCTTTCTCCACAATCTAATGAAAGGCTTTTATTTGAGGGCCATTGTGCACCTAGGGACTGCTTGTCTCATTCTATGGTATCTGTAGTAGATTTCACATGATCTTAAATTTGTTTCATTAATATGGTTTTGCTCTCTTGTTGTTCACATAAGCAAGTGAAAGGCAATCTAATTTAAAAGTGATTCACACTGAAGGTGTGGAAAAGTTGTGTTCTAGCACCTTAACAAGGTAACGGATGGGAGAGGGAGACTGAATTATTACAAACGTGTTTTATGTAAGGGCTCTCAATGAAAATTTATTACTTCTTTTGCTGTTTTAGCTTATGTAGTAAAATAGAAACGATGCAAAAACATGCCTAGTTCTTTTGTGAAATATTTTGTGTTTTAATCTTGTGACTCTATTACATCTTACTAATTCTTGACTGTTCTTGTTTTTTGTTTTCGTCTCAAAACTAAAGCTGTGTTTTTCCTCCCAAGGCTTTAGATTTGGCTGCATATGCCACACAGCATGCCCAGTTCAAGGACTGGTGGTGGAAAGTTCAAATTGGGAAGTGTTATTACAGGTAAAGCATCTTACTCTTTTTAAAACTTAGGGCTTAAGTTCTTCTGCATATTGGGATGCTTCACAGGGCATTAGATGCCTGCTTCAGACTCCCCCCACCCCCCAAAAGGCAAAGATTTGGAAGTTGCATCTCTGGTTGCAGAGATGTTATTCCCAGTCCCTGGTTGCATTTCTGTCATTCCCATCTTTTCAGCCTTGTTCACACTGAGTGAAACAGGACCCCAGATACAGAGACAGGTATCTCTTTCCCCATAACAGCTTGGAATATGAGGATATGGCAGTGGTGAACATGCTCACCTATGCCCCCGTAAGTATGCTTCCACAGCCATGGTACCTACAGTGGACTGGATTAAGCCCCTAGAGTATAATTTGAAAAACTGATTAGACCTGTTTTTAAGAATTCACTGTTTTCCCAAACCAGAATATATCATTGTATTTATATAAAGGGAGAAGTTCATATACAGCAGACTCCACAAGTGTGGCCTATAACCTGCGTGCAATCCTTGGTGTCTCAGAATATACCTTGAAACCCCCGGAAGCCCCGAGATTTCCCCCCCCCCATTAAAAAATTGTACACTAATTTTTGGATCATTTTTCACCCCAGCGCCAGCCAAAAATAGTAATAAACGTAGTAGTTTACATCCTCCATTCCTGAAAACCTTCAGCCCCCTAAAGGCAAAAAGGCACATACAGAAATCTCTCAATAAGAATGTTGGCCAGATGTGATGTTACATCACTTCCAGTGTGTCAAAATATGATAGTGTGGCCCACTGGAGTATGGGGTGTATGTGTGGCCCCTGCCTCCTCCACCTTTCCTTACCCTGTCTGAGGTTGTTGACAACATTAGTCATATTTCAACTAAATTGGAGCATAGATTATTATTATTAGAATCTGATCAAATCTGTCACGAACTGTGTATATGGCTGGGTAATTAGTTATTAATGTAATATTATAGTTGGTATTGTTTCGAAAATGTATAACATGTGTATTGTGAATGTGGGGGATGATGAGAGCTGCTTACAGTGAAGATAATTGCTTGGTACAGGAATGCACAGATGTGTATGGGATGTGGCTTCTCATAGGAGAAGGGATGTGGAGGGGAAAACTGAAAGTGTTTAAGAGGGCTGGGTGATTAGACCAAGAAGGCTGATACATTGATATATATTGAATTATGGATGAATTATAGTAAAGTCTGCAAAGTTTTAGGGTGGGCTATTGTGAGTATTGAGTTTGTGTTGGGGGATGATAGCATTTCTGTCTGTAAACATCTTCCTGGCAACATCTACATTTATTGAAATGAAGTTCTTGCTGTTTGAAATATAGAAGGCTGGTTCACTGAACTGTAGTGGGGAGAGGACAGTTCTTGACAATTATCCTTTTCAAATTAACAAACCATGAGACTATTAATACCTGAGGCCAGAACTGTATATTCTATAAGCCATAGGGGCTTCTGCCAAAAAACAATATAAATGTTTCTGGTCCCTTGCAGAATATAAGAACTCTTGCCCATTGAGCATTGTGTGTTGTGCATTTTGGTGTCCATGCTGGAACAGCAAAACATATGAAGTGATGACATCACATGGAAGATAGTGGGGTTCAATAGATTATTGAGGGTGGGGGGAGCACCCAAGGCAAAGATGCTGTTCTAGTAGTTCCACTTTGAGATAGATTTATAGGCAGAAACACAATCAAAGCTAAAGTCTTAGATGAAGTAATGGTGACATCTTCAGACAAAGCAACACCTCCCACCTGAGCAACAGAAGCTAGCAACCTTTGTCCGCTGGATCATCTAGCCATATCTGGACTGGTCCACACACATTTTTAGGTAAATGGCTTACAGTTCTCCTACCGTATGCTTCTACCTCTTCTGTTGCAAACTAGACTGGACAGCCTAATTGTTTGAAAGCTCCAGAAATAAATAATGTGAAACATTAATTTTTAACTGGGAGTGATTGAGGCTCAATGCAAATCATGTTCAGGTGACTGAAAAGAAATTCTGTGTAAAGCAGAGATAGAATGAAGTAAGGAATAAAGTGCTACCAGCTGAGCATGAATTAAGCAACAATACACAATGTACCATACTCATTTTTTTTGAAAGTTGGAATATATTTAAAGGTGGCAGATACTTACAGTCCACCCGCCCCATACACGGGCTTGCTGTATGTCGACTTGAGTTTACGTGGATGACAAGCCCGGGCAGACAAAATGGAGTGCACCACTTTTGGAAGCAATGGGACTTGAGATCCCACAGCTTTTCCCATACAAGGTGTGTGTGTGTGTGTGTGTGTGTGTGTTCTGGAACAGATCCCCCGCGTATACAAAGGGCCCACTGTACTAATGCTGCAGCTGTCACTGAATATGCTGTGATATCTGAAAATGGCCCAAAATTGAAGCTGTATAATTGGATTTAGGAAAGTAAACTTCTAATACACTTCCTGTGCCACCTGTAGGAAAAATGAAATATAGTTGGCCCTCCTTATCCATGCCAGGTGCTCTGGAATGTAACTAAATATGAAAAATGCCTGCACACATACTCAAGAAGGGGGAGCAGACAGGATAAGAATGAAACCTACCTCATCCCAAATCCCTATTTTAATTGGATAAGAGCTTGTATATACCTCAGTTGTGAGTTATTTTGATTGGCCAACTAATTAGTTGAGTGGGTGGAAGAGAGAATAAAAAAAGCCCAGAGAAAGTTCTTATCAGACTGCTTTAAGGTGAGTTCTCCAATACTGAAGAGTGTTAGCCTTGAATTGCAGCCCTAAAATGCTATGGTTTTTCTTGATAGCCCTCACATGCTGTCCTAAAATTCTAATATATGTTGGTAAAGTTATGTTAAGAATAAATACTTAGGCATATCGTAATGAATGCTGTTAAGATTTAACAAGAAGATTAACTGTTGGATGTCTGCATTTGACAGAAGCCTGTTAGAGCTGTGTAATTCCTCAAATAGATGGGAGTATGTACCTCAATGGATTAGAAACTAAGTTGTATTAATAAGATGATACGTGTATAAGGTACAGGGTTGTGCACATGTAAAAGCCTTTACAAAATGTCTGTATAATCTCTTAGCAGACACTGTACAGGAAACTATAAAACTATGGACAAGCTTCTGTTGAGGATTATGGATAACAGATTGTGGCTTGAATTACATGGGCCAAATAAAGTGCTGGGTGCTTTGGGGGCGTGGTGTTCAAATGACACAAGCCCTCATACTGTCTGGAAGTCACTCTGAAGCTGCCCCAAAAAGGAGCAACAAAAAGCTGCTCCTGCTGGCAGCCAGTTTAAGACAGCGGCAGCAGTCGGCTTTGGGACCGCAGCGTCTGGTCACCACAGTCCTGGAGCATTTGGCCTATCCTTTTGCCCTGTCTGCTTCACCCCTTTGTTAAGTGGTTTAGGGGGATGGTGTTCTATATATATTAATCACATTCTCTAATGCAATGATATGATGATGCCTTACATGCAATATAATGCTATGTAATGAAGCTAACCACACAGACATTGTTATATCTGTGTTTCTCCTTAATATATATGTATCTTTGAATGCATATAATAAATAGCCAAAAAGAGTATCACAAGAGCCTGTGCATTTCCCATAAATATCCTGGAATTCCAAGACTTAGGGATGTTGAGTGTTGATGTTGACACACTTTGTCTGATTTAACCACAGTCATGAGTTGGTCACTCGGGTGATCAGAAGTTGATACTGGGACCCCAGACAGAATCCAGAATGAAGTGACAAGTGGCAAGGATCCTCCATCCCTTAGTCTAAGAGACAGAGAGGGGAAGAAGGTTCCAGGAGTGAGGGGCAGCAAGTGAGAAGGGAAGAATTCGGGATGGGGCAGTGGAAATCCTTGGCTGGGACAGGAGACCTTGAGTACCAGAGCGGAGGGGAAGAGAAGGAGTGTGAGGAGAAAGAAGTTCAGACAAGTAAGGAGGGGCCAGTCTGTGGAGGGCTTTGAAAGTCAATAACTAAAGCTTGTACTGGATGCGGAAGGGGAAGGGGAGCCAATGAAGGGAGGATAAAAGAGGAGAAACATGGTCAAAGTGGCGAGCAGATGAGATAATACGTGCAGCTGAATTCTGGACAGAGATTAAAGGATGGAGGTGAGAAAGAGGAAGCCCTGTCAGAAGAAGGTTGCAATAATCTAGTCGTGAGACCACTAGGGCATGGACCAGAATCTTGGCAGTGGAGGCTGAGAGGAATGGACGGATTTTAGCAATGTTGTAAAGAGAGAATCTACAGGTCTTGGCAGTGGCCTGGATCTGGGAAATAAACAACAGAGAGGAATCAAAGCAAGACTGTGAGCTTGCTGAACTGGTTTAATAGAAGTGCAGTTGACAGAAACAGAAAAGGAGTATTGAAGGGTGGGCTTAGGTGGGAAGATGAGAAGCTCTGTCTTAGACATGTTGAGCTTCAAGCGCCGATGTCACATCCACTGAGAGATGGCAGCCAGACAAGAGGAGACTTGCTGTTCAAGCCCCGGCGAAAGGTCAGGGGTGGAAAGATATAGCTGAGTGTCATTGGCATACAAATGATCGGAGAAACCAAAAGAACTGATGAGTTTACCAAGGGACAGTGTGTATAGAGAGAACAAAAGGGGACCCAGGACAGAGCCCTTAGGAACTCCAACAGATAATGGAACAGAGGACCTGTGACCACTGCAAAAGATTTGTCTGATAAGTAAGATTTAAACCAGTTGAGAACAGAGTTGGAGAACCCAAGGTCAAAAAGTAAGTCAAGCAAGAGACAGTGGTCCACGGTGTCAAAAGCCGCAGACAAGTCAAGGAGAATGAGAATAGAGTAGAGGCCATTCTCCTTAGCCCGCAAGTGAGATCTTGGTGAGGGCCGTCTCTGTAGAGTGCCGTGGGTGGAAACCAGACTGAGAAGGGTCCAGGATGGAGTTGGCTTCGAAAAACTCAAGACAGCGAGAATAAACTACCCCTTCCAGAACCTTAGAGAGGAAAGGAAGATGTGAGATTGAACGATAGCTAGACAAAGAAGAGTGGTCGAGAGAGGGTTTCTTGAGAATTGGGGAAACGAGAGCATGTTTGAAGTCAGAAGGGAATGAACCCTAAGAGAGAGACAGATTAAAGATATAGAGGAGCGAGAGCAGAAAAGAAGGGGTTATAGAGATTAGAAGATGGGAGGGGATAGGATCAAGAGAACAAGTTGTAGGTTTGGAAGAATTTAGCAGTGTAGAGAGTTCATCCAAAGAAACAGGTGGAAACACAGAGAGTTTATTAGTAGAAAGTACCAGGAGATTAGTGGTAGGGGGAAGATCAGGAGGAACAATTTTGGATCGAATAGTAGTGACTTTTGTGAGGAAGTAGTTAGCGAAGTCAGTTGGGGAAAATGGTGAGAAGACAGGGGGAGAGGAAGGTTTTAGCAGTGTATTGAAGCAGGAGAACAAACTCTGTGGGCACCTCTCATTGGCACAGATCAATGATGTATAGTAATTCTGTTTTGCCATAGTCAAGACGTGTGAGAAGGATAAAAGAACAAATTTGTAATGAATAAAATTGGCTCACTCCCTGGAGTTTTTCCAAAGACATTCGGCTGCTTGAGAGCAGGACCGGAGAAACCTAACTATGAGAGAGAGCCAGGGCTGAGGCCTAGACATGGAGGAGGACGTGCGAACAGATACAGGGGCAAAGCTGTCAAGGGTTGAAGAAAGACTAGAGTTGAATAAAGACATTGCTGAGTCAGCAGAGTCCCCAAGCAGAATGAAAGAATATGGAAATGTTAATGGTGAATTTGTATGGCTTATTGTTTGGACAGCCACATTAGAAGTTACCTTGGAATGTGCAATTGTGGGTGACAGACCCCCCCCCCCCATTTTGGGGGGAGTTTAAAAAACATCCTGCACCTTTAAGGAATTGTGGGGGACAATTTTGCCACATTTTTTGGCATCTTGACCTGTATGAGGCTGGCTGGAGGCTGTCATCCTCCATGGCCCCTTTAAATACAGGATGCTTTTGAAGGAGAAAAATGTGTTTCATTTTTACTTTTCTTTTGTTGTTGTTGTTGGGTGCTTTCGAGTCGTTACTAATTTCTATCATGAGGTTTTCTTGTCAAGTTTCTTCTGAGGGGGTTTGCCATTGCCATAGAAGCATCAAAGGATGTGCAGATGCCCCAAAGTTCATTGAAGGACATGTGTATTTCCCAGATGGTGGGATAGCTGCCTGGCCATGAAATATCTTTTTCTGTGTGTAAACTTTATTAATCCATGATGTAGTTTTAACGCCATGACCCTTTGTATCTCATTGAAATAATTACAAATTTACAAATATGAATATTTTTACCAACTTTATTTGATATAGCTAATATAATATGTCTAATATATTTAATATGCAATTCTTAAAACATATTTCTTCATTTTCAGTTTTGACATACTTTCCATTATGTCTTCTCTAGGCTAGGATTATATCGTGAAGCAGAAACACAATTTAAATCAGCTCTCAGGCAACAGGATATGGTAGATACAGTACTATATTTGACAAAAGTAAGTAAGGATTTACAGTTAAAAGTTCATTGGGGGGGATTATGGTTTTGAACTATATAGTCTGAAATGGCAGAGAGGAAACTTTTGAATTTGAATCGCTTTTATTTCATCTTTTGTAGATTGGAAGATTTTCTCTGTTCCCTTTTTTTTTGGATACTAATACTGTTTTCTAAATTTTTTTCAAATGCACATTCTCTTTATCTCCTTTATTGTGAATGCATGCATTTTATAATTTTTAATTAAGGTTATACAAAGGTTACCTGATTCAGTTTGGGGTCCTATTTTGCAATTTTCAACTTGATTGAGACCTGACTTGACCCAACATGATTTGGACCCAAATAAAAACATGAACATTTTGTGTCTCTCATTTGCATTGAGAATTCAAAATGTCCATCACGTTTTATTTTTATTCACTGAAATGCATTTCAAACAGATCCAGTGGTTCTTTTACTAGCCCTTTTTAAGATGTAATACTTTTAATATGCAATATGCTTAAAATTTGTTAATATGTGTGCTGTCTTGTGCGCTGTGGCAGTTTATGTGATGTATGTGTGCTTCTTATTTACAAAAAATGTGTTTGTATGTACTGTATCTAACTCACATACATACAGTAGAGACAAGAGACAAGAAAAAAGATAGAATGAAACATTTAGCAAACAACACAGGAAGAAATCAAAATCGACCATGAAATAAAATAACCAGAGCCAGAATTGGGAGGGGGTAAAGCAGGTAAGAAAAGTTTCACCATCTAATAAAACTGTTACTAAAAGAACATTTTGAACCACACAGATGCAAGCCAAGGAAACAACAGAAAGGGGCAATACAGACCGGCACTTTGTGCCAGCCTGTGGGCAGAACCAGGGTGCAGTGTTCACACACTGGTGGTCCTAGCCCATGGAAACCCTCTGATGCTGCCATGGAAACCCTCAGTGCAGGACCGAAGGGGCATCATAAAGCCGTGCGCACCGTGGCTATGGCGCTCCTTGGAGGGCACAAAAAGGAGCCGCTTTCTCCAGCGGCAGGATTGGGGCTGCAGCATGGGGTTACCGCGGCCCCAATCCAGCCAGTAAAGGGGCAGCTGAATGCCACCCATCTGTACATCCCCAAAGTATTCAAAGAAATGTTAGTCTGTTTTAGCAAAAAGGGCATAAAGGAATCCTTTAAGACTAATTGGGAAAAAGACATTTCTAGCATATGTTTCTGAGATGCATGGAGAAAGCCTTTGTGGAGAAGGGAATGTGTGTGTGTGTGTGTGTGTAATGGAACTGCAAAACATGAGAGCTACTTTGTCCTCTTTACAACCATCATTAAACTGATACTTATTACCACTCCAACATGTTTTTAATTTCTATTATTTTTCACACACATACATGTGGATATGTCTGTCCACAAAGGCTTTATGCATCTCATGAAATACACTGGAGTTCATGGAACGTATGCTAGAATTTTCTCAAAGGTGCCACTGGATTATTTTATGATTTTAAACAGATACAAAGAAAAAGGAAAGATTGAACTGGACTGGGTAAGAAAAATTATTGGTTGGACTAATAGACACAAAGTGTGGTAAACACAAACTACCCCCAAACTCCTATAAAGCTCTTTCCCAAAACAAGCAAAAATGTTCCCCCAGCAATAGAACCAGCAAAACAGTTATCTTCCCCATCTTTCCCATGATTGGAGTATGCTGGTGAGATTCTTGCCTAAGTCTGCTTGTTGTTGCTATTTTATTCATTTATATCCTGTCTTTCTCCCAGTCCTGGGATTAAAAACATTTTTAAACAATACAGATTAAAAACACGACATGAACCAAAAGTATAAAATATATAATTAAACATTATTAAATCATATTAAAGCAATATGATTAAATCATATTAAAGCAATAGGAGAACTGATTTCAATAAACTTAAGAGAAATACTGGAGGTGATCCCATGGTCAGGCAGACTAAAAGAGGAGGGAGTTCAAGATGGATGGGAGTATCTCAAAAAGGAGATACTGAAGGCGCAATTTCAAACAGTTCCAATGAGGAAGAAAAATGGAAGATGTCTCAAGAAACCAGGATGGATGACAAAGGAACTTTCAACTGAGCTAAGTTTTAAACGGAACATGTATAAGAAATGGAAAAATGGGGAAATCACCAAAGAGGAATTCAAACAAATAGCCAGTATGTGTAGGGATAAAGTCAGAAAAGCTAAAGCGCAGAATGTACTCAGGCTGGCTAGAGAGGTTAAAAACAATAAAAAGGGTTTTTTTGAGTATGTCCGCAGCAAAAGTAAGAAGGAAATGGTAGGGCCATTGTGTGATGAAGATGGCAAAATGCTAACGGGACAGAGAAAAGGCAGAATTACTCAACACCTTCTTTGTTTCAGTCTTTTCAGAAAAGGCAAAGGTTGTTCAACCTGAGGACAGTGGAACAGGGGACAGAGTGGGGGAATTTCAGCACAGAATAAGTAAAGAGACAGTACAGGAATACCTGGTTAATCTAAATGAATACAAGTCTCCAGGACCAGATGAACTACATCCAAGGATATTAAAAGAACTGGCAAATGTAATATCGGAGCCATTGGCAATAATCTTTGAGAACTCCTGGAGAACAGGAGAAGTCCCAACAGACTGGAGGAGGGCAAATGCTGTCTCCATCTTCAAAAAGGGGGAAAAAGAGGATCCCAACAATTATCGTCCAGTTAGTCTGACATCAATCCCAGTGCTATTCAATATCTTTATTAATGACTTGGATGACAGTATTGAGAGCCTAGTTATCAAATTTGCAGACAACACCAAATTAGGAGGAGTAGCTAATACCCCAGAGGACAGGATCAAAATTCAAAATGACCTGAATAGACTAGAAAGCTGGGCCAAAGCTAAGAAAATGAAATTCAACACAGAGAAATGTAAGGTTCTGCACTTAGGGAGGAAAAATGAAATGCACAGATATAGGATGGGGACACCTGGCTGAATGAGACCACTTGTGAAAAGGATCTAAGAGTCCATGTAGACCACAAGTTGAACATGAGTCAACAGTGTGATGCAGCAGCTAAAAAGGCCAATGCAATTTTAGGTTGCATCAATAGAAGTATAGTGTCTAGATCAAGGGAAGTAATAGTGCCACTCTATTCTGCTTTGGTCAGGCCCCACCTGGAATACTGTGTCCAGTTCTGGGCACCACAATTCAAAAAGGATGTGGAGAAACTGAAGCGTGTCCAAAGGAGGGCAACTAAAATGGTGAACGGTCTGGAAACCATGCCCTATGAGGAACGCCTTAGAGAGCTGGGAATGTTTAGCCTAGAAAAGAGAAGGTAAAGAGGTGATATGATAGTCCTGTTTAAATACTTGAAGGGATGTCACATTGAGGAGGGAGCAAGTTTGTTTTCTGCTGCTCCAGAGAACAGGACCCGGAATAATGGATGCAAGCTCCAGGAAAAGAGATTCCACCTCAACATTAGGAGGAACTTCATGATAGTAAGGGCTGTTCGACAGTGGAACACACTCCCTCGGAGTGTGGTGGAATCTCCTTCCTTAGAGGTCTTTAAGCAGAGGCTGGATGGCCATCTGTCAGGGATGCTTTGATTGGGAGTTCCTGCATGGCAGGGGGTTGGACTGGATGGCCCTTGTGGTCACTTCCAATTCTATGATTCTATGATTCTATGATTCTATGATTCTGATTAAAAATACTAAAATGTATTAAAAACTATATATATATATATATATACATACATACATACACACACACCCTTTTAAAACTTCAAAACCAGCACCACACAGCATTAACAGCCGGACCTCAACAGTTTGTAGAGGCCTGGTGGCACAAAAATGTTTTAACCTTCCTTCAGAAGGAGCCTGAGGACTGGGCAAGCCTGGTTTCTCTGGGGATGGGGTTCCAAAGTCTAGGAGAAGCCATCAAGAAGACCCTCTCCCTTGTTACCACCAAACAAGCCTGAGAAGGTGGTGGGATAGAGAGAAGGGCCTCTTCAGATTATTTTAAAACTCTAATGGGCTCATACTGTCAATAAAATATAGCTCCTTCTTCCCCCTTAGTATTTTCCACTTATGATGGTGTTTTGCAACATTTTGGAGACACACTCTCTGGCTTTCTTTTAATCCGTGTTGATATCCAGATTGCTGACTGGCTTCAAGTGGCACAGTTTTAGTTTTGATTTTCTTCTCGCTGAAAGTATGCTTAAGCTGATACAGTTGTCTTTTCAAAAGGATTTGTCTTTCAGTGCAGAATTTTAGTTCAATTGTCTATAAGAAAGATTTGCTATTATAATAAGAGTAATCCATCTTACTGTTAAAAGTTTGGTACAGCTTGTATCACATTGTGCTAGGCTTTCCTGCCTATCATGTGAAATGAGAACACCAGTGACAGTGGCTTTCCATTCTCTGTGCTATGTCAGCATTACATTCTTGTGCTATACCACTGACAAAAATGATCTTATAAAAGTGTTGTCTCACTTTACTACGTTAAACAAAAATCTGATAGTAACGTAGAGGGAAGTTCTTATACATAGAGTTCTATTGACTTAATATAGCTAAATATAATGGGATATCGGTTATTATTTATAATACTTTATTATCTGCAGATGAAGTAAAGAAGATTCGGAAGTTATTTTATAGGCTGATGTTTATCCTATCTAGTGATATATATATTTTGTCATATATGAGTGTGATTGGTTACATTTGCTTGTATATATATATTTAAAACAATAAAAAATAGAAAAAAATAAAGTGTTGTCTCACAAAATGCACATTAATAACCATGTGAAAAGTGGTGTTATGCTGAAGAAATGGATTGAGTACTGAGTCCATATATTGTTCAGATATTATATATGTTTACATTGCTTATGTGTAACAGTGTGCCTAATTTGCCTGTGTGTGGAAAAGTCTGCATCATCTCATTGTTGTGTGAGACTGCACAATCTGAAACTATAATAATAAATTTTATTTCTAACCTGCCCCTCTGCTCAGCAACCCGGATGGTGTACAACAAGCAGTATGTTATAGCAGTATGTTGGCACAGAGACTGAAGGAGAATATACATGTTGGAAGCAAAACAGGGCTGCTCAACAAAATAATCAAATTAGACACTTATTGACCCCCCCACCCCACCTTCCTCCATGTTACAACTTATTGCTGGCCTGGTATATTTCCCTTTCCCCAGCTTGACTGTGAAAAGGTGATTAGAAGATGTGAATTTTGATTAGCCTGACTCCCAAACTATATTCACTTAAAACAAACCATCTTCATAAACCATGGTTTATAGATCACATCTGTACCCTGAAAATAGTTAAGATTAACCATATGTATCTATCTCTGTTTTAATGTAGCAAGTGGGAGTTAATTTAAAACAAAAGCAGACACTTTCAGTATCCTCATGGCCATGCTAGAGGAGGAAATCCCACTGGGCAGCTAGGCTCATTCTCATAATGTTAAACTATGGTGTCATGTTATGCCCAGACCAGCTCTGCAAGCATTGTTTCACATCATGGTCTTATGGAGGTACAGAAAGATTCAACATAAGGATATGAGAATAGGTTGTATTAAATTTTATGGATGGGCATGGGTGAACACACTCTTTATAAATAGTTTTTAAAAGTAGTGTTATACTGAGGGTAAAGCTATGGATCTTTGAAATGCAGTTAGGTTGCTCTCTTCAAGGTGTGAGGAGACAGTGCTGAAATGTAAAGCCAGTATTTCACGTTTGCTTATTATTTGTCTTCACTATTTTCACTTCACTTCATTATTTGCTGTACCCTGCTCCGAGTATTCTATTAGAGGAGTGGGTTATAAATTAACATTATTATTATTATTATTCACGTTTGTAAAAATAGGCCTAGATAAAATATGTTAAGTGAATAACTCAAACAAATCTTGATTAATACAGTTGCACTTGTGATTTATTTGCTCAGGTGTATTCCCGTTTGGATCAGCCTTTGACAGCTTTAAGTGTTTTCCAAGAAGGATTAGACCGGTTTCCTGGAGAGGTGTCCTTCATTTGTGGTATTGCGAGGATCCATGAGGTATACTTTTATCTTTCCCAAACTGGACAAATGTTCAGTATGCTCAGTATTGTCCTCAGAAATGGACTGCATTCATTCCTGCTATATTGGGGGAGGAAGTGGGGGTAAGAATAATGAGGAACTATAATTTGTTCCTGATTATAGGAATGTTGGGAATTACTGTACACCTGCTCAGACCATCCTTTCATCTAGTCAAATCTGGCATCTTGCACATGCATATATACTCCACTATGCTACAGCATTTTCAACTTCTACTGGAGTGATGACATCTGCTGGAGTAGCATGCTGCAGTTCAGCCTGTAAGATGAATCTATGTACAGTATAATCAAGGAAGCTATTATTAGATACTAATATTTCTATCCCGTTTGTCTTCAGTAAACTAAAGATGTTGTATATGTTCTTCTTCACCTCAGTTTATCAAATTGTAGTCTTCAAGTTGGGCAGGAATCATGTGGCCCTCCATATATTGTTCAAATTCACCTCTTGGCATTCCTCACCACTGGCTATACTGGCTGGGGCTAATGAGAGTTACATTTGGAGGGTTGCATAATGTCCATCCCTGGTTTAAACTATGATTGATATAGTTCAACTTCACCAGGCTGTGAAAAGTAGGAGACAGCAGTTTGACTCTCCAGTATATAATTTTATTACAGGTTAACCTTCATCAGCAAGGATAATTCATTTAAATGCCCAGTTAAGATTGATTCTCATCACAGTCATTCCATTTTCCCACACTGAGTTCAAGGTGACATGCATGGCTTTCCTCCTAACTCCCAAGCCTGTGAGATCAGTCAGACTGAGTGACTATACCAAAGTTTCCCAATGAATTTCATGTTGAAAGAGAGACTCTAAAATCACACACAAAGAGCACAGGAGATGAACTACCATAAGGCACCACAATTGGAAAAGGCACACATCCAGCCAAGGAAAAGAAGAGAAGGTACACATCCAGGCAACAGGAATTTTCATTCTCAGTGTCTCTCTATATCCTCCAAAGCTTGGAACTTCCTTTTTCTGGAATCTCTCATTCAGTATGGCCACTGGTTAATAATAATAATAATAATAATAATAATAATCTTTATTTCTAGCCCGCGCCTCTGTAAATACAATCGGAGCGGGGTACAACAAGATTAAAACATACAAATTAAAACACTTCATTGACCCATTTCCAGCCACCCTCCCCTTAAAAATAAATTAAATTAACAATTTAAAACCAACAACATTAAAAACATAATTCATCCTCCATAGTTCTTAGGTTGAGGAGAAAAATAGCACCAGGCAAGGGGTCAAATTCAATGTATAGGTCCCATTTGGAGCTGGGATCTAAGAGGTATCAGGGGAGGCCTGCCGGAAGAGATGCGTCTTCAGAGCTTCTTTAAAGCAATCAAGAGATGTTATAAGGCGCATCTCATCCGGCAGACCATTCCAAAGTTTGGGAGTGGTCGCAGAAAAAGTCCTCTGGGAGGTCTGCGACAGCCTAGTTTTCACAGGCTGTAGCAGGTTCCTCCCAGAGGATCGGAGTGTGCGTGGGGGTTCATACGGGGAGAGGCGGTCGCTGAGATAAGGTGGACCCAAGCCATGTAGGGCTTTAAAGGTTAAAACCAACACCTTGTACTGCGCCCGGAAACTAATCGGCAGCCAGTGGAGAGCCTTGAGCACCGGTGTTATGTGCTCTCTCCTTGATGTTCCAGTTACAAGCCTGGCTGCCATATTTTGGACCAATTGAAGTTTCCGGGTTAAGCACAAGGGTAGCCCCATGTAGAGCGCATTACAGAAATCCAGGCATGAGGTTACCAGAGCATGTACCACAGTTTCCAGGTCCCTCATGTCCAGGAAAGGGCATAGCTGGCGTATCAGCCGAAGCTGATAACAGGCACTTTTCACCATTGCATTCACCTGACAAGTCATGTGGAGTGACGAATCTAGGAGTACCCCCAGACTGCGAATACAGTCCTTAGAGGAGAGTGTGACTCCATCCAGGACTGGAGACTGTATTCCCAAGCCTGGTTTCGGGCCTGTGACTTAGTACCTTCGTTTTGTCTGGATTTAGTTTCAATTTGTTTTCCCTCATCCAATCCATTACCGCCGCAAGACAGTCATTAAGAGGAGAGATGCCATCTGAAATCTGTGCTGACGATCTGGACATGGAGAGGTATATCTGAGTGTCATCAGCGTACTGAAGACACTGAGCTCCATTCCTCCGAATGACCTCACCCAGTGGCATCATATAAATGTTAAATAGCATCGGGGACAAGATGGCGCCCTGAGGGATGCCACAATTAAGCTCAATTTTGGAAGAGCAACTGTCCCCGAGCCTCGCCCTTTGGGATCTGCTGGAGAGGAAGGACCGGAACCACCGAAGAGCGGTGCCCTCGATCCCTACCTCCCTCAGCCGATCTAAAAGGATGGAGTGATCTATAGTGTCAAAAGCCGCTGAGAGATCCAAGAGCACCAACAGGGTCACACTACCCCTGACAATGCTCAAGCGGAGGTCGTCAGCCAGTGCAACCATGGCGGTCTCAACTCCATGTCCTGCCCTGAAGCCGGTTTGAAATGGATTGAGATAATCGGTTTCATCTAAGACAGCTTGGAGTTGGGAGGCAACTGCTCTCTCAATCACCTTGCTCAGAAGTGGGAGCAAGGACACTGGTCTGTAGTTGTTCCTGTCCAGGGGATCAAGGGAAGGTTTCTTCAGGAGAGGCTTGACAGCTGCCTCCTTCAGACACGATGGGACCGTGCCCTCCCTGAGGGATGCAATGTTCTCAATGAATCCCCTCCCTGGACGACTAGCGAAGATGGACATGGATCAAGGGAGCATGTCGTCTTCCGAGTACTGCCAAGGAGCTTGTCCACGTCATCGGTACTCACCGATTGAAACTCATCCAGTAAACTGACAGCAACGGAGTTGCTGGACACCTCGCCAATGGATTCTGACAAAACATTGGCGTCCAAGTCGTCTCTTATCCGAGAGATTTTATCTTCAAAGTAGGTGTTAAACGCATCACAGCAGGCCGTCATCGGATCAGGTAGGGGGTTCAGCGCAGGAGGAACCTGCGTCAGTTCCCCCACCACCCTGAACAGCTCTGCTGAACGTAACTCTGCAGACGCAATGCATGCAGAGCAGAAGAGTCTCTGCGCTGCACGCAAAGCCTCCCGATAGGCGCGAAGATGCTGCCTATGGTGAGTTCTGTCGGACATGAGGCGAGTTTTCCGCCACTTGCGCTCTAGTCGTCATCCAACCTGCTTCATCTCTTTGAGTTCTCTGAGTGTGGTTGGAATTTTGGGAAGTGTAGTCAATGAAGTACCATAGTATATGCTTCAGCATAAGCTGATCTCATGTATAAATCAAGGGCAGGTTTGGAGCCAAAGTTACAGATTTTGATATGACCCATGGACAAATTGAGGGTAAAACCCAGGGACATGTAACAAATGGTGCAAAGGATAAAGCAAAGGAAAAGAATGCCAAAATACTTACAAAATTCTGGCAGGCATAACTGTTTGTGCTCACACTAAAGGCTAGATAAATGAGAGAGTGGAGGGTGTGTGTGTGTCAATTCTTCCAGGACAGATTATACTCTTCCTTTTTTAAAATAAGAGTTAAAGTACATTAGTTACATTGACCTGTTCATAGGTCTACTCAGGTTTTTGAGGTCAATTTTTTGACTAAAATTCTAGACTGATACATAAGCATATACAGTAATATTTTAAAATATTGTGGAATGTATATATGAAATAAGGAACAGGCAAGGTTCCCTAGGCAGCTGGGTTATAGAAACGTAGGGCAAGTGTTATCCTGGCAGTTGAGAAGTTTAAAATGAAGAAGCCAAGTAAAGTTTAAGTACCCTAGTTCTAACTCCACCACAAATCAACAGCAAGTTTTTGGATCAAACATTGACATTTCCTGCTCTTGAGAAAAAGACAACTCTTGAGGGGATCACTGACTGCTACCTAGTGTTATATTCAGAATGGTACTATAGTCTACAAAAGGTTTGTAATTAATGATTGATTAATAAATTTATGACAAAATAACAAAAGATTCCTTGATATGTGCACCAAGTTTCAGGTCTCTACGTCTGACAGCTTTGGATGTATGGTGGAGACAGACACACACATACACTTGTTGGAATCCCGCCTCAATCCGTAGGGAGAGGCGGGAAATACAAATAAATTATATTATTATTATTATTATTGAAAACATTTAATATCTCACTTTTCCTTTAAAAAAAGCTCAAAACATCTAACCACAAGAAGATATATTATTAGTATTACTTTCATTATTTTCTTTACCTGTTCTTTTTAGACATTCTTATAGAAGACTGTAGGAATTGGGAGTAGAAACCAGTCTTTTAAATAACCACCGTTACCGTCTCAGAGCACAATCTGTATATGTCTAAGAAGATTACATTCCACTGCATTCAGTGGTATTTGTTCCCAGATAAATTGTTATGGAAGTTTAGCCTTAGACTGGCCTGCCGATGACTTTCACTTTGAGAACCAATCCTTTCAACAGCTCTTTAAAAAGCTTTCAGTCACAATTGACAGAGTAGTTTGGGCAAACAATGAGAAAAGAGTTTATTTTCCGTGCTACAGGAAACTGATGCTATTATTTTCTACTCTTTGCCCTGTGGTATTCTATAAATAGCAAGAGAATTCCAGTGACATATGTTTGCTTACTCTGAGCAGGCTTGAAGAAAATATCTTGAATATAAGTTAAAATGTCTGTTTCATGATTACAGTAAATGCCATTAATACATGAACATACATCTTCTATAGTATACTTTTTTCTTGCTAGTAAAGGGACAAGAGAAGAGTCAGGTATTTAGATGATGATGCATTGGACAGCATAGTGTCTAATAACACTGTAAAGTTAGTCTGGTATGTGTTTTAAATGATCTCTGTTATTGAATGCAAAGTTCATTGTTACAGTCATGTACCATTTAAATGATTCTACAATTTAAAAATCTTTTAAAACTTTTGATAGGAAATGAACGACATTTCTGCAGCTGCAGAATGCTATAAAGATGTCTTAAAACAAGACAATACTCATGTGGAAGCCATTGCATGCATTGGGAGTAACCACTTTTATTCTGACCAGCCTGAGATAGCATTGCGATTTTACAGGTAATGTATCTGTGTGTCTTTCTCTGTGTTCATGCTGGCACATAGGTGTTTTTACAACCTTTAATCTCAGTTTGTGTTGTTGAGGCTGTACATTCCTTCATGTTACATCCCCTGAAGACAGGGAAAACAATTATATTCCTTTTTAAATTGTTGATTTTGTCTTCAATTTTGTATTTGTTCTCCTTTTGCCAGAACACCCCTTTGCTGTTATATAATACATTACAGTTGCTTCCAGACGGAGTTCTTCCTTATGCTTTGCCTAGAAGCTTTTGCTATCCATTCTCTAACTTCCCTGATTTCCTGACTCTACACAACAAACATAGGGAAAACTAGCTTTGCTTCTTAAGGAAAGACAGTCCCCTTGCCAACCCTTTGAAAAAAAAAATGGATGTGTTCATTTGACTGTGCACAAGATTAATTGGCTTGGAGGTAGGTTATTTGAAAAACCATGTCTCCCTGCCCAGATCTAAGATCTGCAGAGGTAGGCTTTCTCTTGGTCTCACCATCATCCTAGGTATGTTTGGTGAGGACACAAGGGAGAGCCTTCTCCGTGACTATTCCTAAGTTATGGAACTCCCTTTCCAGGAGGTCCAGTTGGTACCCTCCCTGCTGTCTTTCTGCTGGCAGCGAAATACTTTTTTTTTTTATTTAAGGAAGCTTTTGTTTTTTAGTGTCTTGTAGCAGATAAAGCTTTTAATGCAGAGTGTAGTATTTTTTAAAATGTATTTTATTTTTTATTATGTTATGTTTTAAACATCTTTTAATGCTGTTTTAACTTGTTTTTAACTTGTGGTTTTTAAACAGAAATGTATTTTGATTATATTTTAACTTTTTTACTACAAGTTAATTGTATTATGTTTTTAAAATCTTGGATTGTGGGCTAGATGTAAAAAAAAGTCTGGAAATATTTTTAAAAGCATGCCAGGTAGTGAGAGACTTAGCCTATGAACAGTTGTGCCATAATAAATTTATTAGACATGGAAGCCCCCCCCCCCCCTTCCAGGTTTTGTGAATAGCAATTGCCACTATGTAAGGAGTATCTTCTGGGGCTGCTGTAGTCACCAGTTCTCACCTTGTTGGAGAAAATAATGTTGATTACTATTACTAAAAAGATTTCTGGTCATATCTGACAGCTCTGTTTGGGTTTCAGAAAGGCATGGAACTTCTTAATACTGATGTGAAATAGAAATGTCATTGGTTTTAATTAAACATTCCAAAGCCGGGTAGTAGTGGTAATTTTGGGGTTACTCCTTGTCCTACTTTGGAGTAAGCTTTTTAATGTTACTCCTACTCCTACTCCTATTATACTCCTCAATAAAAAAATGAAAAATGAAAAATGGCGTTTGCATGTACAATATAATAACAGGAATAAGGAGTAACAAATGTATTTTGTTACTCCTTATTCCTACTTCTACTCCTGTAAAAACCTCTTACTCCTTTACTCCTTACTCCTACTCCCCAGCCCTGAAAAATTCTCACATAAGATAGGAATAGCTCACGGCCTATTTTTATACGGGTATTTGTCAGTAGTGGTGTAACTGCTGCATGGTTTCTTCCCCTGCAACATAACTGCACTACAGAAATAATCCAGTTTGACACCACTTTAACCGCCATGGCTCAATGCCATGGAATTCTGGGATTTGTGGTTTGTTGCGGCATCAGAGCTCTGACAGAGAAAGCTAAATATCTCTTGAAACTTACTAATCCCATAATTCCATAGCTTTTAGCCATGGCAGTTAAACTGGGTTATTTCTTCAGTGCAGGTACAGACTTGAAGATGTTGATAAGAATACACTTGTCATAGTGCATCAGAGGACTGGTGGAACTAGCATCAGTGCTACAACAAGAAAAAATGTTGTTGTTGTAAATGGTACAATTTTAAACACATTTCTGTCTTGAACTAGACGGCTCCTACAGATGGGCATTTATAACAGCCAGCTGTTTAACAACCTGGGCCTCTGTTGTTTCTATGCCCAGCAATATGACTTGATTCTCAGCTCCTTTGAACGTGCACTCTCTCTAGCTGAAAGTGAGGAGGAGGCTGCAGATGTCTGGTACAACTTGGGACACGTAGCTGTGGTAAGAGCCATATTTGTGAAGCTTATTTGTTGAAACATATGTGCAGAAAGAATGAATTTTGGCTTATAAAGGTTTTAGGGCAGCTGTGAGTACTGGAGAACAAATAATATGGCAAACCTTGTCTGGTAATATGATTAGTTTGAGGGCATTTTAAAGATCAAAAAGACACACACACATCATCTTGAGGAAAACAGCAGAAGTGTTATGTAACTGCTGTGACAAAAAAGCAGTAGTGGTGAAGCTCATGTTATCCTGCAGTCTTGCATTCATTCCCACCCACCGCAGTCCAGGTATATTTGGACTAATTTTTGTTCCTTTGTCATGAAAGGAAAACATTCAGAATAAACAATTCAGTGACTATCTATTACAGTTCTTGGCTTGGCAATAAAAATAAATTCTGGAATTAGATTTGGCACTGGTTAGCTGAATGCAGGACAGTGCTGTGACTTCAAAAGGCTCCCTCATTAAAAATTTCTGCACCTCCTTAGATTGAACAATATGAATAGTAATTGAGCCGAAGGGAAGGCTAAACAATCTCAAACAATCCCCTTATATTCTATCAAAAAAATCTCAATTCCTCTTGTGGAGATAATCTTCCATCTGACTGAAATTGTTCTAAAGTCTCATCCATTTCTTTTAGCATTTGTGATCTGAAGTGGAATTACACCAATTTAAAAATTCCCTGTCCACATCCAGCAGGCTGTTTAACTACTGCTGCCAGATGCAATTTGGGCTATACAAATTTAAGTCTATACTCAGTTCCCATAATTCTGTGTGTTGTGAGAAGGAGGCATCTGAAAGAATGGACCTAGCTCCTTCCACTGCCCAGTGAGGCACATGACAATGCTTTTGGTTTCGTGGTGACCCCAGGCTTTCTTCGTCCCCTCCTTCTATCTCTGTCTTAAAGGTGAAAGAATTAAGAAGCCAAATATCAACAGGAGAGGGTGGGTGATTGACTGTGTTCCTCCATTAAGAGCTCCTTGGTCCCTATATGTCAATAGTCCTGATGTTTGTACTTGCATGACCTGGTAATTGTCTTGCATGTGGTTTTGTATAGGCAGAGTGCCGAGACAGCTTAATGCAGCATTAGCTGTCCCTTCAGAAACTGTGTTAATAGGCAGAGCCACCCAGGCAAGATCTGAATGGCCAACCAGTCTTCAGAGAGCCAGTGTGGTATGCCTCATGAGAACCATGACTCTCCCTAGAGTAAGGGGACTATCACTTCTGAGAATTAGGACCAACAGGATAAATTTTTTTGCCCTGACTTTACATTTTACTGTGGTAAAGACCAGAGTTCATGGGAAGGTATAGTTCCATGGAGAGTATAGAGTGCTCAAAATTTCTGATGCTTTTCTGTGAAGTCTGGGGAAAACCCAATTCAATATGTTTTGCCTTCATTGCAAGGAGATCTGCTAAAAGGGGCCCAAATTGTTGCTGGAATATCCAAAATGTTTGTCAATATCAGTTCCTTCCCTTTATTGTGGGTTAAGGAAGAGGGCTTGAGTAATTTGGCTGTGGAACTCCCTGGATGGGCCAGACTAATGTAGAGAAGACGTTCAATCCAGATTAGCATTGCCAGTGCCTCCTGTTGAAGAGACTCAGACAGAGTTCTCCCTCAATGATTTGTGCAGACTTTCTTTGTAGGTTTGTCTGTGCAGGACATTGAAATGAAAAATTAGACTGCCTGTGAGTTCCAGCCAGTTAATGCTGTGTTGTGTGTGTGTGTGTGCACTTACACACTTCCAGTGAGCCTTCACCACCTGTCCCCTAAGCAGTGACACCTTTCTGTCTTCAACTGCTATCACTAGAGACTGGCATCTTTGTTGGCAGTGATCCTGTATGGTTCAATGGTTCATGGTTCATTGATCCCTTCTGGAGGTTTCTAGGATCTCATCAGCACTTCAGAGAAACTCTGATGATCTCACTGTTGGTTCTATTTCTTTGTTGTGCTGATTAAAGTGTTACGGTATTAGAAACTGGCTTTTATACAAATTGTATGATATATTGTTTGCTTTTGTCTCTCAGGGAATCGGTGATATAAATTTGGCTTACCAGTGTTTCAAGCTGACCTTAGCCAATAACAATGATCACGCAGAAGCTTATAATAATTTGGCTGTACTGGAGATGCAGAAAGGTCGCATTGAACAGGTTGGTATTAAGTTCAGATAGAAAACTGGAACACTTGTCATTTTTGTCATGTTTCAGGAAAGCTATTATTGGATATGAGGAGATACTTAGAGGGAATAGGGGGATGAAAATTCCAATCTGGAGAACAGGTACATAGTTTTGGAATTCCATGCCTTCCACTTGGGAATCCTGTGTTCTCACACATGACCTTCCTTCCACTTCCCAGAAAGAGCTTGGTATTACAAAAGCAAACATTCAACATTATTTTAACATAAGCTTTTGAGAATTGTGAATTAATTAAACTAAATTTGTAGCCCAATGAAGATTCTACAGAAACCACTTTGAAACTGAAACTAAGAATTCAGATAATGAAGAGACAGCCTTTAAATAATTTGTAAATTATATTTCATGATAATGTCGTTTAGTTAGGGATAAGAATTATAGAGGCTTTCTAGATTGGCAAAAAGAAGTATGTTCATGGCTGCATGAAACTCTAGCCTTTAGATGAGAAAAAGGGAAAGTGTGCCATGAAAACGCTTTTTTTTTTTTTTTTTTTTGCGTTTTAGGGGAGAAGAAGCGCCTTTAAAAAGGTGCTGGTTTTCCCAGCTTCTTTTTTAAAAACTGCGGAACAGCGCAGCTCCATCTAAAGACTGTGGTGCAGCTGCTAAGCATTAAGGAAAAGGCAACTTCATGTCACCCTTTCCTGCCAATCTAGAAAGCCCCAAAGGGTATGCACTCTCTTAAAATGCAATGCTGCTGATTTGCCTTTTGGTCATTGAGTCTTTCAATGTGAACTGTGGCAGTATTTTGTTGTATTTAAATTTCCACCCAATAAGTTACAGTATAAAATACAGCCCTTAGTTAAATCTCTGTTTCTACGAAGCAAGTTGCTTTCAGAGCTACCATACAGATTTTCTAACAATTACCATGGCAACATTGAAATGTATGTGTTCATGACTCTCTTCTAATGACAGACAATCAGTTTTATTATAGAGCCATATTCAACTAGCATACACTTAGGTTTTATTTGTGCCTTAATGTATAATATCTGTAAAAGAGTGTTTTATTGAAAGCAATTTCAAAATGATTATCACTTCAAGTCTCTTCTTTTAGTTTGTAGTTTCTGTTGTGATTACCATGGGATCAAGTTTGCCATCTAAGGCTGACATTTGGCAGTTGCCTTTGCTTTTCCATGCACTCTGTGCTTAGTTCAAAACCATTTTCTCAAGTGGTTGGGAGAGCCTCCTTGTTATACCAAAGATGTATATTTTGGGAAATTCCCAACGGTTTCCTTTCAGTTCCTTACAGTTCATTGGAGAATGATGTCATTTTTCTTCTTAAGTGTACAAGAACAGAATTCTAGAGTAGCAGATTTATTATTCAGAATCTACCAACTTCAGATTGCACCCTACATTTGTCAGTGTCATTTGGGACCTTCAGTCTGTTAGATCAGTTTTAGATAATTGTCATTTGCCCACAACTTCCCATCATTGTGTTTGTCAATACAGTAGTCCAATTGTGCAAAAAAGCAGTTAACAATAGTTTCTAAACCATTTGTTCAAATAAAGCTCCATTATTTCATACTAACCCTGCATTAGTATTGAGGAAACTGACCAAGAAAAGCACTTGTTTGTCTAAAGTATCCTTTTAGTTTGATGAAGGATGTAAAACAATTCATGTTGCTGGCTTTTTAGAAGAGAACTACCGTATATACTCATGTATAAGTCGACCTCATGTATAAGTAGAGGGAAGGTTTCAGGGTCAAAATCCTGGATTTTGATATGACCCATAGAAAAGTCAAGGGTAAAACTTCTATAAGGAAGGATGGAAAGGGGGAAATACCACTTACGTCCTTCCTTCTCTGGACCTCTCCAAACTGATTTAACATTGGGTTGAGAAAGGAAGCAAGTGGATTTTTTCCTGGGGAAGCCAGGTCTTGCAAAAAACAAGTGGATTTAAATGGAGAGAGGCTTTTACTGGGGAAGCCAGGTCGTGCAAAAACCAAGTAGATTTGAATGGATATGCTTTTCCTGGGGAAGTCAGGCCTTGCAAAAAACAAGTGGATTTAAACGGAGAGGCTTTTCCTGGGGAAGTCAGGTCTTGCAAATAATAATAATAATGATGATGATAACAATAAAAAACAAGTGGATTTAAATGGAGAGGCTTTTCCTGGGGAAGTCAGGTCTTGCAAATAATAATAATGATGATGATGATGATGATAATAAAAAACAAATGGATTTAAATGGAGTGGCTTTTCTGGGAAAGCCAGATCTTGCAAAAGGGAAGCAAGTGGATTTCAATAAACTTAGAGAAATAGTGGGGGTGATCCCATGGTCAGGAAAACTAAAAGAGAAGGAAGTTCAAGATGGATGGGAGTTTCTCAAAAAGGAGATACTGAAGGCGCAATTTCATACAGTTCCAATGAGGAAGAAAAATGGAAGATATCTCAAGAAGCCAGGGTGGATGACTAAGGAACTTTCAACTGAGCTAAGTTTTAAACAGAACATGTATAAGAAATGGAAAAATGGGGAAATCACGAAAGGGGAATTCAAACAAATAGCCAGCACATGTAGGGGTAAAGTCAGAAAAGCTAAAGCATAGAATGAACTCAGCCTGGCTAGAGAGGTTAAGAACAATAAAAAGGGGGTTTTTTTGGTTATGTCCGAAGCAAAAGGAAGAAGAAGGAAACAGTAGGGCCACTGTGTGCAGAAGATGGCAAAATGCTCACAGGGGACAGAGAAAAGGCAGAATTACTCAACACCTTCTTTGCTTCAGTCTTCTCAGAAAAGGCAAAGGGTGCTCAACCTAAGGATAATGGGGAAGAAGACAGAATAGGGGAATTTCAGCACAGAATAAGTAAAGAGATAGTACAGGAATACTTGGTTAACCTAAATGAATATAAGTCTCCAGGACCAGATGGAATGGGTGCCCAAGGGAGATTGGGGCGACTCAGGCTTGCTTGCTTTGGGACCCAACTAAGCACTGCTCTTTAGTTGACCCTTCTATAAGTCTACCCCAAGATTTTAGGGGCAATTTTGGGGCATAAATTTCTCAACTTATAGTCGAGTATATACGGTACAGTGATGGTAACTACATTATTTATTAGGCTGAGTAAATGAATGTTATAAGCCTGTATTTATGTACATCATCCCTATCACAGATTCCTTTTGAGAATCTATTTTGTGAGCCTACAGGGACAATGAGATAAAACATGCTGCTTCCTAAGCACTTCAAAGGATAGAGCACTTGTCAATTCTACTCCCTTACCATTGCACAAAGATAAAGCTACAGAATAAACAGACAAGAAAAATGGCCCTATATCAAATGTATTTTTCCATGTTTTGTAGTACAGGATTATGGAATAAGGTGTAAAATGGCTGCTTTATTTTGAAGTGCCATTCATTGCATATCTATGAATGTACATAATGTTGACATAATGTATGTTATCATATAACATTAATATCGCCTTCTGTGACTGTTTAAAAAATATGTTGTTGTTTGTTGTTGTAACTGACTTGAGTCGCTCACAATTCATGTTAAACCTGTGGATGAAGCATCTCCAAGCTCTTTGTCCTTCATGCCTCTGCTAATAAATGCCCATGACTGAGCTATCCATCTAGCATGGGGTCTTCCTGCGATCTTTCTGCTGCCTTCTACCTTTCTTCACCTTATTGTCTTTTTTAGTGTGTCATACCTTCACATGATGTGGCCAAAGCACAACAGCCTCAGTTTCATAATTTTGGCTTTCAGGGAGAGTCCAAGCTTGATCTGTTTAAGGACCTGTTTGTCTTTTTGGCTGCACACAGTACTCTCAGCACTCTTCTCCAGCACCATATCTCAAATGAGTTTACTTTCTTTCTGTCTGCTTTCTTCACAGGCCAGCTCTCACATCCATACATGGTGGTGGAGAATATAATAGCTTGGACAATTCTGACTTTAGTGCTCTCTTGTATAGCTTTACACTTTAGGATATTGTCTAATATAGTGTTACCTGCAAATCTTAGATTGTTGATGTTCGTTCCTCTTATCTTCATTTATCCTTCTTTTGAGTCTAACCCTACTGTTCGTATGGTACATTTTGCATACAAGTTGAACAAATAGGGTGATAAAATGCATCCTTGCCAATTGAGAACCATTATGTTTCTCCATATTATTTTCTAACAGTAGCCTCTTGTCCTAAGTACAGATTTCTCATCAGGACTATCAAATGTTGTGTCACTCCCATGTCTTTGGCCTGATAAAAGATGGGCAGCTGAAGGTGGCTTCTGGTTGCTCTGGGGGCATGGTGTTTAGAAAATGTAACTGGGGTTGCATTGGGACTGCCTAAGGCGGCCCAAAGCCAACCCAAAAGGAGCAGATATTTTCCATTTGAAACCGTGGCAGCAGGCACCCTCAGAACTGTGGCCTATGGTCACCGCAGTCCCAGGCCTTGGAGTTCGCCAGAGACTCCTGACTCTGACGCCCAGAGGCCATTCCTTCCTGGCTATCTGTTTTGCCCCTTTAAATGCGTTCCATAGTTTTTTGTGATCTGTGTAGTCAAAGGCTTAGTTATAGTCTATAAAACACATGTTGATTTTCTTCTGGAATTCCTTGGTGCATTCAATTAACCATTGTATATTTGCAATGTGATCCCTAGTGCCTATTCTTTTTCTTTTCTTTTTTTAATTATTTTTTATTGGAAAAAAAACCCCGAACCATACAAGACATACATGTTTTGCCTCTTCCTTTTCAGAATCCCATTTGCACTTGTGAGTAAATATGTATGTTATATAAATATGTATATAACTGTATATGTTAGACTAATATCAAAATATGCCACTTGAGGGAAGGTATGTAGCTCAGAAGCAGAACACCTGCTTGATTAAAAACAAACAAACAAACCTAGGCAAAGCGTGCACTGTGCTTACAGAAGGTTGTAGGTTTAATCAGTGGCATCTCCAGGCTAGGGAGAAGGAATTCTGCTTAAAACCCTGGAAAACTCCTGCTTATCAGTGTACGTAGTACTGGCCTAGATGGATCAGTGCATCTAACCTGGCATAAGATGGTTTTGTATAAAATAATATGGATGATCCAAGATGGAGAGAGCTTATGTGGTTGTAATACTTCATATCGCAGATGGGCAATTGGCAGCCCTTGGCTTCTTTCTCTGTGTGCCCCAAATACCTTGGGAGCCCTGTTCCCATGCAGCCTATTTGATCAGCCATCAGCTGTCAGGAAAAGAAAAGGCTGCGGTTGCTACATTGCTATTATCAGTACTGGCACAGTGATCCTAATTGGAGTTTTTGCAGAGTAAGGGTTAAGAGGCTTTAACTTCTAACCCCCATGATTCCAATGCAGTTCAGATCACTGTTTTCCACGCCAGTGGTAGCCATGATAATGGTGCTGCTGAGGTTACTAAAAAATGGCAGGAAAACATCAGTCTTGATCAGATTTATTCACTTGTCTATGAAGAGGCTTTACCCATCCCCCTGCTATAAACAGTAAGTAAGGGAGGAGAATTAAACCACCCATTCTTATGCGCTGTGATGGGGAGGTGTATAGAAACAAATTTTAAGTCCACATATGTGGAGTCCCTAACCCAAATAATTGTACATTCCTGTTCTGTACAAATATACAAGTCAACCTTTTTATTCTGTTGTTGCCCAGGCAAGAGTATTTCTCCAGACTGCTTCATTGATAGCACCTCATATGTATGAGCCACACTTCAATTTTGCTGTCCTGTCTGATAAGGTAATATTTGTCCTCTCTGCAGTATTTAGGATTGCATGTTTAAGTATTTTTTTTTACTTTGCTCATGGGCCAAACAAGTCTCTACCAGTGGCTTATAAAGATCAGTAATATCATAGTCCCTGGCTTAATGTCTAAAAGAAATAATACAAAAGGAAAGAGGATTGAGAGAGCCAAAAGGAAAAAGCAAATTCAGGCACTGGTTCTTAGCTAGTTCTTAAAGGAATTTTTTTCCTGGAAGGAAAGTGTGAAAGTGTGAAGCAAGCTCCTTGCAGCTATTCTTTTTCTGGCCAGTAAACAATCTCTCTTGTAGCTTCTTAATGGCCATTGGCTTAGGATGCTCCACTGGGTTATCAAGCAAAGTTCTAAATGAAATACTAGGGGTATGCATGTGAACACAAAACCATGGTTTTGAGAACTGGACCATTGTTTGCAGTTCTGAAAGCAAGGCCAAACTGTAAAGTAATGAGGTTTGTGAGTATTTTTAAAGGTACCTTATATTTTGTTGCCTGTTTAACGGTCTTGTTCTTATGTTTGACGCAATCTGTCCAGGGCTAGAGGACAGTTGTTGATCTAACTGGATTATTTCTTCCTCAGTATATCTAGGAGGGGTGGAAATATCATGATCTGTGGCTGTATGTAGCCCCAAGGGCCCTTTTGGCGACCCACTGAACCCCTCCTGGAATCCCAGATCCCCCTCTCCCCAAAAAAGAATTCAGCTGGTAGGAGAAGAATTGGTAGCCCTGGAAGCTTCCAGAAGTGGTGCTTCTCCTCTAAAATAAGATGTGGCACATCCCACACACCTTTGTTTTGCCTTCCCAAACCAAAAAGGATGAGATTTCAGAAATGGATATAATTCTCTAGTCACTTCAGGTATAGTTTTGGAGGGCTGGTGCAGCCTGTGGCAGGTCCTTTAAGTAGAAAATTTGTCCTTGGACCACCTGAGTTGCCTGGTATAGAAAGTTGCATCATTAACCACTATCAAATTTTATTGTTTTTATTTGGAACATTGTCTATTTTCAATCTGAATTACTGAAATCAGTGGGACAAATATGTTTGAGTTTACTGGATCTTACCCAATGAATATTCAGTCCATGTTGCTAGCTATTCTTTAACGTTACATAGTAAACAAAATTCCATCTAGATGGAAATGTAGGTATTACTCATCTAAAAGTAAACATTTATAAATAGTATTAATTCCTTGAGAGCAAAGTTCTGCATGTGTTTAAGTGTAAGTCTTAAAGGCACATAACCTTGGGTAGATCTTTCCCCCTCTGATTGGTGCTGCAGGAAGCATCTAGAAATATGAGTTGTATTCCATTCACCACCCAGATAAACTTAGTAAAACAAAATTGTCAGTAACATTTCTATGTCGTTTGTTTGTTTTGTGTCACAGGTTGGAGATCTTCAGAGAAGTTATGTAGCAGCGCAAAAATCTGAAGAGGTTTTTCCAGAGCATGTGGATACAAAGCAGCTTATAAATCGGTTGAAACAACATTTTGCCAGACTTTGATGAAACACTTCATTCAGAGCTATCTAAAATTCTTCTTCTTCAAAGTTACTTACCAGTGTAGACAAAGAGGATGAGTTAGTACTTAATTTTCACAATATTTTTATAGGGAGTTTCTATTGTCCTAACTAAAGAAGGGTCATATACGAAACTTGCGTGTTACGGGTAAGAGCTGCTTCCTTAAGCTGAAGTGACTATAAAGTAGCATAATCTACTTGACATGTCTACTGACAGCATTCTTTTTTAGTATATTAAGTGAAGGAAGGCAGTGTTTGCTTCATTCCATATAAAGGAATAGAAGCATCTCATGGACAAGTTGCTAGAAAAAGAAGTTTACCTTTGTTCCTATTTGTATATGTTATTTTTTTCCTTTTTTGAGGAGCCATTCCCCCCTTTTTAAAAAAAAAAAAACCTTAAGGGCCAAGCAAAGAGAGTGGAAAGAAGTAATAAGCATCAAATCATAGGGTATGTAGAAGGATATTTTAAGAATGACTGCCTCAGTGGGGCAGGTTCTATTGAGCAGGAAAAGCAGGAAGGTGGCAGCTATGAAATATCTCCTCTTCTTAATTTATCCTCATTTCTAAGTCCTGGCTAACTTGCATTAGTGGACAAATGGGTATTGCCTAAAGCCTCATAACTGAGAAGTCTGAACATAATGGTTGTTTAGGGCAGCGATGCTTTTAAAGTTTATCTGGATGTGGTTTACTCTTCAGTAAAACAGTCACTAAAAGCAATAGATATCATACGAATATGTGTACCTGTAGGGCAATGTTCAGCTTCATAAAAATGAATATAAGATCTTTTAAATTATAATTTCTCATATATGTCATTTTGCACTTAAGATTTAACAGATCACAAAAGAACCTACTTTTATTAGTATCACTGGGGCTTTAAAGACCACCCAAAAAGGGTGTTCTGGTGTCACCTTTTTTTGCTGTGCACCTTCGCCGCAGCAGCTAAACGAAGCGGCGAAGGTGTACAGCAAAAAAGGGCACCCCTTCCCTGCTTTTTTTTGTGTTGCAGTTGTGACTCACTAAAGGGAAAAGGCACCATTGGGCGCCTTTAGTCCGTCGCAACTGCGCAGCTCTGTATAGAAGCTGCGCAGTTGTGACGGTGTCATTACATAGGCTGTATGAATGGCACTACGTAACGACGCCAGTGTCATTATGTACTAGGGCTGGGGAGCGTGTGAATGCTGCACACTCCCCAGCCCTAATCATGCCCTGGGGACGGCCCTTTTGGGCCGTCTGTACCGGGCCACTGAGGCAGGAGCAGTTGCTACCACTGTTTCCAATACCATTTCTTCTTGTGGTCCAGTTGTTCAGACTCCTGCCCCATTTGCTGAAGCAAACAGTACAGTACTTCTATTTTGCACTTCACTAACTGGAGATGTGTGGCCCTGTTATCAACTGTGTCAGACAGGACAGTTTCTGACAACTGGACGGCCTCTGCAACTGGACTAACAGGTAAAAGAAGATTCTTTAAATTGCAAGCAAACGACCCTCTTTCCATGATATTAATATTAATAGTCAGAGAAAGACATGCATTTGTGTTACTTCTGGCTTACAACATGCTCCACAGTGTTTTAGAATTTATTAATAATTCCATGTAATGCTGTAATGTAATTGTTTAGGCGTGGTGTATATTATTAAAATTTATTTATAATAAAATAAAATGTAGACTATAATCAGTTAAAAGGGTCTTCCTTCCTCCCCCTGTTTTTGGCAGGCAAACAACAAAAATTCAGGAAGAAAAAATGTTTTAAACTTGGGTCCATTTTCTTGTTTTCAAGGTCCAGTGAAGTTGATGGGGGATTTATGGGTCCATACCGTAAAGAAACTAGAAGCTAGGAAGGATCAACCCTGATTAGTACTTGGATGAGAGACCACCAATGAATATCAGGTGCTGTAGACTATATTTCAGAGGAAAGAACCAGCAAAACTACTTCTGAGTATTCTTTGCCTAATAAAACCTTGTGAAATTCATGGGGTCACCATAAATTGATGGGCATCTTGAAGACACAAGTGGCTTTAAGTTTATAGGCATGTGTCAAAAATCTCTAGTATGCTTGTGTACCATTTTGCATCAATCAGCTTATGGTCATCTTTGGAGCATGCACAGACTTAAATATTTGCACATACTTTTTTTCCAATTCTAAACAGAGTTTTCTTATTTAAAATAGTTTTCCCGCAAATAGCCTTGCAAATCTGTCAGACCGTAGCCCCCATTATCTCCTTCTGCACATTAAGGGATGATGGTGACTAAAATGATGAGGAAAACACATCTTGAGAGTGCCAGGTTTAAAGCATACCCATTTAGAAAGATAGAATTTTTGATATACATTTTTCTGTTGAATAAATGAAAAGCAAAATTTCTGTGTCTATTGAGGTTCTAATGGGAATTCTATAATGAATTTTTGAAGAGTCCACTAAATGAATCATGCTCCTTTAAATGAAACATATAGTTTAACATTTTGAAATATACAAATACAAAATTGGCTGAAATTAAATTGGTTAGTCCTTTACCAGTGACTTCAAACTGAAGTTTTTCAATCGGTCTGGATTTGTTTGCATGCAGGATTTGTTTCTTTAATAAGCCAGTTGCTGCTTGCACTTTTTACACTTTCCTTTCCCTTAAGCAAGGATATTCCAATATTTGCAGAGAGCTACATGCTTAGTAATTAAATCAAATGTGGTAATGAGGACACAGCACCATCACCATCACAAGAACAGTAGATTAACAAGCCAGGTAGTTTGTTGGAGGGATGTCTCAGTTTTTCTTTAATTTGCATGGGCACCAATGAGCAGGCAAATGAACTGGCCCTGAAGCAAACTGCCTTTAGTTAATTTAGTATGACATGATATAACACGATGCGTCAGAAACTGTATCCATCTCTGTGGGAGAATTCTGTTAGGATGATATGACCTCTCCATATAGTTGCAGCTTTCCTATGTTATATTACCCTCTGTGTATGTATCCCTTTCATTTATAAGAGATCGAGTGTTGCCGAGCCTGTGTCCAACAAGCTACTGATAATTAAATAAAATCTAATTATCTTAGCTTGTGTAGGGACATAGCTCCAGTGAGCCTGCAGAAAGCAGAATCTTGACTGTACAACTTCAGTCTGTGGGTGGAGGATTGCATTTTTTTAATGTTCTTTAATGAAAGCGGCCTAAACCCCTAAAGACACCAGATCCTGTCTGATCTTAAAAACTAATCAGGGTCAGAACTGGTTAGTATTTGCATGGGAGACTGTCAACAATTAGCTGGTGCTGTAGGCTATATTTCATAGGAAGAAACTGGCAAAATCACTTCTGAGTATTCCTTGCCTAATAAAACCCTATGAAATTCATGAGTTCATCTTAAGTCAACAGGCAACTTGAAGGCACCACACACACGCACATGAAACACTGCAACTTAAGAAAGAATCTTCTACCACATCAGGGAAATGGTTTTAAAGTTCTTTGTTATGCTGCTTTTCTGCATGGAAGGAACTGTTCGCACAAGTAAACAACAATGTGGTCACCTTCTGCCTGGTCCATAATTCTGCTTCCCTGGGTCTCCGCTACATCAGGCCCATAGTTTCATGACTGTTCCTGATGTTTACTTCAGGTCATTTCTCAGTTATGGAAAGCAGGCAAATCTATTGCATGCTTTTCTTTACAATATTTGTTCAAAGGGGATTTGGTCTTGCCTTCCTCTGAGACTTAGACTCGGAACAGATGGGCTAAATGAAGCAGCTTCCAGATGCTTTGGACATGTGATGTTCAAGTGATGCACATCTTCAAAGAGGCTTGAAGCCATGCTCTACTCCTTTAGATTGGAGCAAAAAAAAAAAAAAAAAAAAAAAGAATCTGGGATGATTCGGCTCCTGGCAGCACAGGTTGGGTCCTGTGGCTGCGGCCCACTTGCACCTGGAGCGAACTCGAGCCACTCTTTAGCACCCTTAGAGAGAGTGATTTGCCCATACACACCCAGTGAGTTTCCATAGCTGAACAGGAATTCAAACTCTGGTCTCCAGAGTCACCCAAGTCATGCACCTGATAGCTGTGTATGTGTGTGTGTGTGTTACTCTGCAGATTGTGTTCCACTATATACAGTCCCAAATACTGTCACTGAAGCATGTGTATTATAGAATACAACCTATGGTGCCATGCCTCACCGCCCCCACCACCACCAATGTCATTGCTTTCATTAGAGTTTAAATTGCCATTTCTAGAACTAGACCTGCCTGATAGCAACATAGGAAGCTTGGTTTCTGTGCCAGAGCCTAAGCCTCAAAGGGAAGAACATAGTCCTAACATGCAACTGTTTCAGAAAGGGCAGCCTCATGCAGAGGGGAAGTGCAGTGTGTCTGACGGAGAGTTACACCAAAATCCTGTTTGGAAACAAACCTAGACTTGTTTTTGTGATTTAAAGAAAACCATAGACTATAGCAGAGGGGCTGCCACTGGCAAAACCAACAGCCTGGATAATGAAATGGTAAGCAAAGCTGCTTTTCCAGCAGGTGGTTAGGGTAAAAGGGAGAGCGAGCCCACTTACCCTGCCGCTTGACATTTTTATTAAACTGCAAGACTTCTGCATGCTGCTGTGTCCCTGCAGGCAGATTGTTTTGTTCTTCAAGTTTGCATCCCATAATTTGTGCAGTGAACTGTACTTTCCCCTTGGTTTTGCTCATTAGTAAGAACTTGAGTGTGTATGAGAAAGCAAGAGCGAGTGTCACTATTCTTCTTTGCCTTTGAGCCACTTACATGCATTACATGGAAAGATGCAAAACATACTTTAGAAATATGAATGAGAGTCTCTTTGGGTTCTGCTCCCACTTTTCTTGTAAAGTGTAAAATAAGACTTGTGTACTTTCCTTGAGGTAAGGTCCACAAACTCCAAATGAGCATCTGCAATTCATAAGATCTCCCCTCGAAAGCCCTGTTAGTCCTGTTTCATCTGTTAAGAACAAGAGTGCCACTCTTTTATGCTTCCGATATATTCAGTCCTATTTCATATACTGTAAGGTGCCAGATTCCTCTTCCCTGCCTATTTTCTTTGTTTTATAGTGAGCAGAAACTTAACAGGTTTATCTTTTCCTAGCAAAGAGAATATGACTGTAGGGGAACAAGCTAGTTTTGTTTAATTAATTCATTTGGTTTTATTTTAGTTTTTATTTATTACAGAATTTTTATGCTGCTTTTCAGCGGAAAGCACTCTCAAAGCAGCTCACATCAGGAAATGGTTCAAATCCAGTTTTGTGCCTTTCATAATCCTTGCTCTGTTAATAAATATACAATGCCTACTTGAGTCGCTCTGGAAAAAGGCTGCTGCAGACTAGAAGGCACCAGGTTTAATAGGACAATTGCACTTCCATGGGGCATCTAAAGCAATATAAGAAGAGCAGCTTACTTGCTAACAATGTGACTCTGGTATGCAGATTTTTTTATCTGAAGATTTAAACTGTTTGTCTTGCTCATTCATTTTGTTTGCCAGTAGACGACATTATGCCTAATTTCAGACTTGCTATGTCTGAAGCCTTGAGGGCTATTTGAAACTGCATCTTTCTCCAAATAGCTGGAATAATGTATGGTTATCACGTAACATATTCCCAGTCTTTCTGAGAGCATCCTGAGTTGAAAGCAGTCAAGTCAGCCTAGAACAATGTTTAAATGAGTCTGACCTATATGTAAGCCCAACAGTGCTCAGTTTTTATAGGAACTATTATTAAGCCAGCATGCTTGATGGATTATTGTGTTGCCATGCATAGCTTCCTTTCACTGTCTCTAATATTTCCCCTCTCTTGTTGTGTGCTGTTATATAAACACATATTAGCTCAAATGTGCATTTCCTGTGAGATGCTGTTTTCAAATATCATTCGCAAGTACAATTGTATTTGTTTTAAGAAGAAAAACCAGCTAAAGCATAAGTAGGTGCAAATTGCATACCCACCAGGGTATAATTAAATAACTGATTACATAATTTTAAAGCCTGAGTGGTGCACTTCAGCTAATAATATCCTCCTACATTATGAAATTTATCAATAAGAAGCATTACATTCTCACTGAATACTTCTCTACATGATATGTTACAAAACAGTGGGGTGCTGTGAAGACAATATTCAAAGGTCAATTCCATTAATGAAAGCAGAATATTTCTGTTAATTTTAGCTTAGTAAAGTAAGATACTAGTATTTTGATTCTGTTTAGATTATGTCTTTTTAACATAGCCAGGTTATTACATAATTAGTACACTCACTTCATGCAGAATTGTGCCCTTTAATACATTGTTTTCACTGTGACAATTTATTGGAAGCATCAGTTAAATAGTTCAAATACTGAAGGTTCAGATCATTATGCAAGTCATAATATGAAGTTCCCACCAAAGCAGCAATTTTGCATCAATTACATGGGAGTAAGATGTATTGTAGAGGTTAGTTCTAAGTACTCACAGGTGATACTCCTTAAAAAGAAGAAATAGAATATTGCACTGCTATTGTCAATCCAAAGCATTGGACTTGACATTTGAAAAAAATCTAGCCCTGTCAGTTTTCCAGGGGTGGTGTGGCCCATTAATGCTGTATTTGAGGAGTTTGTTCTGAGTGTGAAGAAAGCTAACAGGAAGAAAATCAATTCATTTGAAATGCAGTGCTGGAGGAAAGTTCTGCAGACACTGTAGACTGTTAAAAAGACCAATAAATGAGTCCTAGAGCAAATCAAGCCTGGATTCATTAGAAGCCAAGATGACTACACTGAGGCTGTCATACTTTGAATGAGATTTCCTGTCTTTCATTGCTTTGCTTAGGTTTTGCAGATTCATAGCTGTGACCTCCCTAAATGAGTCTAGCCATCTGATGTATGGTCTTCCTTTCTTTCTGCTACCCTCAAACTTTCCTAGCATTATTGGCTTTTCTAATGAGTTGTGCCTTCTCATGATGTGGCCAAAGTACAACAGCCTCAATTTGATCATCTTGGCTTCTAGGGGTATTTCAGGCTTGATATTTTCTCCATGCAAATTGAAGAAGTAGAGTGATAAAAATAGGTTGCTACCCATCAGCATTCCCCTACCCCACCTGTACACATATTACAGAGAATGATTTGCTTTGTCAGATTTGTCATTTTGGCTTTTGACTTCAAAATAGCAGTGCCAATTTTGGATTAGATTTTCCACTGGTTCTCAAAGTATGGCTGGAGGATACATAGGCCTACACATACTGTTGTTTTCCATCTCCCACCATTCTCAGTCAGCATAGTAAGAGATGAAGGGGATTATAGTCCCAACAACATCCCCTATCAGTACCAACAAGGGGTGTTGTAGCACAGGGAGAAGTAGCTATCCGTTGACTGTAAAATCATTTTAGGAATTATTTACGCAACAGTGGGAATGTATGCCTACTTAAGGAACTAATCAGAGGCACCCAAATTTGGATCAGGCATTTTGGTTGAATATTTATTAGCAAAACATTGAAAATGCCTGATAGGTAAATCAGCAGCTTGATTAACCCTGTGTTCTTTTTTAAAAAAAATATTAAGTATTACATATAACACCGAGTTTAAGCTGTGACTTAATAAACTATGCAGTGATGGGAAACAGTGCTAAGTGGCAGAATGAGGATCTTCAAGTAGGTTCATATTTAAATCCTTTGTTGCAGAGTTATTGTAACTGTGGGTAGGCTCAGTTTTCATGTAGATGAACAATTGAATATTTGTAGGAAGTATTCAACTTTGAAAACTCATTGTTTGTTTGTTAGTTTAAATTATATGTAGTTTTCCTCCTGCAGTGGAACCCAAGGTGGCTCACAAAAGGAGTACAATAGTTACCTTTTAATGGCTTTGGCAGTTTGCAAGAAGTTTCATCCAGAACAATTTTAATCACAGGGTGCATCTACACTGTAGAAATAATGCAGTTTGATACCACCAACTGCCGTGGCTTTATCTTCCAGAATCCTGGGAGTTGTAATTTTGTGAGGCACCAGCACTCTTTGCCAGAGAAAGCTAAAAGACCTTGTCAAAGTACAAACCCTGTGATTCCATAGGATGGAACTACAGCACTTAAAGTGGTGTCAAACTGCATTGTTTCTGAGTACATTGCACCAGGCTTTAGAGTATGTTGACCAATGACCAACTTTCTATCACCATAACAGACAGAAAATCCACTCCTTGGATGCTACAGTTGATACAGTGTCAATGGATGTAACCTTGACTCCTGTTGGTCCAGTGTTAATGGATACTTTTCAACTTGTGCAGCCTGATGATGTGGACAGGATCCTTGGTGAGATAAAAGCCACCACATGTATCTTGGACCCTTGTCCTTCTTGGCTTATTAAACAAGCCAGAGGGAGACTGGCTGAGTGGGTAAAGGAGGTAATCAGTGCCTCCTTACAACAAGGCAGAATTCCATCCTGCCTAAAGGAGGCTGTTGTGAGGCCTCTGTTAAAAAAGTCATCCTTGGATCCCACAATAATGAATAACTATCGGCCAGTGTCTAACCTACCATTTCTGGGTAAGGTTTTGGAACGTGTGGTGGCTTCCCAACTTCAAGGGCTTCTGGATGAAAGGGATTATCTAGATCCATTTCAGTCTGGTTTCAGGCCTGGCTATGGAACAGAGACAGCCTTGATCGCCTTGGTGGATGACCTATGGAGGGAACTGGACAGGGGGATTGTGTCCCTGTTGGTTCTCCTGGACCTCTCAGTGGCTTTTGATATCGATCATGGTATCCTTCTGGACCAGCTCTCTGGGATGGGGCTTGGAGGCACTGTTCTACAGTGGCTCTGTTCCTTCCTGGAGGGGTGAACCCAGAAGGTGGTATTGGGGGACTCCTGTTCGACCCCCTGGCCATTGACCTGTGGGGTCCCTCAGGGTTCTGTGTTGCCCCCTATGCTGTTTAACATATACATGAAACCGCTGGGGGAGGTTGTCTGGAGTTTTGGGGTGTGGTGTCATCAATATGCAGATGACACTCTACTACTCCTTCCCACCGTAATCTAAGGAGGCTGTCCTGGTCCTAAACCAGTATCTGTCTTCAGTAATGGACTGGATATGGGCGAACAAGTTGAAACTTAATCCAGACAAGACAGAGGTACTTCTGGTCAGAGGGAAGACAAATCAGGGAATAGGGACCCAGCCTGTGTTAGATGGGGTCTCACTCCCCCGAAGACACAGGTTTGCAGTTTGAGAGTACTCTTGGACTCAGCTTTGAACTTGGAGGCCCACGTCTCTGCTGTGACCAGGAATGCTTTTGCACATTTAAAACTTGTGTGCCAGTTGCGCCTGTTCCTTGAGTACAGGCCATGGTGGTACATGCCTTGGTTACATCCCGTTTGGATTACTGTAATGGGCTGTACATGGGGCTGCCTATGAAAAGTGTTCGGAAAATTCAGCTGGTTCAAAGAGCTGCTGCCAGGCTGTTAACAAGGGCAGATTACAGAGACCATACAATGCCCCTGTTGAAACAGTTTCATTGGCTGCCAGTTTGTTTCCGGATATAATTCAAGGTGCTAGTTGTCACCTATAAAGCCCTACATGGCTCAGGTCCACACTATTTGACAGACCATTTCTCCTGGTATGAACCGGCCCAGAGTCTGAGATCCTCTGGAGATGCCCTTCTCTCCGTCCCAACATCATCACAAACACGGTAGGTGGGAACGCGCGAGAGAGAGCCTTCTTGGTGGCTGCCCCTAGACTCTGGTACTCCCTACCCAGGGAGATCAGAATGGCTCCCTCCTTGATAGCCTTCCGTCAGCAGGTTAAGATCTATCTGTTCACACAGGTGTTTAAGGAATTGTTATGAGGATAGGCTGGGATGTTGAACCATTTTTTAATGTTTTAATTGTACTATTTTTAATGCTTTGAAGCCGCTGTGAGTCCCACTCCTGGGAAAAGAGTGGGATACAAATAAATATAATAAATAAATAATAAATACATTCCACGGGTAAGGCACCCTCATCATTACATTTCCATGGGAAAGGTATGACATGCAGTTAATGTTTAAAATTCCTAGGTACAGGGCAGAAGCAGCAAAGATAATGCAGATGTGCTAGAAATAACAGCATCATCAGGGGTTGAAAATGAAGAGAAAACATGTTTGAGGTAATGTGATTTAATTGAATAAGCTTCATATGTGGAATAAAATAGCATGTAAGGAATAATTTCTGTGAGTGGATAAATAGGGATTTTCTGAGTATTAAAAGGCAAAGCCATATCTCCATCAATTTCTGTCAAGGTTACAGCTGCTCGAGATATTTTAATTTTGGAGTGAACATTTAAAGAGGAACACAGCTCTAATATTAAAGGATGCTTTGAATGCTGCTTTTATCTTGTATAGATGGCTGTGCTGTGCATAGGGAAAAGTAGAAAGAGACTGCTTTGGATTTATCTGCTCTGATTCATGCTTGGTCTTCAACCTCTCCTAGCTAGAGTCCTTCTCATATCTAAATATTTCTTTTTAGTGAGAAGATAACCTGTCTTGTTCTAGAAAAACTTAGTGTAAACATGGCTCCCCATATATCCACTTTAGTTAGTCAGAAGTAGGATTCTTATCATCTTTCTTAACAATGTATTCCCTATGATAAGTATTACTTTACTGTTTTTTTTTTGTTTTGTTTTTTTTAGTTTGAGCCTGAACATGATTGCTTTCCAGTGTAAAGCCTCCTCAAAGGACTGATAATTCAGAGGGCTGAATCCATCTAATATGGTTGTCATCTCTGCTGTCATTTACAGAGTAAGGTGCCTCCATGCTACAATTCCATGCTATACTTCCAAGAAAATGGGAGCAGTCAGAATAACTTCCTGCTTCCCTCTAAAATCTCCTCTAGCAATGCATGCCTCCATGTTGCCAGAAACATCTCTAGTGGTTTTAAATCACTACACAAATGCTAATGGTTGTTTCTCCAAGAAAACTGAGTTGAAAGTAAGGGGGGATGATCAGAAATCTCACAAAGACTGACCAAGGCCTGCTGAACACGGGAACACAGGACAGCTACTGCTATCCCAGCATTTGCTGCATTGCCCTGCTTATGGAGAAGGTGCTCCTTAGTATAATACTGTATGGTATTGTGTACACAATAAATCTGGCTTATCATTTTTGAAGTGCTGGAAGTGGAGTGTGGCTACTTGTGGCACAAAGCACTATGTGCCTATAGATTACCTAGAGACAGAGAACTGAGGTTCCATACTACATAGATGGGAGAGAGTTCAGACAGAAATCATCCTGATAATATCAATCTAGATAAAAGAGAGATTAGGCAGGGGATTAAGTACCCCTCTCTATGTTTCACATATTTATTCATATATATAAATATTACTGTTTTGCTCTATATTAGGGTTCTGTTCTGGGCCCAGTGCTATTCAACATCTTTGAAAAGAACTTGGATGATGGAACAGAGGGCATGTTTACCATGTTTTCAGGTGACACCAATCAGGCAGGGTAGCTAAATGCCCCAGAGGACAGGCTCAGAATTCAAAATGACCTGAAAAGATGAGACATCCAGGACAAAGCTAACAACAGGGAGAAATGTGAGGCATTACACACAGGGTGAAAAAAAAATACACAGATGTAGGATGGGCGATACCTGAAAGAGACCTAGGAGTCTTAGTAGACCAGAATCTGAAAATGAGTCAGTGTTATGTAGTAGCTAGAAAAGCCAATGTGATCCTAGGCTGCATCAAAAGAAGTATAGAGTCTATATCAAAGGAATTAATAGTACCAGTCAGTTCTGCTTTGGCCAGGCCTCATCTTGAATAGTGTGTCCAGTTTTGGGCCCCATAAATCAAGAGGAATATTGACAAGATGGAGTATGTCCAGAGCTGGACAACCAAAATGGTGAAAGATCTATACACCATGCCCTATGAAGAGAGACTTGGGGAATTGGGGAAGTTTAGCCAGGAGTAGAGATGGTAAAGGGGTGACATGATAGCCAAATTTAAATAATGAGGATGGAGCAAGTTTATTTTCTGCTACGTCAGAGACTAGGACACAGAGCAATGGATTCAAACTACAAGAAGAGAGATTCTACCTCAACTTAAAGAACCTCCTGACGGTAAGAATGGTTTGACAGTGGAAGACGCTCATCCTTTGGAGGTTTTTAAACAGGCTCAATGGTCATCTGTTGGGGGTTCTTTGATTAAGAGTTCTGGTCTCTTCCAACTCTATGATTTTATTATTTGAATCTATCCACAATAAAACAAACCTTGTTTCATGAGGTTCAAGAAGGCCTTAATGAAGCATGGCAAGTGAACATAGACATCACTCATGGTTCTAAAGGGACCCCCCACCACCTTTCTTTCTGCTACTCCAAAGCTTCTCTTTTTCTGTTTCCTGCTCTGCTTTTCTCCAAAGCAGGGATTAGCTAGAGGCTCAGCCAAGGTTACTGTGTATTACTGCACTCTGCTATGCAGCCTTTCACAATAGATTCCTAAGCAGGAGCTTGCCTGAAAGGAAATAATAATAATGATGAAGAGGGAAAATGATAAAATCTCCTACAAAAGAAATGCAAAAAACAAGAGAAGGCAAAAGCTGATATACTTGCTTCAAAGTAGCACATCATGAACTGCGCTAAATGTGTGTTTGCTGCATGGCCTCATCTCACTTGGGCTACTGGTTAACAGGAGTGTTAAAACCAGGGTCAAAAGTTTAAGGCAGACTGTGGTTATGCTTGTGCATGCAAAGAAATGTGTCTGAGCTTAACACATGGCAGCACACGAGCTCCAAGGGTCAGAGCCTACTAACATGTAGCCAGTTGTAAAGGAGCTCAGCCCAGGCAAAGAGCTGATTAGGGAAGGTGGAGCATAGGTAACAGGACAAGACAGATGCCATAAGCAGAGTTATTCACAGCTGGATGCTTTCTCCAAAAAATAAATAAATGAAGATGAGCTGTGGATTTGTTCACTGAGTGGCACTGGTTGAAGACTGACTTGGCTTTTGGAAAGGAGGAGGAAGAGAAAGAAAGATGATCCCAGCCCATAAGCAGAAGAATGATCCAAATGGACCAGGATCACATGCTGACTAGATAGATAAATGATAATATCAACAGGATACTTCTGGACAGCCTTTTGTTTTTTAAAAGTTTGGTTTGTTTCACCTGCGCTGACCAGGTAGCCAATAACCTAAGCAGGAATTCCAATAACATCCTAACACTAAATGCACAATTACATGTTGCAAGCTTTCAAAGTCACATTGGATTCTTCATCAGGCAAACAGCAGGAAAATGGAGGATGTTAGTCATAGGCCTGCATTTTCTGTTTCTTGAATAATGTTAGGGAATCAGCTTATACCTTATTTGCTGGTTCCTGGAGGCCCAGCCATTTGAAGGGAAACTCAGAGTCCAAGGTTTGGTCCAAAGCAAAAACGCACTTTATTCGGCCGAAGGCAGCAGCACACCAACAAGGTGGTGATACCAAGACTGCCGCCCCCTGCCTTGTTGCTCATACACTATACATTCTACTATAGATAAGGCACATCTGCAATTTCTGATTACCAAGGCCAGAGCACATATTCTTTAACTAGTTACATAGCTGCTTTCACCCGCCAAGCTCTTTTATGTCTTCTACTTGCTAAAGCATTGTTACAGAAGCAAAAATAAGCATTAAAGATAATAAGCATTAAAGAATGTTTAAAAATAAACATCTTCCCTCTCAGTCTTAGTTCAGATGGTAGAGAGGGCTAGCTGCAGGCAGGCTCCTTCCCCTTTTGGACATGCTGTCTCTGGTATATTTTCAAAGTCAAGGAAATTTAATGTCTATATGCATTTCAAAGAAGATGGTTCCTAAAGTTTTCCTGGTGTAAAACATGAAGACTTCTTGAGAAATTCAGTGTTCTCTGCCAATATAGGAGCCTGTGGTTTCACAAAGGAAGGAGACATGCTGGATTCCAAGGAAACATCTTCTTTGAATTGCAAATGGACATTCAATTTCCTTGATTTAAATTTCCTTGACACCACCAAAAGTTTTCCTGGTGCAAAACATGAAGACTTCTTGAGAAATTCAGTGTTCTCTACCAATATAGGAGCCTATGGCTTCACAAAGGAAGGAGACATGGCAGATTCCAAGGAAATCAATGTGGAGTCGAAGGCTTTCATGGCTGGCATCCATAGTTTTTTGTGGGGTTTTCGGGCTATGTGGCCATGTGGATGGCATCTTCAGAGAATGTTTGCCTGGAAAAGGATTGGATATATATATCCTCTGTGACCCTGGGAAGGAAGGAGTAATTTGCAAATGTATTGTTCTGTTTCTAATGGCAGTCCTCAGGGTGAAGGATGTGCAAACAAGTATTAATGTCTGCTAATTATTGATCATTGTCTGCTGGGAATCCCCCCCCCCCACCCTAGATTGTTTCTCGTTTTCATTGGTTGAGTCTTAACATTGCTGTTCTTCAGGACTAATATATATCCAATCCTTTTCCAGGCTCTCATTCTCTGAAGATGCCAGCCACAGATGCTGGCGAAACATCAGAAAGGAACTCTTCCAGAACATGGCCACATAGCCCGAAAATCACACAAAACCCCAACTAAATCAGTTTGATCATCTTGGCTTCCAGGGGGAGTTCAGGTTTGATCTGATCAAGGGTCCACTTATTTGTCTTCTTGGCTGTCCATGGTATCCTCAGCACTCCTCTCCAGATTTAGAATTTAGAAAAAATTGCTTTACCCTTTATGCCTAGATGTTTTTTGGATTTCAAGATACCACATTTTAGCTGTCACAGGGAAATCCTATGGAAAGATCCAGTGCACTGGGACCTTGCCATCTGAGGCTTCTGCCTCCAACAAAGGTAAAGCAATTTTTTCTAATATTGGGAATGATTGGCATGCTTTACCATGAAGATATGATTAAATTATAGTGCTCTCACTCACTCTCTCTCACTCTTTCAGTAAATGTCTATTGTGTTGTTGTTGTTGTTTTTTAAAAAATCTATAACATTTATTCTACATGTTGGGTGGGATGGAATGCAAGCTATATGTGATCAACCAGTCAGCTGAGAGGAAAGCAAAATAGTCTGTTTTTTTAAAAATCTGTCATGCTAACTTTTTAGTGCCAAATAGAAAATGTTTGAGTAGCTTTTTAACCTGGCCAGAGCTTCCCATTATTCTCTGTACAATGTGGTGTCAGAAAGCACTATCCTTGATTAACCCACAGTCACATTAAGGTACGATGAGCAACTTATCCAACATTTGTCACTGAAGAAGAGGAGACTTTTAATGAGTTGGATTCATCAAAAGCCTTCCACAGGAAGAACACCTTCCATCAGCATGAGGTTTTTGATCTGCCAGAGCAATTCAACTGGCTGAACAGAGGAGGCAGCAATGTTTGCCAGTTCCCTCTCCCTCCTTAAAAATAAATAAATAAAAATAAAAATAAAAATCCATGTTGCCCCCTCATCTGCTATATGGCCTGGGGGGCGGGGGGAGACCTCTGGAACAGTATGGGAAGTATCACTTGAGGTTTCAAAGAGGGAATTCTTCCATTTTCCTCCAAATGCATTTCTCAGTTTTCCTTCAGTGGGAAGAAAGCAGATGTTTAGGATGCTGCTGTTATTGGAGTAAGAATTATGTTTTCTTTGCAGAATGTGACATTAGAGCTGTTCCAGCTGAGCTAGCATCTGGAAAATGTTGCTACTGGTATCATTACACAACCCTTTTGTAAGGTTCCATTTGCTAGTTTGTTTGTTCTCTAAATCATGTCTACATAGGAAGAATTACGTTTATAAATTCAATGCACAGCTGGATACTGTGTCCTGTAGTGAGAACTGGTTCTGTTGAAGGATCTGAGGTTACTATTATGTGAGTGGATTATCAAATAAATACCCACACCAAGAGATTATTCTTTTTTAAATAGAAAGAGCAGACAGAAATCTAACAAATGAATAAATTAATGGCAACAGAAAAAAAAAAAACCTCAAAAGGATTCCTTTCTGTTTGCACTAGATTCAAGATGAAGGATAATGTGGTCCCTGTAGATCTGTGTTAATAGATGTGCACTAAAAACTTTAATTGATTTTATAACCCTATAGCTGTTATGGCTTATTTTTTTAAAATTGTGGGTTTTTCATTTGAAGAGGATGTTCGGATATATTCAACTTTTTGATTCATATATTATGCAATTCTGGACTAGGCAAATAATAAACAAGTGTAGAAAATATTTTCTTTCAATAGATATTTCATTGTATTCTATATTTCATGTATCAGTCCCAATATTTTATAAACTGAGAAATATAATAGAGGAAATAAGTATTAATCTACCAGAAATCACAATGTGCTTCAGAAAGACAGACTTCAGGAGACGGTAGTCTTTCCTCTTAGAAGTCTGATTGATCATAATGCACTGCCGGTCTCCACCACCAGCAATATTCAAGGCGAACAAGAGCACAGATGAACAGTAATCAAGGAAATGCATTAGCATGCACTGAAATACTCAATCCTTAGACTGTCATGTGTCATCTGAGGCTCTGCAAAAGAAATTACTCACTCCAGCTGCAGTCTCCAACAAGGGCGTATGAGAGGGTGAAAGACACAGAGTGATATTTTCTTTTCTTTCAGTTCACTTCTCAACTGTGCATGTCTCAGGTTTTTGACTCTACAAAGAACAAGTAATGGATATCCAGAGCCAAATTCAGCCCTGGCATTAGGCAGAGTAAAGCAGATGCATTAGGCAGAAGATTCTTGGGGGCAGTATTAGCACCTTGCCCTTCTTTGGAGGATGGAGACGTATGTACTGCCTGATCTGGCCTGGTACTGGCAAAACTAACCAGTTGCCCTCAGGTGCAATGGAATATATTCCCATAAAGTGTAAACCCTTACAAAAGAGATAATTCAGAGGACAGAACTGAGCCAGGTATGAACCCTGGTTTAGATTAAGCTCTGAATTGTTCACTTCAAAACTAAAACAGTAATTGAGATTGCAGGCCCACACATATGGATCAGCAAAGAGGTTGCTGAGACTTGCTTTTGTGTAATGACTCTGACCAAGACCTTGCCTGCACTGCCCAAAAAGCTAATTTCCACCCTGTTCTGGCATCATCCTGTTTGGATGATGCATGGCTCAAACCCTGGTTTTGGTGTGGCCAGTCCAGATTCTGTCTGCCATATTTGCACCAGAACTGGGGCATAACAGGGGTAACACACATTTTAAAAACTTAGTCCAGATTTGCCAGGAAGATCCAGAGTGCTCCATTTCCATGCCACAACGGCTGTCTGAATGGGATTCCCACTGGGCCACCCTGAGCATCTACTACCACTGCAGGTTGCTCATTCTGAGGTCAGAATGAGATGCCCAGCATGTGACTATCACTGGGCACCTCGATCTGACCTCAGAAGCGAGCGATCCACAGTGGTAAAGGATGCACTGGATGGCTGAGAGAAACACTCATGCAGACAGCCACCATGGTATGGAAATAGAAGTCAAGGTAATTGGCTATTCACAGCAGCTATAAGACCAGCATACTCCAAGCTGCCCCTGGAGTATCCTGGCCAGTGCAGATATGGCCCAAGTTTATACGCACAGCAGAGGTGGTTGTAAAGCTTAATAGTTTATGTGTTTAAGTTTAATGTACATGTATATTTCTTTAAAAAAATTAAAATAAAAAATTATAGGTGGTTGTAAAACTGGTTATGGACTGTTATTTCTTCTGATCGTAGAGGGTGTGTATCAGAGGACTGAATGCTGCTGCTTCTATATAATATATAAATCTTTAACCTAAGAAAATTAGATGTTAATGCTCTTATCTTATATTCCATACCCAGGCCTTGTTTTCTGCATGGAGAAGCATGTCACCATTACTGTCTGGAGTAATAGAATCCAGATACAACTTTATCACTTTTCTCTTTTGTGTGTATAATTACAATGAACAGTGTATTGTGCTCAGAAGTTAGAATTTTGTTTTTTTACACAGAAGAGTCCAAAGATGCAATACGTACCTGAAGTTATGCAAGCAGACAACTGATCGATACATTTATTAAAGTACTTTCCTCCTCAGTTTTGGTGCTGTTCCTACAAACCTGATAAATATTGATCAGAGGGTTTTGCCCCACTTCAACAGCATCTTAATGAGAAATTAAAATACATTCTTGTTTAAAGTTTCACAGAAATAAATGAAGCTGAGGCTGTCTACTTCAATCGAAATTCTTGCCTCCCTTTCTCAAACCTCCCTGAAGATACTGAAACTGTACAGGCAGCACAGATTCTTTCTGTCAGTGACAGATAGGCTAGAAAATCAAAGTGGATTTATCTGGATAAACTACTCTCACTTACTGTGCAAAAACATTAGCCAAGAAGTGAATTAATGAATGCTTCCAAAGCTCCAGCTTGCAGAGATACAAGAGTCATGCTACAAACAAATACATGTAACTCAATGGAATTTTGACCAATGTTAGCTCTTTTCAGGACCAGTCCAGCATATGTTGGGGTCTCTGTGTGTGTGTGTGTGTGTGTGTTCCCACTATCAGTTAAAATATAATACATGAAAACCACTTAAGTGGCATTCTCTTCAGAGGCATCCAAAACTATTTATTTATTTAACAAACCAAAAACATCCTGTCTTATATCCAAAGTTGTCAGGGTCAGGGTAATGCTAAAACAATTGTTGGCCAATTTCAAACAGTGTAGGAGGAGCAATAAGTCAGTGACCCTGAGTTCATTTCCCAGCATCTTCAGGTAGGACTAGTAAAGACTTTTTCTTGAAACTCTAAAGAACTGCTCTCAGTCTCTGTGTTAACAACACTGGGCAAGATGGACCAAGGATCTTCTTCAATATAAGGAGTTTATTGCATGGGGCTTTAAACCTATGCTAGGCATGGGATGTAAACACACAGGGATGGATAATATCACACAGCTTTGTCCCCGGACAGTAGTCATCCCGTACATGACCCAGGCTTATCCCAGACTTTTTAAAAAACGAGGTTTTCCCGTTCTTTAAAATGTCTGGGATAAGCCCAGCTTGCTCACAGGATGAATACTGCCGGGGCTACAGAGCTGTGCAATAGTATCTATCTGCATTTACATCCCGTGCCTAGCACAGGTTTAAAGCCCCATGCGATAAACTCCTAAGACTGTTTTCCTATGTTCCCAATGTAAAATAATAATTTAGAGCTGTTTAAAACAATGTAAAACAGTGTATACATTATAAACTAAAACAGAAATTCCACCTGGTGAAAGTACTGTATTATCACAGGGCCCAAACAGCTTTAATGGAACTTTCTATTGTATTCCATTTAGGTCACACCTCACCTGAAATACTGTCTCCAGGTTTGGGCACCACAGTTTAAGAGGGATATTGACAAGCTGGAGTATGTCCAGAGGAAGGTGACCAAAATGGTGAAAGTTCTGGAAATCATGCCTTTTGAAGAGTGGCTTAGGGAGATGGGTATGTTTGGCCTGGAGAAGAGAAAATTAAGGGGTGACATAATCACCTTGTTTAAATAGTTGAAGGAATGTCATACAGTATTGAGGATGGAGCAAGTTTGTTTTTTGCTGCTCCAGAGCGATGGATTCATGCTACAAGAAAAGAGATTCCCCTTCAGCTTTAGGAAAAGCCTCTTGACAGTAAACTGTACTTTGACCATGTATTTCTGCATGGCAAGGGATTGGACTGGATGGCCCTAGTCGTTTCTTCTAACTCTATAGTGATTATCACACAGAGGCTTACTGTGGCTAAAATGTGGCTAGATCATTCCCAAAGTGCACAGGTATGATAGCCAATCATGTGTGCCTCCCGTGATTTAATCATCATTATCTCCAATAAAGGAAATTGCTGTTGATGAAAAATGGCTGCTCCACGATGATGGGAGAGGAGTAGAATGCCTCAATGACGATTAAATCATGGGAGGCAAGCACGACTGGCTATCACACCCGAATGATTTAGCTATGTTTAGCCATGGTAAGCCTCCGTGTAATAATCAATGATTCTTTGAGGGCCAAATTTGTAGTTATCCTTGATGTAAGTCTACCAATCAGACCTCTCATGGGATGGCATTTCACAACCAGAGTACCGGAGCCAAGAGGGCAATTTCTTATTTCTCTACACAGAGTTGTACTCTCTTTTAGAGGAACACCTTTCTCAGCAGTCTCAGTGTTAAACAGCATTTGAGGAACCTGGGTAATCAGGTCTATCTGATGATAGCATGGGTCTCGGTGTTTAGAAGAAAGCAATCTCTATTGACAGGCTTTTGCTTAACCTGACCCTTCCCACCTGTGGTCTGGGAAGAGGTGTACTAATGGAATAATTGTCCCCTGCCTGACCATCAAATTTATCTGTCATAATTCATTACCTCCCTTCAATCATATGATATAGAGAAATCTTACAAGACAAATCTTACAGACACAGATCTTACAAAAAACCCAAACACTTGTTGCTAGATCATCCCCCTATCTACAAAAGCATATCTCAAGTTCCAGTTATGTTTCTTCTACCCAACCTGTTGCAGGCCTACCTTTGCCTGATATTTTACCTCAGTTTGAAAAAGTAAGATTTTTTTTAAAAAAACTCATCCCCTCTTTTGAGCAGGAAAAGAGAACCTAGCTTAATTTTGTAGTGCTGATTATGCCCAGCTGTGCTTGAGTACACTCAGGGCTTGTCTACACCAGTGAAAAATGCCATATTCAGCCCGAAACCAGGGCTGGCAGTCCTGATGATGTATGGCTACATATGGAGAGAATCTGTACTTGTTTTGCACTTAACACAACTTTGCTCCAAATCCAACTTTACCCCAAACCAGTGGCATCACTAGGGGGATTGCAGTGGTGCAGATTGCACCAGCTGACACCCCAGAGAGTGTGTGTCACCCAGTGGGGTAATATATCGGGGGGGGGGGGGGGGGACAACAGGCGTCTGTTTTCCAAGTCTCACGGGGACCTGGAAGGCCAGGGGAAGGTGGCTGTCTTCTGGGTCCCACACAGCCATGGTCTCAGAAGGCCGAGGGGGCTGGTGAGAGGGCCAAGAATGGCCCCCACCTCACTGCTGCTTCCCCTAGAATAGCACCACAGCAATGCCGTGGGAGCAGTGCCCTGTTGGCCCTGACCCTAGAAACCCTAAGGTGAACCTATCATTGTAATTTCTTGGCAAGATTTGTTCAGAGGAGGTTTTCTGTTGCCTTCACCTGAGGCTGAGAGCATGTGACTTGCCAAGATCATCCAGTGGGTTTTATGGCCAAACTGGGAATCAAAGCCTGGTCTCCGGAGTCATAGTCCAGTACTCAAACCATTACACCATGCTGACATTATTACCAGTAAATAACGTAATTACTTCCAGACTCTCTTAACTGCTACCAGATAGATGAATGAAATACCAGTAATACATTTCCAACCCTAACTGATGCTGAGTGCACACCTCATCTTTAAAACTGATCCCCTCATAAACTGAAACGGTCTAATTTATGATTTAAAGCTGATAACCAAAAATGTAGTTCTTTCTGTTAGCAACATGTCAGAAATACTTCTTTACAACTCACTGCCTATTTATATGATATGATGGAGGGCTCACAATTATCTTATATTCTGGCATGTTATTCAGTTCATTTCAGTGATCATAAAAGGTAATTAGGAACTAACTTGCAGCAATCCCTTCCTGTGTTTGCTGAAAAGCATGACACGTTTTTGCTTTCTAAAGAAGTGCCATTTATCATCAGGGGATTGGGGAAAAGAAACGATTCCACAAATCAGAGTTTGGGAAAAGTTTCTTTCTTTCTTTCTTTCTTTCTTTCTTTTTTTTTTTTTTTTGAATTACAACTTCCAGAAGGCCCTTGCCGACATAGCTAGTGTTCATACTGCTTGGGATTCTGATGTCTAAAAATTAAATTAATTTTTATAAGAATTTTCCAATATTCACAGAATTCTTCATATTTAGAATGGAAACAATTTGAGCATTTAAAAAATGAATGTGGAAAAAACTGAAACAGAGATATATTGTTAATTTATGTACAGTGTTTTTAGTTTCAGTTTCTTAAAAGTCTGAGTTTGAATCTTTGTGTATTGAACCTAGTATTGAATTAGGGTTGCAACTTTTTTTTTTTTCCTGAGAAGCTCTTGAGTTTTAAAACACAACCTTTTCAGGTATGATATGATCCTTCTTTACACTGGGAATTCACACTTACTAAATTTGTTAGAGCTGATAGGTTTCAATTTCATTTTGTACCGTTTTTGGAGAAATAAAAACAAAATCTACAAATTCATAAGGGATGGTTCAAACCTGAAAATATATATATATATATATATATAGAAAGAAAGAGTGACATTGATATTTCTGCACCCCTACCACAACTTGCTTATGGCATATTAAATTCTAAGATTACTGTAGTGATTAATATGTTGTTTATTGAGTACAAGTTAAATGAGGGAGAGTTAGTCCTGATATTTATTTTTTGGTTAGTGCAAATAAATCTGAAGGAGAGTTGGATTATTGCTAGATTCTTTTGAAATATGTAGTGGTGGTGGAAATTTATTTTCTTCATCTGTAACAGATCCAGATGATGATGATGATGATTGATAAAATATTAATTGAATGTTAATTGTTCTCTCTCTCTTGATATAAAAAGTGTTAATAAGCAACTTTTTGATTTTCTCCCTCTCACTGCAGCCTCCTGCATCATCTCTTCCTTTCTTCCAGGAATGCATCTGAGGATGTAGGCTTAAGTCTACGAAAGCTCATGCTACCAACTTCTATATTTCAGTTAGTCTCAAAGGTGCTGCAAGATCCCTTTGTATGCTGATTTTTTCAGTCTAAAATGGCTATGCTTTTGAATTCTTCCAGGGAGCCCTCAGCCCTCAAGAGCAGATTTTTAGGCACTCAGGTTTTTGGGCACTCCACAAATGATAGGTTCCAATATCAATTCCTAGGTTCCAGAGACTAGGACGTGGAAAAATGGACACAAATCGGAGGAAAAGAGATTCCACCTCAACATAATCTTTGAGAACCCATGGAGAACAGGAGAAGTCCCAGCAGACTGGAGAAGGGCAAACGCTGTCCCCATCTTCAAAAAGGGGGAAAAAGAGGATCCCAACAATTATTGTCCGGTTAGTCTGACATCAATTCCAGGAAAGATTCTGGAACAGATTATTAAACAGAGAGTCTGTGGATATTTAGAAGATAATTCCATAATCGCAAAAAGCCAACATGGGTTTCAGAGAAACAAGTCATGCCAGACAAATCTGATCTCTTTTTTTTTTTTTTGATAAAATTACCAGCTTGGTAGATGAAGGGAATGCTGTGGATATAGTATATCTTGATTTCAGTAAGGCCTTTGACAAGGTTCCCCATGACATTCTTTCAAACAAGCTTGCAAAATGTGGACTAGACAAGGTAACCATTACGTAACTGGTTGACCAGCCGCACCCAAAGGGTGCTCAACAATGGTTCCTTTTCATCTTGGAGAGAAGTGACCAGTGGGGTCCCACAGGCTTCTGTCCTGGGCCCAGTGCTATTCAATATCTTCATTAATGACTTGGATGACAGTATTGAGAGCCTAGTTATCAAATTTGCAGACAACACCAAATTAGGAGGAGTAGCTAATACCCCAGAGGACAGAATCAAAATTCAAAATGACCCGAATAGACTAGAAAGCTGGGCCAAAGCTAACAAAATGAAATTCAACACAGAGAAATGTAAGGTTCTGCACTTAGGGAGGAAAAATGAAATGCACAGATATAGGATGGGGGACACCTGGCTGAATGAGACCACATGTGAAAGGGATCTAGGAGTCCATGTAGATCACAAGTTGAACATGAGTCAACAGTGTGATGCAGCAGCTAAAAAGGCCAATGCAATTTTAGGTTGCATCAATAGAAGTATAGTGGATAGATCAAAGGAAGTAATAGTGCCACTCTATTCTGCTTTGGTCAGGCCCCACCTGGAATACTGTGTCCAGTTCTGGGCACCACAATTTAAAAAGGATGTGGAGAAACTGGAGTGGGTCGAAAGGAGGGGGACTAAAATGGTGAAGGGTCTGGAAGCCATGCCCTAGAAGGAACAACTTAGGGAGCTGGGAATGTTTAGCCTGGAGAAGAGAAGGTTAAGAGGTGATATGATAGCCCTGTTTAAATACTTGAAGGGATGTCATATTGAGGAGGGAGCAAGCTTGTTTTCTGCTGCTCCAGAGAACAAGTCCCAGAATAATGGATGCAAGCTCCAGGAAAAGATTACACCTCAACATTAGGAGGAACTTCCTGACAATAAGGGCTGTTCGGCAGTGGAACACACTCCCTCGGAGGGTGGTGGAGTCTCCTTCCTTGGAGGTCTTTAAACAGAGGCTGGATGGCCATCTGTCAGGGATGCTTTAATTGGGAGTTCCTGCATGGCAGGGGGTTAGAGTGGATGGCCCTTGTGGTCTCTTTCAACTCTATGATTCTATGATTCTAGGTTCTTCTCTTATGATCTGATATTTCTTTATGGTGGGTGTTTATCTTCCTTGAAGTTTTAGAATCATAGAATCATAGAATCATTGAGTTGGAAGAGACCACAAGGGCCATCTAGTCCAACCCCCTGCCATGCAGGACCTCCAAATCAAAGCATCCCTGACAGATGGCCATCCAGCCTCTGCTTAAAGACCTCCAAGGAAGGAGACTCCACTACGCTCCGAGGGAGTGTGTTCCACTGTCGAACAGCCCTTACTGTCAGGAAGTTCCTCCTAATGTTGAGGTGGAATCTCTTTTCCTGCAGTTTGCATCCATTGTTCCGCGTTCTAGTCTCTGCAGCAGCAGAAAACAAGCTTGCTCCCTCCTCAATATGACATCCCTTCAAATATTTAAACAGGGCTATCATATCACCTCTTAACCTTCTCTTCTCCAGGCTGAACATCCCCAGTTCCCTAAGGCGTTCTTCATAGGGCATGGTTTCCAGACCCTTCACCATCTTAGTTGCCCTCCTTTGGACCCGCTCCAGTTTCTCCACATCCCTTTTGAATTGTGGTGCCCAGAACTGGACACAGTATTCCAGGTGGGGCCTGACCAAAGCAGAATAGAGTGGCACCATTACTTCCCTTGATCTAGACACTATACTTCTATTGATGCAGCCTAAAATTGCATTGGCCTTTTTAGCTGCTGCATCGCACTGTTGACTCATGTTCACCTTATGGTCTACTTGGACTCCTAGATCCCTTTCACATGTGGTCTCATTCAGCCAGGTGTCCCCCATTTTATATCTGTGCATTTCATTTTTCCTCCCTAAGTGCAGAACCTTACATTTCTCTGTGTTGAATTTCATCTTGTTAGTATTGGCCCAGCTTTCTAGTCTATTCAGGTCATTTTGAATTTTGATCCTGTCCTCTGGGGTATTAGCTACTCCTCCTAGTTTAGTGTCATCTGCAAATTTGATAAGTATGCCCCCAATTCTGTCATCCAAATCATTAATAAAGATGTTGAACAGCACTGGGCCCAGGACAGAACCCTGGGGGACCCCACTTGTCACTTCTCTCCAGGATGAAAAGGAGCCATTGTTGAGCACCCTTTGAGTTCGGCCACTCAACCAATTACAAATCCATGTAACAGTTAACTTGTCTATCCCACATTTTGCAAGCTTGTTTGCAAGAATGTCATGGGGAACCTTGTCAAAGGCCTTACTGAAATCGAGGTAAACTATATCCACAGCATTCCCTTCATCTACCAAGCTGGTAATTTTATCAAAAAAAGAGATCAGGTTCGTTTGGCATGACTTCTTTTTCTGAAACCCATGTTGGCTTTTTGTGATTATGGCATTGGCTTCTAAATGTTCACAGACTCTCTGCTTAATGATCTGCTCTAGAATCTTTCCTGGTATTGATGTCAGACTAACTGGACGATAATTGTTGGGCTCCTCTTTTTTTCCCTTTTTGAAGATGGGGACAACGTTTGCCCTCCTCCAGTCTTCTGGGACTTCTCCTGTTCTCCAGGAGTTCTCAAAGATTATTGCCAATGGCTCCGATATTACCTTTGCCAGTTCTTTTAATACCCTTGGATGTAGTTCATCTGGTCCTGGAGATTTGTATTCATTTAGAGTAACCAGGTATTCCTGTACTACCTCTTTACTTATTCTGCGCTCAAATTCCCCCACTCTGTCCCCTTCTTCACTGTCCTCAGGTTGAGCACCTTTTGCCTTTTCTGAGAAGACTGAAGCAAAGAAGGTGTTGAGTAATTCTGCCTTTTCTCTGTTCCCTGTTAGTATTTTGCCATCTTCTGCACGCAGTGGTCCTACCATTTCCTTCTTCTTCCTTTTGCTGCGGACATATCCAAAAAAGCCCTTTTTATTGTTCTTAACCTCTCTAGCAAGCCTGAGTTCATTTTGCGCTTTAGCTTTTCTGACTTTATCCCTACATGTGCTGGCTATTTGTTTGAATTCCTCTTTGGTGATTTCCCCATTTTTCCATTTTTTATACATGTTCCGTTTAAAACTTAGCTCAGTTGTAAGTTCCTTAGTCATCCATACCGGTTTCTTGAGACATCTCCCATTTTTCTTCCTCATTGGAACTGTCTGAAATTGTGCTTTCAGTATCTCCCTTTTGAGGAACTCCCATCCATCTTGAACTCCCTTCTCTTTTAGTATTCTTGACCATGGGATCACCCCCAGTATTTCTCTAAGTTTATTGAAATCAGCTCTCCTAAAGTCTAGAATTCGTGTCTGACTATGCCTAGCTTCATCTTTCCACTGTATAGCAAACTCCAGGAGGACATGGTCACTTCCACCTAAGGATCCGACCACTTGCACCCCAAGTTTTAATGTGGATCTTTTAAATAAATTTGAATGTGTTATTTTTGTTGTTATGCTGTAATACGTTATTTAATAATTGTGTGTCCGTGCATATGTATAACTACTTGTACATATATGTGTGTGTAGGCATGTGTGCATATCTGGACATACCCATGCATACAGAGACATGCACAATATGCTGTTTATAAGAGCCCTGGTGGCGCAGTGGTTAAATGCCTGTACTGCAGCCACTCACTCAAAACCATAAGGCTGCGAGTTCAATACCATCAAAAGGGCTCAAGCTTGACTCAGGCTTGCATCCTTCCAAGGTCGCTAAAATGAGTACCCAGATTGTTGGGGGCAAGTAGCTTACAGTTGTAAACTGCTTAGACTCTTCTTAGGGGGTATGAAGCAGTATATAAATGAAGCTGTTTGTTTATAATGTAGCTATGTTCAGTCATTCATTTGAACACATAGAGATAAAACTGGGGATGTGATGGGGTGGCCTATAAACTCTGACTTCAATGTCCTCAAATGCCCAGAAGTGCATTAGACCAGTTGAGGACAAAGAACCAGAGAGGGCTTTGTAACCACATTTGCCTGGATGTGCTTATGAAGCTCCTGTGAGTAAGAACACAGCCCTGTTCACATCTTTGCTTCCAGGTGATTCGGAGACTGGAAGGGTATACATTTACACTCACACCCTTTTCCTCAGTTTTAGTCCCACGAGTGTTCAGGTGACAATCTGAACAGGGCTTATATTAAATCTGCTATTAAATATGGTAGTGCTATTAAGCACATAGCACTATAGGAAGTTGCTTTCTGGAAACTTGGACGGTGATTTCTTTTTAAATTACACTAAGTTGCGTGATGTTCTCGAATGAAATTTAAATCAGGATCCAGAACATTATGGGTAAAATCATGCACTGCACTTCCAGTTCTATGTTTCTGTGAGTTTCATATTCATTACTGCATTTCCCATCTTCCAAATGGATCAAGCTGTTTTGCCTTTCATTTGGAGATCTACAAAACCCTGGAACAAGTGAGTTTATTTTGGGATAGGTTAGAAAGCAGAGTAAACAGCTGCTAAATACCAACACTTTGACATGGAAGCTGGGGGAACTAGGCAAACCTCAGGTAATGGGATATTTTAGGAATGGTAACAATTCCTAACAAGCTAATAATACACGTCTCCCTCATGCATAGAAGTGACATTGTGTCAGATTCTGTTAAATTATGCCTCATCATGTTCTGCAGGGCCTACTGATGTGTCCTAATACCGTCACATGGAGGACCTGTGCCAAGTCACTAAAATAAAAAGAATAGGCTTTTTTGCTTGAAAAAGAAAAGGGGGGGGGGAATTAAACAGTTTTGCAGAACAATCCCACACATATATCCACTCACAAATGGGTCCCAAAGAATTCAGTAAAGTTCATGCCTCACCACAGGTATTATTCCTAGTGGTGTTTTCTCTCTCTATGTATGATTGCAGCCTTATGCTTTTAGTTGCAGTCAGGTTATATAGCACACAGGTTTTAGAAACAACATAGGAAACAACATAAAAAACTGTCTTACATGGAGTGCTTTGGAGATATTAGCTGGCAGCATTTCTCAAGGGTTTCAACCTGTCAAGGTGTGAATCCACTTATTCAAAGGTTTCAGTTTGTCTGTTTACCAAGCCAGATAGGGGTCAAGCAAAGCATTTGCTGTCCCCCAGAAAGAACTTGGGTAGAACCGCTGAAATTCTTCTTGACACCATTGTGTGCAAAGACAAAATTGTACCCTGCACCCTGTTACTGATATTTGCAAGTGTGAGTCCAATGTGTGAGCCCCCCTCCTCCCTGCAAAAGGAAGATTCCATCCTGAGAGGGGACAAAGAAAGGGCCAGCCACACATCTCCTGCTGCTGCTGCCTTTCCACCATTCCCCCTCCTCCCTGCAAAAGGAAGACTCCATCCTGAGAGGGGACAAAGAAAGGGCCAGCCACACATCTCCTGCTGCTGCTGCCTTTCCACCATTCCCCCTCCTCCCTGCAAAAGGAAGACTCCATCCTGAGAGGGGACAAAGAAAGGGCCAGCCACACATCTCCTGCTGCTGCCTTTCCACCATTCCCCCTCCTCCCTGCAAAAGGAAGACTCCATCCTGAGAGGGGACAAAGAAAGGGCCAGCCACACATCTCCTGCTGCTGCTGCCTTTCCACCATTCCCCCTCCTCCCTGCAAAAGGAAGACTCCATCCTGAGAGGGGACAAAGAAAGGGCCAGCCACACATCTCCTGCTGCTGCATTTCCACCATTCCCCCTCCTCCCTGCAAAAGGAAGATTCCATCCTGAGAGGGGACAAAGAAAGGGCCAGCCACACATCTCCTGCCGCCTCTGAAACACCCTTCTCCTGCCTCCAGTGGAACTTTCCTCAGAAGTCACTTCTCCTTCCATCATCCTCAGCAACTGGGACATTGGGCAAAGGTTTCCAAAGCCGCCCCTCCCTTATCCACTAGATCCTTCTTGTCTGGTTGTTTTCAGGCAATGTTATTTAGCACTGTTGGTTATTATTTTTCTCGTTTCTCACTGTCACTTTTTCTCCTGTTGTTTATTGGGCACTGCATCCATCCCTTCCCATGGCTCCCCGCATCTCTCCCAACCTGATCCCTATCCGACCTCTCCCTATCTCCCAGCTTCCATTCTTCTGCTCACTCTGGAACTGTCGCTCTGCCGCTCCGAAAGCAGCGGCAATTAACGATCTTTTCCTTTCTAGCTCACTCAGTCTCCTTGCTCTAACTGAAACCTGGCTCCCGGCCCACGATACTGCTACCTCTGCTGCCCTCTCTTTTGGTGGTCTTTCTTTCACCCACACAAGCCGCCCTGAGGGTCGAGGAGGTGGGGTTGGTATCTTGCTGTCCAATTCTTGCCAGTTTCAACCCCTTTCTCTTCCCACTAATTATAGTTTCTCTTCATTTGAGTCTCATTCTATTCGACTCTTTTCTCCTTTGCAGCTTCGGGTTGCTGTCATTTATCGCCCTCCTGGTTCTGCTAACCAATTCCTTTCGGACTTTGAGTCATGGCTCACCTTTTTTCTCTCAGACTCAGTTCCCTTTCTAATTCTAGGTGACTTTAATATCCACCTTGATGATCCTAAGAATCTTTCAACATCTCGCTTTAGCTCCCTCTTGGCTTCTTTCAATCTTCAACCTCATTCCACCTCTCCTACCCATTCTTCTGGTCACTGCCTTGACCTAGTTCTCGCTTCTAGGTGTGTCATCTCTGACTACTTGGCATCTGACTATCCATTGTCAGATCATCATCTAATTTCTTTTACTCTTACTTACATCCCACCTCCTCGTAATGTTGTTCAACGCACTTTTCGTAATCTTCAATCTGTTAATTCTGATCATCTCAGTCAGACCCTGGGTTCTTCTCTCTCTTCTCTAAATCTTGGGGACTCCGCTGACTCAGCAATGTCTTTATTCAACTCCACTCTCTCTTCCACCCTTGACAGCTTTGCCCCTGTATCTGTTCGCACGTCCTCCTCTGTGTCTAGGCCTCAGCCCTGGCTCTCTCCTGTTGTTAGGTTTCTCCGGTCCTGCTCTCGAGCAGCCGAACGCCTTTGGAAAAAGTCCAGGGACTGGGCCGATTTTATTCATTATAAATTTGTTCTTTCATCCTTCTCATGTGCCTTGTCTATGGCAAAACAGAATTACTATAAATCATTGATCTCTGCCAACGAGAGGCGCCCGCAGCGCTTGTTCTCCTGCTTCAATTCACTGCTAAAACCTTCTTCTCCCCCTGTCTTTTCATCATTTTCCCCCACTGACTTTGCCAACTACTTCCTCACAAAAGTCAGTACTATTCGATCTGAAATTGTTCCTCCTGACTTGCCCCCTACCACTACTTTCCTGGTACCTTCTACTAATAAACTCTCTGTGTTTCCACCTGTTTCTCTGGATGAACTATCTACACTGCTAAATTCTTCCAAACCTACAACTTGTTCTCTTGATCCTATTCCCTCCCATCTTCTAATCTTTATAACCCCTTCTTTTCTCCCCTCGCTCCTCTATATCTTTAATCTCTCTCTCTCTTCGGGATCCTTCCCTTCGGATTTCAAACATGCTCTCGTTTCCCCAATTCTGAAGAAACCCTCTCTCGACCCCTCTTCTCTGTCTAGCTACCGCCCGATCTCTCTTCTTCCTTTTCTCTCTAAGGTTCTGGAACGGATAGTTTATTCTCGCTGTCTTGAGTTTCTTGAAGCCAATTCCATCCTGGACCCGTTTCAGTCTGGTTTCCGCCCACGGCACTCTACAGAAACAGCCCTCACCAAAATCTCAACTGATCTCTTGCAGGCCAAGGCAAATGGCCTCTACTCTATTCTCATTCTTCTAGATCTGTCTGCAGCCTTTGACACCGTGGACCACTGTCTCTTGCTTGACTTACTTTCTGACCTCGGGTTCTCCGACTCTGTTCTCAACTGGTTCAAATCTTACTTGTCAGACCGATCCTTTGCCGTGGTCACAGGTGGTCAGACTTCCTCCTCTGTCCCCTTATCTGTTGGAGTTCCTCAGGGCTCTGTCTTAGGTCCCCTTCTGTTCTCTCTTTACACACTGTCCCTTGGTAAACTCATCAGTTCTTTTGGCTTCTCCTATCATCTGTATGCCGATGACACTCAGCTGTATCTTTCAACCCCTGACCTTTCGCCGGGGCTCGAACAGCAAGTCTCCTCTTGTCTGGCTGCCATCTCTCAGTGGATGCGGCATCGGCGCTTGAAGCTCAACATGTCTAAGACAGAGCTTCTCATCTTCCCACCTAAGCCCACCCTTCAATACTCCTTTTCTGTTTCTGTTGACGGCATTTCTATTCAGCCGGTTCAGCAAGCCCGCAGTCTTGGCTTCATTTTTGATTCCTCGCTGTCATTTACTCCCCAGATTCAGGCCACCGCCAAGACCTGTAGATTCTTTCTTTACAACATTGCTAAAATCCGTCCTTTCCTCTCAGCCTCCACTGCCAAGACTCTGGTCCATGCCCTAGTGGTATCACGACTAGATTATTGTAACCTCCTTCTGACAGGGCTTCCTCTCTCTCATCTCCATCCTTTAATCTCTGTCCAGAACTCAGCTGCACGTATTATCACATCTGCTCGCCGCTTTGACCATGTTTCTCCTCTTTTATCCTCCCTTCACTGGCTCCCCTTCCCCTTTCGCATCCAGTACAAGCTTTTGCTGTTGACTTTCAAAGCCCTCCACGGACTGGCCCCTCCTTACTTGTCTGAACTTCTTTCTCCTCACACTCCTTCTCGTACCCTCCGTTCTGGTAGTCTAGGTCTCCTGTCCCAGCCGAGGATTTCCACTGCCCCATCCCGGATTCGTCCCTTCTCACTTGCTGCCCCTCACTCCTGGAACCTTCTTCCCCCACATGCACGCCTCATCACTTCCCTAACCAGGTTCAAAACTGAGTTAAAGACTATATTATTTAGGGAAGCTTTCCCAGGACTGTGCCATCCGCCCCAGGATGCCTCCTTTTAACTTTGTATTAAGAAGCCATGCCCTCCCTCCTGTCCATCTGCCTTGGTCCTGGCCCCAGAGGGAGAGAAGAACCACTGGACCTCACCCCCTTTCCCATCACCTTCCCCTCTTCCTTTTGTGTTGTCTCTTTTAGACTGTAAGCCTGAGGGCAGGGATCCGTCTAATTTATGATTGTATGTACAGCACTGTGTAAATTTACAGCGCTATATAAATAAAGGTTAATAATAATAATAATAATGTACACCTACATCTCTAACCAGTTTCAAAATTAAGCTAAAGACTATATTGTTTAGGGAAGTGGTCCCAGGATTGTGCTGTCTGCCGCAGGATGCCTCCTTTTAACTATGTACGTATTAAGAAGCCGTGCCCTCCCCTCCAGTCCATCTGCCTTGGCCCAGGCCCCAGAGGGAGAGAAGAACCACTGGACCTCATCCCCCTTTCCCACCACCTTTCCCTTTTCCTTTTGTGTTGTCTCTTTTAGATTGTAAGGCGGAGGGCAGGGAACTGTCTAATTATAAGATTGTATGTACAGCACTGTGTAAATTTACAGTGTTATATAAATAAAGGTTAATCATAATAATAATAATAACAAAGTTTGTTTTTTCATTATGGAAGTTGATATTCTCTTCTTCCCTCCACAATGGCCAAAGGCTCTTCCCTAGGATTCACAATTTCAATGTGATAATGCCCCCCTCGGCCATTCAATGATAGAAGAGTGGAGGTGGGTGGGATTGTAGAAGTGCCTGGCTATGTCCAGGTAGCCAGACACAGAATTATTATATCAGGTACCAAGAGCTCCAGGTGACATCAGAAGATCTCATTGTCCTACATCTGGCTATGGCAACACAGCAGATACTTCTCTGATCCCTCTCTGTGACAGTCTGCCTCAGTGCAGGGTTCTCTGAAAGCTTTCTGTTGGGAGGTTGGAGATCATTAATTGCACACCAGCTGTGGCAAGATAGGTCTCCTTTTCCATCAAGAATCCCTCTGGAACAATGCTGTGATTGGCCATAGCATAGACCATTGTCCTTGTTGTGTGCCTTCAAGTTATTTCTGACTTATGGTGACCCTAAGGTGACCCTATCATGGGGTTTTCTTGGCAAGGTTTATTCAGAAGAGGTTTACCATTGCCTCTCCTTGAGGCTGAGAGCATGTGATTTGCCCAAATTCATCCAGCGGTTTTCATGGCTGACCTGGGAATCAAATCCTGGTTTCCAGAATAGTAGGCCAACACTCAAAACACTACTGAAACCACTATGCCACTCTCATAGTATAGATACAGAATTTTAAAATATCGGAGACTCTTCTCAACCAAAGTATATCGTTTACATATAAAGGTTTTAGTATACAAACTCACTGCAAAAAAGTGGGATATAAAGAATGGCACTATTAAACATAGGTATTTATATCAAGACATAGTTGTTAAATAAGTAAACTTTTTATGTTTCTGTAATAAAATACAATCATAAGAAAGTTACATTTCTTATGTAGTTGTCTCTTGTTGTTGTGTGGCAACCCTATCATGGGATTTTCTTGGCAAAATTTGTTCAGAGGACTATGCCATTACCTTCCCCTGAGGCTGAGAGCATGTGAATTGTCCACAGTCACCCAGTGGGTTCCATGGTTGAGCCAGGAATTGAACCATGATCTCCAGAGTCATAGTCCAACACTCAAACCACTACATCATGCTGGCTCTCTTATGTAAGCTATAGCAAAATCTTAATGTAGAAGGTTAGAGTTTTCAACATACCCGCCAGATCTTCTGTCTCAAGCTAGTGACAGATTTCACAGCAAGAAAAAACTGTGCCTTTATGCTTTGGATCAGTCTTTATATAAGGTTGCCACCAGAAACATGCCTGATTTTTGCAAACTTCAATGCTAGACACCTGCATGGATTTTGCAGACTTCAGCAATCACTGTCCCAGAATTTGATGTCCCCAAACCCACTTTCAAGCCTTTGTAAGAATAAAAGCATGTGATGTATCTTCCCCTTCCTATAAGACAGGATATGAATATGTTAGCAGGTTTAACGTGGCCATGCAGGTGTCTAGATTAATTGGTCCTATGGCCTGTCTATGAACCATTGGCATCTGCTAAACTATGTATGCACTTGTTGAATTCTGACTCAGCTTTGTACAGATGTTTGCCTACGCATGACGTGTGGTACCAGTTTTGGATCTTTCCTTGTTCTTTCTTCTCACAACTTAATAAGCAGACCATATGTATTGTCTGTTAGTTTCTTGGCAGCAAGCCCACTTGCTTGGGTGAAAGATGGAATAGAATTGTGGTTTTATGGATGCAACAACCTTCCAAAGAATTTCCTAATTTAAGCAGTCTAAACTGGACAACATTTGCCACACCTCAGTCTCCACCAGCTACTGAATGACTGTGAAAAGAAGGCTATCACAGCAAAACAGTGAATCCTGGGGGTGATGAAAGGAAAACTCTAGCATAGTTCCACCTGTGGCATTTTTACGTTGCGCTTGGAGAATTAGGATCTCAAATGTTCTAATTTCAACATCATTATCAGTGAGTGGGGACACCTTTGCATAATGATATTCAGTTGGCTATATTCTGAACAATATAGCTGTTTTATTTTTTTAAAAAAAAGATTTCCCATGTTTTCTGCACAGAACAGTTTAGTGGCAAAAAGGGAGAATAGGACAGTGATAATGAATAATAAAGGCATGGAAATATTACCTAGAGGCCAAAGAAAGAGAGTAGGTTTTTAAAAACAAATATTCCATGTTTCTTCTGTGGGCCTCTAGATGGCATCCATAGAGTTTCCAGGCAATCTCTTGACCCAGCACAGGCCAAGCCCAAATGTCCAAAATTCTTGGAGCAGTGACTGGGGAAAAAAACAACAACAAAATTTCTGACCATTGCCTCATATCGTCCAGATCATGTTTTGGGCCTGAAAAGTATAACAGTGGCATTTTAGCATATTTAGATTCTTTGCACAAGTTTTATTTCTCAACAAGTAGCACTACACACCCATTCACTTATAAATATATTCCACATGCTTAAATCAGTTTTGGTGTTACCTGTAGTTTTAAAAAAACCTAGAAAGGCTATATGGTATTTTATTTGTGGCTCTGTTCTGAATACATTTCTATGATACTGTATTTTTATTTCAAATAACAATAAAACTGTAAATAAACAAATAGCATCAACTGTATTTGCATGAGGAAAGAAGGAGACTCATAATTCCCTGGAGAGGGTATGAAACAAACCCTGGAAAAGTTACATCCAGGAGCTTCAGTCCAGCCTCTGGTCACCAGAAGTTGCAAAGATGTGATGCAATGGTATAAAGAAGAGAGGTTCCCTTTTAACATTGCTGGGAATATTAGCTCAGTCAACAGCATGCTCTAGTTAAAAGCTCCAGCCACCAGCAAGCTCCTGTCATGTACAGAAAGACTTAAGTTCAGAAATCCTGGCTTTCACTAGTAACACAGAAAAGCTTTATTCAGAAACTATAGATTTTCACCACAGATGTGTTTTTAGTACTGTGAGTCCACCAGTAATACAGTATAATTAAAGCACATCATAATTCATATTGTAAGTACATTGAATAACAAGAAAATTGAAATAGTCAAAGAGTTTCCATTCCCAGGATCAAATATTGACTAGAACAGAGACTATGGTTAAGAAATCAGAAGATGGGATGGGAAGGGCAGCTATGGAAGAACTGGATAAGTTCAAAAGTGCAAAGATATAACTCTGAACACTAAAGTAAGGATAGTCCAAGCCATTATATTCCCCATCACAATGTACATATAAGAGCTGGATAGTGAAGAAAACGAATAAGGAGAAAATAAACTCATTTGAGATGTGGTATGGGAGTGCTGAGGATACTGTGGATGGCCAAGAAGACAAACAAAGGGTTTCTAGAACAGATCAAGCCTGAACTCTCCCTGGAAGCTAAAATTACTAAAGCCCCATTCCCACTTACAGATAAATCAGTGTGCCCCGATCTCATCTTCCCCCGCTACATTTGCCTGATTGCATTTTATTCCTCCAAAATAATCCACTTGTGATTCCCATTCACAAATGAATCAATTCAAAATGATTCGGTTCCAGCTGGCCAAAGGGGAAATTTGAATTGATTCCGATCTCCATGTGGTTCACACTTGCACCGATTCGATTTATCAAAAAAGTAGCGGGAAAAATCAGTGTCAAAAAGACATGGGTTAAATGGGTCTAGCGCATGGCCCCCCTCTCGGAATCGCTTCAGCGATTCAGATTAAGTAGGAACCAGGGTCATTTCAACTGGTTCAAACCGATTCACAATCTGGTTTAAAAGGTAGTAGGAATGAGGCCTATATTGAGACTGCTGTACAGTGGACCCTTGGTAACTGCTTGGGTTTGGTTCCAGGACCATTTGCAGATACCAAAATCTATGGATGCTCAAGCCCTATTAAATACAATGGCATAGTAAAAATACAACTTCATAGTAAAATGTAAAATGGCAAAATTAATTCCTTTTGGAATATATCTATATCTATCTATCTATCTATCTATCTATAAATGTTTTCAAGCTGTGGATGGTTGAATCTGTGGATAAAAAATCCGTGGATATGGAGGACTGATTGGACTTTGGCTACATCATGAGAAGGCATGATTGATTACAAAAGACAATGATGCTGAGAAAGGTAGAGAGCAGTAGAAAGAGAGGAAGACCACACAACAGATGGTTAGACTTGATCAGGGAGGCCATGGGCCTGAGCCTGCAGGGCCTGAGCAGGACAGATGAAGACATGGAGATACCTCATCCACAAGGTTTCCATGAGTTGAGGTTGACTTAAGGGCAGTTAACAACAACAAAGTACCTTATTCACCCATAAACCCAAACAGATTCCTTTCCTCCTCTTTCCCTTGGTTGTTCCTCCTTTTACGCTGTACCATCCATTCTCATGAGACTGACTTTGAATCTTCTGGCATAGTCTCCCCTTCCTTTTTTTCCACCAAAAGAATGTCAGCAACAACCCGACAAATTAACTTATGATTATATATCCCATTATTCCTACCAATACAACATAATATTTTATAAGCAAGCAAAGCAATATTCGTCATGGCAGGCAAAGTGAAAAGCTTAGCTCCTGACACTGCATACTCAGGAACTATAGCATCTACAATTACATGTTGCTGTTAACACAACAGTTAGCAGTATAAGTTACAGTTGCTGGAAGGGAAGCTGGGAGTAGGGGAAAAATAAGAGCTGTGTCCATCTGTAACTGAAACTCCCTGCCAGCTAGCAAAGCTGATGTCAAGAATGTGACCTGTGTTTCCCAGCAAAGGGCAGGATGGGCAGAAGTAAAGAATATTCACAGGGAGAGCTGGCAGCCTTGTTTCTATACTCCCTCGTGGTTTTGCAAGAGATGCAGAGAAATTACATAACAAAGCAGCTCTGCTGTGCTGAGTTGTCCTGTCCATTCAGCCTCTGTAGTGGAATAAAAAGCACGTTTCAGACAGGGTGTTGTGAGTCTGTGACTTTCAGAATTAGGTCCCAGTTGTGCCACTATACTGAGGTGGCTCTGGGTTTCTGGAAGGGGGACAGTGGGAGATCTAGGTTGGCCCATACCAAGCAGCAAGACAAACTTTTGCCAATTGAGGCCCAGTAATATAGAAGGTGGTCCCTTATGCATTTCCTGAGAGGCCTAGGTCTAATCTGCATTGCAGAAATAATACAGTTTTTCACTACGTTAACTGTCATGGCTCAATGCTATGGGACTCTGGGATTTGTAGTTTGTGGTGGCACCAGAAGTCTCTGACAGAGAAGACTAAATATCTCACAAAACTACAGACCCCAGGATTCCACAGCATTGAGCCATAGCAGTTAAAACTGGTGTCAAACTTCATTACTGCAGTGCAAATTAAAACAAGGAGGGCTGAATGAAAACCTATGGAATAGGATGACCACTGGAATCTTTTACAGCAAGATGATTGGTAAAAAGAGAAATTGGTAAAAAGAGAAATTGGTAAAGAGAGAAAGCAAGGGGGAGGAACATTTTTATTTTAAACATTTAGAAACACACTCTGCCAAAAAAAAGGGGGGGGGGTCATAGAAACAAACAAGCCTGTTTTTCTACTCAAGTATGTCACACCTAAATAAATGAAGGCCATAACCAAACCAATAAAGCAACTGCACCAAGAGAACTGAAAGCATTTGCCACAGCTTCCTGGAGATGCTTAACACAGCTCACTGACTCAACAGATCCCCTGTGAAATCAGTGTACTGTAGTTGCTTTGCCACGCATGCTGAAAAGAAAAGAGAAAGCAAGGAACCTTCTGTTTTCAACTCAATGGATGCATTTGTCTCAGCTCTTCAATCTGAACATTTCCCAGAAAGAGTGAATAGCAAGGCAGCCCCTTGTTTCGATGTTTAACTAGTTCCTGTCAGGAAGACAGTGAATGGGAGGATGGGATGGCATCGTATATACTCATCTCCTGCTTCTGACCTCCATGCAGTTACTTGGTATCCATGTGATCATGCAACATATACAATCCCACATCCAAAGGATAATGTAATGGTGCTTGATGTTTTATATTTTCAGGTTGTCAGCCAAGTAGGGTGATTATTTCTCCTACTTCGAGAGAACAGCACTCTGTATTATTATTATTATTATTATTAACCTTTATTTATATAGTGCTGTAAATTTACACAGCACTGTACATACAATCATTTAAATTATATGGTTCCCTGCCTTCATGCTTACAGAAGGAGAAAGGAATGGTGGTGGGGAAGGTGACCTTCACTCCCTCTGAGGCAGTTCTTCACTGAGGCCAGTCCAAGGCAGATAGACTAGAGGGAAGGCTCGGCTTCTTAATACATAATTAGGGTGCAACATTCTGGGGCAGAGAAGGGCACTCACCTGGGAACGCTTTCCTAAACAATATTGTCTTTAACTCAATTTTGAAACTGGTTAGAGGCACGCATGTGGGGGAAGAAGGTTTCAGGAGTGAGGGCCTGCAAGTGAGAAGGGACGAATCTGGGATGGGGCAGTGGAAATCCTCAGCTGGGACAGGAGACCTTGACTACCAGAATGGAGGGAACGAGAAGGAGCGTGAGGAAAAAGAAGTTCAGACAAGTAAGGAGGGGTCAGTCAATGGAGGGCTTTGAAGGTCAACAAAAAAAGCTTGTACTGGATGCGGAAGGGGACAGGGAGCCAATGAAGGGAGGAGAAACATGGTTAAAGAGGCGAGTGGATGTGATAATACATTCAGCTGAGTTCTGGACTGAGATTAAAGGATGGAGGTGAGAGAGAGGGAGCCCTGTTAGAAGAAGGTTACAATAATCTAGTCGTGAGACCACTAGGGCACGGACCAGAGTCTTGGCAGCAGAGGTTAAGAGGAATAGCTTACAATTGTATGAAGGGTATAAGGGTATAAGGGTATGAAGCAGTATATAAATGAAGCTGTTTGTTTTTGTTTGTTTGAATGGATGGATAATAATAATAATACTAATAATAATAACAATTATTTCTATTCCGTCTAATCTCGAGGAATCCAAGCGGATTACAACAGTAAAAACAGGATACAGATTAAAAAAGAATTGCATTAAAGTTCCAAAATCCCCAGCCCCCCCCCCATATAAAAACATAGTTGGACAATAAAAAAGAATTAAACCAAAGAATAATTAAAACATTAATATATATGTATAAAAAATTAAAATGCAGTAAAAATTTAGGCAGAGTCTGGATGGATTAAGAAAAGGTAAAGGATAATGAGAGAAAAGGAGGGCGGGAGGGAGGTTGTAAAGAAAGAATCTACAGGCCTTGGTGGTGGCCTCAATCTGGGGAATAAATGACAGAGAGGAATCAAAAATGAAGTCAAGACTGTTGGCTTGCTGAACTGGTTGAATAGGAGTGTCGTCAACAGAGACAGAGAAGGAGTATTGAAGGGTGGGCTTAGGTAGAAAGACAAGAAGCTCTGTCTTAGACATGTTGAGCTTCAAGCGCCGATGCCGCATCCACTGAGAGATAGCAGTTAGATAAGATGAAACTTGCTGTTCAAGCCCTGGTGAAAGGTCAGGGGTGGAAAGATACAGCTGAGTGTCATCAGCATACAGATGAAAGGGGAAACCAAAAGAATTGATGAGTTTGCCTAGGGACAATGTGTATAGAGAAAACAAAAGGGGACCCAGGACAGAGCCCTGGGGAATGCCAACAGAGGAGGAAGTCTGACAACCCATGACCAATGCAAAAGATTGAAACCAGTCAAGAACAGAGTTGGAGAACCCAAGGTCAGAAAGTAAATCAAACAGGAGACAGTGATCCATGGTGTCAAAGGCAGCAGACAAATCAAGAAGAATGAGAATAGAGTAGAGGCCATTTGCCTTGGCCTGCAGGACATCGTTTGAGATCTTGGTGAGGGCTGTCTCTGTAGAGTGTCGTGGGTGGAAACCAGACTGAAAAGGGTCCAGGATGGAGTTGGCTTTGAGAAACTCAAGACAGCGAGAATAAACAATCCATTCCAGAACCTTAGAAAGAAAAGGAAGAAGAGAGATCGGACGATAGCTAGACAAAGAAGAGGGGTCAAGAGAGGGTTTCTTCATAATTGGGGAAACGAGAGCATGTTTAAAGTCTGAAGAGAAGGAACCGAGAGAGAGAGAGAGAGAGAGATTGAAGATACAGAGGAGCGAGGGCAGAAAAGAAAGTCCTATAGAGATTAGAAGATGGGAGGGGTTAGGATCAAGATGACAGGTTGTAGGTTTGGAAGAGTTTAGGAGCGTAGAGAGTTCATCAAGAGAAACAGGTGGAAACACAGAGAGTTTATTAATAGAAGGTACCAGATTAGTGGTAGGGGGCAAATCAGTGGGAACTATTTCAGATCAAATACTAGTGACTGTGGGTCTCCCTCTCTGCTGCCACCCTTGGATGCATGGATCCAAGGGTGGCAGTGGAACCAAAGGGATCCTTGTGGGTTTCCCACTCCGCTGCCATCCTTCCTTTGCAGGTGCCCAAGCAGGCTGGGAGTATGGAGGCACGCACATATCTTCAGTCCTCCGTCCTCCCTGGCTGCCTCTCTCCTACTTCCCGGCCTCTTTCTAATGTAGGTCTGCTGGGGCAGAGAAGGAGAGTGGTCCAGATGAAGGAGGAGGAGGAGGATTGCCGCTGTTGGGCCACCAGCACCCAGATAGGCTGGTGGAGGGAGGGAAGGAAGGAAGGAGGGGAGGAGGAGGAGGAACCCATGGGTTCCCTCTGGGGCCACTGCCACCCTTGGATCGCCCGATCTAAGGGTGGCAGTGGGGAAGGAGAGGAGGAAGGAGGAAGAGGAAGGAGGGAAGGCTGGTGACAGGGAGATGGCGGGGGCCATTGCAGCTGCACCTGCACCTGCCATGTCCCTGTCACCAGCGGCGGATAAAAATCTGCCATTGTGGTTTCCATTGGGGTAAATTGATTTATTTTAGAATAAATTGATTCATCCCAAAAAACACCACTTTGGAAGTGGTGTCAGGAAACCTCGTGGTATTTGGGTTTACCCCATATTTTCTCCTTTGGAATTGATCTGATAAGGATCAGAATGAATTCCAAATGGGAACTAGTGTCATATACATCACATCCTGATGTGATGTATATTGTAGTGGGAATGTAGCCAAAATCTCTCAAATTAAAAACATAATAATATTCAAGATGGTTTCTGGAGGATTTTCCACCTGAAAAAAGTTGCCCCACCACCTGCAAACATGGTAGCTATTCTTTTCCCACCTACCAGAACACTCAGCTGTATGCCAAACCTTCATTTTCAGCTCTGAATCAGTTGAAAATGGAAGCCATCATTTCTGGTGTTCTGAGATGCATATGGGCAGTGTGATGGGGAGGGACTGGCTCCTATTTCCTACACATAATTTACCCAACCCTGTTACAGTTTTATTTGTACTTAACTGATGAGTACTCTGGTCAAATAAGGTTATGGTACTATTTTTTTGCCCAATTATACTTCCCAGGCCACAGTGATGCTCGCTATAATAATCCTGTATTAATACCATTTTGTGACATTTCATTGGTTGTCATTTGATGTATTGCCTCCACACGCTTCTTGTATATTGCAGCTGCATTCTACAATCAGGATGTTTTTTCATAGAAAGTTTGTCGGTGTCTTGAGTTGTGAAAGACAAGCTTTCAGGGGAATATGCACTTCAGTTTATTTATTTCAATTATTAATTAAAATGTGCATATCTTGCACTATATCGTTGAATAATTGGGCATTTTACTTTTAAAAATAAGATTTTTAAAGTATAATTAGAAAGGAAAAAGGAAAAAAAGGGGGAAAGAAGGAAAAGTGTATAGGAGATTAATGTGGGCTTAGTTTATATATTAATATAAGCTAAAGCACTAAGCTCTACTGCCCATTAAATGCTGGTGGATATTTATCTTTCTAGTCTTGGAATACTGTACAAGCCTTTTAGCAACCATAAAAGCATGCAGCATCCAATTGTTTAATATCATAGTAAACAATTTAAAACCATTTAAAATTTAAAACAGTAAAAAAATTAAACACCTAAAATATTCTAAAAAAAATTTCAAACTAAAACACTGGAACTGTTTGAAATCATGTGCATGTACAGATAGGAAAGTTGAAAGTACAAATGATAACTAAAGTTTGGCTCCAGAAATAAATATTTCAAGTGTATATACGCCAGTTTGGGAAGGAAAAAGATAGGGATCTACACAAGTTGCTGTCTTGAGTGATTTTGAGTAGACCACTTGTGGTTTCTCTTTCACAAGTGTCACTGTCTTAACAGTAGCAACTGAAAACTAACTCCTTCAGATTTGGTTGCTGCAAAATAATATTTGGGCAGGAGAATTGTGGATTTTTGCATAAAGGGACATGATTCTGGCATTGATCACAATTCTAAGGCCAAATTCTTGGGTTGAGCAGGTGGTACATTGGTCATTGATTCTTACCTTGTATGTATGTCCTGCTGAGCTGTATGCCACAGACACTGTTTTGCACCTTGTTCTGGTTGTTAGATCTTGGGGGTTGTGGTTTTTTTAAAAGGAGGTCTTGCAAGATTGAAACCTGTTATAAAGAACTATTGGAAGGTGATAAGTTCCATATCAGTGGAACAGTGGATTCACTGCAACAACATGGATTCAATACCCCAATAATATGGGAGGCATCAACTACCATTACAAACAACACATTGTTGTTTGTTGTTGCTAATTGCCATCAAATTGACTGTGACTTATGGGTGATCCTATGAATGAGAGACTTCCATGTCACCCTGTTATCAACAGTCCTGCTCAGTTTTTTGTGGGTTTTTCAGCCTCCAGCGTGCACCATGATGAAGCATGAAGGGCACAGCGCCCAAATGGCACTGCATGGAAGGGGCATCATGACACCACACTGCAGCGCTTATGACACCCCTTCCAGGATGCAAAAAGAAGCCCCTTTGGGGGGTTTCTTTTTCTCCTTCTGGAGGCTGTGGCATATGGTTCTGCGGCCTCCATCCAGGGCTCAAAGGGGCGGCATTGAGCTGCCTGTTTGTAGAGGCCCTGTGTTGCTTTTCTGCTGTGGATTTCCATGCAGTAAATCCCTCCTGCTACAGTTCTGCTTCTCAGGCAATCACATGGTGTGAATAGGTGAGATTCTGTTTCTTTTCCCCTGTCCCCCTCTCCCTCACTATTCTCAAGCAAGTTTTTGATCCTTTAATTCCTTTCCATTCCTTTCCTTTCCTATGGAAATCATCTGTGGTCATTAATTTTGGTTTTAAAATGTTCAACTATAACTTTAAAACCTTTTAGAAGTTTTAGAACTGCTTTTAGAATGCCCCCACCAAAAATGCACCAGTTCGTTCGTTCTCTCTCTCTCTCTCTCTCTCTCTCTCCCCCTCTCTTGTGTAATGTTTCCAAATAGTATTGCAATAAGAACTGGGGAGCTAATCAGTGAAGTTTGCATGCAAATGTCTTCACTTTTAAATATCTCATGTTTATAATTTGTGGTTTGTGATCACTCTTGCCTGCTTCAAAAATTGTATTTCTGCCAGGGGGCCTGCATTAAGTTTTGTTGTATTATTTAAGTTTGTAGTAGTCATCTATAATGTTAGTTGACACTATGCTGTAGACAAGGAAATGGAACATGGGATGATATTGGGAAACGAGGACAAAGTAGGGCTTTGGGGGGTTGTTTTCCTTTTCCTTATAGTAGAAAAGAAATATTTTGAAACAGAATGACAGGGGCAAGAAAGCAATCAGGGTAATATCAGGACTTGGAAGTCATGAAACATAAAACATCTACAGCACCAAAATAAAGAAACAGCAAAATCATGTACCGTATATACTCGACTATAAGTCGACCTCATGTATAAGTTGAGGGCAAGTTTTGGGGTCAAAATCATGGATTTTGCTATGACCCATGGATAAGTCAAGGGTAAAATTTAGGGACATATAGGAAAGGATCTAAAAGATGAAGCAAAGCAAAACAATGTCAAATAACTTCCAAAAGTCCATCAGACATAACTCTTTGTGCTTATTCTTAAGACCAGATGGATGAGAGAGTAAAGGGGGTCAGTGCTTCCAGAACAGATTATACTCTTGCTTTTCACCAGGTGATTGTCCCTTCTTTAAAATAAGAGTTAAGATACAGCATTTACATTGACCCGTGGATAAGTCGACTCATCCCATTTTCAGGGCCAGGATAAGCAGACAAGCCATTTCACACAATTTCCATGAAAATGGAGCTTAAATCTAGAAATCAGCGCCCAAAATCTTGTTAGTACAATATGCTTGCAGTTGCAGTTTTTTTAATGGTTGCACAAGAAGAGCAAGGGAAGGCAGACAAAAACTGTGAACACTGAGCATTCTGTTTCTCAAATGCCTACTTTTTCCACAAACAATGGACCCAGGCTATTTTTCCTCCTGCTATTCCTGCCTACCCTGGTTTACTTACATAGGCTTAGTGCACCAACAGACATGAAGTAATAACCAAGTTCTTGGGGCGGCAGAATTCAGAGTCATAGCCGTGTTGATCTGGAATATCAGTATACAAAAGGATCTCATAGCACCTTTGGTACTATGGCTGAACAGATGACTGAAAAAAGCCTGCTTCCAGGCATCCTCAGGACACAGTGTTTACATGTCACATGCTCTGATGACACACAGAAGTCACCTGGAAGCCAGGTGGCCACGCAGACATGGCTGGCTTCAAGACATTCCAGTGGCACAGTGTCTAGATGAAGTATGTCACTAGAATGTCTTGAAGCTACCTTGGAGCTTCCGTGGGGCTGGGAAAGCCATCTCTTTCCAAGCCCAAATAGTAGTGGAAGTTTCCCCTCCTATCTCAGCTGGGTTTAAGGCGGATTGGGGCTGCAGCGTATGTTTGCCACAGGCCCAATGTGTCTTTTGAGGGTGCAGCTTCAAGCCACTCCTTCTTGACAGTATGTTCCGGCCCTAACTAAACAAATGTAGCATTAGCTTTCGTAGACTTGGTCCACTTCATCTGAGGAAGTAAACCGAGTCTATGAAAGCTAATGCTACAACTTCTTTCACTCAGTCTCAAAACTGCTACAAGAGTCCTATGCATCATGATTTGGGGGCAAAGTCATACTAGACAATTATAGCATTATGTTTCAGCTTTAACTGCCATGGAATACTTTGTTGTTGTTAATTGCCCTTGAGTCAGCCCTGACTCATGGTGAAATTGTGAATGAGACATCTCCAAGATTCCCTGTCCTCAAATGCTCTGCTTAGGTCCTGCAAACTCAGCCCCATGTCCTCTCTGATTGAGTCCATCCATCTGATGTGTAGCCTTCCTCTCTTTCTAACTACTCTCTACCTTTTCTAGCATTGTTGTTTTTTCTAATGAGTCCACCATATTCTCAGCACTCTTCTCCATTTCACTAACCTGTAAAAGGTGAGTTCTGATATTTTATTATTATAATAATGTTTATTTATGATCCCTTTCCACCACCAAAGGGAGGAACATCAAACATATTTAATCAAAAATGGATCATAAAACACAACACTATAAAATGCTAAAATAATATACTAATAAACTGCATCCGTGTCATATGTGGGTGCGCCATATGCGGCTTTTAGTTTACGCCGAAGCCGCATGCTGGAAGCAGCAATAGTGTGTGCTCTTGTGCTGCTTACATGAGCCCCATTGGTATTTGCCTTACGCAGGTGTGTGTGTATCCAGAATGGATCCCCGCATAAGGGAATGGCTGACTGTACACTAAAAACAAACTCCTTATCAGTCACTAACCATCTTGGCCACCTTAGACACACTCAGTGACTCAATCAGGTGAATCAAAGAGGAAGGTGTTCAACACTTTGTGAAAGCAGATAAGATTCTTCTCTAGCCACAGGTGTAAAGGAAGACTTTTTCACAAATGTGGAGTCAGATTCCGAAAGGCTTGCAGCCTTGATAGAGCTGTACACGTGGGTGGAATCACCAATAATCCTTTCACTGTAGATGATAAATCCCTGGATGATATATAACATGCTAGCTGAGTTGCCAGATACTGGGAGAAGTTAAAGCATAGGCCCTTAAATACCAGGACCTTATACCTTAAACCTCTTTAAAATTGGTTTTGGGGTGATCATTGCTAACTTCATGGCTATGTCCAGTGCATTCCAACACATGCCCCTGTTCAATAATGATTCCATATGGAACTGGCTGCCTCCATTTACATTAGTCTCAGTTTATGACACAAGTCTAGGAACAGAACCCTGACATAAATTGAGAGTCACCTGTAGCTGCTACAGTGGAGATTCTTTTTTTAAAGGTAGTATCAGACAAGGGTAATGCTATGAGAAAAACACAAAATGAGGGCATTGCTCTCAAAAAAGAATTCTGACCCCCTATATGAATATTCCCCCCAGTCCCCAATATCTAGCATTTTTAATGACCTGAAACATCAGTTGAGCAGCGTGAGCATCCAAAAAAAAAAAAAAAAAAAAAATGGGTTGGCAAAGTCATCCAGGGTAGGCAAACACAGGAACTATGAGTTCTAGGGGTGAATAATTTTCAACATCTCACTCTCTGCAATGCTAGACATTTGGGGAACGAAGCAAACGTTAATTGGGATGAAAAAAATCATTATCTGGAGAGGCAATGTCTCCATCTTGCTTCTGCAGTAGCTACACCCCTGGAGAGCCATATATACTGAAGCAATATCCAATCTAGGACTTTGATCTGGCTATTACAGATTGGTTGGCACGCTTACAGCTTTTCTATCATGTGATTGCTGTATGTATAAGTAAAGGTAAGTTTAACAATGTTCCCTCAAAACTGCTACCTCAACCAGTTAGGTGAGTTTGCACTTTCTCAAAAGCAAATGATCTTGTGCATTTTTACTTCCTCGGTATTTGTGTGTGTGTGCCTTCAACTTGCCTGTCAACTTGTGATGACTCCATGATTTTTTCATAGGGTTTTCATAGGCAAGGAATACTTAGGTGGTTTTGCCAGTTCCTTCCTCTGAAATGTCACCTATACCACCTGGTATTCATTGGCAGTCTTCCATCCAAGTATTAACCAGGGCTGACTCTGCTTAGCTTCCAAGATTAGAAGAATCTGGTGCCTTTAACGGCTATTTAGGCCATCCTCAGTATTTAGGAATATCAATTATGGGATTTAAAGCTGGAATAGAGCTTCATTCTCATCAGTTCTTCATCAATTCATCATGAGTGGCAGACAGTTTGTAGCAGCAGGAAATTGAAGAACAACTGTTCAGTTTAATACAGAACTCTTTGACTTAAATTATCACTTGATATATTACTACTGGAAAGTGCTGTACTTATTTTCAAGGCAGCCAGAAAAGAGCCATTGGTCACAGGGGTCTGATGTGGTATCCTGCTGAAATTAACTCATTAAATGTTTTCACTAGAGAGAGAAAAAGTTCTTTTTCAAGCTTTCTTTAAAGGTACACTACTACAGTGCACACCACTTCAGCTGGCTTACTAAGGGCAATTGGATGCAGAATGGTTCCCATCTGCCTTAGAGAACAATCATTGGAGCTACAGGTACAACATTGTACAAAAATGGATCTATTCCAACATACAGAGAACCTGCTTTATACTTTATGTTTCTAATGAATTGAGAAAGTTTGTTTTCTGCTGTTCCAGAGGACAGGATTTGAACCTACTGTAAGAATGTAGTTCCAGTTCCTTGTGTGAATATGCCTTCAAATTGCCTGTTGACTTATGGCAACTCCATAAATTTCATAGAGCTTTCTTAGGCAAGCATACTCAAAGGTGATTTTGCCAGTTCCTTCCTCTTAAGCCTTAGAAAAAAATCTTCTCGTTACTATGATATGTTTAACAGTAGGACAGACTATACAGTATTGAGAGGCAGTGGGCTTTCTTTTCTTGTGGTTTTATAAACAAGTCAGATGACCTCCCTGTAAGAATGCTTCTAAGCTGTTGAATTCCTGCACTTGAAGGGGGGTTGAATTAGATGTCCCTTGGGTTCCCTTCCAATGATATGATTCTATGAATTACTGTGTCCTGTTGTGTATTTATAGAAAGCTTGAGGAAGTAAGAATATAATATGTCTGCTAGGTTAGACAAAAGACCTATCTAGTCCACTGTTTTCTACAGCGACCACTCACAAATAGGATATGAGATCAAGAGAGCTCTCTTCTTGGTGTTTCCACACACTGGTATTCTGAAGCATGCTGTTTCTGACTGTGGAGACAGCCTATTGTTATCAGGACTAGAGGCCTCAGCCTTCATGAATTTGGTTAGTTTCTTTATGAAGCAATTTAAATTGGTGGCTGCTACTACAACATGTGACAGCAAATTCCCAGAGACAGATTCTTTGTATGATTCTTTTGATTTTTCTTCCCTGGGATGACAAATCTTGAAAGAATTATCTGACAGTTATGTTGATGAATATGCAAGACAGCTTTGTATGTAGTGGTAACTAAGAAAATAAGAGGCAAGTGTGTTAATCTGTTTTTGGATACCCTGTCATGGTAATCACTTGGTGTAGAGCGATCATATTAAGAATGAAGGGCCTTATTAAAATCTATAGCCTAGTTTGTATTCTATATCTTGTGTTTGTTATTTCCACCCTACTTGGATTTTTTTTTACTTAGCTGTGTTAAATTTTTCTTTTTTGCAAGGATCTTTCCTTTTAGCAGATTAATTGCTGACAAATTAAATGCAGATTTGGGGACATTTGAAGCAGACATTTTATTTTGCAGCTGGTGTCTTCTGTACCAGGAGGTGGGGAATCCACTCCATGCTTTAGTTTAAGCTTTAAAGGGGGTATTCCCAATATGAATTCTGTATCTTGGATAGCTCCTTTAAAGTTCAGAATAAATCCTGAAACAGATTCACTACTTAACTGACTTGGGAGCCACCAGCTGTCACTGCATACTAATAGAGAAAATAATGTCCAACCCTCGTGTAAAAGTTCAGGATGGCATCATTATCATCAGTGTTTGGAGGTTCTCAGGATCCATTGATGGTAATTTGATATTGTGGGCCTTCAAGTCATCTCCAACTTATGGTGATCCTAAGGAAAATCTGTCACAGCGTTTTCTTGGCAAGATTTGTTCAGAAGGGTTGGCCATTGCCTATTTTTAAGGTTGAGAGCATAAGACTTGTCTGATGTCATCCAGTGAGTTTCCATTGCATGGCAGAATGGGATTTGAACCCTGGTCTCCCAGAGTCTGTAGTCCAACACTCAAACCACTGCACCATACTGGCTCTATTGACAGCAATATTATAGGACTTCATTGAAAGGGAATATTATCTATCTGTATTATTAAATTTTCTGAAGAAAGATGCCATGTTCAGTTGTGTTTAAAATGCTTTAATTGCAATCTTGAGGTGCCCCAAAGGCAGGAAATCTGTCAACTGTCTCTCTAGATTATTCCAGAGCACAGCTAACCTTATCAGTATAATTTGAAATATACTCTTCAACAGTGCCAAACAACTTTAAAAACAAAACAAAACCCTTAAACTTGGGGGATACAAACCTGAAAAACATCCTTTGAGGATCCTGAACTAGTATAAAGCATTCATTTTATAAGAAACATGAAATAATTTTTATTCGTTCTTAACATGCTGAAGTCAACATGAGGGCACATTTTGCATAAAATGTTGATTTAGTGCTACAGATTTTAGCTTCATATAGAAAAATACCTTCCTAGGAGAGAACTACTGATTAAGAACATCCCATTAGTGCAAGAAACCATTCAAATATTTTCAAGTACAGCTCTGTCCATAATATATTATATTTGTTGCTTTCCACTGGCATCACATGTTGCCTGATACTGAGATTTCTACCAATGAGTACACTTCTCTCCCCTCACCTGATAGCTCCCTTTAAAAATGTGAAGAATATTCAAGCACCAGATTTCCCACATTTGGCTGTCTACATTCTGTGTATAAAAAGTTAAGTGTCTTTGAGCTTCTTCACTGTTGGACTTCACTTTTCTTAACCAGTAATTCTTTTAGGAATTACTCAAGATCAACCATTGAGCTGTCCCAGCAGGGTACAATGGTTTGACTGTTGGATGATGACCTTGGAAGACTTGGGTTCAAATCTCCTCTCAGCCATGGAAACCCAACCATGGCTATCTGTGCTCTTGAAAAAAAAATCTAGGGAGGTTGCATTCCCCTTAGGCTAATTCTCTTGAAGTCCTAATCCAACAAACAAACCACTGTACATGATGGGTCCCTCTTAGGAAAGGACAGGTTATACATAAAGATGAGTATGATAGTAGTAATAGTAGTAGTAGGTGCTGTTGTTGTTGTTATTTTATTACCTCCTGTGTTTTCTGGCTTTGGGAGTTTAGAAGAGAGACCCTTCATTCTGTACACACAAACAGGCCTTTAAACATGAGGCATTTTGATACTCTGAAATACATAATTTATATTTATTTGTAAAAATATTAAAAATAGAGAATACCATCACAAAGAGCAGAGTTGATCAACCTGTAGTCGTCAGATGTGGTATTGTCTGCAGGTCACATCATCCCTTACTGTCACCATCAGTTATAATACTGATGAATGATTGCTGTCCAGTGCCTTCTGGAGGGCCAACCTGCCCAGTCTTGACAGAGAGGACTGTCTTAAGGAAGCAGAACGCATAGTCACTCTGCCCAAAACACATATTTGAGCACTGCTGTTCTTTATTAAAAAATCAGTCCCACAGATCAGATACCATACCAAATTTTATTTATTTATTCATTTATTAAAATGTTTCAATCCCATCCTTTATCATGGGATTTCAGGGCAGTATTCAGATTAATCAATAAGTAATTTAAAACAATTTCAGATTTTTAAAAAAGTATCTTTAAAAGCATAGAAACACATAAACATGACCACAAGTTGAAATCGCTTAAAAGACTACAACTATTAAAAGTTATTTACAGTTAAGCAGATTTAAAGTAATTTAAGCCCAACAGGCTTTAATATATCTTGACCTGACACTGGAAAGAACCCAGGGTTGGTGCCAATTGGTTGGTGCCAATTGGACCAGAAAGAGTTGATGCCAATTGGACCTCTAAGGGGATGACTTCCCACAATTGGGGTGTAACAGCCAGGAAAAATCTCTTCCATGCCTTCCCATACTGTATTCATAAATATTTAAATATTTATTTATTTATTTGGAATTCTCATTGGGGTAAGAAAGTACCTCACAAATCACACAGTGCAATGAGGGTAATGTTTCTAGAGGGTAAAAACAAAGCTTTAAAATTACATTCAAACCACTGATTCAGCTATTCTCGTAAGTGTTTTCTTAAATCTAATCATATAGCTTAAATAAAAGGATTATAGAGGCAGAAAGGGGTTTAATTTTTCTTGTAATGATGAGCTAAATTTAGTCGGCACATCTGGCATCCACAGAATGGACTCTTTTTATAGGAAACCAATGTTTTGATTTATTCAGAGAATGTACATTTCAATCATAGACCAAAAGAGGAATTTAGATTGTTCCACTTGGCATGGATGTCTCAAGCTTTCAAGTATGAACACTGATGCTCTGGTGTACATCATCTTTATATTAAAAACAATATAGTTAATCATCAATAATTGCACATCCGGACAGGAAGAGAGATCATTTCCTTGGGGAAAAAAAGAAACAGTACTTTAATGACATAAAGCAAATTAGGATTGCGTCAGATAAGATGTCTTTGAATTAATGTGACAGCTGTTATCAAGCAGAGCCAATTCAACAACCAGAACTTGAAAAAGTTATTTTCAGACAACAGCTCCCAGAATCTCCCATCCAAATGGCTACTGATACTCTTGTCTCAGGGATTCTGGAAGCTTTAATCTAGAAAAGTATCTTTTCCAAACATGGAATATAACTTTTTTGGGGAAACCCTGCAAATACTTTGCCAAAGATACCAAAATTTTGCACTGCTCTGCATGCAAAACATAAAAAAGAAAGCTGAATAATTTCATTTAAAGAAAAGTGTTACTAAAGAACATGGAAATAACACCAAGCAACTTGTAGTCTGTTTACTACTTTGGGCATAAATTCCACTAGACAAAGGTGGGCTTACTGCTGAGTAAACATGCAAAAGGTCTTGATGCTGTTTATTCATCTTGTGCCATTTCCAGGAAATGGTCTAGATCACTACCCCCCCCCCAACTTTGCATGTTGTATGCCTTCCAATAATAGTCTTTCATGGAGGAGCTGCACAAATAAAACCTAGATAATGAGACAATTGAAACAGTAAAACAGTTTCAAACATTGATCAGAACAAAGACTGCAGTCAAAAAATAGAAAGACTATGAATAGGAAGGGCAGCCATGAAAGAACTAAATAAGATCCTAAAGATCAAAGATATAGAACTGAGCATTAAAATCAGAATCATCCAAGCCATTGTATTCCCCATCACCAGGTATGACAGCTGGACAGTAAAGAAGGTGGACAGGAAGGAAATAAACTCATCTGAGATGTGGTGCTGGAGAAGAGTGCTGAGGATACTGTGGACAACTAAAAAACCTGAACAAATTGAACCTTGATCAGATCAAGCCTGAATACTCCCTGGAAGCTAAGATGGCCAAATTGAGGCTGTCATACTTTGGCCACATCATGAGAAGGCATGACTCACTAGAAAAGACAATAAAGCTAGGGAAGATGGAGGGCAGCACTAAGAGAGGAAGGCTACACGCCAGATGGATGGGCCCAATCAGGGAGGTCACAGGCCTGAATTTACAGGACCTAAGCAGAGTAATGGAGGATAGGGGGTCTTGGAGAAGTCTCATTCACAGAGTCGCCATGAGTTGGAGCCAACTTGAAGGCAGTTAACAAGCATACCTGCAAACCTCTTTCATTGTGCCACTGTCCTCATTTATGGAACTCTATTCTAAGGGAGATTCACGTGGTAGCTATAGTAATGTTTTGTTTTGTTTTGGTTTTTTTGGAGGAGGGGAGGGGTTCATGTGTTTGGGTCTTTCTCTCTGTGTGTGTGTGTGTGTGTGACAAAAGACCTCACTTTCTGTTCAACATTTAATGAGTTTTAGGACCTGAATTGTGAAGTACAATACCCTGAGATGCCGTGATGACCCCCAACTTGGAGATCCTGAGAAAGTAAGACAACTCATTGCTAAGCTCTCTCCCAGCTCCCAGCAATCAAGCTTTTCAGAGGGTTGTCTCCTGATGGCTATCAGTGACCAAAATATTTTTCACATTACACAAGTATAGCACTTTCATACCACTTTACTGTTCCTGCACCCTATGGAATCCTTGGGTTTGTAGTTCAAGGAGACATGAGAGGTCTCTTGCAAAGAATTTTAAATAATGCCTCTAAACTTCAAATCCTAAGATTCCCTTGGATAAATGACTGAAAGCAAAACCATAATGCCATAATTGTGTAGTGTGAAGGAGAGCTGAGAAACAATAGTGATTACTGTGTGTGTGTGTGTGTGTGTGTGGGAGGGAGACAGCTGGCAAAGTAAGGAATGCATCCTAGTCCCAGGTCAGCACAGGGATGGGTATGTGAACACTCTCCCGTACCCACACTAAACCATGGACTGAACTAGGTGAGCACCGGGGCCAGAAAAGCATGGGCCCCATAGTGGTGTCAAACTGGATTATTTCTGCAGTGCAGATACAGGCAGAGAGAGGGTGAGATCTGTCTTCAACAGAAGTAGCTACTGCAACAACACTCTGTTGTCATAGCCATTTGTTTCAATGCCATACCTCAAAAAACTACTTTTTAATCCAGACAATACCGCAACTAAGGGATTTTGAGGCACTGCAGGTTGGGATACTAGGAAATGATGAATGCAGTGCTCTCTATGATGCACTGCAGGGCTGCTGTAGCGACCTTGCTGGGCCCTGCTGCAACTGCTTGTCTCCCGACAACAGGGAAAGCACTGCAGTTATAATTTCCCGGCACTCCAGTCTGCAGCACCTAAGCAGTCTTTCAATTAGGGTGCTGCCTGGAATAAGAAGTCAGGTTTGGGGGTCATATTAAGTCATTAATGACCATAAATGTGAATTCAAAAAGTTATGCGATTGCAAGTCTTATGATCTTGGAAATATTGAACACCAGAACACCAGCCAATTTTGTAATTACACATTTATAATGTGGGTCTATCTGTACTATTTCCCCCCCTTTTCTAGGAAGGGCCTACACAATTAAAAATTATCCAGGTTACACACCATGTCTGCAGCCCATTCTATTTTTAAAACATTACAGTTGCAGTAATAGATCAGTGTTTGAAAGCAACTGGGAAAAGGGAGAGCAAGAATGTACAACAAGGTTCCTAATGAATTAACGATTATGAACATAATGGAATTTACTAAGATGTAAACAGAGACTTTTGCTGTTGCATATTCTTGGTATTTTATGTGCAATGAGTCTCTGATCAAATTCTTCGCTCCCAGACCTGCTGTGCTGCTGCTCCATATGGCTTTTTAGAACAAACCTGGGTCACTCAGATTATTGCTAAGGAATGAGTTGCTTCTGGTTACCATGGACATCCCTGCGTCATGGCAACTAAGGATGAGTGACTTCTAGCTTTTGCCTTGTGATGCTTTAATCTGTAATAAAGCAAGCATGGTGGGATTCTGAACTACTAATTCCTATCCTTGCAATCATCCCACAACAGAGATGCTGCAGGTTTCCTGCTTAACCATGACCTTTGAATAGTACTAAAAAACAACAACAAAAAAATCCCCATGATCAGTACAATGTAATTGTTGTCATGGAAGCAGAATTTTAAGAAATATTCACATGGACATCACAAGGATTGGTTTAGAGATAATAGAGAAATCTAACATAGAATTTGTCGGTAGTGGATTTTCCCTGTTCCACCCCTGTGAAGCCAAACTGCCTTGTCTCAGCAAAGTCTGTGGCCAGGAGGGAGGGCTCTGCTTATCTTTGTGGAAATCTTTTCATATATGCCTTTGGAAAAGGTTGCCCTCCTTTTGAAAATAACAGACAGATGAAAGAGATGCAGATGAAAGAGAAGGAGAAGCACATTTCTGCATATATAATTGTGTACAAGAGTCTGTATTAGCGTACCTTGTAATAAAATTGATATAATTTTGTGTAATATATTCCTTCAAGAATGATGGAACAAACAGATGCACCTAACCTAGAAACACATGCGGAGAAGGTTATGGCCAGCAACCTGTCAGTGATATATGGATCCTGTGTGTCTATCCTACATCTGCACATGTCTTTTTCCTTTTTTTTTTTTTTTTTTGCCAATGTGGAGGTTGCTATTCCTTCTTCAACAACCAAAGTCCCACCAGAACTCACAATTTCTCTGCACAATTTCCCCTTTTCCTGGCTATTCAATGGCTGCTGAAGAGTGAGGGAAGGGATCAGAGAAATGTCTGGCTATATCCCCATAACCAGGCACAAAGTAATTACATCATCCACCAGATGAACCCAGCAGACCTCAGTGGATGAAGTCATTCTTCTGCATTTGGCTGTGGGGACATAACCAGATGCTTCTCTGATTCCACTCTGCTCTCTACTAGCCATTGAAGAGCCAAGAGGGAAGCAACTAAAGGATGAGTCTGGGTGGCAGTGAGAGAAAAGCTATAGTGTATTTCTTCCTGGGGAATTTTTATGCTATGTTCTGCAATACAGGATCTAGCTTATGTTACATTCATCACCCATACAGTCAGAATCACAAGGCCTACTCAGACTCAGTGGTTCCATTTCCTGGAATGGCAAGGGCAGGCTCAAATGGATATGTAAATGGCGCTGTTTGTTTCGATGGGACATAAAGGCTCTTCAGGGCCAAGCCAGCCCTATCCTGCTTTACTCAAATACAGTAGACGTCCAAATTATCACTGCTGAAGTAAGCAAACCCAGTTGGCTTCTTTAGTTGTGTGTGTGTGTGTGTGTGTGTGTGTGTTATTTTCCTTTACCTCAAGCAGTAAAATTGTTGGATTGTCCTGGCCTACTGCAGCAATTTAATCAAACTGCTTCAGTGTTAAAAGATTCTTGAAATCCTATCACTGACCCAGTTTTGTTCCAAATTTTTCAGTGGCAAAACTCCAGTGACTTTGGTGAGTTCAACCACTTAGCTCCATACTCGGAAGGAAGTTTTATCCAGGCATCTTAATGCAATTTTTGTTACCAGATAATATAATTACATAGGGATGCCATGCCATGCCATGCTACTTTACAACCATTTTATGGGACTCCTGGGTATTTCTCTTTGTAAAGCAAACAGATAATGAATCCCAAACACCTGTTTTGCACCACTCTACAACACCCAAATGAGATCAAGTTATGACTTTATTAATTCATGGTAATAAGATAATGAGATATCACATAAAAGAGAGGTAGGTACTTTCAGCACCTCACAAACTTTCATCTTTACTGGCAGCACTTCACAGGTAACTAATACCAGCATAGCAGACCCTTTAAATACAGAAACATTTGCTTGGTTACTAGCATTTCCTGAAAATTGTGTCCTGGTGGGATGCACTGGCCCTTTCCTTCATTGTGTGTAGTATCAATATAAAAACATTTATTCATGGTCAACATATTTCAGCTGTAGGCTACCAGAGAGAAACACGCCATGTTTTGATACTGCTACTGCAAAGATCTACCTCTGAACTCCGCAATCTTTAGGGGAGGCCCTTCCTTAGTCCCACAACTACTATTACCTCCACCTTCTTCATGTGGTGTGAGGACCTTCTCAGTAGCTACTCCCAGGCTATGAAACTCTCTTCCTAGGAAGGCTTGAAAATACAGAACTCTGTGGGGAAAAAAGAAGGGTGAAGTTGAAGGCTTTCATGGTCAGCATCCATAGTTTTTTGTGGGTTTTTCAGAAGATTCTTTCCTATGCTTCATATAAAAATATAAAAATATACAAAACTAGTTGAGCCTATGGCTTAAATCAGAGGTGGTAGTCATGTGACTCTCCAGCTATTGTGACAGCACTGACTATGCTGGCTGGGCCTGATAGGATTTGCAGCCCAATAACATCTAAAGTGCCACATAAAGTGCTACTCCTTGTAAGTCTCAACTCCAGTAGACCCATTGCATTGACAGGTCAACCTTTATGCAAGTGTCATTGCATCTATTCATGTGCCACTGAGTCTACTCTAGTTGGAACTAGTATTAAGCCAATCATGGCTACACTGGCCTCATCAGAACCACTGACCCATTCTCTTCAGTGCCACTGCCACTGCTGCCACTGCAACCTCATTGGCCAAGCAACTCCCTGCAAGGGCCTGGTCATTGCTGTCACTTTTGCTAAATTCAAAATGTGGCACTCTGCCATGTGATGAACAAGGAGGGGGTTGCTCTACCCCTTCTTCATTGTTTGCAAAGAACCCTGTTCTGACCTCAGCAGAAGCAAAAGCACAATGGGCAAGTTGTACATGGAGATCCTGTCCATGAGGGATCAGTAGCAACAGCTCCAAAAAAGCAGATCATCCCTTTCCCCTGTGCTCCTCAGTCCAGTTGTCCAGACACACCTACTCCAGCTGTCCACATAAATAATGAACCCAAGATGATAACTCCAATACAGAGTCAGTAGAGATCACAAGGGCCATCCAGTCCAACCCCCTGCCATGCAGAAGTACACAATCAAAGCACATGGTTTGTTGTTATTAGCATAGTATAGGGCGCCAACCTGTTGCAACCTGGTTTTCAGATTAAATATTATTAAAACCATAGACTGTTCAGCCCCCAGAGCCATGACCTGTTAACCCGACACCTACTATTTTTGCAGTTAGCGTTTCTCACTCTGAGTACAGCCTGGTTTATGGAAATTTAAACTGTTTATTTAGTTATCTGTTTTATTTGCTTCGCATATGTTGTGCTGCTTGTAATGTAAGGGGGTAACTGTTTCCCTGTAAGAGGTTATGCAGTAATATCATACCCTCCAATATTTCACAGATGAGTCCCAGAACACATGTAGCCAAGCAACATCAGAATGCGGTCAAGGTGGCAAAAATTATCAAGGAGGAAGAACAGACAAGCTATGAAAGCATGCAGCAGTTTGATTTTTGCCTACTAAGAAGGAAAATATTTAGCCCCCCTCTCCTCTTCCCATGCAGAGTTAATAGAGTACAAATTACTTTTGCACATTGATGATGCAGCCCCTCCAGATGCTGGACTACAAATCCTGGTGTCCCTCACCATTTGCTGTGATGGGATTAGCAGTCTTGCATCTGCATGATTCCATCCTCTGCATAACATAGGTGTCACATATATTACAAAAAATACGGAAGTGTTCATATCACACATAAAGGTTTGCTGGAGGCAGCACTCAGAACATCATAATTAAGTTGGCACTGTTTAAGAGGACTGTTGAGGAGAAAATGTCTGAAGTGTGCCAATCCAGCTGAGAGACAATCAATTTACAGCAGAAAGCCGGGTGCTCCAAACCATGACAATGTCAATGAATTTCCAAGTAGCTTAAAATGGAAGGCATTTTTTCTCTGTTCAAAAAGAACAGGAAAAGATAGAATAAAAGGTATCTTTCCGAAAAATCCATCAATTAAGGAGGAAGAGTAGCAAATTGCTCTCAAGGAAACATCTGACAATTCAGCTTTTTTTTAAATTGCGATTTTTATACACATATACAGTTTAACATCTTAATAAAAAAGAAAAAAAAACCATAAAACACAAATCACTCACATACAACAAAACATCTTAACACAATATCATTTACATACACTTTGACATAAAACATATTTGACATTTATCACATATCACTCCTTCCTTATCTTTGTCACCTTCAGCCTAATTATTATTATTAATCTTCATATCTTTCATTAATATCTATACTAATTCCAATCTTTACTAAACAAAATTTTGTTATTTTAATCGTTATTTTAATTCGCATTTTCCCCTTTTCTTGCCATTCTTGTATCTAATACCCAAGTAAATAGCTTTATCTGTCATGGGAATTTCACTCCTGTCTTTCTCACATCACAAATAATGAAGAAGAAAAAACAAAGAAATTCTGTTTTGATTCAATTTTCCTTCCATTGTTTCTTTAGAAAGTCTGCTACTGTGCTCCATTCTTCTTTAGCTTGCTCTTCCATTGCTTCCTTTTTCCAAGATGACATTATGTCTAACTCCATAACTTCATATATTTTCAATATCCATTGTTCTGTTGAGGGGATCTCTTGGCTTTTCCAATTTTTTGCCAATATAATTCTAGCACATGTTAACATATTGAAGATTACTTTACCATGTTCTTTTTCTAGCTCATGGTCTATTATTCCTAATTAAAACGTTTCTAGGCAAAAGGGCACATTTATATTCATATCTTTTGTTACAATTTCGTATATCTCTAACCAATACTTTTTAATCTTAGGGCAAGTCCACCACATGTGAAAATATGTACCTGTTACTGAGTTGCATCTCCAACAATTAGGTTTAACATTTTTATATATATGTGCGATTCTTACAGGTGGCAAGTGCCATCTGTATATCATTTTATACATATTTTCTTTCATATTCTGATTCATCGTATATTTCATTCTTTTCCCCCAACTTTTTTCCCATTGAGAATATTCAATACTATGTCCTATGTTCTGTGCCCATTTTATCATACTCTCCCATACTACTTCTTCCTCTGTATACCAGTCCAGAAGTAATTTATAACACCTTGCAATCATTTTTCCTTTACCATAATCTAATATTGCGTCCCATTTGTTCTTAGATTTTTGTATTCCTATCAATTCCTTGTCTATTTTGAATCTTTCTTTCATTTGCCTATATAGGTACCAATGACAGTCAATATTAGCTTCCTCTAATTCCTGTTGTTCTTTAAACATTACTTTTCCTTGTACTTCTTTAGTTATGTCTCCATACCTCAGCCATTTTTTTGTTTTAATACCTTCCCTCCCGAAAAAAGCCTCGTATGGGGAGCACCAGCTAGGGATTTCAGGACAAATTCTTTTTTATATATTTATTCCATATCATTAAAAGAGATTTTCTGACATAGTGATTTGTACTTTCCTTGTGAATCTTGTCTTTACCATACAACAAGTAGGCATGCCATCCGTATCTCAAGTTATTACCCTCTAAATTTAGTATTTGCTCATCCTCCAATAACATCCATTCACTTATCCATGTAAGACAGCACGCTGCGTAGTATAGCTTTAAATTTGGCAAACCTAGGCCCCCTCTAGTTTTCCCATCACATAGTATATTTTCTTTTATCCTAGCACTTTTCCCTCCCCATACAAATCTTATTATTTCTTTTTGCCACTTCTTTAAAGGTTTTTCATTTTGTAGGATTGGTAAATTTTGGAATAAAAATAAGAATTTGGAGAGAATGTTCATTTGTATCAATGATATCTTGCCTAACATGGAAAGTTGGAATTTACCCCAGTTCTCTAAGTTCTTTTTAATTGTATTCCAAAGAGGTTCGTAATTATTATGAAATAATTCAGAAGTTCTATTAGTCAAGATTATTCCCAAATATTTCACTTTTTTTTCAATCTTAAAACCGCTTATTTTTTCCAACAACCTCTCTTCTTTTCCCTCTAAGTTCTTTGTTATGATTTTAGTTTTGTCCTTATTCACTTTTAGGCCTGATGCCTCTTCAAATTCTGTCAACAATTCTATTAGTTTTCTCAAATGTGCCTCCGGATCTTCTAAAATAAAAACAACATCATCCGCAAATGCTCTTAATTTATATTCGTTTTTTCTTATTTTTACCCCGGTAATTTCCTTTTCTAATCTTATTTTATTATTTAAAGCTTCTAATATGAGGATAAACAAAAGAGGGCGTAGAGGGCAGCCTTGTCTTGTTCCCTTAGCTGTTATGAATTCTTTGGTTTTTTCTTGATTAATTATTAGTTTTGCTCTTTGATCTTTGTAAATAGCTGTTATCCATTGATAATATCTTCCTTCAATACCTACTTTTTTTAGTGACATGAAAAGAGTGTCCCAACTGACATTGTCAAAGGCCTTCTCAAGGTCAGCGAATATTAGAGCTAATTTTTGGTGATTGTTCCTTTCAAAAATATTCTATTGTGTTTAATACATTCCTTATATTATTTCTCAGATGTCTGTGTGGTAGAAAGCCGTTTTGGTCTGTATGTACCCAGCTATTCAATACTTTTTTAAGTCTTTCGGCTAGAATTGTGGCAAAAATCTTATAGTCTGTGTTCAACAGAGATATTGGACAATAATTTTTAACGTTGTCTGCTTGTCTACCTTCTTTAGCAATCAAACTAATGTTTGCCTGCTTCCATGTTTCTGGGAAAAGATTGTCTCTTATGCTATTTAAAACTTTTAAGAGTTATTGTTATTTGTTCTTCGAAGGTCTTATAGTATAACGCAGTAAAGCCATCTGGGCCCGGTTACTTTCCATTTTTGCTATTCTTTATTGCCTCTACCACTTCCGCAATAGTAATAGGGCCATTTAGTATGTTTTTTTTCTTCTTCTGATAGAGGCTTTAATTCTGCTTTCTCTAGAAATGTTTTAATTTTATTTTTCAAAATTAAACTTTTTTATACAGTTTCATGTAGAATTAAAAAAAAATTGTTTCATTTTATTCTGATTGTCACTGGTTCTGAACCTGCTCTTATTTCTGTTATTATGTTCCTTTCTCTTCTTTTCCTAATTTTATTTACAAGCCATTTTCCTGGTTTGTTTGCTTGTTCAAAGTATTGTTGTTTGTACTCTCTTATCTTATTCTGAATTTCTCTTTCTTCTTCCATCTCAATCTGTTTTTTGATTATTTTTATTTTAGATAGAATTTCTTTATTTGTTGGCTCATTGTGTAATTCCTTCTCTTTGTTTTCCAGATTCTTATACAAATTTTCCAGTTTTTCTTTCTTTTTCCTATATAATATACAATTTTGTTGGATTAAAAAAACCTCTAATGACAGCTTTAGAAGCTTCCCACACAGTTACAACATCCTTATTTAAGTTTTCTTCAAAGTATAATTTCAAAATTTTCTTTCCCTTCTCTATTATTTCCTTTTTCTGTATTAATTCCTCATTTATCTTCCAGGGGTATTGGCTAGGTCTTCCTTTTAATGATACAATTATAGGGCTATGATCAGAGATTGTTCTGGGTTCGTGCTGCATGTCTACAATTTCTTTACACAAGGGCTTGGATGTTAATATCATGTCTATTATTGATAACGATTTGTGCTTTCAGAAAAAAAGAATACTCTCTTGCTTCTTTATATTTGTACCTCCAGACATCTATAAGCGATTGCGATTCTACTAAATTATCAAAAGCCTTTGGTAATCTCCCTTGTGTTTTTTTAATTTTCTTATTTGATTTCCTATCAGTTTCCGGGGAGATAACCCCGTTCCAATCCCCCATACAAAATGTTCTTTCATATGTAAACCCCTCCATTTCCTTATTCAGTCTTTAAAAAAAAAATCTTTCTTTTCTATAGGAGCATAAACGCCTACAACTAAATATTTTTTAGAATGTAATTTAACTTCAACTCCTGAATAATAACCTTCTGTATCACTGAACAGTAGTTTTGCATCGTATCTATTATTAATGTGTAACACCACTCCTTTTGTTTTTTTTCTTTCCTGATGACACAAATTCATTACCTAGTTTTTTATATTTTAACAATCTCTTATCTTTGTCTTTAATGTGATTTTCTTGTAAGCAAATTATATCTAAATAGATTAAAAATTCATATTACCAGATCTTAAAAGGGTTTTAAAATTACTTGCCATTCAGGGTTACAACAGTTACAACTTCCTGTAGGGGAAGAGAGCATCTATCGTTCTATCTTGGAGTTTACATGAATTATTTGCCTGTGAGTAATTTTGTTTTCTTGTGATTCTTTCCTACTGCTTTTAAATATCTAGGCTGCATAAAGAAAAACTCTCCTGCATTAGAAACAGAAAGCACACAACGCCCATGTTACAACAGCTCCATTGGCTGCTGGCCTATTTCCAGGCACAATTCAAAGTGCTGATTTTGGCTTATAATGTCCTATACAGCTTGGGCCCATGTTATCTGAAGGACTGTATGTGTCTTTATGAGCCTATTAGAGTGCTAAGATCATCCAGAGATGCCATTCTCTCTGTCCAACCAACTACTTGGATTCGTCTGGTGGGAACAAGAGAGAGGGCCTTCTTGGTGGCTGCTCCTAAGCTCTGGAACTCCCTACTCACCTTTCAGCAACAAGTAATTTTATGTTATTTATTTATTTATTTATTTTTGGTGATCAGGCTTTTTCAGACGAATTAGGGTTGGGCTTCTAAATGCTGTGCAATTTGAATATCAAGGTTTGTATATAATTTTTAAACTAAAAAAGTGTGTAATATTTTAATTTTTTAAATTGTTTGTTTTTTAAACTATAGCTACGGCACAATTTTAATGATTTTGTATTGCTTTTAACTTGTACTGTTTTACATTTGTTATTAGCCATATTAAGTCCCTATATTGTGAGAAAGGTGGGATATAAATGATGATAGTGGTGGTGGTGGTGGTGGTGATGATGATGATGATGATGATGATGGTCATCATCATCATACTTAACCAGTTCAAATATTCTGTTGGCATCCTGTTGGTGACCAGGCAGATGTCAGCAAGTTGACAAACCAACTGCATGCTACAGTTGGCCCTCATGATCCATGGATTCTGCATTCACAGAATCAATCATATGCAGCTTTAAATGTTCAAAGAAAAAAATCCAAAAAATAAAGCTTCATTTTGCCATTTTATATAAGGGGCACCCCATTATATATAATGGTTTTGACAGCCACAAGGGGGTGCTGGAAAGCAGATACCAAGGCCTCTCTACATATGGTTGTAACAGTGCAATGATTCCACTGTAACTGCCATGGTTGCATCCTATGGAATCCTGGGGTTTGTAATTTGGTGCATCAGGAGAACTCTTTGGCAGAGAATTCTAAATTTTCGTCTCTTGAATACAAATGCCAGGATTCCATAGGAGGCAGCCATAGCAGTTAAAGTAGAATCACAGCTTTATAATGGTATGGTGTGAAAGTCTGTATTACTACAACAGATGAACAACAGAGATTGGAAACGTTATTTGTTCGGATGACAAATCCCCCAAACACCCATCCAGCATGATCAGCTTATATAATCACAGCGATCTCATTGAGTCAAGCTCCTTGTGTGTCAAGCAGTTTGACACTGTGTTCTGCTCATCCCACATTGAACCCTGAATCTAAAGCAATCCAGACCTTATGGAAACAGAAACCACATCTTCACCAATGGTTATACAGGGCTGCAATGAAAAAACTTTTTTCAATATTATAGCTATTTCGTATCAGCATATTAAAGTGCTTTGAAATACTATTATAGGGATTTCCAAACCCTTTTGGGCTACCACCCTGTTTCCTCTTGAACAACAATCATAGCTCCCTCCAACGACTATTTATTGATATTAGGTCTGCGGTTATATTGCAAATTCAAAACAACCAATCTTGGTTAGTATTCCTTTTGCACCTGGTTCCCCTGGGAGTAGCAACTGAGCAGGTGGCTGACCAGCGAGCAAGAAGCCTTGTGGCAGAGGCTGGTGCAGGTGAGATGCTTCTTGGTCACTGCTTGAATGGTATGAAAATCTTCTTTGAGCGCTCAATGTTGGACATGAAAATTCCACATTAGTGCAGTAGCAGGGCTTTTCCCTCTGAGGATGTTTTATATAATTTTGTCCCATGTTCTCCGGTGCCTTTTGGAAACCCACAAGAAAAGCATGAGGGGAACAGCTTTTCATAGTGACATATGGTGTTCAGAAATGCACTGCCTTTAAACACCATTCACTCCTTAAAGATTTCTTACTCACAGGCATCTATATTTTTGTCGTAATTATCTGACACTGCCTGATGCATTTGTGTAAATGTCAGTTTAATTTTTTTAATCCTCTGATATAAAAATTAATTCAGTTTTGAAATATGTATATATATCTACACACACACACACACACATACAGACATACATCCTATTAGCTTGATTCCTTTGAGGGCATGCGTACAACAGCTGCATCTGCCATTTCATTTCGCCTTAATACCCTTGTGTCCTAGAATCCAGAATAAAAACAAATGTTGATATCTTATTCAGTGCACACACTAGATTGTATTATGCTATAGGTACCACACATTCCTGCATAATTCTCCAGATATAAGACATGGTTAGGAAATTTCAAAGGAAAGCCATTAGAAAAGTAGTCTGTGTCTCTATAATCCATGCTGGAAATAATGAAAACTCTACACTGAACGCTGACAAATGATCTAAGAAGATCTTCTAAGCCTTCTTAATGCTGAATTGCAGAATATTAAAACCCTGCAAAAACTATGACAGCTGATTTATGGAACCATCATGGAGGGGGGCAAATGTATGAAAATCCCATAACCAGAGATTCTGGATTGGTTCCAGATTTCAATACACTGGGTCTTTGGTATCTGTTGCAGTTTAGTTCAGCACTCCTGTGTATACCAACATCTGTGGATGTTAAAGTCACATTAAATTCAATGGCATAGTAAAACGGTGTCTCATATCAAATGGCAAAATCAAGGTTTAATTTTTGGAATTTGTATATTTTTAAAAATATTTTCAAGCCATGGATGGTTTAACCCATGGATAAAGAATCTGTGGATACAGAGGGATTACTGTATATGCAACTGGGTGTGTAGAAGAAGTCTTCCTTGCCCGTTCCACCCCTGAGTGAGTCCCTCCACCCCTTGAACATGCTACATAGAGGGCCAAGGGACTCTGCTAGTGAGCTGTTGTGGACAGGAGATGCCTCAACTGGAGTAAAAATTGGAGAGGAGGGTTATAACTCCTACAATCTCAATAACCATAGTGAGAGGGGAATTCTGTTCATATCCAGGAAATAATAAAAAGAAATTGTGGGAGACATCCCAGTTTGCAAATTCATTCATCTGGGCCCAGAACTTTTATATGCTTAGCTCTTAAAACTTTGGTTTTCATTCCTTGTGTATTCAACCATGTCTGTGGGGGTAAATGCCTTCCTTTCCCCAGCCCCCCAAGTATCACATGGTTCTTTTCATGCTGTGAAGAATTGTACCCCTTGAATTTGGGCAGTGCATATGTGGTGAATTTCATTTCCATTTTTTTTTCAAATTAAAAGAATGCAAATTTATTCATATTTGGACAAAAAGCAGGTGAGGCTTTAAAGTTTTTGATACAGGAGAAAATGAAAACAGATGGATATTGCCATCCACGGTACCCTTTGAATCCTTGCAGATTAGATGCCTCCCAAGTTGTGGATGCTACTAACTGCCATCACATCAGCTTTGACTTATTGTTACTCTGTGAATAAGAGACTTCTAAAAAAAACCTTGTCTGCAACTGCTCTGCTATAGTCTTGTAAACTCATTTAAACTCAAGGCTATTTCTCCCTTGATTGAGCCTCCCTCATTCTGTCCTCCATTCTCCTCCTGGAGACATCCATGGCAGGGAATGAGGAGCCCAAGGCTTCATGGGCCAGTGCCCATGCTCAGTTGGTCTGGGGCTGAGGGAGGAGGCCTCCCTCATTCTGTCCTCCATTCTCCTCCTGGATACAAACTTCCTCAGAACAAATTTTGCCAAGAATATCCCATGGTAGGGTTGCCTTAGGGTCACCATAAGATGGAAATGACTTGAGTACTCACAACAATTGCTCTGAAATAAATGAAGTAAACATCCCATTTGCTAGTTCTAGGTCCTGGGATTAGAAAGATAAGACCATTAAATTCAAAGTCTAAAATTATCTAACTGCACCAATGACCGTAGGCCTATTTCTATACCTAGAGCAAACTAAACAAGTGTAACAGTACAGCATTTTTTTACCTCCCCAATAAGAAAGAGTGCCAGGGCTAGCTGAATGACTGAAGCATTCCAATTTCTCCCTCTGCATCCTGGCCAGCTTTCAAAAAAGAATAGTAAAATCTCCTATCATTTGCTTGAGAATTATACACTTGAGCTTTCTGGTTTGCTGCTAAGCATTTTTGGTTTTATTTGATGTCCCATCTTCCTTCTTAAAATGTTTTAGTTACAGTTCTCATCCACATGCTCAGGAGCAATGTCTCATAGCAAAAGCAGCAGGACTCTTTATTTAACCTAAACTTTCCCAATAGTAATACTCTGTTTGCTATATATTTTCCATCTATTTCCCACTTCTACCCTACAGTCGTTTTCTTACTGCTGTAATTATTGTATTTCCTTCTTTCTGCTGAGTGTGTTAGAGCTAACAGAAAACAGCCAATTTAAATGCACGAGCCACCTGCTGGCAGAACAATTTGGCTTTGTGTTCTCCTTTTGCATGATTAAAGTGGTTTCCATGTTTGATCCTCAAAGCCCTGTGCTTCCACAAAGCTCATGTTCACTTCACTGTGGTGCAAAATAATGAGACGCAATTAATACACTAAAGCGAAGTAAAATAAAGTGGTTCACTCAGAAGTTAAATCTCACTGCATATATTTACCAAGAACTAAGTTCCATGATCTCCCATGTAAGTGTGCGTAGCTCACAACCTTGGGCACTGGACCATGTCACGATATGAATTTTGCTACACCCAGTTTCTAAAATGAGAATTGCTGATGTGCTGATTGACAATCCTTGGTATCTTTACCACAAATCTCATGAGATCGACAAGGGGGTGGTTATTCAGGGCATGCCTCAAACATCTCCAAGCACCCTATTTCAGTTTTTAACTACATTTTACATTGTGATGGAGTAGCATTTAATTTTCCATCTGTTGTCCCCCATCCCTGCTCTGCTAAGTACAGTAATTGTGAAGACTGAAGTTGATGCAATTTGTTCTTTTAAAGTGCAGCTCTTTTTAAAGCAGAGGTGGGTATGCATTTTGTTGTGAATATGGAGAATTATCATAATACAGTTGTGTATAGTATTGTAGTAATGAATTGTCATCAAGAAACAGGAGTGAAGAAGGTGTTGCTTTCTAGATGTTGCTGGACTACAATTCCTGCCAATTCTAGGCAGCACGGCAAGTGGTGTATTTTGTATTATTTATTTTGGCTGTTTCTAAATATATATTTTATGGATCAGGAGTAGCACCAATGTCTATTCAGAATTCTTTCAAGTCCCTGCTGAAAATGGTCATCCATGTATTCCACAACAGAGAGAACAATATCCAAAGCAAGTGAGTGATATTATGCTGATAGAATCATAGAATCCTAGAGTTGGAAGAGACCACAAGGGCCATCCTGTCCATCCCCCTGCCATGCAGGAACTCACAATAAAATCACCCCGACATACAACTATCCAGTGACTGTTTAAAAACCTCCAAAGAGGAAAACTCCACCACTCTCCAAGGTAGTGTGTTTCACTATTGAACAGCTCTCACTGTCAATTTAAATTTTTGATTTAAAATTTTAATTTTTTTAATTTTAAAAAATTTCTTTAAAAACATCTCGTTTTACCAAATTTTCACTTTAACCACATGAAACTATGTATATGTAAACACATTTATTCTGTGTGTATGGTATCGTAATTTAAAGGTATAAATTTAATTTTGCTAATTGTTTATGTCCCAGCTATTACCATTACATTCAGTGATATATAGGAATTACAACTTATAAGTAAATTAGTACCAACCCCCCCCCAAAAAAACCTCACCAACATTTCTAAGGATTCTGTATGGTGTGGTGTGAGAGGAGGTGAAGGGGGGGGGATGACAGCATGAGATGACGCACCAGGTGATACCAACCCTAGTGACACCACTGATTTCAGGATATGTAAACTGAGCCTGACCCTTTTGTCCTGCTGAAGACAGTCAGAGTTATCCCCCAATTAATCTTGAATTGCCATCTTACATCCTGATCCAATATGTGTACAGTATGTTACACTGAGTTCAGTGTTTCCTACTCCAACATAAGTGTGCATTATACTATATTGTTGTGTGCTTTCAAGTTGTTTCAGACTTCTGGAGACCCTAAAGTGACCCTATTAGGGGTGTGTCTTGGCAAGATTTGTTCAGAAGCAGTTTGCCTTTGCTTTCCTCTGATGCTGAGAGAGTGTGACTTGCCCAAGTCTGCACACCAGGCTTTCATGGCTGAGTGAGGATTCACACTCTGGTTTCCAGAGTTGTAGTCCAATGCTCAAACCACTACATCACAATATATATACTATATATCCACTGAATCTGGTTTTCAGATTATTTTGTGCCTTATCTAAATTTTCATTTGTATTCTCAGTACTAACAGATTGCTGCTTCTGATTCATTTTCTCTTCTCCCCTTTGTCACCAATACACAACATTTAAGCCAAGATAATTTTAAAAATCATTTTAATTCATAAAAAAAGGTAGCTCTCAGATGAAAGACTTAAGGAACAACTGTTGAATTCTTGCTTTTTCTAGTCTGGAGTTTGTTGTGATTTCTCAGTTATGATACTAGATACTAGTATCTAGTAGATACTAGAACATACTACACATGTTCTCAGAGATATTTCTTCATATGTTACACCTTCCCATAGTCAAAACCCTGGTGTTATCCAGGTCTGAGGCTCTTTGGCATCAAGTGGACATCAAAGCAATAACCACTCTCGATATTTCTACACACTACAATGATTTAAAATATGTGATGGAAAACACAGCTCAGTCAGAGAAACATTTCTTCTTGCTTTGTATGATGATGAGTAGTAAAACCATGCCCAATAAATTATTTTTCAGAACAGTGCCAACCAAATTAGCTTATTGCCTTTTCATTTATATTAAGTTTGATGGTCATTGCCAGAGAATTGATTTAAAAGTATCTGAATCAGCAAGTCAAAGGGTCTTTTTCTTTCAACTTTCCCCCAGCAATAATGTACAAGCTTAAAGAACATCTATCAAGATGTTCTGTTGACAAACCAGTAAAATGTGGACTACACAATACTACATTTAAGTGGGTTTGTAGCTAGCTAGTGGACCATACCAGAAGAGTACTCACCAATGGCTCATCAATCTGAAAAGAAGTGACAAGTGCAGTGCAATGGCATTTTCTTCTAGGTCTAGTGTTGTTCAGTGTCTTTATAAATGATTCAGATGAAGGATAGGGATGCTCATAGGAATGGAGGCGGGGAGGAAGCATTTGCCTATGAAAATATCCATGCTATACCTCCTGAGGCTGGCAATGGGATGCACATTTTCTTTCAGAAATCTGTACTTTCCAGAATTTGTGAAACATTTAGAGAATGAAAAAGGTAAACAAATGCATGCATGCACGCGTTCAAATAATGTACATGACTAAAACTGTAAATCAAAGGCTAAATGCATATATTTCCAAGCTTGCTTATTAAAAATGAACATTTGGGGGGGGGAGTGTTCCCCAAATCCACACAGATGTCTGTAAGGAAAGAAAAAGAGTGTTTCACTGTCATTCAGAACTCAGACAGGAAGAAACTATTAATGGGATTCTGGAAATGCAACAAAAATGAGACGGACAAATTCACACATTCCTAAATATTCATCCAATTGGCAGATGACACTAAACTGGGGAAAGTAAGCAGTACTTTCAAAGATACAAACACAATTCAGATACAGTCTCTCAGACGATGGTAGGTTGACCTTTGTTAGAGGCTTTTAAACCACAGGCTGAAGTCTATCAAGAATGCTGTAATAGTGAATTTCCACAGGCAGTTGGACTACAAAAGTGCCTTTCAGCCTTTCTCAGGTGAGAGGGAAACTATTTTTTCACCCAATAGGCCAGGGACTGATATGGTATTTGCACTCAAATGGCTACAACTGTTTCTTCCTTTCCAAGCTACTTGCCAGGGACTGGTAGCCAATGGCTTGGGGATCAGCACTTTGAGTAACATTGGATTACCTTTGAGCTTCCTTCCAATTCTATAATTCTGAGACAAAAGTCATAATTAAGCCTGTAAATTGGACTGAAATTTATCATGATTAAGGCTGAAATCACATGCATATTTTGTTGGGAATTCTCTTAGTAATCTGTGATTCTTGTATCTGAGTGATTAAAAAAGAGTTGACTTGCATGACTGCAATCTGTATGTTTTTTATAAATTGTATTGATGGTAACATACTTCCCTTCACAGTCAAGTTACATGCATTTAGCCTGTGTGTAACCGAATCCTATCTTCTTTGGGACTATACCGCAATGTGTTCAACAGAATGCTGTTGCTGACATCTACATGTTATGCCTGTATGTCAAAATCATTGCATAAGAAGGTATTCAGTGCCTCCATGTGCAACAGGCCTCCCCTCTACATATAGCTGAACATTCAGCTGCTGCAATATACCCCCACAGACATTTAGGGTCTGGGGAAGGGCAAGGGGTCATCCAGACAGTATCTGGCTGTGATTTTGCTGACATCTCATTTGGACTCCAAGATGCAAAAATGCAGCTGCAGGCTGCCTGGGTGCTCCCTGATTTACCCCAGCAAATAAATGGTTGTGAGGGCACGTTCTGGATCTGATTATGTCAAGACAATGTAGGATTGAGGCCAATGGTTTAATGATACTGGAAATCCCAGCTAGAGTACACTCGCTTAATTTATTGTTCAACAGTGAGTAAATCCCATTAATTCAATAGGTTTTCCTTGGTTGGAACTATCAATAGCATTAAGAGCCAATGCTGTCACAAGATCATTAAGTGACTGTCACTTCTTTTTCACAAAGTTTCAATTGACAAAAGCAATATACTCTGCATGATTCATTAGACACTTACCTTCAGCACTCCATGACAATTTGATAGGCAAGTCTGTGGCTTTTCCTCTCAAAAATGCAAGTCCTCGTTAGACAGTTTACATGCTGCAACATCATATCTTTCTTGCTCTTGTCAATCATCTTTTGTGCACTGGTAACCTCTATAATGATGCAGCTGAAGAAAAGAATATAGAAGAACCTTGCATCTTATTGTATCAGTCAATATTCTTTCCTTTCAGGTCTAATGACATATAAGAAAAAAAAATGGACATCAAGTCAATAAACCTTTCAAACATCAGATTTATAATTACACTGTAAAATACAATTACTAGCATGAAAGGCTTCAGTATTTACAGAGTGCATGGGTGTGTTAATAATACTGGGACCATCCACCCCCCCACCCACCAGCACACTTTCAGTGAAAAACCAGATCTTGGCAAATTAGATTTGCAAATGAATTTGATAAAGTTAAATGTTGGAAGCTGAGGGATTAATTCATTATGATCAGCACTAAGAAGTGAAATAGGTTAATTGGCAAAGTTGTTGTTAGTTAACTTGTTGATAAAAACATTAGGTTGAGCACACCATAACATTTACTGAAATTGGCACGGAGGTTGTCCCTGTTGATGCTTGGGCACATTTTGCTATTGTCTCCTTCAATGATGCACTTCACATCTCTCTCCAACCTAGACTCCCCCCCCCCCCCCCATAATATGATTGTTCTTGGGAATGGTGAGAAACGTTTCTTTGGAAATGTTAGGTTGGGAGAGGCTGTCCTAGAGCATGGCTTCTCATTTTACAACCTCTTCAGTTCAGTTTGTAACTCATCTTGTCAGTCAGTCGCAGGCAGAGCTGGAGGTGCAGGCAGGCTTCTTCCCGCCGCGTTTCAAAAACGCTCCTTTTATTGTCTTTGGTTACATCATGAGTTACACGCTACATTATTGGCTACAAAGTATGAGGTTACATGATTGGATACAAAAGTACACTTGGCGGGTGCTGATTGGGCCAGGCAGCATCACCTCAGTGAGCGGGTGTTTCAAATGTGGGTTACGCAAACCATGTATCCAGCCCATTATGGAGGCAGGGTGGGGGTTGTCCTGTGGTTTGCCAGCGAGAGCCCCACACATCTGCATCTTTCTTTTCTTTCCATCACCACCAGAACGTACACTTTGCTGCACTCTTAAAATTCTTCAAATGCTTGTTTTGTTAAAAGTTTTAAAAAAGAAGGATTACATGTTCCAGTGATCCACCACAAGTGCAGTAAGAAGTACACAGCTAAAAAGATCAGTCAGGCTGCAGCTGCACTGCAGAAATAATCAAGTTTGACATGACTTTAACTGTCGTGGCTCAATCCTATGGAATTCTGGGAACTGTTGTTTTGTGAGAAATTTAGCCTTTTCTGTCAGAGCTCTGGTGCTACAACAAAATACAGTTCTCAGAATTCCTTAGCTTTGAGCCATGGCAGTTAAAGTGGTGTCAATTTCAATTATATCAGCAGTGCGGATGTAGCCTCTGTGAATCAAGGGTGGAGAATTCTCACAGCTCTGGAATGAATAAGTTGTTTGAATGACTGGGGAATGCCAATGGCTTGTGTGCCTATTGCAGGGCGCTTTACTGGGACCCCTTCCACCGCTTTAACCTCGAAATGGACTTGTTGATACCAGTTAGATCTCCAGTGTCAAAGCTGAATCTATGAGCATGGCCAAACTGTGAGCCTGATCTATATAAAATGGGTTGCAACCACAATGTCATCTTTCTGGATAACCAAACCATCCCAAATCCATGGTATTATCCTGATAGCACAGACATAGTGAGCAACATTTTATTTAACATGAGAGATATTGGCATATTCCAAGCATTGTTAAGATTATTTATTGCTAAATTATTAATACCTGCCAAACTAATTTGGGCAAGGTGCCCAAGTTTAATTTCCAAACTATACAAAGGAGCACTGCACCCATGTAAAACTCAATCTTCTTTAAGTCTGTCATGTATAAAGACTTTCTGTTACAGTTTCTCAAATGTAAAATTTTCATTTGAAGAAGTTGGAAATTAACTGCTACCTTTTGATAGCATAAACTTTATTTTGTGTGAAATCCAGTACTCAGGTGCAGTTTTCCTTCTCCTGTGGAAATACTGAATTTTCCACACCAATGAGAATGTGCTTTCCATTTACTCCTAAAATATGTATCTAAACCTGACCTTTCTCTTCTTATATGCCAATCGAATAGATTATCTGTGTTGCACAGGCAGCCTTGTCACTTTGCCTCAGGGTTAGGACTCTTTGCAGGAACCTTTGCACAATAATTATGGAAAGTTAGTAGAGTAGAAAGAAATGTTCTTAGCCATTTTCTCTTGATGCAGAGAACAGAGAGGAAATGGAAATAAACTCCCCCATTGTCACAAGTCTATGATCTGCTTTCCAGTCTTCAATTATAAGATCTTAAAAGGAAAAAAAATCCTTTATACTAAAGTCAAGTTTAGCAGCTTGTATTCACATCATTTTAACCTACTGAGCGCAGGCCACTATGGATCACCTTGTTTTCCTAAAGATAATGGAGGTGTGGCATACATGATGCATAAAAAAAAAATCCTCTGTCTTCTCCTACATTGCAAATTGGGTCATCCCAGTTAACTTACAGCTTATATTGTCATTGCTGTAACACACATCAGAAAGCTTATACTTTTAAAAACGCACACAGACAAAACTTACTTTAAAAATTGCTTAAAGCATCTTTAGAAATTTCTGATAAAGGGTTTTTTCCCCTCCCAAAGAAGAATCCAGCTGATTTAAAGAACTAAATGATGCCCCTTCCGGCTTGAAGAATGGCACAATTGCATTGCAAATTGTCAGTTGCTTGCAGCTGCAAGCTAAGAGTCACAGCTGGTTTGAACTCATATACTGAGATATGTCAGGCTAGTTCCTGCAAAGGAGGACAGTCTGCTACTGCTGCCCAAGTAAAACATGATGACTGACATCCTGTTCATAAGACTAAATGCCAGGCTTCCGATCTTGTAACTTTGGGGATTCACATTTATGGTGAAGAAACAAAAATGACTGCAAAACCTACCTTGGCAGTTGGGCAGCGCTCCTGCCAAGGGGTTTTTGAGGCACTACAGATTAGGGTGCTGGAATATGACAACTGTAGTATTTTTCTGGCCACAACATGCATTAAAAGAAATGGCTGCAGCAGGACCGCTATGAGACTGTTCATCTGCCTGTTTTCAACCTGCCCCATGACCAGCTGGACATCAGCTGGAATTCACTTAGGGACATACACGTGCGCAAGTCACACAATCCATGCAGGGCCAAAAAGTCACCGCTGCTTAATAGATGTATTCATGCAGATGTGGAGTTGCTCAGACACCATGTTCATTTGTGCTTTGTCTTTGCAAGTTGTGGATTCTATACTTTGCATTATGGTGGTGCATCATCTACACTGCATAGTGATTGTGCATCCTCTGCTTTGCATTGTGGTTATGCATCCTGTAATTTCCATTTTGGTTGTGCATCCTATATATTGCATTGTGGTAAAATTCAAAGACATAACCATGTTAGTCTGAAAAATCAGTATGCAAAAGGATTTTGCAGCACTTTTGAGAATAACTGAAAGGTACAAGTTGGTAGCATGAGCTTTTGAAGACTTCAGCCTACTTCCTCAGGAGCATGCATCTGAGAAAGTAGGTTCAGGTCTATGAAAGCTCATGCTACCAACGTCTGTCTTTCAGTTAATCTCAAAGGTGCTGCAAGATCCCTCTGCATATTGCACTGTGATTATGCATTGTGGTTGTGCATCCTATCCTTCGCATTGCAATTGTGCATCATGTGTTGTACATTGTCCAATGGCAGACAGTCAATGACATGTGTTGCACAATGATGTTACTCTGCATGGTGTGTGTGGGGGTGTATGTCACATAGTGCTACTGTGGCTTATGCTCGCAACTGGGAATTTACATTAGGTCAAGGGGATATTGGATGGAGGCCACCATTCCCCACCACTCTAATCTGGGTCTCAAATCTAGCTCTCACATGGAAAGCATACCAGTGAAACAAACTTGGAACAGTGCCACATCTGTATTTCTCTTTCCCTTTCTCAAGAAATTCTGAACATAAAGAAGAGTTGCTGTGATCAGCCAATAATTTACCAGAGCAGTAACATTTTACAGTATAATTTTGTGCATAGTTGTATTAGTAAAGACTTGCTCTGGAAGGAAATCATGGCTTGAGTCTTACAGTGACTGCATACACCCCCTCCCCACCTCCCCAAGAGGATCTCTCTTTACAGTCTTAAGCTATTTATAGTGACTAATTGTCTGGCTGCATTACATCTTTACCTAGATTCTGCTTTCCAACCCAAACTGAAGTCAGACCCTCTGGGATGTATTAAAAGCCAGATTTAGTAATAAAGAGCTATCTGAATACAAGGCGAGTAGGAAAATAAGTGAATCTTCCCCATCCAGCAAGACAGACTGTAAGCCTAATGGCTGACCCACTTTAAAATTCTTTGCCTGTGAATTATTTATTCTGTAAATTGTTTTGCCTATCAAAAGCATTATAGTAAGGTGGGGAAAGTAGGGACTTTTTTTTTTTTTGGCTGCAGAAAGAGAACATACAAAGAAACCCAAGTGAGATCAAAACTTTAGAACATCAGCCAGTGAAAATATTAAGCAATATCACACCCTAAGGAAAGTCTGTGTGGAAATCAAGCAAGACGACTCTGTATAAATTGATAAAAGATGTACTTCTTCTCAAAGAGATTACTCAAGGAGGAAAGCTGAAGAATAATGATGAAGAGACTTCTGTCCAAGATGGTTTCAGATAATTATGTTTGCCTGGATTTGCCTGGCATTCTCCTCAGATATGTTTATAAGTTATGCTTCAGGCCATCCAGCCTCTAGATTTTTCTAGCTGCAGAGGGAATTGGTTGAGGGGGAAACAGCTGAAGTTGATGCATTGTGATGGCAAAGTTGATAACTTGCATGTACAGTAGGTCTTGCATTCACTGGCTAGAATACTCTGTGCTGGCCCTGGAGTATTCTGGCCCCAAATTCACCCTGTGAACAGAACACACAGTGTGTTAGGGTTACTACAGTAGCAAAGAACAGGACTGACTCTGATGTTCAGCAAAATAAGGCATCTGCCTCTGTTGGCAGACTTAGGGTGTAACGAAAAGGCAGGAAATGGTTAGTTCTTTAGTTTGTTATTATAGCTTTTTCTTCCCAACTGCCAAGGAAGGGAAGAAATGTTTGCAACATATTCTTCTTCAATTGAAGCCAAACTTTTTGTGCCTTGGAAGTAGATGAGTGGGAACACCTTTTGCTGCTCCAACCCAGGCAGCAAAATGTTTTGGTCCAGTACTTAGACCCTTTCACACTATACAGTTACAACACTATGATTCCACTTTAAATGCCATGGATGATGGCAACATCCTATGAATCCTGGCATTTGTAGTTTGATGAGGCACTGGAGCTCTCTGGCTGAGAATTCTAGATACCTCTCCTTAAACAGAATATCCCGGGATCCTATAGGGTAGTTAACATGGAAACATAATGCTGAAATGTTTAGTGTGAATGGGCCACTTAAAAAACTTTACCTGGTATTTAAAATGAAATTTGTGGGGTTCAGTCCCCCTCAAGGCCCACCCTTCCCATGCATTCTTTTCAGAAGGATCAGCTGTGACTATTTTTGCCTGTTATGTTTCTAGTACCTAGGAAATTCTTACTGCATATTTTTTCATTTGTAATATAAACATATTGCTTGGTGTTAGCAGAAGAATTACTCACCATCTGGTACAAAGGATGCTAAGAAATAATTTTCCAAGAAGAAAAGACAAAAGTCTTCAGATATACACTCATATTGTGACAGAAATGAAATATTAAAGAGATGTCATAAATTTTGAAGCAAAAGAGCAAAACAACAACAACAATCCTATATGCAGAATTCGGCATGTTTAATATGGACATATCACATACAACCTTTACAATACTTCCTTGTATGTAACTTGCATTTATAGATGCTTTTGAAAGTATCTTGAGAAAGTGAGATGACAGAGGATTAGTCGAGATTATCTTTACCATATTGGAACAGTTGGAAGGTATGAGTCCATCAGAGAAGTCTATGTGCCATTCAAAAAGATTAAGAACTACCAATCTGACTGGAGTCAGTAGTTTCCTGTTTTGATCAAGTCTTGTTTATGGGCTTTTCTACAAGGGTTATTTCACCTGGGCTTGCTGCGTCCTTTTTGTGACACAGGGTCAAAGCATCAAATCAGGCATGGACTGTGTTCATATCTGCACTCGATTCAGCTATTCTTTTCCTTATCCTGAATTCAAAAACCTTATCTTTTTCTCTAGGTTTTCGACTCTCTCCGCAGCAATGATGGGTGTCTGCCCAGTGATCAGAATGAGGTGCCCAGTGTTGCTAACATGGCTGGTTACCTCATTGTGACCTCAGCAATGGCACTGGGTGACAAATGGGGATCTCATGGGAAGGTAACTGCCTGTCATCGCTGCAGTGAGAGCACAGGTAACAGGGTGAATTTGAGGCCAGAATACTCCAGGGCCAGCACAGAGTATTCTAACCAGTGAAGGCAAAACCTAAGAAAGAGAGTAAGATTTTAGTCCAAGATATTGCAATGGGATCGTATTGTGTAAGTCTCTACATGCAGTTGTGTTGAAAGCAACATTGCAAAAATGACTGTGCAAGGCATGCATATCAACATGTTCCTGTGCACACACGTGTACATGCACATGCATCTATATGCAACAGTATTCAACTCTTCTTCCATACCTTCAAAATACATGTGTATGGCATCAGGCAAAAAAAGTTGAACTGCTTCTGTAGGGAACACATGTATGCATAAGACACCTCTAGGTTTAATTTCTAGCCCTAGTCTAACTTTCAGACTGGTGTGTACCTAAGTCTTCCATGATGCTAGGAGATCAGCAAGAAAAGTTCTGACCCAAATTAGAATCTCTTATGCAATTTTTCTGAGGGAGGGCTATCATATGTGATATCCTTGGCTGCAGTCTGTGCCATCAGCTCATAGATGTGGAGTCCAGGCTATGAACTGGAGAGTGCCTCCTAACAGCTGACTCCTCTGCCTCTTGTCAAGGCTAGAGCTTGTGAGAAATGTCACACTGCCCCCCTGGACAGGCTGGGTGCTTGCCTTAATGGGACAAAAGATGAAAAGTCAAAGGACAGGTCATTCACATGCAATGTGCGTATATGCCTGGAGTAGGAGATGTGCTCAGATGCAGAACCAAGGAAGAGAAGGGCAATTGTCTAAACAAAAGGAATTATGCCTTTGAATGTAGCCGCACGCTACCCTGTTGTTAAGAGTGGCCTAGAAAGAATGTCAGAGAAGTGAGCTCACTCTAATGGAGAAGAAATGTACAGGTAACCCCCATTTGCACAGGGTTCTGTGCATGCAATAGAAGGGATGACTATGTTCTGGTGCCATTGGAGTAAGATCTAGGATAAGAACATTAAAAAAAACCCATAGTGCACCAGGCCAAAGGCCTATCTAGTCTAGCTAGTTGACTGAGGTAAGCCTTCAAGGAGGATGGGAGCACAGTTGTAGCCTCCATCTCTTACTCCCCTGCAATTGGTAAACTGAGGCATATTGATAAGCTGAGGAAATACATATCTAAGGTATAACTCTGTTAACAAAGTAGATGTGTTCCTGGGCAGGCTTAGTGTCTCCCCCTTTTTTCTGTTTTGTTGTTCACACAAGGTCAGTAAGGTACTCTGAACACAGTTGCTGTTTACTTTGCCTGTATTAGGCAGGTGCACACAGCTACAGTAGGATCAGCTAGAAAACCATTCTCTCTCAGATCAGCTTTATTTCACTGTGTACTGAAGACACACTACTGCAACCCGACAGTGAAAACTCTGTATTTCTACAACTCTTCCTCACCATCCTCCTATTGCTGATACTGCTAAAAAGAATTCGTTAGATGGAAGAAATGAGGAAAAGGAGTCTGAATGAGCCAAAAAACTTTAAAGACTTTGTGAAAAGCAGCTTCTTTATAAGAGGCTTTGTTAAGTGAGGTGTGCCTGTATTGAGGGTTAAGTAATCTTTGATAGCCCCTCCCTCCATATATTTGACAAACAAACAAAACCAGCCGAGATCTTGCATTGGGAGTTATGCATACATTACATAGATATGTTTTTGTAGCTGAATCTACATGGACATGTCCATGCTGCTGGAGAGTATAGGAATCTCTGGAGAAGTGTCCAGCTGCATGTGCTGTTTGGGCAACCACACGGACCTCTGAGGGTCCTTGGGAGGTAGTGTCCAGCCAGTAGCATCACTAGGAGGATGGGGGTGATGGCCCACATCGGGTTACACAATGGGAGAGGGTTGACAGCCTATCAGGCTCTCCTCCCACTGCAGGATGAGCGGTCCAAGCGCATCCTTCCTGGCTTCACTGCAGTGGTGAAGGCCTTCTCACAAAGAGGCCTCCACTGCCATGGAGGAGAGGACTCAATGTGTCCTTTTGACCACTGCCATCTATCCCTTGCACTGGGTGACACCAAGCTTAGTGACATCACGGTGTCCAGCTATAGGAAAATATGGGAATTTTGTCCTAATCACTAACTGGCTTTCCTCAGGGGCGGGTGTCAGATTTCTGGAGCTGCAGTCTGCATTCTCATTCAAAGTGTACATTCTGACTAACAGAAGGAAGGAATTCAGAGGGCCAAATCTGAATGAGGGTGCACAATGCAACTCCAGAGATTTCTGATGTTTGCACCAGAGGAGGGCCAATTGATCATAAGGACAAAACGTGTGGAGCTTTTTAAGAAATTAAAGTTTGGACCCTCCCACATTTCCCCCCAAAAGGAAAATGTGGGAGTGATCCCCTCACTCTTACAACATGGAAATGACTATGGACCTTATCACATGGGAGGGAAGTACCCAAATCCTATATATTAATGGGGTTTGTTTTCAGACAATGCTGAACTAATTGAGCATTAATGCGACATTAACCTGTGCAGAAAGTCGCAAAATCGTGCTGCTTTTTACTTTTGGGAAAATCCTGAAAGTAAAAAGCAGTGTGATTTTGCCCACTTTCTGCATGGGTTAATGTTGCAGGATATTCCCAAGATCTAAACCCTGTTTATCCATGAAATTTGGGCACTTTGCCTCCTGTGTGATAAGGTCCTACATTAGAGGGGAAGGAAATGTATTACTACTTCCAAGGTGAACAGTAGCATTTTGGTCATTGCTGGATTGGAGCAGATGATCAGAAAGGTTAGTTGTAATGGCCTATGTCTGATTTACACTACTGTAATTCACCAACAGGATGCCAGTCCTTATTTAATGTGATCCAAGTTGGCAGACAACACTACGACTTAGGATATCAAATTCTGACTTAACTGTATGCTATGTGAATTAGTATTGAGAATATAAAGAACACAGACACAGAGATTAAAAGAAAAAATAAATAAATAAATACTGGTAAGCCAGATGACTGTTAGTTGGTCAGAGGAAGCTTGTATGGCATCCTGGTATTATAAGATATTTAAATTAGAAGAGCAAAAGAAGGCACTGTACAGATGGATTTGGGCCACCAGCAAAATACTGGCTTGTTGTGTATGATCAATTTTATGCTTTTGAATCTCTTGACCTGCATTCTTATGAGCAAATTCCTTCTTTAAAAAAATAATCTAACTCTGCCACACCACCTAGAGCTGTAAGGTAATATTGCTATATATTGTGATTTCTGGAGCTACAAAACCATTCAGGTCATAATATTAACAGTGGTTTAATGTTACAATCATAAGACCTATGGAATCTCATTTTTGCATTATCCCTTTGTATGCCACAACTGGTAATTTCTATAACTATGAAAAGTTACTTTTTCCAGGTTTTGATAATTGCTAATCCTAGTTCAGGGGCAAAAACCACAATGTGCCATTTTGCTACAAAAATTATGTTCCATTTGCCTGCAAGCCAGACCCTGAGAAAGAGCATTATAATATTACATAATATGAAACAATTGTCATGTAATACAATGGTTTTAATCCTATATATCTCAGCACTGTTTAGTAGTTCCATATATGGTCCTACACTAGGCTGAGCTATATATATTGATCATGTGTATTTGTCATCCCTTATTTCTATAAAAGAAGTATATGGCTGAGCCATATATTGAGCATGTGTATTTGTCATGCCTTTTAATTTCTGTAAAAGAAGTTCTGTAAAACCCTCCTTACTGAACAGCTTTTGAAGCCTTCCCTCCCTCCTGGGTGCATGACCATTTCCTACTTTGTGGGGAGCAGGCAGGATCACAGAAGCATCTGGCTACATCCCCATAGCCAGACATGAAATAATTGCATTGGAACTGAGAACTGCCAAGGACTCTGGTGGGCCTCATTGTTGATGCTATCATTTCATGTCTGGCTGAAGGGAGACAGTTCCATGCCACTATAAAGAATGTGCCTTTCCACCCCCCACCCTACTCACCAATACAGTACTGAAGTTCCATTTCCCATATTGGGGTGGGGAATCACATGGAGGTGGAGGCCAATGATAGGCTCTGGAACAGCAAGGGGTTCAGGCACAAACACATACTGAGACTAGGGCCATCACCAAGACTAGTTGAGACTGCTGAGGAATTATCGATCAGAAGTGTACTAAATAAAAATTTTGTTATTGCTTTCAGGGTATTCATATTATTACCAGATTCAGCAGGAATCATAGAATCAAAGAATCATAGAGTTGGAAGAGACCATAAGGGCCATCCAGTCCAACCCCCTGCCATGCAGGAACTCCAAATCAAAGCATCCCCGACAGATGGCCATAATGACAACAACAACCATGATGATGATTGTTCACCTTACATGTGTGTATATCTGTTGTTGTTGTTTAGTTGTCAAAATTGGCATTCCCTTCCTTCCTCTGCAATGACCCAAGCGCCCCCCCTCCACTTCAGGCCTTGTTGATCCACTGCTGCCCCTACCACAGCCAATCCATGGCTGGTACAGAGCTGGGAGATGGAGAAGTATCTGGCTATGTTGGCATAGCCAAATGCAAAATAATTACATCATTTACTAAAACCTCTGGAGGGCCTGGCAGACATCATTTCATGTATGTGGTCAAGATGTAGCCAAAGGCATTTTAGATCCTCCCCTCTTATGGTAGCCATGGAAAGGCCATGGAGGGTGGCTGCAGTGGCTTTTCATTAAGTCCAGGGGGCATGGAATGGTCAGCTGTAGCCTAGTTCCTCATGTGCAATTGTTATGCAACACTTCGCCATCCAGGATTATGGCCATTATCTGCATTACATTACCAACATTTTCTCGAACAGAAAAGATTCTTTCTAAAACTGTATAACAGTGTCCAGTACACTCAAAACATCAATTTTTGATAGCTTCGGGACCAAAGATGATGAAGCTAAGCCCCACTGCAGTCCCATAAAATGAAGCTCACCACAGTTTTTCTAGGATACAGTGATGTGGAGTGGAAAGGAAAACTCTATTAACAAGCTGCTTTCCAGTCTTACAATGTTGGATACTACCCACATGCACAGAATAAGAGAGGTTTTTTAAAAAAATTCCATAAACTGATTAAAAATTATTTTAATTTGCAATTTACTGATTAAAGTGGCAACATTTAAATACTCTGGCTGGGATTCTGCCTTGTCATCATAACTAGGATGCTGGAGCTCTGTCCTTGTAGTTATGAGGCTCCCCCTCCAACCTACCTTTGCAGCCTGACAGCACCCTGACCAGTGTTTTCAAGGCATTGCAGACTGGAGCACTTGGAAATGATGGCCAGAATCCTGTTGAGCAGTTACAAATAAATACAGTTACACATTTGTACCTGATATGTATTCACAAGCCCTGCATAGCTTCTAGTTTAGGGGCTAGGTAGGGACCATGAAAATCCCCCAATTCCTACTTACCAGTAAGGAGCTGCTAGGATTGAAAGGCTTCCATTCCCTGATTGATTGAGAAAGGACTGCCTGATATTCTTACTTCCATTGCACAAGTGATCTCTGGCATGAGATGGATTTGCACCAGGAGTCCTTTTTCTGCTTGTTACATTGGAGATCACTTACAAGAAGGGGGAGGAATGTCAGACAACAAGTCATTTCTTGACCAGTAAGTGGGGTTTGGATGGGTCTGGCCAGACTCCACTATGCAGCACCATTGTTACGATGCTACATTGTATATAAAGTTCATACAGGATTCTGGTGGAGGTCCACAGTGCACTTCTGGTCACTGAATGCATTCAGACAAGTAGTTGTGTTAGGACTCTGAAAGCAATAGCAATAGCAATAGCATTTACATTTCTATACCACTTCATAGTGAACTCAGCACTCTCTAAGCGGCTTATAATCCATAAACCAGTCGCTCCCAACAAGCTGAGTACTCATTTTACTGATCTGTGAAAGGATGAAAGGCTGAGTCAACCTGTAACCTAGCAGGATCAAACTTACAATGTGGCTGCAATACTGGTGTTTAACCACTGCACCACCAGGGCTCCCTAACTGGAGTAACTGGAGAAAGGTCTCTCCAGTTACCTGTTCTCAAGGCACCTTGGCCTGATCTAGACTGGCAAAAAGGGGTGTGTTCATGCCTGCATGAAAGTGTGGCCTTTAGATGACCTGCAGTGAAAGTTTGGCATGAACGCACTTCTTTGGTGTTTTAGTGGGGAAAAACCAGCTATAAAAAGGAACTGCTTTTCCCCACTTCTTTTTAAAAAGGATGTAACTGTGCAGCTGCATCTAAATGCTGTGGTGCAACTGTGCAGTTTTTTAAAGCTCCCAAACCCTAGCTCCAGTCCTAATCCGAACCCTAGACACGCGCAGTAGGGACTCTGGGATGCTGTAACTGTTATGCAACTGTGCATAAAATGTCAATTCACTCATAAGATAAAGAAGTTTATTCATAAAATCAAGGGGTTCATTCATGGTGCACCAGTGCAACTGCACAGTTAAAAAAGGGAAGCGAAACTGCAATGGTAATTTGACAGATCTTCATAACTGCACAGTTCATGTGTGATGTACCTGTGCAGCTGTGTAGTTCGCAGCTGGCAATACAATTGTCTGTATGGTGTACTGGCACAACTGCACAGTTTACAGCCGGTAATAACAACAACAACAACAACAACAACAACAACAAACCTTAAAGATTCAGTGCAACCAAAAGCCCTGTTCATTGCCGCCCGTGCAGCTGCTCCGCCTGTGTTTCTAGTGTCCTGACAGCTTCCAATGTAGTGGCTGAGCAAGAGACAAGACTTCAGATAAGTTGTCCCCACACCCCCTCAGTGTAGCTGCTCTATACCTTTTAAATACACCCCTGGGACCTGCAGTGTAGCTGCTAAGCATTTGGGAAAAGGCAACTTCATGTCACCCTCTCCTGGCAGTCTGGAATGCCCCCTTGTGACCAGGAATATGCTACAGATGTCAGTCCTAGACTTCCAATCTCCACTATCTAGGAAACACTTAAACCAGGGTGCTATCAGGCTGTGACTATGTTTCTGGAGTCATGTTGAAGATTCATGAAAGTTCATGACTGAAAATGTGAATCCCCAGAAGTTATGATAGCTTACATCCAGCTTACGATACCATAACTTCATAAAGGTTGCCTGCATTCATATTTTTCAAAATCACATTTTAGGAGAATACAAACTGAAGGTGACAGACATATGAGCTGTCATCCTACTTAGTATTTACAGTGTCTTAAGCAGAACCTGTGATATCTTTATTACTGGTTTTCACATTTATGTTTTTGCTCCATTACAATGGCCAAAAGTGCCTCCCTGCAAATCCTGCAGGGTCCTATCACAACTGCTTGTCACACTGCACCTCTCTATCCGGAGAGGGCTAGACACCCCGCTCAGTGGCCCACTCTCCAGCATGTTCGAAATCTTTCTTTTGGAGAGGCTGCTTGGCTTTGAAGGTAGGTTTTGGGAAGATGTAGCTATTATGATGGAACTCCATTGTTGTAACTGTCTCTCCTGATGCAGAGTCATGGCCATGGTTTTGGTTTGTTGAATTATAAACTATCATCCCTAGATAGAAATACGTTTTGATAAAATATGTGAATATTACAGCAATGTTCCAGAGTCAAACAGGATGCATCAAATGTATAGAATGGTGGAAAATCTCTGTTTTAAAAATATACTGACACTGATTTCAGTTGAATGCTGTCAGCTTCAACCTTAGTAATTTCAGCCTGAAAGGCAAAATATCTCCATTTTTGGCTACAAAGTGGAAGAAACATCCATCTACATTTCTCTTGCTTTAACTCTGTCCCAGAACGGTAGGTGCACATAAAAGTGAAGCTCCAGATATTCCAGATAGTGAAGCAAGGGCTGATGGGAGCTGTAGGTGAAAAACATCTGGAAGGCCACAATTGCTTGATCTTGCAGTAAGAGAAGTAGATAAAAGTCATACCAACACTCACTTTAATGAGCTTCTTTGATTTTTAAAATTAACTGTGGCAATACTGATGTTTTAATATATATTTGTTACCTGTATTCTGTTTAATGTGCATTACGTGCATCACATTTTGTAGAAGCAAATTCCACAAAAGGAGTAATCTCTTTTCATAGGTGGTTATTCTAATCCCCAATTGTTTTGGTTGCCCATTTCTTCATCTCTTTTTGGGCCACTTTTTCTTGAAGAGTCAACTTTCATTCACCAGGAGCTGTACACTGAGTATTGTTTGATCAGGTACTAGAGTACTTAGAGAAATCTGAGAAATGGACAAAAATGCAAATCCCAGGATTCCATAGGTTGTCACCATGGCAGTTTAAGTAGAATCATAGCACTATAATTGTGTAGTGTGAAGGGGTGCTTAGCCCCGCAACCAGTGAATATGCGAATATGTGAATGTGGAAAAACTACAAATAAAAAAAAAACCACACTATTCTTTTTACCTAAGAGAACACCACTCTAGGAATCCCCAGCTCCTCTACTGCAACTCTATGGCCAACATCTGCTAAACATTGATCATGCTGGAGGACCTACAAATGCCTAGAGAAGTGTTTTCTCTAGGAATTTCTAGGTTCTCCAGCACAGCTCTATGGTCAACTTCTGGCAGAGTTGCACTGGAGCACCTAGAGATTCCTAGAGAGAACATATTAATCAAAGCTGCAAATAACCAAAGCTGCAAAAGTCAAAGCCACAAAACTCAAAACCGCAGATGTGGAGGGCCAACTATATATTTATTAAGTGTCCACAAACTGGAACTCCAGGAGGTTCACAGTTGTTTTCATACACGCATATACACACCTTGCATACCTAATCCCAGGGACCTGGTAAATGATTCACACATCCAGGGAGTCCAGCAGGAACAGACTCCTCTCTCCCCTCCGGGATGATCAGGCACATCCTCCTTTTCCAGGACATGTCCTCCATTTCCACCTTCTGTCCAGGAGTAATCCCAAAATGTCCTTCATTTTGAGCATAACGAAGAACCATGAATTTACATTTAGCTTTAGCCTTTAGCTTTTATTGTGCCATGTCCTCCATTTTTCTTGGATGACCTCCATTTTGGGATGCTTTGTCCTTCTTTGAGATCAGGACATCTGGGTTCCCCTTGCTGCCCTCCCCTGTTGCAATCATTTGTAAAACTGTCATTACAAAGTGAGGGGGGCTTGAAGAGTCCTCCAAATGCAAATATAAGCATATATCACAATGGGACTGATTTTGATATTAAACAGAGATTAAAGTGCATGTAAAGCATCCCACAAATGAAGCAGAAATGGCAAGTAAATGTGCGAATGATTATCACATGCAATTGCTCAAATAAAACAATATCAGAAATGCATTGTCACTGAAATCCTGAAAGTAAAAAGATGCACATTAATGCTTCTTTGTGACCACTTTAATGGGATGCAACGTTGTGTGAAATCGTTGCACGTAATTACACAATTTTCCCAGAATATTCACGGGATAAACTCCTGATCTCCTTCGTGTGATAAACTCCCTACACTCTAGATTCCAAATTCACACACGGCCCTTCTTGGATTGTCTGAACTTATGGAAGCATGTCAGGTTCAGATGCTGATCAACTGGAATCATTCATTCAAAGTGGTTTCCAGGAAAGTCTGAGTTTTCTCCCTATCTTGTGCAGGAATGGGTGTTGACCACTAGAGGGCGGGGCTGTACTGTCGCAAAGCTGGGAAAAGGACATTGTCTCCTGTCTGGAGATACCTGGTGGCCACCATCAATAGGACATCAGCCATCCTTGTCTGGAAGGTGCCCAGGAGTGGGATGGGGTCAGTGCCAGGTCTGCCGTTTCATCTTAGGAACTGAGACAGTAAGATAGTTTCCCAAATGTGTTTTGTAAGTCTGATAGTTCAGGATCCTCCCAGGCTCTCAAGTTCCCCTGCCAAAACCTGACCGCTAGTGATGTCAGCCATCTGGGTGACCAGATGTTCTCACTGCAAAGGAGGACAAGTCGTTACAAAAGGTAGGCCACTTGAGGAAAAAAAATGCAGGAAACAATCAAATAGAAGCTAAAAACCATCATACCATTTATAAGCCGCTCTGAGAGCCTTTGTGGCTGAAGAGCAGGGTCTAAATACTCCCATAAATAAATAAATATAAAAACAATCCTAGAAAAGTAAATCATGCTTCGTAGTCATGCTCAGATTAAAGAACATTTTGGAATTCCTCCTGAACAGAAAGATAAAGTGTAGGGCATGTCCTGGAAAAGTCTGGTCACTCTGATTACGCATTCAGTTCCAACCAGAGTTGTTCAAAGATTAACATCCAAATACACATACACACACACACTTACACCTTATTGTAACACACATACTCAGGGTGACCAGATGTCATGACTGCAAAGGAAGACAAGGCCCTACAAAATGAAGGCCATTCAAGAAAAAACTGCAGGACATTACCAAATAAAAGTTTAAAAACTTCTTACAAATATAAATTCATGCTCCTTAGTCATGTTATAAATGGAGGCCATTTTGGAATTCCTCCTGGACAGAAGTCTGAAATGTAGGACATGTCCTGGAAAAGGAAGGTTTCTGGTCACCCTGCACATATTACACACTTTTTTTCTCAGGGGAAAAATATTAATTCTGGGAAAGGTGGAGGGATGTAGAAAGAGGGGAAGACTGTATGCTAGATGGATGGACTCTATTAAGGAGGTCACGGATATGAATTTGCAGGACCTGAGCAGAGCCAGCATGGCATAGTGATCTGAATGTTGAACCATGACTCTGGAGGCCAGGGTTCGATTCTCAGCTTGATCATGAAAACTACTGGGTGACTTTGGTCAAGACACACTCTCTCAGAGGAAGTCAAGAAGAAACCTCTTCTGAACAAATCTTGCCAAGAAAACTCCATGATAGGGTCACCTAACAGTCACTGTAAGTTGGAAAGGCATACAACAACAAAAACAGATCAGTGGAGGATGGGGAGCTTGAAAGTGTCTCATCGCCATGAGTTGGGATTGACTCGAAGGCAATTAACAACAACAAACCAATCCCAGTGGAGTTGAAGCTTTCATGGCTAGCAGCCATAGTCTTTTGTGTGGTTTTCAGGCTATGTGGCCATGTTCTAGAAGAGTTTCTTCCTGATGTTTTGCCAGCATCTGTGTTTAGTGAAATGTCAGGAAGAAACTTTCTAGAACATGGCCACATAGCCTGAAAACCCCCACAAAAAACCAACCACAGTTTTTCACAGAATATCACTCAAATGCACACACACACACACACACACACACACACAAAACACTTACTTTCCTGTTTGGAAATTAAGATAGAAAGCTTAGCTAGAGGCTGTTTCTAGATCAAGGTGAAATGAAGGAATTCTTCCTTTTCATCTACTTAGGGAGATGGGATAAGAAACATTAAATTTAATCTACTTGCTTCTTGTAAAGACATAACTCTGAACACTAAAGTGTGGATAGTCCAATCCATTGCATTCCCCAACACAATGTATGGATGTGAGAGCTGGATGGTGAGGAAAGATGACAGATAGAAAATACTTTTGAAATGTGAGGGGAGCAGCATGATGTAGTGGCTTGTCCATTGGAGAACAGGGTTCAAATCCCTGCTCGGCCATGAAACCCACCAAATCACCCTGGGCATGTCACACACTCTCAGCTTCATAGGATGGCAATGGAAAACCTCCTCTGAACAAATCTTGCCAAGAAAACCCTGTGATAGGTTCACCTTGGGTTGTCATAAGTCAGAAATGACTTGAAGGCACACAACAACAACAACAAGCTGCAGAAGAACGCTGCCAGCATGGACAGCCAAAAAGACAAAGTTCAAGCCTGAACTCTCCTTGGAAGCCAGGATGACTAAACTGAGGCTGTCATATTTTGGCCATATCATAAGAAGGCATAAATTATTAGGGAAAAAACAACAACAATAATGTTGGGTAAGGCAGATGGAAGCAGAAAGAGAGGAAGACCAAATGCCAGATGGTTGGACTCAATTAGAGAGGCTAAGAGCCTGAGCCTGCAGCACCTGAGCAGAGCTGTGGAGGACAGGGATTCTTGTAGACATCTCATCCACAGGGTCACTTTGAGTTGCAGTTGATTCGAGAGCAGTTAACAACAACAGAATTTGCCTGTCTAGATTGGGCCTTTACAGTCCAAATGCATCTGAGGAAGTAGGCTCATGTCTACAAAAGCTCATGGTCCGAACCTCTATCTTTCAGTTAGTCTCAAAGGTCCTGCAGGATCCCTTTGCATACTTCAAATTTATTGCACAAGCTAAAGGACATGACAAGTATTGCACACATAAATGCCACAAACTAACCTTGAACTGGTCCACAAACTAAGCTAGAACTGATCTATCATGGAAAAGAGGGCCAGCCCAACTTGTTATTGTACTGAACCAAAGGACAATGTGGCACAACTTTTACCTCGTTCCACATAAAACTTAATAATAAAACTTTAATTTCTACCCCGCTTTTTGTAAGAACAATCAAAGTGGCTTACAAAGATAAAATACAGATACAAATATACACCATATCCCCACTTAAAACAGGATTAAACAGTAATACAATTAAAATCCAACATTAGTTAAAAATCACAGTAATACAATTAATTAATGGTGGGCAGAATTATTGTAACCAGTTACACCAATATAAGCAATATGGGGTTCTTTTTATGTGGCCAGGGGCTGTTCTGGGAAGACCTGAGAAGAGATCCATCTTAACAGCTTTCTTGAAGCTGTCTAAGTTGGATATTAGATGGATCTTATCCGGCAGGTCATTCCATAGAGTGGGAGCAACCGCAGAAAAGTCCTCTGGGAGGTCGCAAGTAATCTAGTCCTCGCTGGTTGTAATAAATTCCTCCCAGAGGATCTGAATGTATGAGGCAGATTATATGGAAACAGGCGATTCCTTAGATACGTTGGGCCTAAGCCATGCAGAGATATTAAAGGTGATCACGAACACCTTGTACTTTGCCTGGAAACTAACAGACAGCCAGTGGAACTATTTCAGTATTGGTATAATATGGTTGCTTCTACTTGTTCTGTAATCAGCCTGGCTGCCATATTCTGTACCAGTTGAAGTTTCCGGACTAGGCACAAGGGTAGCCCCATGTAGAGCACATTACAAAAGTCAAGTCGTGAAGTTACCAGTACATGTACTACGGTTTCAAGGTCTCCCGGTTCCAGGAAAGGATGCAGTTGGCGTATGAACCGTAGCTGATAACAGGCACTCTTGACTGTCGCATTCACTTGAATATAGATTAAATATTCAGATTGTAAACTAAATATAGAATATAGACTAAATATTCAGATTGTAAACTAAACCTTAATTTAGTTCTGACTGACCTTACAAGTACACCTGAGAGAAACAGGTCATACCCTCCAAAGTTTCACAGGTGACAAACAAGACACATGTGGCCAAGCAACATCAGAGTGTGGTCAACATGGCAAAAAATTATTGATGAAGAAAATCACACAAGTTAGGAAAGGCTTCAGCAGCTTGCTTTTGCCTTAGTTTACAGGGAAAGCTAGATCTCCCCCTGCTTTCCCCCCCTCCCATGAGTTAAGTGAGTGCAAACTACATTTGTACTTTGAATTCACTTTGTCACAACAGAAGTAAGCTGAGGACAAAGGAGGAAAATGGAAGGAGGAGAGAGATTGAAACTGAGACATTGTAAAAGCAGCTGGGAAATGGGACAACAGAGAATTAATCAGGACTGTTCCTGCCAAACTGAGGCAATTGGAGTATGCAGGCCATTTTAAGAGGCACATGACAAGCCATGGGCTTGTTTGCCCCAAGAGCTGGCCCTCTGCACCCTTGCTCTTTTTTCAATATCAAGTTGACATCAATAGGGTTGTTTTAGATATGTAGCCGAGAAGGCACTCCCAATGCAGGAAACCAGCCATGTCATATAAGGACATCTCTGTAACTGTATAAGAAGATCCAACTGGCTCAGCATGGGGGAAGATCAAGAGCAGAAGGCCAGAAGAGATCAATCAAGATCAGAATCTGCATAATAGCTTCATTGATAGCCGTAATGGTGGGTGATAGACCTTGTGCTTACAAATGAACAGAAATCCAAACACACTCTCCTCTACTACTACTACTACTACTACCACCATTATTAGTATATAGTATAATTTTAGTTTTAGGGTAATGTTTTAAGATTTGTATGTATTTTAATCTCAAATTGTTTAATTGTTTTTTAAGGAGGAGTATACTGGATATCTATTGCTCTCTATTTTAATTGTATGCCACTTTGATTGTCCAGACAAAAAGCAGGATATAAATAAAAGTTTTATTATTTATTTATTTATTTTCCTGTCCTTCTCCCAAGATTGGCTTACAACATTAAAATGTTGTAAGGCTGGATTACAACATTAGAAAACAGTACAATTAAAAACATATAAAAATAGTCTATCTCTCTCTGGCTTTTCTTCGCTAACGAAGATTCAGGAAGAACTCATCCCACACTTTCTACAAGAGCATTGATGACTAAAAAGAACAATCTGAGATAAACAAGTCTGATTACAGAAAGCACAGCAGAAAGTCTCCTTAGGTGATGTTTGCAAGTTGTGGTTCTTTCAGCGTTGTTTCTCTTCGAGACTCATTTGGCATGAGTTCTCGAAAGAGGCTGCAGCATTGTGGATAGTGCGTCTCCATGCCTCCCGATGTGAGGCCAGGGCAGACCATTGTTGGTGATCAGTTTGGCTGAGTTTTAGATGTTGTTTCAGGGAGTCCTTGTATCTTTTCTTTGGGGTGCCCCCTTTCACTGACCAGTGGCAAGTTCACCATAGAGTACTATTTTTGGGAGGTGGTGGTCCTCCATCCTAGAAACGTGCCCTGCCCAGTGCAGCTGCATTTTCAATAGCATGGCCTCAATGCTGGTGATCCCTGCTTGCTCCAGGACAGCAACATTCGTCACATAGTCAGATAATTATTTTGAGGAATTGGGGGGGGGGGGGGACATCCTTCTAATTCCAGGATCAGCCACAGACCTTTTCTACTCACAGCGTCGAAGGCTTTGGAAAGGTCAATATGTTACACAGAGTCCTTTGTTCTGCTGTCTGCATTTCTCTTGCAGTTGTCTAAGAACAAATATCATATCTGTAGTACAGTGGTCCCCCGGAAAGAGTCGTATCCCGGGGGACCGCTTTAAGGGACGGACCGCACGGCCGATTTAAAGGGGCAGCACGGTTTTTCCCTTTCGTTCCCCGGGGATTTCTTCAGATCCTGGGGGAATTTTGGCGGTCCCGCCGATTTCGGCTCCTGGGGATTTTGTTCCCCGGGGGCTTCGTATCCCGGGGGACCACTGTACTCCTATTAGCTCTGAAACCACACTGGCTTTCAGGGAGAAGTTCTTCTGCAACAGTAGGAACTAATCTGTTCAGGAGTATTCTTGCAAGGATTTTTCCAGCAATGGAGAGCAGTGTTATACCTCGACAGTTTGAGCAATCAGATTTTGCTCCTTTTTTCTTATACAGGGTGATGATAACTGCATCTCGGAGAACTGATGGCAGTTCACCGTTTTTCCCAGCAACTCACAAGGAGCTCGTGGAATTTAGCATGGCCTACATGACCCCCTTGTTTCCAGGCTTAAGGTGGGATTCCATCAATCCCGGCTGCCTTGCCATTTTTCATCTGCTGTATGGCCTTAATGGTTTCTTCCAAAGTGGGAGCCACGTCCAGTTCATTTTTCATCAGTTGTATCATATGTTCGATAGCTGAGTCTTGGACTACTCGGTTGGCACTGAAGAGACTTTGGAAATGTTCAGCCCATAGATTCAGGATGGAGGCTTTGTATGTGATTAGTGTTTGACCACCTGTACTAATATAAGGAACTTTGGACCTGATAAGTAGGTCCAAATACTGCTTTAAGAGCTTCGTAGAATCCTCTGGAATCTCCCAGATCTGCACAACGTTGTGTCTTTTCTGCTAAATTGATCCACCACTTGTTCTGAATGTCTCTGAGTTTTTGTTGGAGTTTACTGCATGCGAGACGGAAGGCTGCTTTTGTTACGTGGCAAGATGGCTGAGCGAGGTGTGCCTGATGAGCAGTTCTCTTCTTTGCCAACAGCTCCTGGATCTCTTGGTTGTTTTCATCAAACCAATCTTGGTTTTCTTGCAGGAGAACCCGAGGGATTCTTCCGCAGACTGCAGGATACTGTTTTTAATATGTTGCCAAAGCACTATAGGAGAAGAATCTATAGGATGGTCTTCAAGTTTTGATTGCAGATTTGCCTGGAAGTTACCTCTCATGGAGGCTTGTTGAAGATTGTTGACTTGAAGTCTCTTCTTTAAGATGCCACCCCTCTTAGGTTTGAGAGTAAGATGAAGATTTAGTTTGCATCTTACAAGGTGATGATTTGTTTGACATTCTGCATTGGGCATCACTCCAGTATGACGGACATCGTGAATGTTTCTCTGGCACACTAGAGCATAGTCAATGAGGTGGCAGTGTTTGGATTGGGGATGCATTCAAGTTGTCTTCAAGCTATCTTTCTGCTGAAAGATAGTGTTTGTAATAGCTGCTATTCTGCACAAAACTCTAGCAGGAGGCGTCTGTTATCATTACAGTTTCCAACACCATGATTGCCTAGAACACCTTTCCAGGCTTCGAAGTTCTTTCCTTCTCTGGCATTGAAGTCACCAAGGATAATAATTTTATCTTCTGCAGGGACTTTTTGTATGAGGTGGTGTAGGTCTGGTTGTGACCTGTCTGGCATAGGAAGCCCTACTGGTGGCTGTTTATGCCACCACCAGCATAGCTCACAGCTTCATTAGTGTATGCAAGGCTCTCCCCCAAAACAAGGGGGCATCAATGGAGAGGACAAAAATAGTAATTAAAACAGAATTAAATTATTGCAATAATTAAAACAAATTATATGTTAAAATATCAATTTTTTAAAAAGATACAAATATTTAAAACACATTAAAACAATATAAAACTCCAGCCCATTCTTTAAAAGCTTTCTGTTTTGAATGCCTATCTGAAGAGGAAGGTCTTTGCCTGTCAGTGGAAGGGGCCATTCTGGTCTTCCTGGGAAGGGAGTTCCACAATCTAGGAGCAGCCACAGAAAAGGCTCTCTCTCATGTCCCCACAATGTGATGGTGGTGGGACTTCATTGTCCAGGTACATTTGTACTAATTGTCCAGTCATTTACAAGTTCCCTTCCCATTCTTCTCTTATTTTAATCCCAGAATCTGCCCCAGGATACATTTTGCCCTATAAATATGCCTGCCAAGACACCACCAATTTGGTCATGTTCTGGGGTCAGACAGACACACTGTATCTTACCTGACTCACCAGAAACCACTTGCTGCCCCAGATCCACAGGCAGCATGCTGAGCCACCTTCATCTCACAGAATCCCCTGATTAAAACCTGCTCTTCTGGAATCAGTAGAGTATCACCCTCTGCAATCTGTCAAATTGCTCTCTACTACTACGTTTATATAATTAGTTCTTGAATGTGTGTGTGGATGAGTGCGTTTTTATGTAAGTGGTGATTCCCTTTTACAAAGAAAACTACATTTGGACCCTGCATTCTTGAGTTCTGTTTCTTGGAATCAATATACACAGGCTCGATTCCTGCTTTTAGTTGCCCAAAGCCCTCTCAGAAGCTTTAAGTTCCTAATTCCCCAATTAAATATTGGTTGTAGGTGCTTTTTGGGACCCTGGCATTTTCGGTAACAGGTACATCTTGACACCACTCGCTTCCCCTGGCTTTCAGCACAAATAACTCCATTTAAACAAACAGGTACAACAGCTGTCCTGAAAAGCCAGGCTTTAGCCTGAGGACCAAAGGCACAGTGAACCAGCTCTTGGCAAGCATTCTTAAGAAGATGTTCTATAAAACTTAATCTGTATTACAAGAAGATAAAAGCAACCAGGGTGGCCATATGACCAGCTTTACTATATACAGTCTTTTGCTTGAAGTTACTGATCTAGATGATAGACTGAGCACTTGATCACAGTCCAGGGTGGATGGATTATATTTAAGAACAGAAGAAGCTCTTATGTTGGATCAGATCAACAGCCCATCCAATTCCAGCATCACATTCCAACAGTTATTGACCAATTGTTTATGGAAAGCCTACCATCTTACACTCCCCAGCAACTGATAATACACAGATATGCTTGCTTCTAATAACTGAGGCAACACATATCCATCCCCACTAGTAGCCATCTTGATTTAGCGTACACAAGTTTTATCCAAATATATCTCTCATTTTGTTCTCTTTGGACGGGATATGCATTTCTTCTCTTTGGTAAGAAATGCATGACCACCTTAGAAACAATTATATAAGTGGACTTGCTTCCTCCGCCCCTCTTTTATTTGAAATCCTTTTCCTTCTCAAAGGTGAACACCTGGCAGGTCAGGATGAAGCTATAAAATCTAGTTAGTACAATCCGTTTCATAGCCTCTGAGGCACTGGGCTGAGAGATCCCCTTGGTTTCACTGAGTACATTAGTATTGACAAGGCAAGTCTCTCAAATGCATTTTTAATGACCTTTTCATATGGTGTAATATCTCTGAAAATCCACTGCATTTATTTTTGTCAGTTCATAATGGTTGCTGGCCTTACGTGCAAGAACTTAAAAGATGGTTTTCCTTCCTCCTATTAGGGCTTTTTTAAAGGGCCTCAAAACATTAATGCTATGTGAATATTAATAGCCCAGCTGGCTGGAAGAGTAATCTGGCTCTGTGTGCATATCGGGCAAAGATTGGAGTGTGGCTAATAGAAAAGTAGCTTTACAGATCAGGAGCCAAGCCAAAACTGCAGGCAACTCCCTCCACGACGGATGATTTATCAGTCGGTGTTGACCTTTCATGTCACTGTATTAGAAAAGAGATTGTGCAGACTGCTTAAATATTTAGCCAAAAGTTACCAAACCATCTGCCTTGAACTTCATCTTAGTATCTGCATACGTGCCCAATGCTAAGATGGTAGCAATGTTCATCTTCTTCTTCCACTAGACTGTCTTGCTGTCCTTTGACATAGCTTAAAAATAGTACCAACCAAAAGGATTGTGGGTTGAGTTCTGCACTCCACTACAAGTTAGTTATTGCTATATCACATATTGTTGTTGTTGTTGTTGTTGTTGTTGCTGTTGTTGTGCGTTTTCAAGTCATTTACAACTTACGGTGACCCTCAGGAAAACCTATGATGGGTTTTTCTTGGCAAGATTTGTTCAGAGGGAATTTGCCAATGCCATTGCCATCCCCTGAGGCTGCCTGCTGCCTGTTCCAGACACCTGTACTCTCTGCAGAACCAGGCAAGGTATTCAGACAGCTCCTGGCTAACAAGCCGGAGGACTACCTGTCACCTTGGCAAGGGAATAAGACCTGGGTGCCTGCTACAGTGGGGTTGCCACCGAAGGTGACAACACAAGAGGGAGGTGGCCCCTTTGGGCGATCCACTTCAAGGGTAGAGAAAGGGTAGGGACATCACTAAGATGATGTAGGGCGGTGCAGAGTGCACCAGGACACCACTGCTTCCCAAGCACCTGCCTTTACACAGAAAAGGACTTTGGCGGTCACCTGCATTCCTTTAAAACACTAAAGAGATGGTGTGAGTGCAATGAGGCTCAGTGGGAGGAAAAAGGAGAGGCCCCAGGTTTTAAATAGATTTCAAAATTTAAATATATTAAATTTAAACACACACAATCTATATTAAAAGACTAATTTTATTTTTTTTAAATATTCTTTTAAATTTTTCTTTAAAAATATCACATCTTACCAAATTTCCACTTTAACCACATGAAATAATGTATATGTAAATACATTTAGGCTGTACATATGATCCAAAGAGCCCCATGGTGAACCTCAAAATTTTACCCTCAATTTATCCAATGGTCATATTAAAATCCATAATTTTGGCCCTCAAACCTGCCCTTAATTTATACATGAAGTCAACTTGTACATGAGTATATGCAGTGTTTATTTTAATTGTTTTACATAAAATAATAGAATCATAGAGTTGAAAGAGACCACAAGGGCCATCCAGTCCAACCCCATTCTGCCATGCAGGAACTCTCAATCAAAGCATCCCAGACAGATGGCCATCCAGCCTCTGTTTAAAGACCTCCAAGGAAGAAGACTCCACCACCCTCCGAGGGAGTGTGTTCCACTGTCGAACAGCCCTTACTGTAAGTAAGTTCCCCCTAATGCTGAGGTGGAATCTCTTTTCCTGGAGCTTGCATCCAATGTTTCGTGTCGTAATCTCTGGAGCAGCAGAAAACAAGCTTGCTCCCTCCTCAATATGACATCCCTTCAAATATTTTAACAGGGCTATCATATCAACCTTAAACCTTCTCTTCTCCAGGCTAAACATCCCCAGCTCCCTATGTCTTTCCTCATAAGGCATGGTTTCCAGACCCTTAACCATTTTAGTCGTCCTCCTTTTTAAAAAATCTACTCTTTGTGTAGTCTACAAAATAAATAAATAATTTCTGGGGTGCATTTCTCAACCTCACTCCTTTTATTTAGATGAATAAACAACCTCCATACATGTTGTACCCCCAATTATTTTAGTTATTTTTCTTTCATTGCAGGTTTATGTTTATATTAGAGAGGAAGGGGCCAGAAGCAAGATTCAGAGGAAGTTCACATGGTGCCTATGAAATAATATCCTCCCAGAAGAAAATGCCCAAACCAGTTGTTCTTTATAAGCCGACTGATAGGAAGTGAGTCCCGTATGGGACAGGAGTGTTCAAATAAGATTTTCCACACCATTTCGTAGCAATCCAGTTAAGAACAGAAGTTGGGATTCAATGAGGGGTCAGCAAGTAATTTTCTTTCTCATGGAGTGCCTGCTGTTCTTGCCACTGAAGTGTGTCAAAGGTAGTGAGGTGAATATTAACACTGATTTACTATCCTGTGTTTGTCACAAAGCTGGGATTTCCAAGAAGAGAAGGAACAAACCCCTTTGTAGCAAAAGTCTAGAAATGTTGCAAAGCCCAATCAATATTAACATTTCTACAAAGGGATTCATAACGGTAGTACAGTGTAGTACAGCGGTCCCTTGGTATCTGCTAGGGTTTGGTTCTAGGACCACTCGTGGATAACAAAATCCATGGATACTCAAGTCAAAAACAATGGTACAGTAAAATGGTGTCTCATATATAAAATGGTAGAATGAAGGTTTGTGGAAATGGAGGGCCAGGTAATGGGGGAAACTGGAGCAGCTCTGAGGCCAGGGGATACTTCAGGCTGCCTTTAGAGTAGCCTAGACCATGCAGACAAGACCTTAGTAAAAAAAAAAAGGTTTGATTCCAGATATTTCTTTCTCTATATTCTGCTTCTTCATAAGCAAAAGGGAGCTCAAATGATCTAATGTACTGTAGTCTAAATCACTGCTACTCAAAGTGGTGGTTCCTTGACTGGTGCCAGCCCCTAAGCCACTGGCTGTTGGACCTTGGAAGATTTCCAGGAAACCAAGAAATAACTGTACTGAATGGGTAGAGATGTAGCACCAGTCTCTGGCACACTGGGGTGGGGTGGGGGAGGTAATTCCTGCTCCCTCCCATCAGATAGCCCAAGAAGCAATGGTTTAAAGTACCTCAAATGTTTCCTGAATTTTTAAAGCATAAATCGATACTTATCAGCAATAGAAATAATAGCAGGAAAATAAACCGTAATCAACTGTCTGCCAGTGAGGTCACTCTGTAGACCTGTGGTCACAGCAAAATCCCTACTTGCTGTAAGAAGACTTCATCCCATCACTTCATGATGTTGTTATTCAAAGCAGGGCCTGTGCTGAAAATTTTCAGCCTAGGATAGTCATGTGTCATACTTTGCAGAGGTGAGGTCTGTCCTATCCAAGTCTTTTTGAAGGCCTGTCCAGTCTAAGACTGGTTAAAAACTAGAGAGATAAGGAGGGAGAGCTGGAGTCCTGAAGTTGCCCATCAAAACCTACTATCTGGACAACAGACTGAGAAGGTGATCAGGTTCCCTGGTCATAGTCTTCTCTTCTATTGTGACATTGTATTGTGATTTAAAATATGCAGATCATGATGATTTATGCCAGTCCACACTCACAGTTGCCCTGCCTTCTCTTTCTGGTGATAACCAAGTGACCACCCTATTTCTACCATAGTTAGAATAATCTACTATGATCATCTACTATGATCAATAATGATCTACTATGAATAATGATTCATCCTGGAGAGAAGTGACCAGTGGGGTGCCACAGGGATCTGTCCTGGGTCCAGGGCTATTCAACATCTTTATCAATGACTTGGATGACAGAATTGAGGGCATGCTTATCAAATTTGCAGATGACACTAAACTAGGAGGAGTATCTAATACCCCAGAGGACAGGATCAAAATTCAAAATGACCTGAATAGACTAGAAAGCTGGGCAGAAGCTCACAAAATGAAATTCAACAAGGAGAAATGTAAGGTATTGCACTCAAGGCAAGGGAAAAAAATGAAACACACAGATATAGGATGGGGGACACCTGGCTGAATGAAACTACGTGTGAAAGGGATCTAGGAGTCCAAGTGGACCATAGGTTGAACATGGGTCAGCAGTGCGATGCGGCAGCTAAAAAGGCCAATGCTATTTTAGGCTGCATCAATAGAAGTATAGCGTCTAGATCAAGGGAAGTAATAGTTCAACTCTATTCTGCTTTGGTCAGGCCCCACATGGAATACTGTGTCCAATTCTGGACACCACAATTCAAAAAGGATGTGAAGAAACTGGAGCATGTCCCAAGGAGGTTGACTAAAATGTTGAAGGGTTTGGAAACTATGCCCTATGAGGAGAGACTTAGGGAGCTGGGGATGTTTAGCTGGGTGAAGAGAAGGTTAAGAGGTGATATGATAGCCCTTGTGGTCTCTTTCAACTGTATGATTCTATCTCTTAGGGAGAAAGGCCTGAGTTTCATCTGCTCTCATTTATCCACTTCACAATTAACTTCAGGACCCACAGACTATTGGAAAGGCTTGCTGAGATTGGATGAGATACCCGAGGTCTAATTTTCATTCTGGATTTAGTAGTAAAGTACCAAATTTTCTAAACAATATCAGTACACTGTATTGTATTTTTAAAAGACAATGACTGAGATACCATCGCCTGGCCCAACCCCCTGACTTACTGGGCAACAACTGCTGTGCATGATGGTGGAGTCTGCTCTCTTGCTGATTGGGGTGCAACAGACCAACATTTCCACCCTTCTCATGAATGATCTCTGGTGTGTCAGGGATCCAGGTTCTGACTGTTGCACTGGAGATAGCTCATGGAAGGGGTATGGAAAAGTCAATCTACTGTACTTTGATCAAGAGGAGAATGGTCAATCATTGTTCACAGTGGCTGCTGCCCAGTAAGTCAGTACTGGTAGAATTTTATTGTTGTATTTCTACGTATTACCTACACTATTGCATATGTAGGGATTGTGAATATGATTCAGTTCCAAATGCATAAACCTAGGTTACACATTTGTAACTGTGATTGTGAATACCAGACATGAATTCCCTTTAGTCAGATAAAAGCCTTTTAAAAACACAATATCATGTGGCTGATAAATTTGTGGCTATTAGAAATCTCTCATAATAGCAGCGATTTGGACAAAAAGCTAATATTGCAATCAATTGTAGCTATTAAAAACATTGTCTACCATCTTGTGCTATTGTTGACCTACTGATACATAAATAAGTGGGAGGTGATGATGTTTTTGCAATAATTTCACTGAAGACTTTATTTTTGCTTTATTATCGGCTGAGTAAACAAACCTGAACAAGAAGGCAGGATGATAAAATGAAGCTTGCATAAGATGACAAGCTAGAGAAAGCTCTCCTAGTTACGTCAGTCACTTTGACACACACACTAGTGACTCAATTATGTAGGAAGTATGGTCAAGAGAGAATTTCAACTTTTTACCAGCTTTTAAATTATGAAGAAGGGTTTGCAAGCCACTTAAAGGGTACATGCAGGGAGAGGAAGGATGGAGTCTGATTTCATCTTCCTACTCACCTTTTTATTTAAGTATAATTAAGGTTGTATAATTAGCAGACTGGGTTAACAGAACCATGAACATTATTGTAACACTGAAATCAGTGGTTCCTCCTTCCTCTGGCTTGCTGGCTTCTATTGTATATAGAATTACCAACACTTTTTCAGAAGGACCATTGCACCTTTTGTGTCTGTATGTGCCTTCAAGTTGCCTGTCAACTTAGGGTGATTCTATTAATTTCTTTGGGTTTTCTTAGGCAAGGAATCCCCAGAGGTGGCTTTGCCAGTTCCTTCCTATGAAATACAGCCTTCAGCACTCAGTATTCATTGGCAGTCTCCTATCCAAGTACTAACCAAGGCTAATCTTGCTCAGTTACTAAGATCAGACAGGATCTGGTGCCTTACAGCTAAAAAAACATTTTTCTTTTTCAGCCTGAAAGGGAGGGAAAGGAAAACAACTTCACAAACTGGACCATGAGCTGAGGAACATACAAACTGGCCTTTGTGTTTTTCCCTTTTAAAAACTTTGACACAGTAGGAATGATCATAAAGTTGTCTTGTCCCTGTTTTGGCTGTTCTTTTAATATTGTGAGCTACTCTGGGTCTCAGTTTTGGGGAAAGCAGGATGTAAACAACAATAACAGTTGCACCCAGGATTCTGATTCTAGGTCACCTAGTGCATGTTTAACTACATTCTGGCCTAAATTCCAAGTATTAATTAAACAAAAGAGCAAATGTCAAGTCTTGTAGAAGCCAAGATATGAGGCAAAATATGTGGTCAAGTTGTCCTGCAAGTCCACCTGAGGAATTCAGATATGAGGGAAGTGAGAGTAAGTGGTGCAAGCAGCAGAATGAAAGGAAGAAAACCCCACTGCAAGTGGGGTGAGGTGAGGGAGGGGAGAGATGGGAGAGTAAATGGTGGGGCAAATTAGGAGCACAGCAATAGAGGTAGGGCAACAGCAACAGAGGTCATCCAGAGAGAGGGAAATGTACAGTTCATTGTTCCCATGCTCTGTTTCTGAATGTGGCCGCCTCATGATGCTGCTCAAAAGGAAGAAGGAGCTGGGAAAAAGGAAGAAGAGAGGGCAGATAAAAGAATTTTCACATTTTTGGAAGTGGATTCAAACAATAAAAAAATGATAAAGATAACATGTTGTTTGATCAACTAACTCCATAGCTATTTAGCTTGGATGTATAGTCTGGGGGTTTGAATTGTTGACTCACAGATATATCCTAATAAGATAAATGTACATAAAAGAGGAATATCATTTACCTCCACAGTATAAATTCTATCAAGGAAACAAAACAGTAGCTACCAGACTGAAGATGTACAAACTATTTATGTTGAGAAGAAATACAAGAACAATGTGAAGGAAGCAAACATATCTGTCACATTGGATTGGCACTTGCTTAGAATTTACTTTTCCTCACACCAAGGAATACCTTTCATAGTTTTCAAGGAGATACAGTATTAGTCTTTTGCAGCAAAAACAACAGGATATAGATCTATCCTTAATGTATCCATGAGTATCTCAATTTGGCACAAGCTTTTGCAAACTCGAGTCCAATCCATTATAGGAATTCAGATATGTTTATGTCTTGAGACTGAATTGTACTAGGTTTTTTTTTTTACTGCTTTTATGCATTGCTTATATAATTGATTTTAGGATACTGGTAATTTTAGATTGTCATTGAATGTGGATTGTTTCAACAATTGTTGGAATCCCATCTCGATCTGAAGGGAGAGACGGGTTGTTATTATTATTAAAAGTTATCTCAATCAGCAGATAGTAATACATGTGTTTGGAGTGGGAAGATGCAATTATGGAGGTAAAGGGGAATGTAAATGTAAAAAGTATAGACTTCCATCATTACTTTAACCATAATTAACAAACTACAATTGAATGGGAGAACAGACATCTCCACATAGATAAGCTGCTTAGCATGTATATTTTAATGAAAAGTCAAATAGGTGAAAGAACGTTAAGAAACACAGTCTTGTACTTACAATAAAATATTAAATATCTCTAAAGAAAATAAAACAGTGCTGAACCTGCCATTTGTTCTAACTTTCTTTTGCACCTTGCCCTGTGAATCAGATTTCAGTCACTCACAGGGGTCTCCTGTTGTATTTTCATGGACTTGTAGCTTTTTGTCATCAGTAGAAAATGGATGAAAATCAAATAGTGATGAGAATACCACTGGAAGGATCTGTACATATCAATATGTTAATATTATTGCTGCTATTCTTTTATTTGTATTGCACTGTTAATGAACATGTCCACTTCACATGTTTTCCCTCTCTATGTTAATGCCCACAGCAAACCTGTACAATGGGTTTGCTAAGAGGTTGTAGTAGCTTTAAGTCACGTATTCCATGACCAAGCAGAGATTTGAACTTGGGTCTTCTTATTCCAAACTCGGCACTTTAAAACATTACTCTGTACTGGTTCTTTCAGGTCAGTTGTTGCCGTAAAATGGTATGAAGATCGAACTATATTGGGGGGAATTTTAAGTTAAAGACCTGGATTTGTGTAATTAGAATTCAAATTAGAGAATTATTTTGCATGGTTAGAATAGTTTGCATAATACACAAATTGGATGCCCAGATTTTGGGAAGTAGATTATAGCAACCCTAACTGGTCTTGCATTCTGGCCATTACTCAAAAGGGTGTTCTTAAACCATCTTCAAAATGCCTATTTTTCTAATTTCCTAAATTGTTTGGATTCCTACAGCTCCTTGTGATTTGCTGTATCTGCTTATTACCAAACTACCATACCCATTTTTCGGTGTGCCTTTTGTAGTACAGTATTTTACTTTGAAAAGCCCATTTTCACATTACCATTTTCGAATCTTATTCCACTTTTTTATTATGTCAAAAAGAAACAAGCGAATTAAAACAGTGTAGGTTTATTATAGCTAAATATTTCTTTCTGTGGGAGAATAAAAGTGCTATTAAAGCAGAATTCCGATTGGCTTGGGTCCAGAAGCTATAAAGCACTTTAAAATGAACACTAATAGAGAACTACCTTATTGTTGACTTCAGAATGCCAGCAGGAATGTGACACTGAGGTCTAGCAAAGCAGACTGAGGCCTTACACCCTCTTTTAGAAGTTGCTTTGGAACAGGTTAACATTCAGCTCAATATTGTCAAGGCAGAATAACAGCTGTTATTAAACTGAGTACTTATGAAATTCATTCATGTTGTATTTGTGACAGCCAAGGAAGTTTATTAGTTCAGAAAAATACACACATTCCTCTATCATACCAATGTTTTGCTGGCTTTATTCCAGGATTTAATTTCATTAATCAATCCATTCACCAAATGACAACCTCATTCCAGAAATTACTACCAGAATCCTATATGACTGGTTATGTTACACTGATATATATCCCCACATGCATTTGGTACTATGAGACAGATGTAAATTTGCCTCTGTTTACTTGACCTTTAGAAGCTTTTGTCTGGTAAGTGTTCCAGACTACATTCTGTTCATCTATCCTTCAGTGGAGACATTTCCACTGGATCTTCACTGGACATTTCCACTGTTCAGCAGTCCCCATTTGTGCTGCTGTGATGAGAAGTGAGAGAAGATCCTTGAGTGGGAGAGATGAATTTGGATCCTTAATTATTCAAATGAGCAGAAGGTTTTTGGTTTACAATATTAAACAAGACAAGTACCTTGTCCCAGAGGTTTTTCACTTCATCACAATATAACCACAATTGCAATAACAAACCTTTTCTGTTACCATAGTCTACAAGTCGACCTCATGTATAAATCGAGGGAAGGTTTCAGGGTCAAAATCCTGGATTTTGATATGACCTGTGGATAGGTCAAGGGTGAAACTTAGGGGGCTATAAGGAAGGATGGAAAGGGGGAATGCCACTTGCATCCTTCCTTCTCCTTATCTGGATCTTTCCCAACCAATTCCCAGGTGCTGGAAGAGAGGTTTTAACATCGGATTGAGAAAGGAAGCAAGTGGATTTAAATGGAGAGTTGTTTTCATAGGAAGCAAGGTCTTGCAAAGTGGATTGGAGACAGAAGCAAGTGGTTTTAAATGTAGAGTTTTTAATAGGAAGCCAGGTCTTGCAAAAGGGACCAGAGAGAGAAGCAAGTGAATTTAAATGGATAGGGTTTTTCCCCATAGGAAGCCACATCTTGCAAAAGGGACCAGAGAGAGAAGCAAGTTAATTTAAATGGAGAGTTTTTTCCATAGGAAGCCAGGGCTTGCAAAATGGACCAGAGAGAGAAGCAAGTGGGTTTAAATAAAGATGTTTTTCCATAGGAAGCCAGGTCTTGCAAAACAGATCAGAGAGAGAAGCAAGTGGATTTAAATGGAGAGATTTTTCCAGTAGGAAGCAAAGGTGTGCAAAATGGACTTAAGGGGGAAGGAATTGGTATTCAATGGAGATTGGGGCAACAGGCTTGCTTGCTTGCTTTAGGATCTTTCTAAGCACTACTTATGTATTGACCCTTATGTCTACCCAAAATTTAAGGGTCAATTTTGGGGCATGAATTTCTCGACTTATACTCATGTATATATGGTACTCCCTCTCCAATATGCTGGAGGTATAGAACTCACCACTTCAGATAGTTTAATAGGTGGTCAGAACTCATTTATTTTCTATTATAAATAGCACTTAAGTATTACATATAAAACTATATGAAGCACATGCTTCACGCCTTTCAACGGTCTCAGTTTGGCTGGCATGCCCCATGGTTAATTTTCTGTTATCACACTTTTTCAGCTGTTTTTAAAATATCCCAGTTTCTTTCTCCTTCTCCCACTTTTCCCCTTGGCCAGCTTAGTTCAGTTGCTGAAAATTGAGTTCAAAGTGCAAAGGTTGTTTGTATTCAATTAAATCAACAGGAGGGAGGGGGATAAGTGGCAGGCTTGTTGCCATTCTCAATAGGCTCAGACAAAAGCAAACTGTTGGTCTCCTCCTCTTAGAATTAGAATAGAACACTCTGTGATGTGAGATTTCACACTGCTTCTAGAAGTAAGCAAGAGGAATGAATGCACTTTGTAAAAGAAAAAAAAAAAGCAAGAGAAGGGGAAGACTTGAACTGGGAGGGCAAGCCCCTAAACTCAATCACCAGCTCAGTTATCAGAGGAGTTTATCAGACTACAGAAATTGGAAGTATTATCCAATGGTAATCCAAACGTAATCATGGAGTTTCACGTTATTGCGTATTAGAGTATCTCACGCAATTTTAGGCAAAAGGGAAGTCATTCTGAATGCAATCATGGGTTTCATGTAATTGTGTATTAGAGTATCTCACACAATTTTGGGCAACGAGGGGTCATTTTCGGGCAATGGGAAGTCATTCTGAACGCATTCCGAATGCAATTAGAATTCACATAAATTCGCTAAACTGAATTGGCTCCATTCAAAATAGAGAGAAATTCCTCCCATCTGATAAACTGCAGAGACAACCCTTAAATGCCAAAACAGACTCCTATCTCCTTTCCCAATCTCTCTTTCTCTCCATCAAAAGTACCCCAGTGGGGATCTAAGAAGATTTGAGAGGGTGATTTGAACCAGAAAAATAGCACAGAGGGAGAGTTCAATGCACCTTCCCCCAGTCTCACTATTCCATTCACACACAGAGTTACTCACCCAATTCCAACTGCTTTAAAGTTAAAACCTTTGGAGATTTTATCACAGATTGCCCACATCTTGTCTATTTTGGCCCTGGGCCTAGCTAATCCTACCAATGTAGGAAATTCAGTTAAGTGATCCATGACATACCCTCCTGTCATGGAAACAAAGGCAGGCAGGGTTTCCCCTCCCAAGGTCTTGATCTTGCATCAGGAGGAAATCAGCTTTGAATTCAAAAGGAAGAAAATACTTCCAGCAGACAGACATACAGACAGACACACACTTAGGCATAAGCAGCAGGAAAAATTAAAGATTTCTTAGGAAAATGACTTTTGACATTCCCTGAGAAAGAAAGTGTTACAGGGCAGAGTCCCAAGAGTTACATGGTTCAAATCATCCTTGTTTTCAAGGTGTTTCAGAGGGTTTCAGGATTATGAGCAGGCACATTGTGTTCTGGCATATGAAGCTCCCAGAAACATCCCCTTCTGCATCCAGTACAAGCTTTTGTTATTGACTTTTAAAGCACTCCATGGACTGGCCCCTCCTTACTTGTCTGAACTTCTTTCTCCTCACACTGCTTCTCGTATACCCTCCGTTCTGGTAGTCAAGGTCTCCTGTCCTAGCCGAGGATTTCCACTGCCCTGTCCCGGATTCATCCCTTCTCACTTGCTGCCCCTCACTCCTGGAACACCTTTTGATAGTGTTTGGAAAAAAAAAAGAAGAAGAAGCCATGCCCTCCCTCCAGTCCATTTGCCCTGGTCATGGCCCTAGAGGGAGAGAAGAACCACTGGACCTCATCCCCTTCCCACCACCTTCCCCTCTTCCTTTTGTGTTGTCTCTTTTAGACTGTAAGCCTGAGGGCAGGGATCCGTCTAATTTACGTTTGTATGTACAGCACTGTGTAAATTTACAGCACTATATAAATAAAATTAATAATAAAAATAATAATGCTGGAATTAAAACAAGGAAACTTGTTACCTGGTTCCAGCTACAAAACATAACTTGAATTCTCTAGTCGTTTAGTAGAAAATATATCTGGAAATGTTGCCAGCTGTTTTGGGTCCTGCAAAGCTAAAAAGGGAGGATGTAAATAATAAAACACAAGCAGAAATAATCATGTGGAGTAAAGATGGCATTTCCTCACTTTAAGGGTTGGGTCAATTCATGTTGCAGTTCCAATCTGTGAATGGTATGATACATCTGACCTGTAATTCTTGGATCACTGTGGTCAAATGATGACAGACATAGGATTTTAAGAGCATTCATAAACATTTAAGCTGCAAAATTGTCCACAGGTGGGATTCCTGTGTTGTGATGTCACCCTCTTCTTTATAATGTGCCAAAGTGATTGTTGTCTTGTCATGTGCCTTCATAGAATCATAGAGTTGGAAAAGACCACAAGTGTTATCAAGTCCAATCCCCTGCCATGCAGGAATACACTCCCAACAGATGGCCATCCAGCATCTTGTTTGAAAACCTCCAAAGGAGACTCCACTGTCTCCAAGGCAATGTGTTCCACTATCAAAGAGCTCTTACCATCAGGAAGCTCTTTTCTGTACATCTTTTCTTGTAGTCTGAAATAAATTGCTCTGCGTCCTATTTTTTGGAGCTGCAGAAAACAAACTTGCTCTATCCTTAATATGACATCCTTTTCAAATATGTAAACAGAACTATCATATCACCTCTCAGTGTTCAAGTGATTTCTGACTTATGACAACCCTAAGGTGACCCTATCACAGGTTTTTCTGAGCAAGATTTGTTTAGAGGGGGTATGCCTTTCCCTTTCTCTGAGACTGAGAATGTGACTTGCCCAGCTCTCTAGAATTGTAATCCAGTGCATAAACCACTACACCATGGTGGTTCTTTCCAAATCAATTAACTATCTAGTAATATAATCATGTTGCATATCTTCCCACCCCACTACATTATTGGCCACGGCTGGTGGGGACATGGGCTGATCTAGACTGGTAAAAAAGAGGTGTGTTCATGCCTGCATGAAAGTGTAGCCTTTAGATGACCCACACTGAAAGATTGGCATGAACACACTTCTTTTTCATTTTAGTGGGGAAAAATCAGCTTTAAAAAGGAGCTGCTTTTCCCAGCTTCTTTTTAAAAAGGGTGTAACTGCGCAGCTGCGTCTAAATGCTGCAGTGCAACTGTGCAGTTTTTTAAAGCTCCCAAACCCTAGCTCCAGCCCTAATTAGAACCCTAGACATGCGCAGTAGGGTCCCTGGGATGCTGTAACTGTTATGCAACTGCGCATAAAATGTCAATTCATTCATAAAATAAATAAGTTTATTCATAAACTTAAATTGTAATGGATTTAATATCTTTTTAAGGGGGGATGCAATTTGTTTTATTGATGTAATAGTATTTTAATGTATTAGCCACCTCGATTGATCTCAAAGGGGTGGGATATTAATAAATAAAGGGGTTCATTCATGGTGTACCGATGCAACTGTGCACTTAAAAAAGGGAAGCAAAACCACAATGGAAATTTGACAGATCTTCAAAAGTGCACAGTTCATATGTGATGTACCTGCGCAACTGCGCAGTTCACAGCTGGCAAAAAATAAAATAAAAAAAATTTAAAGGCGCAATGCGGCCAAAAGCCCTGTTCATTGCCACTGGTGCAGCTGCTCCACCTGTGTTTCTAGCATCCTGACAGCTTCCAATGTAGTTGCTGAGCAACAGAAAAGACTTCAGATAAGTCATCCCCACACCCCCTCAGTATAGCTGCCCTATACCTTTTAAATACAACCCTGGGACCTGCAGTGTAGTTGCTAAGCATTTGGGAAAAGGCAACTTCATGTTGCCCTCTCCTGGCAGTCTGGAAAGCCTCATTGAGACTCAAAGCATTGCAAATTGAGATAATTGTTACCTTACTTACTATTAATGCAGAGCTTCTTAAGCTCTCTTTTGTGGATGATCCCAATGGGTGAATCTAGACCGCCCAAAAGGGGCGGTCCATGACCGCCCCTTTAAGCGGCGAGATGGGGCCAAGGCTGCCACACCGGCAGCCTCCGCAGCCCCATCTCACCGCTTCTGGAGGCCGTGGGGAAGCGGCAAACTGCCGCTTCCCTGTGGCCTCCAAGCGGGGTTCAGCAGGCGCCCTGGGCTGCTGCGGCCCCTTTCTCCCAGACTCTCTGCCGTGGCTGTGTAAAAGCTACGGCAAAGACCCGCCCACAAAAAGGAGCTCCGCTGCGCAAAGGTGTCATCATGTGCACAGTGCATCTAAAAGCTGCACACATGATGACGCCGCATCCATATGGACGCCGCCACTTAATAATGGCGGTGCCCATAAGCGCTAGGGTTCGGGAGGGTGTAGAAGCTAAACCCTCCCGAACCCTATTCATGCCTTTTCAAGCCCTAAAGGCGCTTTAAAATGCCTGTCTAGATTGGGCCAATGTTCCAGCATCATATTAGTGCCCATTGACGACCACAGTTTCTTTCTTCCCTAAAAAGTTACCAAGGACCAGACACCAATACCTTGCAGAAGTTACCATGGACCTCCATTTTGAGCAGCACTGATTTATATGACCAAACACTCAGTACTTTTGGTGACAGTCCTATGATCATGTAACAAGCCATTTTGCCTTAAATAATGAATGACTTTGGAGGAAAATATAAGCTCTCATTGCATCTCATAAACTCATATTGCATAATGTTTATTCACTTGTTTGTTTATTTATTGGATTTATATCTCACCTTTCTCCCAAAGTGGGATTCAAGGCAGTTTGCAATAACTGAAAAATGATAAAAACAAAAACATTAATTTCAAAAGTTCAAAAATAATGAAATAATACTAATATAAAAACATAAGTTAAACATTTTAACTTAGACCTAAAACAATTTTAAAAGGTGAAAACATTAAAGTATTAAAACAGCATACCACACTTTGTTGTTTTGTTGCTCTGTGTCTCTATGTCATTTTTTGACTATGCTGATCTTAACACTCAGGCTGGCTTGTGTAGGGAGATGCGGTCCTTCAAATAGTTGCAATGCACAGAGAAATTTGCATTTATTGTAGCCTCTTGTTTCTCAGATAAGATGTAATGCAACAGATGTAATCGTCATCTGTCAGGAGTGCTTTGATTGTGTCTTCCTGCATGGCAGTGGGTTGGATTGGATGGTCCTTGGTGTCTCTTTTAAATCTGTGATTCTATACATGCCATGTATTTTGTCATTCAGCTTCTCCCAGGAAGGTATGAAAAAGTAAAGTTCTTGAGCAAATCATTATGACTTTCCACGCACATGGTTGGTAAGTTTGGCCCGGTAAAGCTTGCTCCATCAATCATACCATGCTCCCATTTCCTATCAGGTCATCATATTTCCATAACCATTAATCATGTTGCCCAATAAATTCTTGTGCAATTATTTAAGCAGCTTTCTTATCAGCAAACCATTCTGCATGCTGCCACCTTGACTGCACATTTACTCAGGTGCCTTTGATCTAGAGGCTGTTCAATCAGATCAACGGCATGGATCCAGGGAGGAAAGGTGCGTCGGGGCTTCAAATAGGAACAAGGCATTACTTTCATGTGAAACCTCTCATTTCAAAATAAGCCTTTCAACTTTGGAGTTGAAAGTTTTTCTCTGAAAAAAAAAAAAAAAGGAGTGGGTGATAAAGGGCTTAACCAACTGCAAATATGCAACCTTGTACATATGTAGCGTGTTTGAAATGAGAGAAAAACAGGGAAACGGCAGATGAAAAATAACAGCTGGGGAAAGAGCCAGAGCCAGCTTAGCTTAATTCATAGCTGCCAAGTTGCAGAGCCTGTGAGGGGTGTTTTATGTAAATGATATAATTAGCTAATTTGCATGTTTGGAAATTATTTGCATATACATAACCCATTTAAAAATCACCACTGAGTTTTCAGCATCAGAAAATGCCAGCATGGTGATGAATAATATCCTCTGCTGTTGTTGCTTTGCAGGTTGCAGTGCAGAGAAATTTACATTCATTGTATCCTCTTGTTTCCCAAAGAAGGTATGTCCTCAAAAGGCCCAAAATATTTTTTTTATCTTTGAGAAAATATTGGTAACAAAGTTTAACTACATGTTTACTAACAAAGATTGTAAATAGTAGGTTAGTTAAGAAGCTTTTGCTTCAGCTTCATGTTCTATTTATCCGAGTTAAATGCCTCTATCAAATGCCTTACCAGAATGAAGCTGAAAAAAGCCATCCAGGATTTTACCCACTACCTCTGAGGCTAAAAGTCCAGTGTTGTTGTTGTTGCTGTTGTTATTTTAAATGGCAGTGTGTATGCAAGCAATTTTCAAACTTGAAAAACAATTAATTAGACAATTTACATCAAACTCCCTTTACAGGTACTGTAACTTGGCAGCTGTGAATTAAATCAAGCTAGCTCTGGCTCTGGCTGTTTCTCAAACGGTAATTTTTTTGTTTCCAGTTTTGATCCTGTTTTATGCTTGGGAGTGAACAGTAGGGTCACGAAGGTTGGTGTCACTCCAGTGTCATAATTCATACTGTCACCTCCAGGATGCCCCCAGCTATGCCCTCTGCCAGCCAGGCCATCTCTGCTGTGACATGGGTGGGTGCTGCCGGTGTTCAGCATCCCTTTCTAGATCTGGCAGGGCTGCTGGCCTAGTGGGAAAAAAGGCAACTCTCTTTCCTGCTTGGCCAGCAGACCCACCAGACCTGGAAGGTAGGTCCTTGCTCCAGCAGAGGCACCATTACTGATGGAAGGAGGTGGCCAGGGGAGTTTTGGGACAGATGGGAGTGACCATGCCACTGGATATTCACCCCTCTCTGAACTATCACCCAGTGTGGTCCTAGTGACACTCGTGTGAGAGAAAGAAAGGGGGGGGGGATGAATTTTTGAAAACTCCATGTTCTGTCTACCCCACCAAAATCCATATAATTTCATCATCTTGCCTCCTTACTTTTTACATCTTACACTGCGATTCTTCAACCATGGGAAACTAACAAAAAGTAAGAAGTGAATTTGGGAAAATCCAGGAGAACTAGGCTTTGGGTAAAGAAGCCATTGGGAAATGTAAAATTTGTTACCTCTCTCTCATTTAATTAGGTTAGTGCTGTCTCTCATTTAATTAATTCTAGTTATTAAGTTAATGTTGAAATTCTAACTTAAGTCTATTACATTTGTTTGAAAATTCATTTAATTCATTTGCCTCTCTAAATAGAATTTGTTTTTAACAAATTAGTTCCTATCTCAGAGCAACCTGCCTCAGTCATCATGAAGAATGGTGAGAGATGATGGCAGCAATAGTTCATCAACCTCTGGAAAGCCACAGATTTCCCAACCCACACTTAGGCCCGATACAGATGGGCAAAAAGAGCTGTCCTGGGGCCAATTTTAGGGCTCAGGAGAGTGGAGCATCTGCATGCTCCTGAGCCCTACTGTGCCATTTTGGTACACGTGCATTCAGACAGCGCATGCACTGATGACATGCCTTGTGCACTACATCCAAACAATGTGGCACACAAGGGATGCGTATGACACTGCTCCAGGGTGCTAATGACGCCTCAGCAGTGGCACACAAAGGAGCCACATTTTGCAGCTCCTTTTTAGAGCGCATCACTGCTGGCGCCATGCGGTTGCAGTGGCAACAATGTGAGGCTGCCCTTTCCTGCCCATCTATACAGGGCTTTAGTCACTACAGAGCCCTGGTGGCACAGTGGTTAAAGGCCTGTACTGCAGCCACTTACTCAAAACCATAAGGTGGCGAGTGCAATACCAGCAAAAGGGCTCAAGTTTGACTCAGGCTTGCATCCTTCCGAGGTAGCTAAAAAGAATACCCAGATTATTGGGGGCAAGAAGTTTACAGTTGTAAACCGCTTAGACACTGCTTAGGCAGTATGAAGCAGTATATAAATGAAGCTGTTTGCATGACTGCTGTAATCCACTCTGATTCCCCCCGGAAAAGGCGGAATAGAAATAAATCCTATTGTTGTTGTTGTTGTTGATCTTTTTTCCATGTGTTGGAAAAGTCAAGACTACCTGATCACTGTGCATGTACAGGAAAGTCTCGATTTATATCAGGATGCATTCCTGGACTGCTGATGTACATTGAGACTGATGCAAATAGGGGGAGCCAGTTTATTGGAGACAGGAGAATCAGTTCCGATGGAGCTGAAATAGACACTTAGGTCCAGAGCAGACAGGCGTGAAAGAGTGGCCCAAGCCCACTCGAGCTGCAAGCAGGTTGGGACCATGCTGACCACACAGCCTGCTTCCAAAGCAGGCTGTGGATGTAGTGTCCACCTCACGCTGCCAGGAGCTGGATTATCCTGGCTGCTTTTTGCTTCAGTCCAAAAGACCAGAGCACGGCTTCAGCATGGCTTCAGGTTTCTTTGGAGGCATGTGTCATTTGAATGCCATGCCTCCAAAGTGACTGGAAGCCACTTCATTTGGCCTGTTTGTCCCAGGTCAAAGTTATCTATTTCTCTGAATGCGCTTCCAATTTTAAATAGATCTAAAGCATAAAACATCAGATTTTACCTTTTCCAGAATAGAGACCTCCCTCCTGGTTGACTACTCTAGTTCCTCACTCCAGCCCTCACTTAAGCAAGCAGAGAAAATCCCCAATCTGGCCTTTCCATGGTGCAAAATGGAGCCACAAAAAGCAGCTCCTTTTTGCACCGCAGAAAGGGCGCCATAGCTGCTGGTACTGCAGCTTTTCAGTGCTCCTTTCACACTGCATTATCTGGATGCAGAGCCAGAGGAGTGTCATGATGCCGCCCACCATGTGGTGGGGCACACAGCATCACACAGGCATGGGGGCAGAGTTGGGGTATGTGTTGTGTGGACACCACACCCCCACTTTGTCACAGTGCTGGCCTTTGATGCCAGTCTGTTGAGGCTCTAATTTAGGGAATGAGATTGAGGCAGGGGTCTACAGGAAATGGGGACATCTTGTATGGCAAACATAAAGCACTGCTTCTATCATGTGACCAGTAGGCAAAAAGCAATGATATGGAAATGTTGTCCAAAGGAGGATAAACGTCTTCCGTTCTGTAGTATTTTTGGATGAAGTTAGGCCACAAGTCAGTGGCTAAAAATATACAAGTTGCAAGTTCAGTTGAGTCAATGCATCTTTTCTCTTTTCTCTTCAGTTTACTTCAATTGGTGCAAACTGACACATCCAGACTGATTTAAAAGATCAGAAACTCCAGTATTTTGTTCCAGGTCTTTCTGATTTTATTTTGGAGCCCTGAGCACATTTCTAGAATATTTTCTGTCAGCTCTTGGTGGGATCAGAAATGTTTTATTCCAGCTCCCTACATAGCTTTATTTTAACCCAATATAAAATCAGAAAGAGCAAGAGCAAAATCTGGGACTTTTCAGTCTGTTCAGGATTCACAGGTAATTTTAACTCAATTAATTCATCTGGTGGGAGAGGAGAAGTGAGAGGAGAATCTTGCCCTTCTCAGAAGGCTCAGACAAAAGCAAACTGCTGCAAACTCCCCTATATTGTATGTTTTTCTTTATAATTATTTTTTGCAATCTTCACTCCATTTTGTTCAGCCACACACATCCCAGTTTTCATCTGTACATCAATTCTGGTGGTAATCCTGAACATTTTTACCCATTAGAAATAGGCACCTGTTTTCTGCAGCAACTGCAGATGCTGAACAATCACAGAGGACATTGCAATACTAGCTTAGGGGTTATAAAGATGTGGCTTTTGCCAAGTACAGAACAGACAAGGCCCCACCTTTTTAAACCAGAAGAATTGTTGAATAGTTGTGTTGTTAATCCAAAAGACTATATGTGTGTATTTTAGTTAAAGCTGGAAACAAAGGTGGCTTGATTCAAACTGGGAGGTTGACTACAGTATAGCACCCCTGTGCCATAACAAAGCTTTTGGAGCACAGAAGAAGAGGAGTGGATGGGAAAAACTTACTGTGTGAGTGAGTAGCCTTGCATTGTCGTCATCGATACGCCAAGATACTAAGTTCACACAGATAGCTGAAAGTGGACTCTTCTAAATTGGGCCGATAGTCACAGGAGAAGCTCCGAGAACCAAATATTCTGTTCAACTTGATGTTTATAGCCTAATGCTAAATCTAAAGATCAAATTCAAAATTGGGAATTAAAGAAGAGAAGGGAGGCTGAACTTCAGCGGTGATTGATCCTTATTCCTCTTGCAAGCCAAAAAGCCATAGATGAACTGCTAAGTACAACAGAGACACATTTATGCAGCAATGCCAGTATGGAAAATGCATCTGCAGCCAGAAAATTACAAGTTTGGACTGGCAATTACTGTTCCATTGTCTGGAATCCAATTTCCCAGTTTATTACTTAATGCTAAACTGCAGATTAATTTCCAGTAGTTGGGCACACAGTAAATGAGTCACACAATATATTCACCATGCAGCTACGATAAGGGATGCAGGAATGTGGACAGAGAGTGTGGGTGGGTGGGGGCAACATTTATTTTAATAGAAGACAGGACAAGTTTTAGGCTAATAGGTGTTGGTTTCACACTTAATGTGTCGCACTGGGCTTTTTTAGTTCTCATTCCAACCTCTCTCAAAGCACCGATAAAATAGCATGATATCTGCCTGGTAAGTGACAACATTTCAAACCACACTCTGTGCAATCTATATTCCACACTGTAAAAAACTCTGGCTGTAATTTTCTTTTAAACCTCCTGCTCTGTAGCCTCCAGCCTCTCTGGTTGTGTAATGCAAGTCATTAATTTTTCCATCCACTGCTCTGCCAATTCCTCCTTGTTCTGCCCCTGAAAAATATCTAAATTTAAAATACATTGCACATAATTGCCGTCCAACTAAGAGTTTCACTGAGCAATAATATTTTTCACCGATTCTGCAGATTTGCTACAGACATGAATGGGAAACGTTTTCTATACATATTCTGATTGAATTTACTACCATCAAGTGTAAATTATTCAGCACCTAATTTTTCAGATTGAGATTACTTTGTAGCAGAATTGTTACTCAGATTTTTAAATATTATACAATTTGGCACAAATGATAGGAGACTCTGGTCCAAAACACACTGCAGAAATAATCCAGTTTGAGACTGCTTTAACTGCACTGGCTCAGTGCAAGGAATCCTGGGAATTGTAGTTTATTTATAGTTGCACTAGAGCTTTTTGAAGGCTAAATGTCTCACAAAACTACAGTTCCCAGAATCCCCTAGCACTGAGCCAGGGGAGTTTCAAAAGTTGCCTCCAAGGACTTTGGAAGAATCCAACTTTATCTGTGAATCATTCAAGATTGGTCAGTGCAACATTGCCAAATACTGCAAACTGAGCTGGTACTTATGCACTCTGCTGTTAATAGCTACTGTTGAGGACAATTACCTCAGACAGTGCTGAAAGTTGGCATCTCTGGTGGGCCTAGGTTTGTTGTTTTTGTTGCTGCACATCAGCAGGACATAGAAGAGAGCGAACAATTTAAAATAAGGGGTGCTCCAGCTCAAAGATCCTACTCTTCACCACTTCCTTTACACTGGGTTTGTTTGTATGTCACAATAAGCTACGGTTTGTGTTAGCCATATGTTTTAAAAACTTTTCCCCCTTTTATTTTCTCAATAATTCAAGTACATTCCGCTTTTACAACTTCCACCTTTACAGCCATAGGTTCTTTCTTTCTTTCTTTTTACCTAAAGGCATGAATTACAGAACAGATAATCAAACTGTGGTTTTGTTTCCACAATTTCTGGTTTTTCATCTCCAGTATGAGTGTAAAGCAAATGGGTCATACTGCTTTATCACACTAGGGGGCAAACAGGATTTAAATGAGAGTTAAACAAGAGCTAAACAGGAAATGTCCTGTGATAAACATAGAACATTTCCTGTTTAACTTTTATTTAGCTCTTGTTTAAATCCTGTTTGCCCCCTAGTGTGATAAAGCAGTATCAGAGCTAATCAGGACTAAACTCTCACTAGAAGCCAAATAACTCAATCGAGGCTGTTGTACCCTGGGCATATAATAAGAGGACATGATTCACTGGAAAAGAGAATACTGCTTACCAGAACGAAAAGCAGTGAAAAAGAAACCCACATTATACGTATACAGTATAGATTGAGTCAAGGAAGACATGGCCCTGAGTTTGCAGGAACTGAGCAGGGTAGTTGAGTCACCATATGTCAAAGTTTTGCTACAAGGTAAAATGAGACTGAAAATTAGATGCTGAATAACTTACAGCAAATAAAAACATGGGTGTAGCAACTGGCAAAGTAAACTAGAGGCAAGCCACAGCTTCACATTCAAATGCCACAATAAGCCATGATTTAAACAAGTCAGAGTTCATAAGCCAACAACAAATTATATGTTCAGGTTCTGGCTTGTGCAAGCTTAACAAATCATGACTTGTTTAAGAGAGGCAGAATTGCACATCACAATAAGTCAATTGACAGCAAATCACACCTTGTGATCATGACATACAACATAGCCATTAATTCTTGGAGGAACCAGCCATAGCCTGTATAGCTGGTTAATGTATAGTGCAAACATTATAGTACAAAAAATAGTGCAAACCTCATTCAGGCCTTCTCTATAGAGGCACAGGAAACATGCTTGGGGTGGGAAAAAGGATCTTAAAGGACCTTTGAGACTTTAGCTAGTCTCAAAGGTGCTACAAGATCCTTTTGCATACTAATTTTCTAGACTAACATGGCTATTTGGGATTTGTATGTGTCTTAGCCCCACTTTTGGTGCGGCGGGGGGGGGGGGGGGAATCAGCATTCTGGGTCATGAGGACAGCCTGCATGGATGAAAGAAATTTTCCTCTTCAGAACATGGGGCTAACCCATTCTCTCTCCCCATGTGTTATTCTTCCCCTATGGAGAATGCCTCAGCAGGACTATAAATGCTCAGCATTCCAGTATTCTTTTGCACTCAGTTCTTTCCTGCTTGTCATACTTCAGAGGCAGAGACTAGAAATGACATCTTTGCTACTTTGATATAAATAGATGGTGCCATGCTTTATTGGCATCAAAGAATAAAACTGGTAAGGCAGTTCCTGTGGTCCAATAATGTATATATCTGTAGCTTAAACACACACACACACACACACACCACTAAATAGCACCACAAACAGGCACAATCTAGAGTCCACAGGGATACAACCAACAGTAAACCTGTTTTTAAATTTAATTAAACAGGTATTTAAATGAATAATAAATCCGACTTTTTGCTGCCCACCCTCTTTGATGATGCCACTTGGAATGAAGGTAATATCCATTGGTAGTTCTAGAATTTTGCTATCCCAGCATGGGATTTATACAATGGTGGTAAAGGTAAGAGTGGTGGTATTATCCTCTGAATTAGAGCCATAAAGTGTCAAGGTGTGCAGTCTGTAAATCCAAAAGCACCGAAATGGTGGGAGACATGGGTTCATGCCAAGCACCAATGGATTTGTGCCATTTCACAGATCCTCGGTCCCTCTCCTGCCATTGCATATACGAAAATACAGGTATTCTAAAATAGAGAATACATGGGGTCCTGAGCATTTTGGGTAAGGGATTTTCAACCTGTACTGAGGATTTGGACTGCATCAGCACTGCAGAAATCATCTGTTCTGTGGCCACAATTAACTACCATACACAGAATTGAGCCATGGCAGTTAAAGCTGTGTTAAACTGGATTATTTCTGCAGTGTGGATGCAGCCTAAATCTGTTTAATTCTGTAACACAGAAAGATCTCTGGGGAACCTGAATTGTAATTCAAGGGAATAGTCTAGAACTCTAACAAAGAATTCTAAGTACTTCGCCATATTACAAATCCTGAAAATTCTCAGGACAGAGTCATAACAATTAAAGTGGTGTAACTGCAATACAGAAACACCCCAGGGTAAAAAAATGTAGAACAGGGTCATGGATTCACTCTTATCGTCCACAGTCAAATTTATACCAACTGTCATTTAGAACACTTATACTCTGATATTCAATTATGGTAAAAAAATTCCAAAGTTCAATGTAAGCCTAGTGATTTCAAGGGAATGCAAAAAGGTATGTAGGTGGAAGCAAGCTTACAACCTCAATATTTATGAAAAAAATAATTTCTTCACAATAGATTTTAAATCTTGTGCACAATGGAGCCAGGCTGTGAAGAAGCACCATATTTGCTTTTTATGCTGCTAAGTGGTGGTGGTGGTGGTGGGAGTCCAGAGAAAGATGAACAGAAGTAGAAGACTGGACAGACAAATCTGGGCATTTCTGAGAAAGGAACCAAAGCTTTCAGTCGCCACTAGCATTTAATAAGTACCAGAAGTCTGTGGATTTTTCTTTCTTTCTTGATGTCATATCTTTCTTTTCGAAGAGTTTAAAGACTGCTTCAAAACTATGATTTTAGGGAAAGCATAATTTTCACATTTCATCTGATGTGTTCGGCATCCCACTGTGTTTCACTTTCCAAATTACATCAAGTAACATTAATTTACATTTGCCTAGGCTCTCTCTATGGAATGTGTACTCTGGTTCATTTTCTTGATCATGTTGGCATAGTTGTTTTGCTGGATACTCGGGCCCCATTAACTGATCTCTGCACACCCCATACTTGCAATTCATTAGCAATCATTTTTCTTCTCTGCACGAAGAAATATGAAAAGGAAAGAAACAGCAAGAAAGAAGCAAACAAAATTAGCTCAGCTTGCAGAACAGCTCTTTATCGCATAGGGGATTGACTGTGTTACAAAACAAAACAAAACGTGCACAAAAATGAGTAAACTGATTTAAAATGGATGCACCAATACAACAATAATGTTATTCCCAGTATCTGTTTTTAAACTACGTTGTATTTTGAGGGCATGACAACTGACAAATATGTTGGTTGTAGAACATAAAGGACATGTGTGTCCTATTGCATTAAAGAGATATTCAGAGTTCTGTTTCTCATAGGGCCCAACCAGATACTTAGGGAAGCCCACAGGCAGAATCTGAGGATGGGAAAGTCATTGACACATATATCCTCTATGGATTTTTCTAATATTCTTTTTAAAAAATCATCTGCAAGACCCAAGAACAGAAGATATGGCTCTTGCCATGCAGGAACTCTCAATCAAAGCATACCCAACAGATGGCCATCCAGCCTCTGTTTAAAGACCTCGAAAGGAGGAGACTTCACCACTCTTTGAGGGAGTGTGTTCCATTGTTGAACAGCCCTTACTGTAAGTAAGTTCCTCCTAATGCTGAGGTGGAATATCTTTTCCTGGAGCTTGCATCCATTGTTTTGGGTCCTGTTCTCGGGAGCAGCAGAAAACAAGCTTGCTCCCTCCTCAGTATAACATCCCTTCAAATATTTAGACTCTTGCTGGTGTTTGTTGTTATGTGATGAACCTAGCCTTTGTTCTGTTGGAACCTTTGGAACTTAGCCTGCTCTATATAAATCTTGAAAAATCTTGAAGATTTCTTGAAGATAAGACATCACACCTGCAAGACAGTGTTGTGGTGTGTTGTGTTCAGAGTTCCAACCAGTCAGGCAGCTTGATTGTCACACTCTTTTTCAAAAGACTTTATGCTATTCCCCCTTACCATCACTTTATGAAGTTCCCCTGTTTAGTCTCTGTCCATTAACAAGAATGAGAAACATTTTTTGATCCAGGTGGACCAAATACAAGTTTGGGCAGGATCTTTTCAATTACATTGCAGTAACAGGTGGTGGTAAGGACACAGTGGCGAACCAGATATAGTGGGGGAACAAAGCACAGTGAGAATGACCTGGTATAATTCTTATCAACTTGACCATTTTCTCATCAAGAAAAAAAAAATACTGCTCAGTTCTATGCACATCTGGGATAAACCTCAGTGCAACACCTTTTTTGCCTTCAAAGCATAGTTTCATGGTTTCTTTTCTGCTGCTCAGCAGCATGTAGAGTGTTTAAAGTTAAAGATTCTTATCTCCCATCAGTGAACAAGTTTGCGGGTGGATGAGATACCTCTGAATCTCTGCAGGGTACATCTTGTCTGTGGGCCAAAGATTTACCACCCTTACTTTAAATGATGGCTAAGTATATTACTTCTTTTCTTTTCTTTTTTGTATTCCTTTGAGCATCATCTGTTTATTCAGAACATGAAAATGCAGTGATTTGGATCCTGTGACTGAAACACAGTTAATTCCCAAACCTATGGGAGAATTAGATAAGTGAAAAAAAGAAGTGGTTAAAGAACAATTGGGGAAGGTAAAATATCTTAGTTACTCAGCATTGTCTCTTGGTTGGTTCATTACTAACATAATGTAATTCTGGAATTAAATTAATGCTCAAATTCCATCTTAGGCCAGTCACTTCAGTTTAAAAATAAATTTAATTAAGTTGCACCTTTATGCTAGAAAATTTCCAGTTTAACTGATAACCTGAGTTGAACTAGTTATTTCCTGAGAGCCAGCATGGTGTAGTGGTCTGAGTGTTGGACTATGATTCTGGAGACCAGGGTCTGAATCCCTGCTTGGCCATAGAAACCCATTGGGTGACCCTGGTCTCAGCCTCAGAAAATGGCAATGGGAACCTCCTCTGAAAAAACTTGCCAAGAAAACTCCGAGGGTCGCCATAAGTCGGAAACGACTTGAAGGCACACAACAAGAACAAAGTTGTTTCCTATCCCTCATGCCTGAATAGCAGATTGACAGGCAATACAGGGTTTTCAGGCATGTATAATTGGTTCCATTCCATTCTATTCCATTCCCACTTTTCATCTTGGTTTTTGAAGTGTTGGCAGTTCGTGCTTCTGTCCTCTTGACCTAGTCAGACACAAAATTACAATTTTGTGCAAGTCTCCAGGAATGGCAAACCAGTATCCCATTGCCTACCCTAAACTGACATTGCAGGGTAATTTCATAGAATCATAGAATCATAGAGTTGGAAGAGACCACAAGGGCCATCCAGTCCAACCCCCTGCCATGCAGGAACTCCAAGTCAAAGCATCCCTGACAGATGGCCATCCAGCCTCTGCTTAAAGACCCCTAAGGACGGAGACTCCACCACCCTCCGAGGGAGTGTGTTCCACTGTCGAACAGCCCTTACTGTCAGGAAGTTCCTCCTAATGTTGAGGTGGAATCTCTTTTCCTGCAGTTTGCATCCATTGTTCCACGTTCTAGTCTCTGCAGCAGCAGAAAACAAGCTTGCTCCCTCCTCAATATGACATCCCTTCAAATATTTAAACAGGGCTATCATATCACCTCTTAACCTTCTCTTCTCCAGGCTAAACATCCCCAGTTCCCTAAGGCGTTCCTCATAGGGCATGGTTTCCAGACCCTTCACCATCTTAGTTGCCCTCCTTTGGACATGCTCCAGTTTCTCCACATCTTTTTTGAATTGTGGTGCCCAGAACTGGACACAGTATTCCAGATGGGGCCTGACCAAAGCAGAATAGAGTGGCACTATAACTTCCCTTGATCTAGAAACTATACTTCTATTGATGCAGCCTAAAATTGCATTGGCTTTTTTAGCTGCCGCATCACACTGTTGACTCATGTTCAGCTTATGGTCTACTTGGACTCCTAGATCCCTTTCACATGTGGTCTCATTCAGCCAGGTGTCCCCCATCCTATATCTGTGCATTTCATTTTTCTGCCCTAAGTGCAGAACCTTACATTTCTCCGCATTGAATTTCATTTTGTTAGCACTGGCCCAGCTTTCTAGTCTATTCAGGTCATTTTGAATTTTGATCCTGTCCTTAGGGGTATTAGCTACTCCTCCCAGTTTAGTATCATCTGCAAATTTGATAAGTATGCTCCCAATTCTGTCATCCAAATCATTAATAAAGACATTGAATAGCACTGGGCCCAGGACAGAGCCCTGTGGGACCCCACTGGTCACTTCTCTCCAGGATGAAAAGGAGCCATTGTTGAGCACCCTTTGAGTTCGGCCACTCAACCAATTACAAATCCATGTAACAGTTAACTTGTCTATCCCACATTTTGCAAGCTTGTTTGCAAGAATGTCATGGGGAACCTTGTCAAAGGCCTTACTGAAATCGAGGTATACTATATCCACAGCATTCCCTTCATCTACCAAGCTGGTAATTTTATCAAAAAAAGAGATCAGGTTCGTTTGGCATGACTTGTTTCTCTGAAACCCATGTTGGCTTTTTGTGGTTATGGCATTGGCCTCTAAGTGTTCACAGACTCTCTGCTTAATGATCTGCTCTAGAACCTTTCCTGGAATTGATGTCAGACTAACTGGACGATAATTGTTGGGATCCTCTTTTTTTCCCTTTTTGAAGATGGGGACAACGTTTGCCCTCCTCCATTCTGCTGGGACTTCTCCTGTTCTCCAGGAGTTCTCAAAGATTATTGCCAATGGCTCTGATATTACATTTGCCAGTTCTTTTAATACTCTAGGATGTAGTTCATCTGGTCCTGGAGATTTATATTCATTTAGGTTAACCAGGTATTCCTGTACTACCTCTTTACTTATTCTGTGCTGAAATTCCTCTATTCTGTCTCCTGTTCCATTATCCTTAGGTTGAGCACCCTTTGCCTTTTCTGAGAAGACTGAAGCAAAGAAGGTGTTGAGTAATTCTGCCTTTTCTCTGTCCCCTGTTAGCATTTTGCCATTTTCTGCACGCAGTGGCCCTACTGTTTCCTTCTTCTTCCTTTTGCTGCGGACATATCCAAAAAAGCCCTTTTTATTGTTCTTAACCTCTCTAGCAAGCCTGAGTTCATTCTGCGCTTTAGCTTTTCTGACTTTACCCCTACATGTGCTGGCTATTTGTTTGAATTCCTCTTTCGTGATTTCTCCATTTTTCCATTTCTTATACATGTTCCGTTTAAAACTTAGCTCATTTGAAAGTTCCTTAGTCATCCATCCTGGCTTCTTGAGACATCTTCCATTTTTCTTCCTCATTGGAACTGTTTGAAATTGTGCCTTCAATATCTCCCTTTTGAGAAACTCCCATCCGTCTTGAACTCCCTTCTCTTTTAGTATTCCTGACCATGGGATCACTCCCAGTATTTCTCTAAGTTTATTGAAATCAGCTCTCCTAAAGTCTAGAGTGTGTGTCTGACTATGCCTAGCTTCTCCCTTCCACTGTATTACAAACTCCAGGAGAACATGGTCACTTCCACCTAAGGATCCAACCACTTGCACCCCATCAACTAGGTCTTCCCTGTTGGTTAAGATAAGATCTAAAATGGCTGATCCCCTTGTTGCCTCTTCCACCTTTTGGACAATGAAATTGTCTTCCAGGCAAGTGAGGAATTTGCTAGACTTTGAGGATTTGACTGAGTTTGACTTCCAGCAAATATCAGGATAGTTGAAGTCACCCATCACTACTACATCTCTCTTTTCTGAGTATGTGATTATCTGTTCTAGAAAGGCATCATCCAATTCCTCTGCCTGAGTCGGGGGTCTGTAGTAGACTCCCACAGTAACATCCCTGTTATTTCCCTCTCCTTTAATTTTTATCCAGATGCTCTCCACCTGGCTTCCAGAATTGACTTCCTGCATCTCTTCACTGGTGTAAATATCCCTGACATATAATGCTATTCCTCCTCCTTTCCTGCTTGGCCTGTTTCTCTTAAAAAGGTTATACCCCTCTATTTCTACATTCCAATCATGAGACTCATCCCACCAGGTTTCAGTGATGCCTATTATATCATATTTCCCTTGTTGTGCTAGGAGTTCAAGTTCATCCTGCTTATTTCCCATACTCTGTGCATTAGTGTAGAGACCTTTAAGACCATGTGTCCTCTTTACTTGCTGCTTTTGCAAATTTTTTTGCCTCCTACTGTTGGGTCCTTGCACTGTTTGCCTTGTTCCCTCTATGCCACTTGGACTATTCTCTCAATCCCTTTTGCCTTCCAGAATAATGTCGCCCTCCCCCATATAACTCAGTTTAAAGCCCTCCTGATCAGATTCTTCAGACTGTTGGCAAAAACGTTTTTGCCAACTGGCGTGAGATGCAGTCCATCCCTTGCCAGAAGTCCCTCCTCATGGAACCGCAGCCCATGATCCAAGAATCCAAACTGTTCTTGGTGGCACCATCTACGGAGCCAGTTATTCACCTCTGCTATTTTCCTCTCCCTTCCTGGACCATGCCCTTCTACCGGGAGTAGAGATGAGATGACAACCTGTGCATCCATCTCTTTCAGCTTCCTTCCCAGAGCCTCATAATCCCTTTTGATATTCTGAAGGCTGTGCCTTGCAGTATCATTGGTTCCCACATGAACCAAAAGAAAGGGGTATTGATCAGTAGGCTTGACAAGTCTTGTCAGCCTCTCTGTCACATGATGGATCTTTGCCCCAGGGAGACAACACACCTCCCGAGACATCTTGTCAGGCCCACAAACCACTGCTTCTGTACCCCTCAGCAAGGAGTCCCCCACTACGACCACGCGCCTCCTCCGAGGCTTAGCAGTGGCTGTTCCTTTTCGTGATACTCTCAGGCTCCCCTGCTCTGTCCCTGATGTCTGTCCCTGCTGCTTTTCCTCATCATCTCTGACAACACAGAGAGATTCAAAGCGATTCTGTAGCTGCAAGCCGCTCACAGAACTTTCCCTGGTTTCCTTACTTCTGTGTGTGACCTTCCTCCAAGCATCTACCTCTGTTGTATGTGGAGTGACCTCCTCCACCCCAACAACTTCCTCTGTCTGTTTCCCACCCAAGACATTCTGGTCTGATCTGTTCAGGAGAATCTCCTGCTCTCTATGATGACGGAGTGCAGATATCTGCTCCTCTATCTGCTGTACTTTCTCTTCCAAGAGAGCTACCAACTTGCACTTGGGGCAGGTGTAGTTCCCCACCTCTGTAGGCAAGAAGACAAACATCCCACAGGTGTTGCAGGTGACTGCAGCAGGGCCTTCAGTGTCCATATTGAGAAGTCTTAAGGAGGCACTGAAACAAGACTTTGGGGGAGGTGAGGTAAGCAGACAGGTTGCAAAGAAGGCCTTGAGGTGTGGAAACTATGGGAAACATTTTTGCCCACCCACTGCCTTTAAAGGGTATTTAAAGCAATTTAGAGACCAATCCGTACCCAAATACTGTACCAAGTAACAGCAGTGGCTTATCTTTAAAGGACTGCAATGAAATAAAGCCTAGGTAGAGGTGCTTAAGTATATATTGGACAACAGATACTCTAGTACAAAACTTTGAAATCTGTCCACAGCCCAGACAACAAACAACTGTGTGTTAGCCATAGGACAGTGGTGACAGAATGGAATGTAATCTGTGTGCTTACTACTCTCGGAGATTAAATGCGACAACTGGCTGGAGCGGGACATTCTGTTCCAAGAGAGAGACACAGAAACGGCTGGTTATATAAAAGGACCAAACAGACAGCACACACTAGTAGGCATAGATTCATCTTGGCCAGTGGTGGAGCGCGTGCACACACACACACATGCACACACACACACACAGATATAGGATGCTGTGCTGGGAATAATCCATACCATATAGTGTATTAATGACAGGCCCAGTCAAATAGGCCATCCAGATGGATGGCTCCCAGGGCTATTAATCCAAAAGCATTGAGAGGCTATTCTGTCTTTATTTCCTTTACAGATTTTTTAACATTAAGAAATAAAGACAGAAAAATAAGTGGGAAAACTTTAAAGCTGTCTTCTCTGTGCATTTGCCATCTGAGTTAACATGGGTTGTGACAAGGCACAGGCCCCTTTCAGAAGCAATACCTTATTTGTGGGGCTTAAATATTCTAAAATATCTGATCTTGGCTGCTAAGCAGAGTCAGTCCTGGTTAGTACTTGGATGGGGGACCACCAATGAATAGTAGGCATTGTAGCGGATATCTCAGAGGAAGGAACTGACAAACCACCTCTGAGTATTCCTTGCCTAAGAAAACTTTATAAAATTCATGGGGTCATCATCAGTCGACAGGCAACTTGAAGGCACATGCACACACCTGTTTTTGTGGAACTCAGCTCAGAAAGAAGACTGCACTGGTAACTAGACTAATTTTAACTTGTTAGATAACAGAAAACAGACAATAAGAATGAACTGACAATTCTTGTAACAGAATGATGTAAAATGTTGATCTCTCAAGGAAATGAGTTGAGACTGGTGCTTCTCTCTTTGTTAATAAATGATCTTGAGCAAGGAAATGACTACACGTTGGCCACCTTCTAAAATGTTATGAGGGCCATTTCTGTCTTTATGAAGGGCTCATACCCCAATATATAGGATTTTTTGACATCTTGTTCAGTTGATATGAAAGGAAACACTTGCACACACTCAAATAGGGGGCACCCCTTATAATAAGGGATACTTTGCAGCTCTCCAAATATAGGTAGAGCTGGTTCTGAACATACCCTAGTCCAGAAATATTAGGGCCTTAAACTTCAAAACTGAGACTGAATTGGGATAAGAAATTACTTGGTAACCTCAAGTAAGGTATGTGGTACACTGGAGGATATGTCCATTTTAAAAAATGCAATTTGTCACAGCTGCAGATGACAACTCATTTCTCAAACTGCATAGAGAAAGGCTGGCTCAATGGAGGTAGACAAAACTCAATTTTAATTTGCTGATATGAAAAGGAAAAGGCGTTGGCTATAGAGGAAAAAAGAAACACTTTGAAAATGAAATGCTCAACCCCTGAATAAAGCCATTATTGAACAAGGAACTAAATTAGCTCCTAATATGATCCCATACTGAAAGGGCAATACAACTAGAGTGAATGAATCAGTCTTGCTCAATAAAAATCAAACCCCTTTGTTTCTTCGAAGCCTTTCCTACTCCCCACCTTTACATTCTAATCAATAGAGGCTGGATTTAGGGAATACTATCAGTGCTGCAATTGCAGCCTCTAACACTGAAATCCATAGGGTTGCTGGGAGTATTAGAACATCCAGGATAAATTAATTCACTGTAAGTAAGAGCTTTGAAGCTAGGAGCATCCCCAGGCTTTTGAAGCTTAAGCCCTGTTTAGATTACTTGATTAAAGTGGGTCCAAAGCTTCACCAATCAATATATTTTGCTTAAAAGCAGTCTTGATATAGAAACAGATTTAATTGGATCTGCAAGACCCAGTGCCTGGATGAGAGTTCCTTGCTATATAACAAGATAATGGACCTCAGGGAAGAGAAGTCGGGAGACAGGTTAGGGAGAGAGGCACATCATTGTGGCTTTGAAAGAGTGTATTTACAGCAGCTGCATAACAATAATTTAATAGAAGAGAAGGTAGTGGTGCAAAACTAAAGGAAAGAATTAACCACAAAACTCAAATGTTGGAGGAAAGGACTAAAAACATGGCTGTGCTGTTGGCCTATGTACTGTAAATGTGGAGGTGTTGCTGTGGGCTACATCAATATTAGTCCTACTTATAGCATTTAATTAATGTGACTAATTAGTTGTAATTACCTTAGGACCCATTTATTTCAATGGGTCTGTTCTAGGTAGGATTAAGGTTGGATAAGATTTAGCCCTACTTGTAATTAATGAAGGCTGCTGTGCAGCTCACAGTAGACTATGTTCACCCCGCAGAGATCAAGCTGAACCATACACATCCATGTGGTCATGCAAGCCACACTGTGCATATTTGCTTAGAAGTCTCAGTAGCTTACTGTCAAGCAATAACATATGGGACTGCGGCCGTGACTCAGGCTAAAAACAGATGGCTGTAAAGGGGCATCGTCATGCAGTTCCTTTGTGTGCCGGATCAGGGTCGTGGGGTGGCATCACACAGCTCCTTTGTGTGCTGGATCGGGGCCATGGAGCAAAAAGGAGCGTCAGAAAGCCGTTCTTTTTTGCAGTGGGGGAGGGCTGTTCCTTTCACTGCCGTGGCGGCTCTTCTCCGCTACTGCAGTGTGTGGCATCTAACTGCTGAGCCGCAGGAACGTTCCCATGCTGCTCCCCATCTAGTCAGGAGGGCAACATGACTCCAGCTTGAAGGCGGAGTAATTGCTTCCAGTCGCCTTGCCCCACACCACCCCAAGCTGGCTCTTATTGCCAGTCTGTTTTGCTCCTTAAATTGTTCTTCCATGCCAATAACAACTTGCCTAAAGGTTAAGCTTAGTTTCCTGAAGCTCAGCTCCATCTTCTGTCACCTTCTGAAGGAAGACAGGTAGTGACAGGAGATAGGGTCTTTCCTGTGTTGGCACCACATCTCTAGAATTCCTTTCTTTGGTTCTGGCTGTGTTGCTTTTGCCAAACCTTTTCATATGTCAATCCACTGTTGTGGTTTCTATGCAGACATTTCCCCCCCTCATTATTGGAAAGTAGTAGCACTCAGCAGAGGGCTTCCAAAGACCATCTCAATATATGCACAGGAGGGTGTAGACAGGAGTCCCTTCTGATATCCTGGTTTTAACCCGGGTAAGGCTTTACAAAGACAGGCATGAACACATGGAATTGTGCAAAACTTTGCAAGGAAGAATGGGTAAAAACTGCAGAATCTAGTTGTACAAAAGTGGTCAAGATTTACCCAAGAAAACTTAGAATTGTAGTTTCCATCAAAAATGGACTCAAATACCTCTGCAACTAGCAAGTTCTAATTTGTTTTTTGTTTACTTAATATTTGTGCCACAATAAAAAATAAAAATGCTGCACCTTCACAGTGCTAAATACCTGATGAACATCAAGTGGTAATAATTCCAATTGGCTTCATTTCCGTTACAGGTTGCAACATAGCAAATATGGAAAAGGCGAAGAGTGTGTGTTGTGAACACTTCTGCAAAGTGTTGTATTAAGGGATCCATGCAACCAGCAGGCTGCATGTTGTGTGTTACCAAGGCTGTTCTGTGGTGCCTGTTGCCTGCTTTACTTTTTTCTTGTGAACCTTGAGCTCCTCTTTTCAACAACAGGAGAATCCTACAGGGGGCACAGTTATTCTCTGAAACAGGCATGGCCTCATGGTAGGGATACAAATCCTGTATTATTTTACCCCGTATGTGAGGATGAATAATTACTGTAGTTTTCTCCTTATTGCAAGAGAAAACAAATATTCCTTTGCAGTATTTTCTTGTATGCAGATGTTCCAAAGTATTAACAGAGGAATTATTCTATGGATAAAAACACATGGGATTTTTGCAAAAAAATCTGCCCTTTTCTATACAGAGTAATTCCTCCACAACACTCCAGGGTGTTCAAATACCAGGAGAAAATGGCACAGAATTCTTGCTGGTCTGTTATTCTTCCTGATAGAGAACAGAGAGTTTCTGTTTTTTAATCATTATTAGGGATATTCTTTCTACCTCCTGGTACCTCGTTGTTTTAGCCTCCAAATGATTTTAAGAACCTAAAAGTGGCTACTTCTGGTTTTGCCAAAAGGGGCTGATATCATGGTGATGAGAAATGGCCTCACCCCTGCATTAAAATTTAAGCATTTGAAAAATATGACAAGACTTCAACTTTGCAGAAAGAAGACATCAATCCTGTGTTTAATATACCTAGAATAAACAAAATATCTTGGGAAATATTTGTTATATATTCAAATTGATATCCCAACTCTCTGGACAAATTGCTCACCCAAGGGGAGTTACAGTAACAGAAAAAGCAAAGCAAGATTACAATCACCAAAAAATGCCCAATGAAATAACAGTTTTCAATGGTTGATAAATATTGTGGATTCCTCTGCATAATTAATCTGGAAACCAGTCTGGTTGAACTCAGTAGGACTTACTTTTGAAAAAAAAATGTCTTTAAGATCTGGCAATGTGAGAGCCCACCGGAGATTATTCAGTAATCTGGGAAACACAGTAGAAAGGACCAGATATATATGATTTATCTTTTACATTTTTGATCTATTTGATTTGTGTATATATTTTAACTCTCATTTTCATTTCCTGCCTGGCACCTTAAGGTTTGGGCCAGTCAAATGCATCCAAGGAAAGTTCTATGAAATACTGTAATATTCAGGTTGACTACCGTAAAAGCCAAGTGAAGCAAGGAAAAGAAGAAATGCACAGCATTCAAAAAATTTATTCTTTTGGACTACAAATGCTGAAATCCTTTACCTAGCATGGTCACTGATTAACATCTACTGACAAAATAGAAACCCAACCTTCAGTGGAATACCAAACAACTTCCTTTTAATGTGAGCTGCTCACATTTTTGTATGGTTGTATACTTGCATGGAGATTTAAGATTCCAGCACCACTGGTATCTTTATCAGGCAGGAGAAGAAGGTGCTAAAAGTCATGCGGGAGAAGAGAAAACTATTTTAAATGCAATTCATAAAAATGGCCATATGACATTCCATGTTATGGGACATAACTGGAATAAGACCATGTGGAGGCCTTATTCTTTGCATATCAAATGTTTACACAGGCTCTCAGTTGTCACCACTCCTAACTACCATGATTTCAATTGTATCACCAACTTGAAAGGCAGATACTTTATTTTTTACGAGATGCACTGTCACAGGAAATGAATTTCACTGCAGCCAGATTTGAAAGGAGTAGGCACAACGGCACCAATTCTGCCCACATTGGAGAGTTGTATGTCTCAGCAATTAGTTATTTCATTCATGAAAACATTAGCATACTGCCAACCTTCTCTTCTCTGTTTACTTTTCTGTTTTAATGAAGACACAAGCAAGAGCCCCAACAAGGCCTGACATTTAAAGAGGCTTGAATCCAGCATCCTGAGATTATGCAAAACAATTCTGTTCTAATGTTGGCATATTAAGGAAGTACATTCACCATTCAGAGCAGAACAGCTACAACAGACCCTTGTAGGCTATTTGTGCAGGAATTAGTGTTATGTACCCAAGGTAGAATATGAAAGTGAGAATGCTTTGTACCTACAGAACTTGGAAAATGAAAACAGATGGTTGCAGATGTAGGGCTCTTATCAGATCAGGACAAGATATTTTAGCTTCTTGTTCAAAAAGCGATAGGTAGCTGACCAATGAGATTACTAGAAGGATTACAACTGATGTTTTTTCTACCTCTGCGCTTAATATCTCAAAAGATTCCATGGGGATTCTCTTTTCCTTGCTCACCTCCCACGTTAAACTTCAAAAATCTTACCAACAGTACCCCCCAGAAGATCATCTCCCAGTTTTCTACACTTGAAAGGCTTTAGAGTAACTAGCAGTGCTCCGCATGTGGAATTTCGGCTTTTTGACTTGAAACTGACCACTGAAACTTGAATGACAACCAAACATTCTGTCAAATTTCCAGAATGGGAGGAGGAAGGAGAAACATCATTCTATATAACTGCTTGCAGAGGAACTCTGGGACATACCTAGCCAAAGGGAAACCTGGTGGTTCTCTGTGTGCCTTTTGATTGGGTAAAAGCTTAAAATTTGAAAGTGTGAGCCACTTCCTTTGGTTCACTGGAATGAAAACCTCATTCTATATAACTGCTTGCAGAGGCGCGTGAATTTTTATTTTCATATTCATTTTATATTTGATAGCCAAGGCGGGTTGGAAGTATAGAGGAGAAGGTAGCCTAGGCACAGTGTTGGAGGGCAACTCATTCAATCTTTATACTTTTCTTTTCACTATTCCCTTAAGGGGTTGTGGGGATTCAGAGGAAGTGAATCAGGGACTTGCCTCTAGAAGGAGCTAGCAGCCAGGAGCTCTCTAGATAACTATAGGCCCAGTTGATTGAGCTCACTAATAGAGCTTGGGGACAAAGGCCAGCCCCACTGGGGTTCTTTACACTGGTGTTTAACAGGAGAAGCCCACAGTCTTGTTTCAGTGCCTCCTTAAGACTTCTCATTATGGACACTGAGGGACCTGCTGCACTCACCTGCAACACTTGTGGGATGTTTGTCTTCTTGCCTACAGATGTGGGGAATTTCACATGCCCCAAGTACAAGTTGGTAGCCCTCTTAGAAGAGAAAATACAGCAGTTGGAGGCCCAGGTGTCTACACTTCAGCATCATAGAGAGCAGGAGGATCTCTTGAACAGAATGGACCAGAAAGTCTTGGACAGAAAGTCGCTGGGGAAGAAGAGGTCACTTCACACACAACAGAAGTAGATGGTTGGAGGAATATCACACAGAGAAGTAGGGAAACCACAGTTCGTTCTGTGAGCTTGCAGCTACAGAATCACTTTGAATCTCACTGTGTTATCAGAGAAGATGAGGAAAAGCAGCAGGGACAGACATCAGGGACAGAGCAGAGGAGCCTGAGAGTACCACGAAAGGGAACAGCCACTGCTAAGCCCCAGAGGAGGCATGTGGTGGTTGTGGGAGACTCTTTGCTGAGGGGTACAGAAGCAGTAGTTTGTGGGCCTGACAAGATGTCTCAGGAGGTGTGTTGTCTCCCTGGGCCAAAGATCCGTGATGTGACAGAGAGGCTGACAAAACTTGTCAAGCCTGCTGATCAATACCCCTTTCTTTTGGTTCTTGTGGGAACCAATGATACTATAAGGGACAGCCTTCAGAATATCATAAGAGATTATGAGGCTCTGGGAAGGAAGCTGAAAGAGATGGATGCACAGGTTGTCATCTCATCTCTACTCCCGGGAGAAGGGCATGGTCCAGGAAGGGAAAGGAAAATAGCAGAGGTGAATAACTAGCTCCGTAGATGGTGCCACCAAGAACAGTTTGGATTCTTGGATCATGGGCTGCGGTTCCATGAGGAGGGACTTCTGGCAAGGGATGGGCTGCATCTCACGCCAATTGACAAAAACGTTTTTGCCAACAGTCTGAAGAATCTGAACAGGAGGGTTTAAACTGAGTTATGTGGGGAAGGGAGACAGCATTGTGAAAGGCAATAGGGCTGGAGAGAATAGTCCAAGTGGCATAGAGGGAACAAGGCAAACAGTGCAAGGACTCAACAGTAGGAGGCAAAAAAACTTGCAGAGGCATCAAGTAAAGAGGACATATATTCTTAGATGTCTCTACACTAATGCACAGAGTATGGGAAATAAACAGGATGACCGTTCACCCCATTGCCTAACAGACTCCCTGGCCGAGCTTACACAGCTGGTCTCAGAGCTAGTGTTGGAGTCTCTCAGGCTTGTGGTTCTGGGGGACCTCAACATCCCCTCTGAGTCTGGCTTATCAGATCTGACAGGTGCAGCTCGGGAGTTCATGACTTTCATGACAGCCATGGCCTGTCCCAATTAGTCTCAGGGCCAACACATTGTGCATGTAATACACTTGATGTGGTCTTTAGTATGGATCAGGGACGTCCATGGGCAGAGGTGACTCACACCTCTGCTATGTCATGGATGGACCTTTTCCTGGTCAAAGTGTGACTGAAGGCTACTACCCAGATCCGCCTTGGGGGTGGAGGAACTTGAAGGCTGATGGAATTGGTTAAGTTCCAAGAGGTCCTAGAGGTTTTATGGTTGAGAACAACAGCAACCCTGTTGATGTTCTGGTTGATACCTGAAATAACAATCTTATCAGGGCTATAAACAGTATCGCTCCTGAGTGTCCTTTCCAGCTTGCTTCAAATAAGAAACCATGGTACATTGAAGATCTTCAGAAAATGAAGCGGACTGCGCGATGACTAGAGTGCTGCTGGTAGAAACATTGGCACTTACCTGACAAAACACACCATGGAGACTATTTGGATCTCTACAGAGTGGCAATAGTTGCAGCAAAGAATGCATTCTATGTTGCATGTATTGCATCTGCAAGGTCTTGTCTAGCAGAGCTGTTCGGGGTAGTTAAAGAGTTAACCCATCTATCTTTCACCCTGAACCAATTGTTAGAACCAACTAAAGCCTGCTGTGATGCTTTTAATGACATTTTTGCAGATAAAATTTCTCAGATATGTGCCAATCTGGAAGCTAGCATTTTGACAGAAACAATTAGAGAAACATCCAAGGGCTCCATGGACTGTATTATACTGGATCATTTTGAGTTTGTAAATACCAATGAAATAGACAAGCTCCTTGGAGAGGTTAGGAGGACAACATACCCTCTCAGTCCTTGCCTATCATGGATGACCACCCAGAGTGGGGATGCTGTGAGAATATTATTATGATATATAATTAACGCATCCTTCAGGGAGGGTAAATTTCCATCAAAACTAAAACTAGTAGTGGTTAAACCGCTCTTAAAAAAAGTCCCTGAACCCCCTGGTGAGAAATAACTGTAGACCAGTCTCCCTTCTACCCATTCTTAGGTAAGGTGATCGAGAGGGCAGTTGCCTTCCAACTCCAGGCTGTCTTGGATTAAGCCAATTATCTGGACCCATTTCAAACCGGCTTCAGGGCAGGATACGGAGTTGAGATGACCATGGTCACCTTAGTTGATGATCTCTGTTTGGGTATTGACAGAGGAAGTGTAACCCTGTGACCTCAGTGACCTTCGATACCATTGAGCATGGTATCCTTCTGGAACGCCTGGGGGAATTAGGTATTGGGCGCACTGCGCTCTAGTGGCTCCATTCCTACCTCTTGGGCAGATTCCAGATGATGATGCGGGGGGACAGCTGCTCCTCTAAGAAAGAGCTGACATCTGGCATCCCTCAGGGCGCCCTTCTGTCCCCCATGCTGTTTAACATTTACATGAAGCCGGTGGGTGAGATCATCTGGAGACATGGGGCGCCGTGTTATCAATACGCTGATGACATCCAAATATGCTTCTCTATGTCTCCAACTGATGCAGTGACTAAGGATGGCATCTCTCCTCTGAATGCCTGTCTTGAGTCAGTAATGGGCTGGATGAGGAAAAACAAACTCAAGCTGAATCCAGAGAAAACGGAGGTACTTGCAGTAGGCACCCCAGGTCTAGGGAAGGAAATTTGACATCCTGTCCTGGACGGGTTCACACTTCCGCTAAAGGACAAAGTTCACAGTTTGGGAGTACTCCTGGATCTGTCTCTACAGTTGTCATCCCAAGTAGATGCGACGGCCAGGAGTGCTTGGTACCAACTTCAGTTGATACGCCAACTGCATCCCTACCTAGACTGAACGGACCTAGAAGCAGTGGTACATGCTCTAGTAATCTCTCGTCTTGATTTCTGTAATAGGCTTTACATGGTGCTATCCTTGTACCAAATTTGGAAGCTTCAATTAGTCCAAAATATGGCAGCCAGGCTGGTCACCAGTGCATCATGGTTTGACCATATAACACCAATTTTAAAAGATATTCACTGGCTGTCGATTTGCTTCCGGGCGCAATACAAGGTTATTACCTTTGAAGCATTACATGGCTTGGGCTCAAGTTACTCGTGAGAATGCCTCTCCCTACACACTCTTCCACACTCTTAGTACATCAGGGAAAAACCTGCTGGAACTAAAAACAACCAGACTAATTTCCACATCCCATAGAGCATTCACTGTAGTTGCTCCAAGTTTATGAAACAGTCTCCCGGAAGAGATCCGTCTTACTACCTCCTTGGAGACTTTTAAGAGTGCAGTTAAGACTCATCTTCCGGCGAGCATATCCTCCCGATCTTATTTAAGACATATCTATCCATCTCTTTGAACTGGACTGGAACATCTCTATTCCACTGTCACTTCTGATAATATGTTTTTAATTTGTTTTAATCCTGACAGTTTATGTATTTTATTGCTGTGTCTTATTTGTATACTTATAATAGATTGTAATCCTGCCTCAATCCACCTGGGAGAGGCGGGAAAATATAAATCATCATCATCATCATCATCATCATCATCATCATCTATACCTAGTCCAGAACATTCTAACAAACCTGGCATAGATCAAGGAAAAGGTCTATTGCAAACAATGCAGCAGTCATAAATCATCAGGACATTGTGCTAGATGTCTCAAAATCTGACAGTGGTTTTGATAGTCATTCAAATGGCAATAGTTTCAAGACAAAATTCCAGTTGGGTGGGGCAGGGGATTACTAGGAACAAAAAGGTGGGCAGTCTTTTATTCTCATTCTCATCACAGTGCTTTCCTCCTCTCACTACCTCAGCCAATTGCTGCCTATATGCGATTGGCTTTCCACCACGCAATCCACACCAGTCACTCAAATATTCATTCACACCAAAATACAGTGGCCCTTTGGTATCTGCTGGAATTGGTTCCAGGATCCTCCATGGATATCAAAACCCATGGACTCTCAAGTCCCATTGAATAGAGTGGCACAGTAAAATAGTGTCCCTTATATAAAAATGGTAAAATCAAAGTTTGCAAGCTATGGATGGTTGAATTTGTGGATAATGAATCTCTGGATATGAAGGGCTAGGGTTGCCAGAATAAAAACTGGAGAGAGAGCCAGTATTTTTAATGGATGTGTAGCAGAGAAAATTTTAGCAAGTGTTGTTTATCATCTGGTTGCATGACAACACCTGATAAAATGCCCTTGTGTGTGGGCCTGTTGGCTTATGGTGCTGCCATGAATTTCATAGGGTTTTCTTAGGTAAGGATATGCAGAGGTGGTTCTGCCAGTTCCCTCCTCTGAAATATACCCTTCAGCACTTGGTATCCATTGGCAGTCTCCCATCAAAGTAGGCTGACCATGATTAGTTACCAAGATCAGATGAAATCTGGTGCCTTTGGGGTATTTAGGGCCAAAGCTATTTGCTTCTATCAGAATTAAGAATCAAGAATACTGGGCCAACAATCAAACAATTCAATAAGCAAACAATCCAGTCTCCCTACATTATACTACACAACCAGTAAAAGTACAGGAGCCATTTCCAGTTTCCACTCTCGCAGCCCTAACTGGGAAACCATGACAGGAGGCCTAAAAAAATGGGGACACATTTTGAAGAGTCCATGAACTGTTTGGGGGTATTATATGACCAGTGCTATGGCACTTAGTACTTCAGCTAAGATTCTTGAGGTGAAAAAAAGTTGGGATGATGAAGGAGGCTTTCTCTAAAGCACTGCTGCTAAGATTATTGAGACAAAAGTAGAGAATGGGACAACAGAAATCCCATTAGGTACAGACCAGGGCAGTGCTGTATACCCCTCAACTAGCCTACAGTAATAAAAAAGAGTAAGATGAATTATGACTGCCACAGAGAGGCACACAGATTTTATTTTTATTATGATACATTTCAATTCTGTCTCATGGCTAATGGCTACTAGTTACTGAAAATACTCCTAAACGGAGGCAGCTGCCAAGTGTTCTCTCTGTTTGCTTCTTTGGAGAGAAAGTCTGAAGATGCAACAAAGCCATCAGAGACAAGCGAAAAGGCATCCATACCTCAGATGGGAAAGCGTAGGCCTTGCACGCAGAAGGTCTCAGCTCTACTCCACATTTCTGGGTAGGGCTGTGATAGCTATGTCTGAAAATCTAAAGAGCAATAAAAGGATCAGTAGAAAGTACTGAGCTAGATGGACAAATGGCTTAAATATTTTAAAAAGATATCTAGCTACCTATACTTCTGTTGCAGTCATTCCCAGAAAGTTCTTAATGCCATCACTGTTCGGGTTTAGCTCTCCCTTTAATTTAATTTTCTCACTTTCAACATCTTGACCCTGATACCCATGCAATGGTTGTGTTGTCTCATTTTGTGAATTTTAATTATGTTGTTTTAACTTAATGTTAGTTTAATTCAGTTTTAAGGGGTGGGTGGCGGGGCATGGGTGATTGTATATTTTATCTTGTATTTTTATTTGCTGTAACCCACTCCGATTGGCTGACTATTATTATTATTATTATTACAAGCCCTTAAGAGCATGGTGTTTTAGTTGTCTCATTCAAGAATCAAACAATGGAGAAACTAAGCTAGTCCAGGGTCATACGCAGTGGGTCTGTAAGTACAGAAGAGTGGCTGAAGCTGTCCGGGTGTAAGCACAAAAAAGAGCTCAATCACAATCAAATGCAAGTCAGGGAATTACCAAAATGACCAGCCCACAGAGCAGGCTGAAGGTTAGGTAACTAGAGATCAGGAAATGTCACAATGCCAGAGACCATGGAGTTGTTGTTATGCTGCACAAAATTGACCTTGGATTTTCTAATATATACCCAACTATAACTGGGTATATCACAGAATTTGCCTTTTAAGGAAGGCCTCGTTCTTACCTGTACTTATCTTACCTGTGTTGTTGTTTAGTCTGTGATGCTTTAAAGGGTTAAATAGCTCAGCCTCCAAATTCTTTTGTTTAAAGTCAACATGTGATAGTCTGGCCTCTGCTTCCAAGACATGCCTACCAGCATCCTCTGGCTCTGACTGGAACCTGTTAACTGGACCCACATCTTCCCCTTACTCCTCTGCGAAGATGTCCTCCAGGTAGGAAATGACAAAAGCATAAAAAGGCAAGTAGGAGTAAAAGTTTACTGTGTTCTATAGGGTAGATACCCAAACTGGACTGCTTTTCTGCAGGGATTGAAAAGAATACTGAAAAGCACATTCAAAGCAAGAAACAGTAAAGAGACAAAGTTTGATGTGCTCTGAGATGGTCAACTGTTTATTTGGTTGAATTAAAAGATATAGCCATGTTAGTCTGTAGAATGAGTACATAGAGAGATCATGTAGTACCTTTGAGACTAACTGAAAGAAATTGGCAGCATGAGCTTTCGTAGGCTTCAGTCTACTTTCCCAGATGCATTTGGTGGTTGTTGTTTTAAAGCCTAATATCTTTTGGCCTCACAAATTAAGGCTGAAGAAGGCTTTTTTTTATAATTGGGGCCAAAACACACTGGGCTTCTTTAAAAAAACAACAACACGCACAAGAATAAACAATTGACTATCTCAGATCATGTGGAGCTTATCTCCTTATTGTTCTCTGCAGGTATGCCATACATTTGCCAACTCCATCTGACACCACAGGTTGGCTCCCAGTGATCTGTATTAAAAGCAAGTATCTTACTTTTTTACAGACAGGAAGCCAAGAGAGGTGTTGTTAGTTGCTGAAACTTGCTGATCTCTACAAGTATCAGGTGATGCATTCGTACGTTCAAATCAGAGCTTTGCATCATAGCCTATATTTTGGAAAATAAAACCATTTAGAAAGAGAGGGTGGCAATGGATCAAAGGATGGTGGGTGCGAGTTTAAGAGAAAATCCTATTGCTGGTTCTAATTAAATCAAAACATTTCCCCCAGATAGCCAGATCCAGGCTATCTGAAGTGCAGCATCCTCCCACGAGAGGCTACCTTAGCTTTGAGATTTTAAGACGAGGCACTTGTCTTCATCCTGCCACCCACATATATACATAGGAATGTGAGAAAGGGTCTTCTTAATGGATTCTCCCAGGTTCTGGAACTCCTTTTTTAAGGAGACTACACTGTCTCCTTCCTTGCTGTGCTTTCATTGCAGCTGAAGACCTTTTTATTCAAACAGGTTTTGGAGAATGAACTATTTTTCAAGGAAGGGATTTTCTTTCGTGTGCAGTTGTTGTGTGCCTCCAAGTCATTTTTGACTTATGGCAACCCTAAGGCGAACCTATCATGGGGGTTTCTTGGCAAGTTTCTACAGAGGGGATTTGCCCTTGCCATCCTCTGAGGCTAAGAGACTGTGACTTGCCCCAATGGGCTTTTTTTGCTCCGGGGGTGGGGGTGGGGGGTTGGACCTTGGTCTCCAGAGTTGTAGTCTAATGCTCAAACTACACTACACTGGCCCTACTTTTTCTTTTATCCTCCTCTTTTATATGGGTGTATTTAAGTGGTTTTAATTCTATAGACAGATCAATAGAATTGTAAACATAAACTTTCGTATGATTAAACAGTATCTTTATATGTATTTTTGTTTGACTTTTATCTTGTAGGTTGTCTTGGAGAAAAGACGGGATGCAACTAAGATGATACAGTACAACAGAATGGTATGCTGGCTATGAGAGATAGGAATCATTGTCTGACACATCTGGAGGGGGACTAACTTGGGCAATACTTGCTGTATAGCCACAGTACTGCAGGAATCTAATGTGCTGAGCAATACTTGGTGAATGGAAATTAGAAATCAGGGTCAAAGAAAAATACCCTCTTGTTATCCACTTAAAAAGCCAAGCTCAGCATGCATTTGCAGTAAATGATTTGTTCCTTGCTTTTGCTTGTCTCTCATTTAAGTGGCTCTACTGGAGAGAATACATTGTGCTCTGGTATGTCAGATGTACTGGTCTGTATTCTAAATCAATGTTAAGAGCAGCAACTGACACCAGGGAGGAGCCCGCTGCATCCATACCTATACTGTCTAATCAATGGGAGTGGGGGGTAAATAGGACATAACAGATAACACAATGTTATCTTAGCAGTCGGAAAAAGAGCATAATACAAGGTCCTGTTAGCCACAAGCACAGAAGTACAACTATGAACACAGATGCTAAGAATAAAGAAATCCTAAGAACAAATCCCCAAGTTGACTTCCTCATATATTAAGTGGCAATTACTGGCCAGCAGTCAACATGTGATAGTCTGGCCTCTGCTTCCGAGACATGCCTACCAGCATCCTCTGGCTCTGACTGGAACCTGTTAACTGGACCCACATCTTCCCCTTCCTCCTCTGCGAAGGTCTCCTCCAGGTAGTTATGTGTATTTGTGCGGATGCTAGTGTTACAACTCATATTTAACTTCAATTTAACTTTAGCCTTCTCCGGATCTGATTTTCCCAACATTTTCTTTACAAATTGCCAGCCCCTGGTTGGCTTTTCCCCTCACTCCACCTACTTCACAGGGCATGTGTTTATTTTTAAACTTTTGAACATTTTAAAAAGTTATTCTATACTGTTTTAACATGTTTTTTTCTTACTGTCTGAAGTGTGACAATTTTATCTGTGTTACGTTTTAACTGATTTCTTCTGTAAGCCACCTTGGGTCCCACACTCTGGGAGAAAGGCATCATATTAAACAATCAGACAAATAAACATTGAAATTGGCAGTCAGTTTTTTTGGACTGCAGCTCCCAGAATCCCAGTCAGGATGGTTAGTGGCCTCAAAAAAGTTGATAACATTATTGGGCCCTTAAATTTGGGAGAAACTGTAACTTCATGGTACTGGGCATGGTTTTTGTATGCAAAAAGATCTGGATGCCTCCAAACTTAAGAGGTTCAAGTAGCAGGTAATGTGAAAGGCATATCCAATAGTAGACAATAGACAATAGTGGGCTAAAACCAATAGGCAATAGGCACAGCTGGAATAAGACAGCTTCCTCTGACTCTTCCATATACTTCAATTGCCACTTCTACAGGTTTTTATAAATAGCCAAAATAATTCTGGGAAAGGACAGTAGCTCAGTCACAGACCACATGCTTTGCATGCAGAAGGCCTCAGATTTAACCCAAGTTGTCTCTAACTTGCATTTACGAGAGCCAGTCAGTGAAACAGTACTGAAGATGATATACAAACAGTTTAATGCACTAATGGTCTTTAATCTAACTGACTCAGGTTAAAATCCAAATGGGAGAAGTACGTAACTCGGTACTTCTATGTACCTTCTATGTGCCTATTTCTCCAACCTACGTAGTCCCTCGATCTCTCAATTTCCTCTCCTGCTTCCCTGTAGGAAGGATTGTACAGAAAGTGAAATACTGTAGGATGATTCTGTGCAATGAGTCCCTGTACTATTTGCAGAAAGAGGACATGATAAACTAACTGAGGGGCTATCCACACAGGCCAAAAGGCTGGGCTTCCCCCTGGTCTCACATCGTCTAGATTAGATGATGCAGGCCAAACCCCTGGGGCAGGAGTGGGCCCAATCCTGACTCTCCAGACACGGACTTGGAGAATCCGGTCTGACCCTGGGGTAAAGAGATTTTACCCCAGGGTAATTAACCTCTGGTTTTGCATAGAGTCTCTAAGAAACTCAGTGGCAAAAGCAGGATGTTTAGAAAGCCCCACCATGCTCCTTATCTTGCTGGCCACTAATCTCAGTGAGAACCCTTCCAATCACTGCATCTAACATAGAAATGGGGTGCCTAGTCATGTGGGTGCAGCCAGGCACACCGACTGTGCAGCTTCTCAGTCAGATTGACGGCTGGCAAGGTAGGAAGTGCCATGTCGGTCCCATGTCAGCATGAGGATAGGTGTGTGAAAACCCGCCCATCCCTGTGCCGACCCAGGGACGAACCTGGTTGAGCACTGGGGCTAGGAAAGCATGTCAAAGGCTGGATCTGCTCTGCAGAAATAAAGCAGTTTAATACCACTTTAACTGCCACCGTTAAATGAAATGGAATTCTGGGATTTCTACAGTGGGACCTAGGAATCCATGGGGAATCCACCCACCCACACTGCAGATACCAAAATTTGCAGATGCTCAAGCCTGCATTTTCCCTAATGGTGGCATGGCTGCATGCACGCGCTGCCACTGAAGACAACAGGGGCTGTCCCTAATGGCAGCGCAGCCCATGGGGACAATGCCGGCTTGCCATCCGCAGATGGCAAGTCCATGGATACCGAGGTCCCCCTGTAGTTTGTTGTGGCACCAGAGATCTCTGAAAAAGCTAAATCTTTCACAAAACTAGAAATCCTGGCGTTCCACAGCATTGAGCCATTGCAGTTAAAACTGTATCAAAACTGCATTAATTCTGCAGTTCAGATGCAGCCTAAGCCAGAATAATTTCCTCGGTCCGTTTTTGTTTGGGCTATTTATTTCGGCTATATCTTGGGGTAGTTTTTATTCAGTACGAATATTTTTAATTGGGCAGCTCCTCCAGTAGCATTGTCTGTCTGAAAGAAGGGCTGTGAACATGCTTGAAATAAATGAAACAATAAAAGCCACCAGCCAAAAGTGCAATTATTCAATTGATGCAACTCAGTAATTTTTATTGCAACTGGAAGACAATACATCACAGAAACTTTATGGTAGGTTTTGGGAAAGTGTTATTTACAATAATAACTGATGAAAGAGTTTGTCTTTGGCAATATGATTACACATCAAGAAACGCAAAATGCAAGTATGCCTAGATCAACTTTTTTCCCCATATTTCTGGCTGATTGCACTTGCCTTTTTACTGCTCATTTAGGTAAACACAAATACAACTGAACATCACTGTTTATGCCCCCATCACAGTTCTCACTGTATGTTAATGAAACTGCCAGTTCCACACACCTAGTACAGCATTTGTTTTTTTAAAAAAAGGAATAAAAACAAGAAACAGAAAAAAAGAAGGAAAAATGGCTTATTGCTGTACTAAATTAACCTATTGGCCAGTGAAGGTCTCATGACCTCTAAAGCATTGATATTGTACTTATTGGTCTTTTGATTGCTTCATCACTTTTTCTGCAGAACAAAAATATTTCAAAAATATTACAGAAGAGTATAAAAATGTACAAGTTCATAATGCTTTTCATACACACAGAAATCATCCCCTAACCCCGTCCCTTCCAACATTTGACACCAAGGCAGAGTGAAGTAGTGAGTGTGTATAATACAGAAGTGAAACCAGAAACAATTTCCCCCCCACCTGGGGGGAATAAAACCTGGGGGCAGAGGAGAAGAAGGTAATATATATATGTAAATCCACAATTCATTTTCCCCATTCAGTAGCCAGCTTCACACTTTTGTGTGGTCTTTCTACAAAACTTACTTTTTCTTACAAATTTGATGTCTGGGTGGGGGAAGTGACGGGATTCAACCCTTGCTGCCCCATAAAAGCCTGACTGGTGAGTGTCTCACTTCTTTTAGAAAGAGTATGTTGGAGAATCCCTTGTTCTTGGTTGTGTGTCCTTTTGTATTGAAGACTTAGGCTGCATCCACACGGCAGAAATAATCTTGGTTGACACTACTTTAACTATTGTGGCTCAATGCTGTAGAGTTCTAGGAACTGTAGTTTTGTGAGACATTTAGCATTCTTTGACAGACAGCTCTGGCGCCACAGCAAACTACAGTTTGCAGGCAGTCTTATATAGCATTGAGCCATGGCAGTTAAATTGGTACTAACCTGGATTATTTCTGTATTGTGAATGCAGCCCCAGTGGGGTTCTTAGCACTGCCCTAGTTTTAGCAGAATTGTAAGAAAACTAAACATTTCCCCCTGTATTTCTCTGCAAATACAGTACAGTGAAAAGAAAAAAATATTTTAGATAATACATATATATATATAAGTAAAGGGAATATTGTCAAAAAAGAGGAAGAATAAGAGGAAGAAAAGGAGAAAGAAGATGACGAAGAGGAGATGGTGGCTTGAAATGATTCATGAATAAGTCTGCATTATATTTTTATTTTGTGATTGTAAAAGTAGACCAACAATATACAGCACCATAGACTGAGTTTATTAAAAGAATTCTTTTGAGGAGGTGGACTATAGGAGTTGGGATCGGTGAAGTAAATGGTCTGTTGAACTGTAGAAGGATTGCACTGAAAGAATAGCATTGGAAAGCAACTGCACATATGATTCTGTGCTTTAATTTAAGATAATGAGTATCAAAAAGGATACCTTATTCCTACCAAGAACAAAAGTAAGGGGGAGGAGAGGGTTATAACAGGAACCAGAACAAAGTTCATATAGACGGTGGCACAGAATATTCAGGAAATGCTTATAAAATCCAACTTTTAAAAAACACAATCAAAACAATAGATTGATTTATAGGAAAAACAAAATGGTGTTGTTCACAACAGCTTTTAATTCTCTACAGTAGAAAGCAAGGAGGTGGCCTAAGGTTGGCGGAAGGTTATCACTGTAGCAAAGTATTAATTAATATTCATATAAACAATAAAGTTATTTAAATTAGATCACAGTGCTGCATTTATGTGCATAACAGTGTTTTACAAGTTTCAGAGAAAGTTGTAAAAAACAAATCCACATACTTAATTACTACTCAACCAAGAGAATGAATGGCTCTGGATCTGAGGATAGAAGGATACTTTAAAAACAAAAACAATAACCAAAACACTTAAAACTTGGAAATGACTTACTCAGTAGCCAAGCAAGCGCGTCTGACCTTGCTGATTTTCTTGCTGAAATCAACTTTTTTATATGCAAAAATGTATTTATTAAACTCAAGAACTATATTAGATAATCCACAGCCTAATAATTTGAATTACTGTGTAAAGGAATAGCACAGCAGCATTTTAACAGAAGTGCCTACATTTCACAAAGTAAGTTATCCAGCTTCCAAATCACCTTGCTGGTATCCAGTTCATAGGAAGATGGTTTGAATGAGTGGAAAAACAACTACCTGCAAGTGTTAACAGCTGGCCTAAGGTTCACAAATCAGTACTGTGCTACCATTTTGTATGCTTTAAAGTTCTCCCTTTCAAAAAAGGAGTAATAGTAATATGAGGATGTGCTCCCTTTGGCCCCAGTCCAAAAACTTGAATTGTACACATGGACCTCTGTGAGAAAGAACATAGAAAACGGAATTCTTTCCCCACTTTCAAAATGGCAGTGGCAGAGAGGTACAGAGACCCTCACTCACCAAAGAGTGAATGGGAATAGCGACATCAGTGCAGCAGAAGTCTATGAAGGACTCAACTGGCTTAATTTCTTTTTGGCATCATGGAAAAGAAATATAGCACCATGGAACATAATGCTGGAATTACTGACCTAAATCAAAGTGCTAGTCCCAACTAGAGTAGATTGAATGAATCAGGAGGATTTATGTAAATGTTGAATTACTGTTCAACAATTGAGTCAGTAGGTCTAATCTGAGACTAGCAATTAGATTTAGACCATTTATTATATTATTATTATTAATTATTAATATTGTTATTGTTATAGATGACAAGATTTTTTGTTAAGGGAAGAAGCGTATGAGAAGCCACGATTTCAGCACCTTCCATAATTGGAATTTCACACATTTTGAACTATGAATTAAATATTTAATCAAGATACTTAAGTGACACATTCTTTACAATGTCCTTTTCCCCAATTTTAACCTAATGTCTCATTTAGTAAAAAGATTAATTGTGATTACCGTGCCAGCCTTATCTTGTCTGAGTTGGAGTGGTGGCAGGAGGATGAAATTGGTATTTTTTGAGTGTTTCAACCAAGGAGCCTGTGATGTGGCAGTGCATGGACAAATTGACAACATCCAGTTCATGGGGATGTTGAGGGGAGAGGGAAATTTGGTTGTCTACTTGAGGTTTCCCACCCCTGTTGTAAACACTAAATATTAAATAGTCACTTAATTTTTTGTGACATCCACAATGGGGCAGTTCTTTCACTCATAGATGATAATCCCTGCAACAAAACCTAGGATGAAAATGAACATACAAATACAATGTGATTTTGGACCTGAACATTTGACTCTGTATCACCTGCAAAAAGCTTGCATGCCCAAGGCCTTTCAATCTTCAATTCATAGGAATAATGGTGGAAAGTATCTTGTCCAAAAAAAAAAAAAATATCTTGGGTTTGTTCTTCCTTGACAGCTGAATCTTGTTACATATTTTCCTAAGATCCACTTTTTCCAAATGTACAGTGCTGTTATCTTTTAAAAGCATTTTAAAGGGGCAGTCCCCTTCAGATGGGAAATAGTAGAAATAAAACAAAATGCTATTGCAGAAAACAAATGAAACTATATGATTGTGCACAAAATATTTTCGCTAGTAAGCACTGCATCAGAAGGAACTACTGATATAACTTGAATTATTCTAGTTTTACACTTGTACAGACAAAATGAATGAATGGCGTGTTTCCAGTCCAAGAAAAGCAAGGTAGACTAGAATGTGATATGACTTGTATGAAATGCTTTCAAGGCATGAGACTCCAAGCCGTATTAAATCTTTCCTCTGTAGAAGCCTTGTCAAAAGGAATGGCAGTTATGAAACCACACCTCCACTTCATTTTCAATGGGACAAGGAGAATATAGCCCCAAGGGGACTGTCCTCCCTGCATTCATATGGGGAACAGGCAGGTACAATGGCACTTGAATCTGTAACATGACTTGAAGGGTACCTGTCCAGTATCAGTAGTGTCCAAGTATATATCATGGAAGCTAGGCAGGAAGAATATAGGACTGCATTCTGAATCCACAGCTGAAATCTTGAATTTCTAGCTATTGAGTCAAAGGAGTCAAGAGCTTAAGCAAAGCCTCTCTGAATGAATAATTGTGGCCCAGTACAAAGTTATCACTCTTGCCAAGTCCATCATTTAGCTTCTGTTGATCAGATTAAATTAGCAATCCAAAAGAGGGTTCTGTCTTTCTACATGCTGCATCATACTGATACTCCACTGGTACTCTGTATATACCACAGTAGTCACTGAGTGCAATAATACTGTCAATTAAGCAACAACAATCAGAGTTCAGTCTCATCCTATGTGTGGATGTACAATCCGCATGGTGGCATATTGTTTTCATTCCCCCAAACAGGCAGAAACATCTTTTCATCTCTCATAAGATTTGCTGTGCCCTAATCTTCCTCCATGGTGATATGAACAAGGATGTGTATATGACACTGTTGTCCAGAGAGAAAACTTGTTAGATTTATTGACATGGTTTCTTTTCTCTTTAGTTCTATGAAATGTTATTGTTCCTTCTTGGCTAAATGTTATGGGGGTGGGCTGGTGGTGGGTGAACAAGGGTGGATATTGAATTCTTCCTATCTTTGTCTACATGTAAAATGTATTGACAAAACCAGTAAACCATGTTGAAATTGCTGATGGACCAAATCTCATTTGACACTCCATATTTCACAGATCTGTTAACTCTGTTCACTCTATATGCACTGCATGGATTATAATTGTTACATCAGCGAAATGGTATTCCTTAAAATGCTTTCCACATTTCTCCTTCCAGTCAAAACATCCCCAAGCAAAATACCAGCTCCCCAAAAGAGCACAACTATTGCCACCATTTCAGAACCTACATGCTTGAAGGATTTTCTTTGTCCTTCCAACTTCAGCCTCTCCTGCTGCCTTTGCTTCAGGATGTCTGGTGGGCATATAGGGGATGGGGCCTTTAAGACAAACTGGCACACATGCCAGCCCCTGGATCTTAGTTGTTGAGTCTGAAAGTCACCTCAAGCTTATCGCCTATGATACCAATGTTTTCTAACAGAAGCAAAGCAAAACAAAACAAAATATGGCCTTATTGCAAAATCCATTTATAGGATTGTGCACTGCAAAACAGGTATGGTCATAAACAACAAGTCAGTTCTTCTACATACATTTGTAAATTCGCCCCGTCAACATAAATATAAGCCCTTTCATTACTTGTTCCCACATGGCAGATGAGTAGAACTGTGTGGTCATTGTTTTTCCTCAAACAAAACTCCATGTTTTCATCTCTCCCCAGTGTTCATACAATTCAGTGTCTCTGTATGGAGACTTCATCATACACACTCACTACTTGCCTTGTCCTCAAAATTATTGCGTAATGTTAATACACATAAAGACAAAGAAAGGACAAACGTTTCAAAAAACAGAGAAGTAGGGGGAGGGGGCTGAATGTGCAGACAAGGCAATAAAATTCAACCATCCAAGCCCTACCCGAGCATGAAGTTTTATTTTTAATATTGCAGAGTAAGTTCCCCAACAGTCAGTATTTGTCCCTGAAAAAGGTTAAACCTTAAAAACACCTGCTTCCAAAAAAAAAGAAAAAAGAAAAAAAAAGAAAAAAAAATCCAAAATGAAAACAAAATCCGAAAAAACAAACTAAGCCTAAGGGCTTAAAAATTAGAGGCATAGCCTTTTCTCTATTCTTCTATATTTATATGAAAATAATTCATGCTTCATGCTAAATACATTATTTACCTTACAAGAACTTTTGTTATCTTTGAATTAAAAAAGGGTTTTTTATTTTTTTTACTCCCAAGCCCCTCCCAGAAAGGAATCCATGCAATGTGGATTGGAGTTTGCTACAGTGGTTACAACTGGAAATATATTGTCATTTTTTGCAGAGATGAATTCTGACATTAACTGGGTATATCATTTTAGGAGCACATTTTCAGAGCTCTATGAAATATTACTTTATCTTTTTGCCCAACCAACATGGATTTGTTTTTTGAAAGAAAGAAAAAAGGATATAATACTAGTGGCAGGTTTTGTAGCATGTTTTCCCCTCTAGTGAGATCAAATATTTGTGATCTATACAAAAGATTTCTTCATTTTGAACCTCCTTAAATATCTACTCATAATTTTCTTTAGACTTGATTGCTTTTCACTCAGGCAGTTAAGAACTCATAGCTTGTTTTCCCATAATATTTTTGCAGGCAGTGCCAATCTTCAGGCTTATGGCTTTTGAAAAAACATTCTTTTAATTTAAATATAGAAGACAATTACTTGATTAAAGAATATCACTAAACCCTACCCCTCCACCCCTTTCTCCTTAGTTCATTGAAACTCATTGCATACACAGTTCAGTTTTCCATAATTTAAAAGTTATTAAGTCTTCACATTATAAGCCATATACAGTACATGAAGCACTAGTAGTTCATTACTGTATGAGCAGCTGTCTATAGTGGCTCTTTCAAGATATCTATGGCACAACTGCAAGCGAATGCCAGTATATGATCCTTGATTCTGAAGACAATGTCTTGGCCTCTGACTTCTCCCAAAATTCTAGACAATTTCACACATAAATCCAATTATATGGCCTTAAATTAAATTTAAGAGCCTAGCCTGAACAATTTATAAATTATCAAATTTCTTCTAGGTTTAAAAGATTTTCAAGTGCCAAATTTTGTTCCTTTCACATTGGTTGGTGACACTGGAGCGTATTCAACCATATATTTTGACAACGCTGGAGAAAGCAATGGCAAATTTTGGCTTTTACTTTCTTTTCTTTTTGTCTTCATGTAATGAAAAGCTTTTGTAAAATTAGTTGAGTATCAGTATGAGTTCTATGGCTTCAATCTCCTTTAAAAATAACAAAAAAAAAAGCATCTTAAGGGTTCCGCAAAGAAACAAACACAAAAGAGAGAGAGAAAGAGGGAAAAGGAAAAAAAACTGAACAACGAATATATTTGTTGATATTGCCACAAATCATTAGAATTCACCTGACGTGCTGAAACAAAATTGTTTTGTAAGTTCAATCAATGGATTTGTTCTCATTTTTTGTGGTGTCCTTTTGCTCTTTCTGCCCCTTCGCCGTCCGATTGGTGATGTTGTTCAAACAAGACCGAATTCCTGCTAAATGCAGGAGTGACCCAGCTGCTTCTTTCATTTCCTCATCGTCACTCTCAGGGGGTTTCTCTGTACGTCTCTTTTTAAGAGGCAGTGTGTCACTTGGTACTTTTTTTGCCTTCAACAAATGCTGCCGTTTCTTGTGCTGAGAGGCATACCCACTGTCAGCTAAAGAATCCTTGGTCTCTTTTCGGTTTTGCCTTTTGTCCTCCTCCTCTGCTTCACTATGGCTCTCGTGGCTACGGAAGCTAACCTCACTGCCCTCGCTACTGTCCCGGCTGCCTTTTGTAGCAAATTCAAAATGGTCATCAGCAGAGGAAGAAGAAATGGAGTCACTGGTGGGTGATGTACTCCTATGGTTGGAAGATTTGGCACTGCTATAGTTGTGGTCCTCCTTTGGATCACCGCTAACTACAGGAGAGCCGGATGACTGTTCACTGTCTGTCCGCATCCGGCAGTTTGCTATTCCATTCCTAAAGGAGGGGAGAAGACAAAAAACACACCATCAAATTTCTCCCTCAAAAAGAAAGACTTTTCTGTATAGTAACGCTTCCTCTGATTTCAAATGAGGCTTCATCCATACCGCAGAAATAATCGAGGGTGACACTACTTTGACTGCTATGATTCCATCCTATGAAATCCTGTGATTTGCAGTTTGTTGTGGCAAGATATCAGGATAAATGTCTCCCAAAATTACAATTCCCAGAATTCCATAGCACTTGAGGTTCCATGTTTTTTATTATCAGGGGATGGGAGTCTGGAATGGATCCCCTATGGATACAAAGGGATGGCTGTACTGAAAATACCAATAAATTCATCAGTAAAATTCACATATTGACCCAAATTGCTAGTGTACTGTAGAAGAAACAGAACTTAAGTGCATTAGGAAGGGGTTTGTTTATATACTGGACAGTATAAAGAGTGACCAAGTGTTCCAAAATTCATTTATCTTGTCTGTTTTGCATTGCTCCACTCATACATGTTAAGTTTTCCATTGGTGTAATCTCCCAGATTTTATTCCAACAGCATTCAATATTCATATTTCCCCAAATATTTCAGTTTTTAGGCACTACTGCTCTAGCTGTGTATACCCAAAATGTGATTAATTTTTATGTTGTAGCTTAAAGGCATTAGATCTCATCCAATCTGAAGGGCTAAACAGGGTCAGTTCTGGTTAGTACTTGAATGGGAGATTGCCAAAAAATACCAGGTTATACCAGGGTACATTTCAGATGAAGGAACTGGCAAACTACCTATGAGTATTTCCTGCCTAAGAAAATCTTATGGAATTCATGGGTCACCATAAGTTGACAGGTAATTTGAAAGCACATTACATATGCACACAACGTTTGGTTTGCTCCAGTGAATATTGATAACCAAAATGTTAGATTCTGATTTGTAATTTTCATCATTTTTATAATTGCATTTTCCAGAATTTCTGAACTGCTGGACATTCTAGCCAAAGGTAAACTTAAGTCTCTTTTGGTCCACATTTCCTCCAAGGAAAAATACTGTTATTTGTTGTATGTAGTTTTACTTTTGTGTAATGCCACCTATGAAACAATTTTCCCTGATCAATATTGTAATGGGTTGTAATAGGTTTCAAGACAGAAGATGAGGATTTGTGTCTGTTCCTCCTTGTAATAAAAATAATAATAATAAATCTTTATTTCTAGCCCGCTCCTCTGTAGAGCACAATCAGAGCGGGGTACAGCAAATTAAAACATACAGATTAAAATACATCATCATACATTGTTTATGGGTGATCAACCTCCTATGTTAATCAGGTATGTGGTATAATCAGTATCAGCCTCCTGTGTTAATCAGATATTTATTTACTTAATACATTTATATCTTGTCTTTTCTCCAATTATAATACTCAAGTAACCATACAACTTATTAAAAAGAATACAGATTAAAAACTACAGAAACATTATTAAAAGGTGTAAATGTAAAAGTTATTAAAACAATAAACCATGTATAAAGTTAAAACTACTAAAATTCATTAGAAGACTGTATAAAAACCAGGAAAATAGGAAAGGGCACCACTAAAAGTCTATCCCAGTCAGTCTCTAAAAGCCTAAGGCCCCATTCCCACTTACATGTATACAGGTTTGCGATTCACCTTTGCTCGATGTCAGTGAATTGATTCCAAAAGGTCCGTCTTTCCCACTATGAAAATGGATCTTTTCATTATCCTCTTATAATCTCTTCTTTTTTGGCAAGAGTGTCATCCCCACTACTTTGTGCCATTTCAAAATGCATGTCAAAATGGAGATGATGGATCTACCAAAAACTGAGGAGGGATGGTAAACACCCCTCTGCCATTAGTCCTTCCCCTCCAGAATGATATGATTCAGATCCGTCGTTCCCACTTGTTGAATATGCTTCGGAATAGCTTTTTTTTTTTTTAAAGGAACCGCCAAAAAACTAGTGTCAGGAAAGAGTGAGTTTTTTGTGTTTGCCTCACTTCATCATGATTGAAACTCATCACAGTAGGATTGTAACTGGTTTCAAACGGGAATGATGGTCATATAATCTGATCAGCAATTCACTTTAAATCATAGTGGGAACCCGGCTTAACAGTATGAGAATGTTTTTAAGTTGCTTGCAGAAGAATGAGCAATGAGGGAGCCATCCTGGCTTCCCTAGGGATCGAGTTCCAAAGTTTGGTGGCATCTACTGAGAAGGCCCTTTCCCTTCTTCCCACTGAGCCCCAAACAAACTTGAGAAGGTGTTTGGACAGACAGCCTCTACTGGTTATTCATCAACCTAGCAAACTTTTCTGTTATAAACACTTTGTTTATTTATGAAGAGGGCCAGCATGGCATAGTGGTTTGTGTGCTGGAGACTCAACTCTGGAGACCAGCATTTTAGTATGTTGGCTTCTCCAGGGGAAGCTTTGGGGGCCACAAAACAACACTGAGGGTCTACATTGCCCCATGGGCCTTACCCTTTCTAAAATCCCTATTTGTTCCATTTGAGCAAAAAATGTGCAAAAGATTCCCAGATCTGTTAAATAGACAAGGGCCAGCATCCTCTTTGTGACGTATGCTCATGGCTCAGGAGGGAAATGTCTCCTCTCCCCCCCCTCCCCCCAGCTGCAAACTGATATCAAATAGTGCTGGGATCACCATGTCCCTTTTGACTGGCTGTGGAGATATTCTTTGGTGCATTAGTTTAAGTTGCACAGGGGAACAGAAGGAGAAGCCCAGTAGAATAATCCTGACAGAAATTTATACACTACAAGCATTCATAGAGGATCTCAACAAATATGTTACATTTGTTGCAGACAGGGCAGGGTAGGAGAAGCAGGAAAGCTAACTTGATGTGAATGACATTGTGCCCGCATGATTATTACTAAAAGGAAATGGGAGGGAGGGGGATGGAGATCTAAAGACATTCTAATGGGGCAGTAGCAGGAGGTGCAGTATTTAATTCCTGTTTAATTCCTGTTTAAATCCTGTTTGCCCTCTAGTGTGATAAACCTCACTGTCTGGAATAAGAAAGTAAAGAGGAAGGAGGGACCTCCCCCCCCCCCCCCGCCAACTGTCTCCATCGACCTGGAAATAAACAGGAGGACATTTTGGCATCTGTATCCTGCTCATGAACTTCCCACAGGGACAGCATTCTGTTACCTGGCACCCTGTGGATGTGCTAGACCATAATTTCCACCAGTGATCATGCTGGCTGAAGGTAATGGGACTTGTAATTCAACATATCTATAGGGTAACACTTGTAGAAGGCTACCCAAGCAGCTGATTTGTTATGGGGAAATGGTGCAGTTGTCCCCATGTGCCACTTGCATGCTCCCTATAGGCAACTGGAACACTTTCCATAACTAACAATCATTGTGTGAACAAAATGTTAAAACTAGATAGGACTTTTATCTGATCCAGCTTTTCTATGTCACTTTAGAAACAAAATACTGGAACACACAGAAGAGCCAATTTTATGTTTAGTGGGTTGCCCTTTGTATGTTTTGGAGCTTTACATGCTAAAAAGAGCAAACTATGGAAGAGTATGGTCTCAATTGAACCATACTCTGCCTTCAGGTACAACAGTGGGTCACAGTCTAACACTGTATGCATGAATAGTCAGAGCTTCAGCACATTTCATTCTCCTTTCAAGCAACCTGAACTATAAAGTTTCTAAATGCAATAAATGACAAATCACTTGTCATTGTGCTTGAATAAGGCAAAATATGGCTTTTTCACTGGTGAAGCATCACTCAGCAGTGACACTACAGCTTAGCAGTGGAACCACAAATAACTGTAAATGAGTTAGTATTGCACAGAAGAAAGCAATGTTAGACCACTTCCAAAGCCCTTTACAACTTGAAAAACTCATGAGGAGGCAATCCAGAATGAAACATGAGATAGTGACTCCTAGGATGGAACACACTAAACCAGTTACTGGGGAAGAGGACAAGCACTGTGCCTAATGCTGTAACTGGACTCAAGCCAAAAGGATATTCATGTGTTGAGATGTGCAGTGGTGAAAGAAAAGTCTGAAGCCGTACAGTGTATGTAGTATGCTTGCAAAACTGAAAGGGAGTAGGAAAATAGTGTGACTACACTACAATTTGCAAGATCTGAGCAGGGGAACTGATGACCCTAGAGATCTCTCATTCATAGGGTTGCCATAAATTGAAGATATTTGATGGCAAATAATAACAAAACCAACTTTGCCACTGCAGTAAATGTGGCAAACTGTAGCTCACAAAACCACAGTTTGATTAATTCTGGCACATGTCCAAAATATGGTTTACTGTTAACTATAATCAGATGGAAACACCACAATATGTGAGTCTTCTAGTTTACAGCTGCTCCTACACATGGACTAAAATACAGCTTAGTTTTATATCTAAAACCAATACTGATACACTGCTTTCTGTTGATCATAATGTTACACTTCTCAAATAACAAAATCAACAGTGCCTACATATAGGAAAGTCAGATTTTCAAGACTAAAAGCTTGGTGCTCAGACAATTTTCTGAGAAGCAGAGGTAAACACAAATATTTAAAATTCTCACTAAATTGCCATCTTTTCTTGCTCAATAAAATGCAATTTTTCTTGGACTTCGGGGGGTAGTTTATGATCCCTAAATTATATGCAAAACCCAGCAGGAGGAAAAAAAGATAAAGACAAAGCTCTCAATTATTAATAGCTAAACGCACTGCCATTCATGATAGTGTACCAAGCCAGCTGCATGTGCTGCGTGGTGGTGTCACCACTGCAGGGGTTGTCATTAAACGATGCCAAATGCTTAAGAGAAGTAGTCATCCATATTCAAAACAATTGTACGGTGAATTTATAACCAGCTCTTTCAAATCATTCATTAAAGAGGAAACAAGTGCTGCCTTTGAAGTGGCAGCTTTCTGAAGCTCAAACTTCTACATTCTGATGACAGAGGCTCAAAATTGCCACAATTTAAGAAAAAAGCACTGATGATTTATTTATTTTCTTACTTATTTAACTAGATCTAGAATATAGCTGGAGTGATGCTACTCAGTCAGGAGTACATGTGGTACGCCCTTGCATGACAGAAACAAGAACAGTCCTATTCCTGGAAAATAGACTGCATATAATGGGTAGAAAGTTACATAGAAAGGGAGGCTCTTTAAGAAAAAATGAGGCATTGCATGCTTTACAAACTAATTTGCACACACGCACACAAACATATGTATGTGTGTGTGTACAATTTTTTTTTCCAAACTTGCTTGAGCAGTAAATATTTATATCCTTTTAAAAACCATGTTGTTTCTTAAATCCAAAACTGGACCATCTTTCAAATAAGTGGATAATTTGAGGAGATGTTTTCGCTTGTTCATTACAAAAGACAGAGAACAGCAAATGGAGAGCTCATCCCAGATCCAAGCAACTGAGAGAGGACTGAGCAGCAGGAAGTCGCTTCCCTTTTGCCAAGTTCATAGGGTTCCAGCCCTGCACCTCCCACTGAGCTTAACAGATGAGGAGCGGTGGCATCGTGGATCACCTGTTCAACTGTCAGGATGGTAAAGGGGAAGGGGTGCCTCCACTTTAAGAATATGGGCGATCTGCTACATGGCATCCAGCCAGGGCCTTGATATAGGGCATTCCCCACTGTGTTCCTAAAACTGATCATTGCTGTCTGCAGGTTGTTTATAGGACACAGCCTCATATGAAAGATCAGGCTGCTTGTTTTCGTCTAGCCCAGCATTCTCTACTTTGGCCGACACCCACTCTGGAAACTCTCTTAATGCCTTCATGTCTTCTGTATGTTCCCACAGTTTAACTGTGTGCAGAAGCGGCTCAATGCCTCACAGTTATACAAACCATTCTCCTTTCATACATTCTGCCTTTAAAATCCACTTAACTGAAGCCAACAACAATCCACAACATGCCATTGTGCCCGAACATGGCAAAGTATAATTTGTGGACAGGATCCTGCCCATCACGATTTACCCAATCTGTTGAATGGGAGATAGCAGGGATTGAATTTGGCACCCGATGAATACAATGCATGTGGTTCTGTAATTGAGCCACAGCATTTCTTCACTGGATCTAAAAGAATATGTTATGCTATATCTCTCCCGCCCCATACTGAACAATAGCCACTCTGATAGCCTTGTCTGAAGAGTGGGGTATAAATAAAAAATTATTAAAATTATTAATATCTGTGATTAAAAAAAACCCTGAGATTTTCATGAAATGCAAGCATGGTGTCACATGCCAAACACCGTTGTTTAGAATAACTATTGTGAAAATTTTAGATTTAGGAAATTTGTAACTGTATCACCTGATATTTTACCCACATTTCTATGCAGAGGTGTAGAAAAGTTTCCATTTCAAAGTAGCAGAAATGTTTCTCAGGCACTTCTGATACTAAGGGAATAAATGAAGGCTAAACAGTATCCTTTCCCAGAGGATCAATGCATACAAATCAATTCAACTATGTCTGTTGTACTACTGGCAGGAAAAACATACAGGAGGGATTTTTCAATCATAATTATACATGCACATCACCACTACAGGCTGCTAATAAAAAGGCTTTGTCTTTGATCAAAAGAGATGTAGCATTAATACAATGGTATGTGCAGTCAATGATAAGAAAAGTTCAAGACTGAGTGCCTTTGTATTATTATGGTGTGTGCTTTTCACATGCTGTAATTCCAAAGCATGCTTCATATTGCAACCTTGATATTTTTCAACTGAACAAGAAGTACTTTTTTAATTATCTGGTTTTATTTGTTAACAAAAAGAAAAGAAAAAACATTCTGACTTTCTTGTTTGAGAAGCTAGAATCACTCAGAGATGATATGGCAGGTACATCTGCATATACTATGCACTCCTTTGCTTCACTGCTATTGGCCAACAAGAGCATTTTTAAAAAAGCATATGAAAGAAAACAAATATAATGGTCCCCCGGGTTACGAAGGTAATCCGTTCCGGATTGCCTTTCGTAACCCGGAAGTCTTCGTTTCCCAGGGGACTGCTATTTCTGCTGGACCGCGCGGCTGATTTAAAGGGGCTGCACGTTTTTTCTTATTCGCATCCCGGGGGATCCTTCGGATCCCGGGGGATGTTTTTTGGTCCCGTCGGTTTCGGGTCCCGGGGATTTCGTTCCCCGGGAGATTCGTAAACCGGGGGACCACTGTAATGGTTTTATTCTAAGAGGGTTTTTTACCTACTTCTGAACTAGTGCTCAGTAAATGTGATGTTGAGATACCGAAGGCAATCCTTAGCAATGGGTAAGCAACAAAGACCCTAAGTCAGTTTTGACTTTTGCGGATTTGATTTTTCACAGATTTATTAAAATATGTTCTCTCTAGGAATCTCTCAGTCCTCCAGTGTGACTCTCTATTGTCAACTTCTGGCAAATGTCACACTGGAGGAGTGAGAAATTCATAGAGGAAACAATTGTCTAGGCATTTGTAGGTCCTCCAGCACAACTTCATGGTTAAATTCTGGCAGATCTTGGCCACAGAATTGCCTTGGAGGACCTAGAGATTCCTCGAGAAGTGTTCTCTCAGGCAAAAAAGAGAGATGTTTTTTTAAATTTGCTGTTTTCTCCCTTTTATGGGGGTCTAATGGCCCTAAGTGAACGTGGAGGGTCCACAGTGAACGTGGAGGGTCCACTGTACTTTATTTCTCATTTTTTTTACCCTTTGCTGGTGAAGCGGGTGGGTAGGTGTGGAGTGTCCAGGAAGCCATTTTTCACCACACCATTTAGATCATTCCACTGTATATATCAATACAACAATCCTGTAAGATCAGTCACTATTATTAACCATAACAGTACAAATAGGAGTATGCCAAGAGATCCTGAAACACTTTTGAGACTAACTCAAAAGGAGACTAACTAAAAGGAGTTGTAGCGTAATCTTTCATAGACTTGGTTTACTTCCTCACATTTGAGGAAATATCAGACACTACAAAATCCCTTTTATTACTGATATTCCACACTAACATGGCTATGTCTCCCCAGTACAGAGAAGAAACATGGTACTAAGGCTAAGAGAGAGAGAGAGAGAGAGAGAGAGAACTACTTGCCTGAGGCCACTTAATGAGTTCACAGAAGAGGCAAAAACAGAGGTACAGTATAGGACTTCCTGATTCAAAGCTGATTCTCTTAGATATTCTGTTGCTGCTGCTGTGAGAGACCAGCTGTCTTTGGTTTCCTCAACTGTTAACTAGTCAGTATTCCATCTGGAACTGTTTCACCAGACTACCTGAAAATGTTTCCCAGATTATAAGAACTGTGACTATAACACGTGGTGCATGATCTTGCTTTTTCTCCCCCTCTTTCTTCATCTCTTGTTCCTTGTGTATCATCTCATTTAAAGTGTAAGCTTCAGGGCTGCTTTGTTAAGCAGCCTTACTATGAATGTTTTCTTTCTTGGCTACAGACATAGTTAAAAATGGTTTAAAAACATCTACTAGTACAGTAGCCACTGAGGTAGACTTATGGGGAATGTCAACAATGAGTGAAAAACAATTGCAATTATTCTGTAGTTATTTGTTTTTATTGTGCCTGTACAAAATAGTTTGCATTATTTTTTTAAAAAAATTATTTGAATAATTTATACGGGTATAAATTTCTGAAAAGCAGCCCAAGGGAAGAAGAAAATGGTGACAAAGAATGGTGACAATGAATAAAGCAAAAATCAAAAACTGCTGTCATCCCCCTCCAATTTTTGTTGAGTAGCTTTAGTGAAACATAAGAATGATTCACACCACTAAAAATAGTGTATTTCCATTTAGAGATTAGTCCAAACAAAAGATCTATTAATGTGGTTTAAGCCAAAAGGACAACAGCAGCATAATAACATAATCTCCCATGGCTAATCTTTCCTCATGTCAAGTGGCAAATTTGTCTTGGTTTTAGCATTTTTGAATAAAGCACATTATCCAAACAACCCCCACGCTGTTGCACCTTGGGCCGGACACCAGAAGGTGAAATGAATGTACAAGATGACTTACTAATTGGCTCAAGGGCCAGCAGCCAAGTGAGTATGTACAGAAACTAGGAAACAATACATTTAGTTCATTGAATTACTGAATGAAAAGGAAATAGTTTAAAGATTGCTTAAATGGGATGCCACTATGAAATGTTATGTAACAAAAGATAAAAACTAAACAAGTGGATTTCAGCATGTCTGTCAAATATTTAGCTAAAAGCTAAAAAAAAAATAATAATTCCAAACAAACCCTGCATTATTCATATGCTCCAAGCACAGAAGAAGGCATCACTGTGTAAATAATCTTGTGATCAAAAAGACTGCCTGCATTAAAGCATTTCACCAATGGTACCTAAATTGTGTGAATGGTAAATAAGATAAAAATCTAAGACTGGAGTTAAAACTTCCTAAAATCTGTAAAATTTTAGATGTGGAAGATGGTGTTCAGTCTTGTCGAAGATAACAAACATTTCTGTGAGAGTAGCTTGCTAGACTCACCATTTGACAAAGAGATACATAAGTCTGAGATAGATACGTTTGTTTGTAGGCTGTTGAATGTTTTGCTGCTTTAACTTGTGTCTTGCATGGGGCACAATCATAGAGTAAAAAATGATCTCTCTTGGTTTCACTTGAAATGAAAGTTAAACCACCAGCACCACTGGGTAGGGTGGACTATTGTTTAATCTGTCTCAATGCTTTCTACATTAGTGCAAATTTACCCAAGCCCTTCTCATTTCAAGGTCATCTTGGCAACTGTAGCCACAACCGTAGAGATAACAGGAATCATGCAGGCTTTCGTTAGGGAGCAATCCAAATAAGCAGACAGCAGTGACACACAGTTTAGAGCTCTGCCACTGACTCCTTAGCAACATAGCATCCTTACCTTACTGCAGCAGCCATGCTTCCAATAGGGTTTATTGGCAGTGGTCTAACTCCAGGGAAGATTCCTCTACTCAGAATACGAGCTCCATTTTGTATCACTCCTGGGGGAACTGAAGGCAAATCACACAAGTGGGAGAAACAAAGAGAGGGATAAGGAAAACATTAGAAGCATGAATAAAAGGAACAATTTAAGCTTTATGTTAAAAAGAAAACAAATGGACATTATAAAAAGTTTAGGGAACAATTAAACCTGCAAGTAAAATTTCATGTGCAACGTTTAGTCATGACAAGTTAATTTAAGGTAACCGACTGACCAAGAGTAAAAGCAGGAAAGTCCGTGTTTCAATATACTCACCATACTCACTATGATAAGGCCTTTTGGTAGATGACACAACAAAGGCATCACCAAGGTTTTTTTTTTAAAAAAAAGGCTTGTACATTCAAGTTTTAAAAAGACTTGCTTAGAGTTGGAGTATCCACATGGAAAGCCATCACCAGTCAAAATAGATACTACTGAACGACTAGAAATTACTGGAGTTTCATTCATGAAAAGTTCAGTCCTGAATAGCTTACCACATTCTCCTATCCTCCCACAAGGAAGTAAAAATACTAGCTAAACTTAGTCTTTTGAAGGACCAATTAAATAATGCTAGAGAAGTTTGGGAGTGTATTTATAGTAACCCTGCCTCCCTTCTGCAATCCACTGTGTCACCCCCAAACTTCAAAATAATTCAGTTAATTTGTTACACCTACTTTGTTAACCTTTTTCAAGATGCTTTAAAAATTTGTTATTTTAATTGCTTAAACATTAACAGTGTTGCATTTGAGCAGTCACTAATGGCTTTTGTGACTTTAATACATTACTGGCCATTTTAAATAATTTAAAATATTTCTAATTTATTAATTTAGTAAACTAATTAACAAATTAAACAACATTCTAATGTTGAACAATTACATTTATTTAGTATTCCAGTGTTAATGTGGGCTCCAGTGTACATCCACCCTTGCCTTAATAGAAAGCACATCAGATTGTTCAAGCTAGAGCATCAAATTATCACCCAACATGAATAATGAAACCTTCTGCATTATATCCCACTCTTTTCTTTAGTGTCAACACAACTTTCTTATGTAGCATATGGGAGTGTAAATTCAAAAGATCAGAGAATAAAAAGTGTCCTGACTTGTCTGAGTGGACATATTTCAGACGAGCTGTGCATAGGATTTTGATAGTATAAAGTCACAAAAGAGGCGCAGATATAAGATTTGACTTTTAAAGTGAAAGGAAACACACACATAAAATACAAAAGGGAAGTCATTCCAAAGATCAGCAGTCTAAAGGAAAGGCAGATAAAACAAGTAATTGGAATGAAGGTGGGAAGGGAAATTATGCAGGACAATCAACTGTAGAGAATGTGCTGACAGAATATAGAAGAGACTGGTAACAACAACAACAACAACAACAACATATCTTCATTTTCCCCAGGTTGGGATTTAAGACTGCTTACACACTGAGGGGCTGTACAGACAGTCCAATAATGGGCAGCTCTATGCCTCCCCTGGAAGCACTGGCTTAGGGATGTGGCAAATGTACATAATGTCCCGAAACTGGTGTAAAAAGGAGCCTCAAAATGCAGTTCCTATTTGCGCTGTAGAAGAGGCTCCATAAGTGCTCCGGCGCAGCATTATGATGCCCCTCATGTGCAGCAGTGTTTGGGTGCTGCGCACGAGGGACATCATCATGGCACATGCCGTCTGGATGAGCGTGCACCAAGATGGTGCCTGAGCTGCACAAGTAGGGCTTTGAGCATGTTTGAACACTCAGCCCTACCTGAGCCCTAGTTTGCCTGCAGGCTGGCACAAAGTGCCGGTCTGTACAGGATCAGAGCTAAAAAAAATTTCATTCTGCAAAAATTAAAAATATAATTAATCTATCAATAAAATAAAAAACAGGTAAAAACAAACCATTAAAAAGAGGAACAACAAATAGAACATAGTACATGAAAGGATCTTTCCCCAGAGCAATCAGTCTTCAAAGCCCTACTGAATCAAAAAGGCCTTTGTCTGCCTATGAAAGAACAGAAGGTAGGTGCCAGTCTAACCTTCCTAGGAAGGGAATCCCAGAAGGAGCCACCAAAAGGTCCCTCACCCCTGTTCCTATCCTACCAGATGTACCTGGGAGGGTGATAGAAAAGAGCAGCCTCCAGAAGATCTGAAAACAGTCAGCCTCATATAGGGAATTGGTAGCACTTTTTGCTTTTAAATGAGAAGTTTACCAATGGCTGTGATCCTACATAGAGGAACAGGGCATAAAGCTCTGCTTATACAGTTGTGTCCTTCCTTCACCCCAGAAGTTGTCAAACCACAAGAAGGGCTGCTGCTGCTGCCACTAGAAGAGAGGAGGAGAAGGAAGGTGTGACAGGACCTTTTTAGAGACCTAGGCTGCTTTCACTTTCCAACTTCAGAAGGTCCTCTGTCACTAACACTTGCCCTGCTTTTACCCCTTTGAACACTATCCTTAAGTGTATAAGGGCTAGGGTCCCAAGTGTCGCCATAAACCAGTCTCAATATTTTCGCTAGTGTGTATGTTCTTCTTTAGAGTTTATAGTAATCAATCCAGTCAGAGTCAACTGCTGTAAAACAAACAGTAACTTTAATTTTTTTTTTAAAAAAAAAATCCCTATAGAAATAAAGAATACAGTGCGAATTAACTTCAAGCTCAGTATGGTTACATTAAAGTCAAATACTTGGCAGGCTTTTAACCACTCCTTATCTTACATCCTTCCTTCTAAGTAGTACATTCTCCTTTTCCTTACCCTGGGAGCCCAGGACCAGCACATCTTTATTTTCTCATCTCCCTTCCTCCCTATCAATAAGCAGCAGTTACACCAGGAGCCAGTCCCAGAACTTTATAGTTGATGGGTGTGAGATTTTAACAGAGTGCAAAGGGCTAGACAATACTTCCCTTTGCCCTAACTCAAAAGTGGCATACACATGTAAGGCACACTTACATACACATATGTTGCTAACAGATAAATGCTGCATCCTCCATAAATATGAGCAATTAAGTGTCTCCTGGCTTCCCCATTCAGGGTGCCATGTTAAATCTTAACATTGTTAAGTTATGAGTGAGAAGTCCTATAGAAGAAAGTATCTGTAGGAAAAGAATTTGGTGGCAGACTATTTTAAAGGAGGAGGCACTGACCCCTATACTTTACTGTATTGCCAAGTAGCCACCTCAAAAAATTAATTGATGAGGCAAACATGCTAGGTAGACACTTCTAATTCATACACAAACATACACACATGGGATGCTGATGTTTTTAGTCTCCAGTGGATTGATGGAAGTTCAGCAACAACCATACTAAGTCTATTCTTATTCTATTCTTATAAACTATTCTTATAAACAGGCAGCTTGCTAGGCAAGTAGGTGTGCGTGCGTGGCGTGTGATTTAAACACTACCAGTAAGAAGTAAAGGAATAATAATGAAAGAGACAAAACAGAACAATCTGAGCACAGATACAACAATCCACCAGCTTATTCACTGAGAATCCCATCTGAAGCAATGCCTAACTTAAAAACAAGAACACATTCCTTGAAAGAGAAAGTGCTCATTGATCTTAGCAGACCAAAACTTTTGATCGTTGCCCAATCTTTTCCCAGAGTATATATTAAAAAATAGGCAAGCAGAACAACAGGATAAGATATCTACTAATAAATATTGAACTAAGGGCCTAGGATGGTACTGTGGAGGACACATTGTTGCTGGTAACCAGTGGCACACTCATGGTTCTCCCCAATGATGTATAATAGGTTAACAAAAAGCAGCACAATAGAATTGTGTTTCATTTACTAGGCATCCCTGGGGAAATGCAAATCAACAGCAGTGCCATGCATCCTGTAACATCTAATTAGGCCATATGAATTTACTTTCCATTTGCTGTTGTCTGTACTTAATATCAATGTACCTATGAATTGCATAACCTACCAATGTATACAATGCAATCAAAGAGTCATTCATCTTATGATCTTCACCATACTTCTGATATCAGTTTAGAATCTTAAATTGACTTCTGAAAAAAGCTTGTATGATGTTCTGAGAAAATATCAGGTCAAGCTCATTAAAATGCTTGGTTGCTTATTTGTTTGTTCAGTTTTTTGCTATGATTTCTAGCAGATGTTTTCTAGTATAATACCATCACACAACAAGAAGAATCATTTTTGGGAATGTGGAATTAGGTTAGAGAAAGCTCAGTAAATCTATTCAAAAGCATTCCATGCTCCTCATTTCACAGTGAAGTGTCGCCTCTCAAGGCGTAGGCTTCATGATGCTCCAATTCAAACAGACATCAAACGCCCAAGGGCTGCTGCTGAACTGTGAACTACTTTTGCACTAATGACATTTGCTTTATGCAGGTGCAGATGTAACATTCCCAGGAATACAAGCACAGTTAAGCAACTGGGGGACTGCCTGGATTCCTTGCTATTACCACCACCACCACGACAATCCTGCCTTTGTCCCAACAATGGGACTTAAGACAATTTACAAACTTAGTAAAACTAGCATAGATTAAAAAGATACAAAGCATTAGAATTTTTTAAAAAAATCTATAATATTAAAAACCATTTAAAATTCATTAAAAGACATTATTTAAAAGCTCAAGACAGTCAATTCCTGAGTATGACAGAATAGGAAAGTTTCTAGTTGCCAGTTGATAGAAAACAAACAGAAATCATGTTTGCTCCCTTGGGCTGCAGCAACCAAGGTGGTTTTCTTTCTTGTTCCCACTAAATGAACATGAAAAGGGCATCTCATGAAGATCTCAGAGCAAAAAAAGACTTATATAGGGAGATATGATCCTCTAAATAGGCTGGACCCAAGCTGTATCTGGCTTTATATGTCATAACCAGCAGTTTGAATTGTGCCAAGAAAAGGACTGGCAGCTAGTTGTGCTCTCTGCCACATGACCATGATTATATATCTTTATGGACTGTAACAAAGGTTAGAGCTAACTAGAGTCCCTTGTTTACACAGAATTTGGAATTAATGTTAAGCTATTGTCCTGATTTGCACAAGACTATGCCAAGATATAATTAGTGTTATATGTACAAACAAAACAAGAAAACCATCCACTTGGTTGCTAGCATATCTAGCAACTGACTAATATTTGTGTTAAACCATGTTTCCTGGATTATATATAATAATGGACCAGGAATCAGAAAAAATAAAGCTGAGTTATACTGCTGCCTCTGAGCACTATAGCAGAAGAGTTGGAACCCAAAGCCGGCTCAGGCTTGCAGAGACTTGTGAGCCTAAGGCTAAATCCTGCTTTATCCCATTCAGTGGGGTTAAGGACACACAGCCCCACGAAAGTGTAAATAATGCAAATATCCCCACAACCTGCTATTTTTAATCTGAGGGAATACCTCTCTAAGATTCTCTATGTCTGCCAGCTCAACTGTATAGTCAACATTTACCAGAAGCTGATCACAGAACTGTGCTGGAGGAGCTACAAATGCCTAGAGAAGTGTTCTCCCTAGGAATCTCTAGGTCTTCCAGCACAAGCTCTAATATAAGTTGGCCACAGAGTCACGCTGGAGGACCTAAATTCCTAGAGAGAAAATATTAATCAAATCTGCAAATGATCAAATTGCAAAAGGCAAAGTTGCAAATGTGGAGAGCCAACTGTACATGTGACCTAGGCATGAAAAGAATATTTGCAAATCTTTGAACAACAGATGAAAAGGGGGACACTGAAAATGACAAGAAATCGGCGCAATGAATCATAGAATCATATGAGAATCTTTGCAGTTCAGGATTTTTTTGTGCAAACACCCAAAATGAAACCATATGTTTTCTTGCATATAAAGTGGCATTTTCTGCTCAGAAAACATGATTTTCTGTACAGGAAGTAAATTTCCTGCCTGGAAAACATGAAACAGAAATAAAAATATTTTGCAGAAAAGGAAATTAATGGTTCAACAGCCAAACAATTAATACTTTCTCTTACTCTCTATCTCCTCTATATTTGTTTCACCCATACAAGAATCACTCCAGTGGAGATGATCCCAACATGTAAATCATCAGTTTCATTACTGAAGTCTTCTTTCCTTGCTACAGTTTAATTTAAATTCATGTATCCTTCCACAGATGACTACAGTACACACTGTTCTTCCTTCTCCTGAAAAAAAAAGTAAAATAAATAAAACTTTCACCAAACTGAAAAAGGCAACTGGGTTTTCTTTGTCATTTAAACTTAGTATATTTAATGTCAATAACCCAAAACTCTTTCACACTAAGCATCTGTACAAATCTTATTTTAATTTTTCTAATATTTTTGTTTTTTCTTACCACTTAAGACCAACTAAAATATTAATTAACCAACTTATGCATTTAGCTATTTACCACAACAAAACTAGTGATTAATACAATATAGAGATGCTTTGATAACTAATTTTTCTGTATTTGATGTTGTCTCTTGAAAACCATTCTTATTCTGGACACATCCAAGCAAGTTTCATCTTATCCTGATTGCTATCTCTCAGTGGATGCGGCATCGGCGTTTGAAGCTCAACATGTCTAAGACAGAGCTTCTCATCTCCCCACCTAAGCCCACCCTTCAATACTCCTTCTCTGTGTCTGTTGACGGCATTTCTATTCAACTGATTCAGCAAGCCCGCAATCTTTGATTCCTCTCTGTCGTTTATTCCCCAGATTCAGGCCACCGCCAAGACCTGTAGATTCCCTCTTTACAACATTGCTAAAATCCGTCCATTCCTCTCAGTCCCCACTGCCAAGACTCTGGTCCATGCCCTAGTGGTATTGCGACTAGATTATCGTAACCTTCTTCTGCCAGGGCTTTCTCTCTCTCACCTCCATCCTTTAATCTCTGTTCAGAACTCAGCTGCAAGTATTATCACATCCGCTTGCCGCTTTGACCATGTTTCCCCTCTTATATCCTCCCTTCATTGGCTCCCCTTCCCCTTCTGCATCCAGTACAAGCTTTTGTTTTTGACTTTCAAAGCTCTTCATGGACAGGCCCCTCCTTATTTATCTGAACTTCTTTCTCCTTACATTCCTACACATACCCTCCCTTCTGTTAGTCAAGGTCTCCTGTCCACAGCGCTGAGGGCAGGGAACCCTCTAATTAAAAGATTGTATGTACAGCGCTGTGTAAATTTACAACACTATATAAAGGTTAACAACAACAACAACAACCACAACCACATGTGTTAGTGGGGGTATCTTTCCACACTTTTTTTACTTATGATATGATAAATGTGATATGATAAAGAGTGAATTTCTGCTCCTCTGGCTAAAACAGATTGCAATGCTAGTGCCATAAGGATGTACTTTCTTCTCCCTATATTGCCGTTTCATAAATCTATCATTTCTGTCAAGGCCAAAATGGAACTTTCATCCCCCCCCCCCCCCCCCCCGTGTGTGCTATAAGAAAACTGGCTCTGGAGGGTTGCACAGCTTCACACTTCCAATTTTAAGAGTGAAAAGCAGGATGCAGTGAGGAAGAGGATTGTCTTACATCACAAGTTCCATCAAATTCTGCTATTCTGCCTGAGATGGCCATTGCTGAATTCTGCCCAAGACTTTTTCCTGTATTGTCTTTATGTCCTGGGGGGGGAGGGGTGGTGGTTAATAGAGCTTGCCAGTGAATGCTGGCCTATGTAAAAGACTAATATTCTGGGTTTGGACATGACACTTGACATTAACTGACAATAACTGATATTACATTTTTGAAGGCTGGGAGTTCTCTGGAGGTTTGATCCTTTATAGTGCTATTAGAAATAACAATGATGATTTTGTAATCTGCTTTACATGCAAATCATATGGTGTGGTACAAATTTAATAATGCAAGAAATGTCTCCTATATGTTGTGCCAAACTGCCTGTTCAATACTAGATCATGTCTGCTGCCCGCTCTGAATAAATCTTCTATAACAGATTTTGGCTCCAAGTTGCTATTTTCTCTCTTGATTCTATTTTCCTTTGTATACTTGCATCATTAACTTATTTCTCAAATGTGCTTCTTCTTCGTTTATTTGCAACATGGCCCGCAGCCCCTAAAAAATCCCTGCATCAGCACATGTATGCACATCTGTACTATGTTTCTGCATTTTATATTTATCTTGCCTTTTCTATTCTCATCTTCCTTGTGTTGCACTATGGGCCTCTGGGCTATTTTTAAAAAGCTTGCAGTACTTTCTTGCTCTTCATGTACTGTACAGTGTTCATTAGAATCAAAATGAATAAATCAAATAAAAAAGTATGCTTTTAGCAGTGCTTTGTATTCCAGTTAACATTAGACAGAATTTAAAACATGAGCTAGTAGCTCCCCATAGTGGAATAAAGAGCAAGTGTCATGGACAACCTACTTCTATGGAGACAACAGCCCCACTGACAATTAAGGCTCTCATTCAGAGAAGCAGATATCTGAATCTGCAGCTGGCATTTTTACATTTCCAAACTGGAGTAACCCGAACAAACCTCTTAAAGCTGCTTTAAGAAATTCTTCCCATTGATTTTTAAAAAAAACTGCCTTGAAATCCAGGCCATACAACCAGGAAGATGGCCTCCACTGCACATATGTAAACCTGTGCATGTGTAGAAGGGACTAAGTGGTTTCTTTTCACAGGACCATATAAAAAGACTTTCAACTGAACCAGTAGTATTTGATTCTGTGATAATAATCCTGAAGGAATTCTAGATGGCATTAGCCATATCATCTACTGATTATATTGGGTCATTTGCAGGTCACTGTGTATCTCTAGGGAAATGTAAGCTTCACTCATAGTTGTGATGATAAGCACAGCATTTTCCACACAGTCATCATAATACAGAAATGCTAACAGCAAGGGGATTTTTTTTTCTCTCATCCAGCCTCAGACATGCTTCGAGGGTTGTATTCATGATGATGCAACCTACTCCTCCCCAATCCATTGCCCATCAAACATTTTATTTACACTTTCCACCATCCTTGACCAAAGGCTATATTGGTTGAGAATAATGGGTTTAGCTAAAAACCTGGTGAGCACCAAGATTATAATAATATAAGGTAGAACATTGCCAATGCATATTTGCTTCTCTTAACCTACGAATCATATATCCCCCGTCCTCAAATCTTCATTCAGTTCCCAATCCTTTAATATTTAGTCAGTGCTGGCAGCAGTACCCAGCATAGTAAGGCAAGTGATGATGCTTTGATGCCATGAAATGCTCTCAAAATACACAATAGAGTTGGCTAACCACTTATTTTGAATTGACAGTGGTTCACAACCATAATCTGTCCCAAACTGCAATGTCACTCTCCACTGTGAAGCAAGACTACTCACTCCAAAGTGAGCAGTTAGGGTCCTATATCCAGCAGAAACACATTGTTTTTGTCATGTAAAATCTTCCAGGGACTTTTGTACTAGCTAATCTGTCATATTTTCCTTGTCCAATACGTTTTTGTCTGTGCCCCTTGTTCTTCCATCTTGAGGGTGTATGGGCATTTTTCAAGAGTGCTATAGTTGGGTATTGCTGCAATGGCAAGAGCTTGGACTATAAGGCCCTTGTGGTCCTTTCTGATACTAAGATTTCATAATTCTGTCTTGTTGCCTATTGCCAGCCTGCTGAATATAAACCCAGCTTTTCCCTGAAAAGGATTCACTTCTCTCTGCCCAAGGAGAGCTGTACAGCACAACCCAAACTGCACCATACTGTGTGGGCACAGTAAGATAACAGAGGTCTCATAACATAAAGAAATGGCCCAGATAACAGCATAGCATTTACATGTCTATACTGCTTATCATTGTACTCAGCACTCCCAACACATTTTACAATCTGTAAGCCAATTGTCCCCAACAAGCTGGGTACTCATTTTACCAAGGATGGAAGGCTGAGTCAACCTTGGAGCCCTCGGATCAAACTCACAACCTTGTGGCCGCAGTACCAGCATTTAACCACTGTACCACCAGGGCTCCTTTTGGGATGGGAGGTCAAATGAAACTCATACTCATAACATGTACTCATAAATCCTGACCAGAACTTCATCACCCTTGGGAGATCTCTGTGGAAACTTTCTGGAACCATGAAGGACTGGTTACTGTTATAGAAAAAACAATTCACAGCATTCTCTGAAGATGCCAGCTACAGATGTCAGGAATAAACTCTTCTAGAAAATGGCCACACAGCCTGAAAAAAACCCATAAAAGACTATAGTTCACAGGGTGGTTATTCTTTGCCATTTATATTTCAATTTATTTAAAGCTACAGTGCCTCAGAGATGTCATGAGAGTTGGCTACTATCTCTAGAAATCAACTCCTCCATGCTTTGTGAGACCCAGCAGTTACACTGGAATCAAACAACCTCTCAAAGTCCACATGTCCTACTTCACAGAAAGTACTCTTCTACTTGAAGAGCAATCACTCTTCCCTATGTGAAAATACCCATCATTCAGGAATTCACAATCTTTTGCCCTAAGGACTAAAACTGATGGTGGCTGGCACCCTGTGGAATGCAACATGCAAGCAGACATTCACACCAACACAAACACACATTCTTTCCACTGACCTCCTAAATCTGCATGCTGGGTTGCAGAAATCTAAACGTCTTGATCCATAGAGGTTGGTATGTATGTATGTGTGTTGGTTGTTGAAGTCTTATTAATTTAGTGTTTGTTTAGTTCATTCACATATTCATGTATATTCATCTTTTAACCCATTTTATGAGGAAATAACATTGTTCAAATTAGAGTAGTTTTATTTAAGTATTTAGCTCAACACTTGTGTAAATTTTACATACAAAGAAGTTTGGGAAGAGGAGGGGGATCAGAGCCTCAGGTCTGCCCGCCTTTGGGGTCCCACCTAACGGTTTGAGAACCATTGGTGTAAGTGTTATTTTAAATGAGATTTACATATATATTAGCATATACAAATTTCATGCAAATCTGCATGCTCTTTTTTGATGATGCACTTCCTCTCTGTCAGGTGGGAATGTATCCATCCTGTCCTAGTCTATGAAGCATTATGAATTACATCATGGATCTACCAGCATAGGTCTTTGTCAGCTCTTCCTGAAAACATGCCACAAGTACAATTCTGGCATTGACACTTGCGCATGGGACTTCTCAGTGACAAATGATAGAAACTCTGATCTACAGTACAGCATAAGGAAGGATTTTGTATTCTATGCAAGTCAGGCCTCTTATCTGGAGTACTGCATTCAGTTCTAGGCTTCTCATTTAAAAATGATATAAACAAGTTGGAGCAGATTCAGAGAAAGACAACATGGATGATAAGTAGGACAAAATTGACGGTAAGAGGTATGGAGCACAAAACATATAGGCACACTTTAAAAAAACTCAAGGGCTATCACACAAAGGAGAGTGTAGACCTTCTGTCTGCTGCCCCAGCGGGTAAAACCAGGTCTAATGGTTTTAAGTTAAAGGAGGGTATATTTTGATAGAATATTAGAAGGAACATTTTGACAATAAGAGTGTTTGGCAAATGGAACCAATTGCCTAGAGAGGTGGTGGGGTCTCCTTCTGTGCATGTCTTCAAAAAGAGCCTAGACTGCTGGAAATGCTCTAGCTTGGGATCCTTGCATCATCATCATCATCATCATCATCATCATCATCATCATTTATATAGCGCTGTAAATTTACACAGTGCTGTACATACAATCTTATAATTAGACGGATCCCTGCCCTCAGGCTTACAATCTAAAAGAGACAACACAAAAGGAAAAGGGGAAGGTGGTGGGAAGGGGATGAGGTCCAGTGGTTTTTTTCTCCCTCTGGGGCCTGGACCACGGCAGATGGACTGGAGGGAGGGCACGGCTTCTTAATACATAGTTAAAAGGAGGCATCCTGGGGCAGACGGCACAATCTTGGGAACACTTCCCTAAACAATATACTGTAGTTTTTAACTTAATTTTGAAACTGGTTAGAGAAGAGATGAGGCGTGCATGTGGGGGAAGAAGGTTCCAGGAGTGAGGGGCAGCAAGTGAGAAGGGAAGAATCCGGGATGGGGCAGTGGAAATTCTCGGCTGGGACAGGAGACGTTGACTACCAGAGTGGAGGGTACGAGAAGGAGTGTGAGGAGAAAGAAGTTCAGACAAGTTGCACTGAGCTGGGAGTTGGTCTCAATGGCCCATGGTGCCCTTTCCAGCTCTTATGAATCAGGGGCAGCTTTGTTATAGAGGATTAGCCCTTCTATATTTATTCTAAAATAAAACCTATACTGGTTGATAAGTTGATAAATATTTATAATGTTTGAAAAAGTCCCTTATACAAGTGCCAATACCAGAATTGTACTGGTGGCATGTTTTCAGTAAGAGCTGATAAAGAACTATACTACCTATCATCAACCCAGGATAGAAATCTGGTCATAAAGATAACTATAACTATGCCTTTTGGCATAGGGATGAAGAACACGTGGCTCTCCAGATGTTGCTGGATTGCGACTCTCATGATCCTTCCTTCACTCCTGCCTATGAGAGCTAGGGCTTGTAGAAATTAAAATCTACCAACATCTGGAGGGCCACAAGTTTCCCCACTCCCTTTCAGCACAGTATTCTATACAGTGGTCCCCCGGGTTCCGAAGGTAATCCGTTCCGGGATTACCTTCGTAACCCGGAAGCTTTCATTTCCCGGGGGACCGCTTTCGCCAACGGACCGCGCGGCCGATTTAAAGGGGCCGCACGGTTTTTTTATTTCGTATCCCGGGGGATCTTTCGGATCCCGGGGGATACAGTAGCGGTCCTGCCGGTTTCGGATCCCGGGGTTTTCGCAACCCGGGGGATTCGTAAGCCGGGGGACCACTGTATCTGCTGTGTATAAAAAAGATAATTAAAATGCTGCAGTGCATCTGTGTCAAGTGGATCTATTTTAATTCCATAGTTCTGTATCTATGCAATACTTTCTTCAAGGAAGTTTGCCTGGTGGTGATACTGTTATCTTTTTGGCACCAGACAAATATGCACTTATTCCGCCAGGATTGTTGACACAAGAAACAGAACTGCTATTATGGGAAAGCAATTTTGTAGTGTTCATTCTAGGTTGTGGTGTGATGGCAACCACAGCTGTTTTAAGTGATTTTTGCAGATGAATACTTGTAGAGCTTCAGTTACAGTGTTTAAACAGTTCTTGTGTTTAAATAATTTTTGTTGTTGATTTATGTCTGCATTAGATAATGTATTTTTCTTTTTGTGGACATGGCCTCGAGAGTTTGTTTGTGAGTTACACAAATTTCAAAAACAGAATGCATGAACATTTAGGGTTTTTTAAAAAATCATTATTTAACTAAACTTTTTTATCTGGAGATTATCGCATATGCTCAGAAGGGGTGTGTGCAGAAAGTTTATTTATCTGACCTTGAAACATTTGTTGAAGGACAGTGCAAAAGCCCTGCATATGCAAACCTTCTTTGAAGATCATTAGAAGGATCAAGGAATAATGTACTTTCTCTCTCGCTCTTTGCTCTCTTGCTGTATACCTTTGTTTGAACAGAGCCCTCTACCTATCATGAGAAAGTTCCACCGGCTTCTGTGATGTTGTGGACATCTGTAAAATACATTTGTGGTGTTTTATGCTTTCAAGTCATTTCTGACTTCCTGGTTAGATTTGTTCAGAGTGGTTTTGCCTTTGCCTTCTTCTGAAGTTGAGAGACTGTGACTTGCACCGTGGTGGCTCTCATATGCAGCTTATTGAATGTATATTAGTGCCAATAAAGTAGTGTATTGTTAACTATTATGTGTAAATTAACAATATTAAAGTAAGTGGTCTGTGGAAAAGGGTGACAGTATGGAATGTTGAAGGCAATTGGTAGTTGGCTGAGAGTTTGGATATGCTTTTGACAATGCAAGTATTGTTTTCTAACATACCTAGAGCAGAGACAGCGGCCAGAACTGTCAGGGGTCAGCTGATTAGAACAGAGAGTGAAATCTGTGAGCTGTGTTTGAGGAATGCTAATTAAAATAACACATAAGTCAATATATTATATTGTAACCAGGTATGTTTAAACAACAAGCAATTGTGAATAGGTTTATTATCCTCTGTTAAAATTTTTTATTTACACACACACACTTTCTGGGATTTCTACACTTGAGATTAGGTAAGTGATAAAGTCAGGAACAATGGTGTCTGCAGTGTACAATTGTGGTTGCTATCTTCGGTGATGGTGAGTCAGTGTGGTGTGTGGTTTGGGTGTTAGACTAGGACTCTGGAGACCAGGGTTCGAATCCCTGTTCGGCCATGGAAAACCACTGGTAACCTTGGGAAAGTCACACACTCTTGGCCTCAGAGGAAGGAAAGACAAACTCCTCTGAACAAATCTTGCCAAGAAAACCCCGTAAGGTCATTTTAGGGTCATCATAAGCTGGAAATGACTTGCTCTTTGGTGTCTAGTTGGAAAGGAATCCACAAGAATAGTCACCAATGTTGTTACAAGAAGAAACAGCAAGTGTTTAAGCTAGGTGTTAGAATCATCACAAGTAGAGACACTGGTGGGGCAAGTAAAGTTCCCCATATTTGGTGGCAGTGGTGCTTCCTATTTCTTTTGAGTTACAAATCAAAGTCATAATGGCATAGGATTTATTATATGAATGATTACTTCATCCAAGGTCTAACCACGGCTCTTGGTGTCCCAATGTCAAAGAAATCTGGTGGCCAGTGACAGGGCCAGTTCATGTCTGATCTTGGACACTAAGCAGAGTCAGCCGTGGTTAGCACTTGAATGGGTGACTGCCAACAGATACCAGATTCTGCAGGTTATATTTCAGAAGAAAGAACTGTAAAAACCACCTCTGAGTATTCCTTTCCCAAGAAAATCCCATTAAATTAATGTGGTTTTGTTAAATCAACAGGCAACTTGAAGGCATGTGCACACACATGGAGTTTATGGAATGTACTGCTCAGGGAGATACTTCTATTACCATTAAGTATCAGGTGGGCAAGTTACATCAGCATTTTGTGGCTTCATGTGCTAGACTTTAAAAATAATTGAAGAAGTATGCTATATATATTTAGGGAAAAAATGTATGCTGCCTTGATAGTATTCTATTTTAATATGAATTCCAAAGCTTGCAATTCATATTAAACTAACATTAGAGACATGTGACTGTGCCAAGTTCTCTTTGAACTGAGTGTGTGCATCAAAGCTTTGGCCCTCATAAATCATACACACATACCCCTCAAAAGACAGTTTCTTCAAGGATAGTGGTTCTCAACATTTCACATCTCACAAATCACTCTATCAAAGGAACTGAGGCCTACCATAATAGAAAGAAAGCGCCATCCCCCTCCCCCTGAAGAATATGTACCTGTTTACAAACATTCTTTTATTATATTTTTCATTTACCATGCATTGGTGGGCAGAGAATAAGAGATCAGGAGAAACGTCAATTATTGAAAATTATTACCAGTTGCAGGGTCAGCTCTGGTTAGTACTTAGATGGGAGACCTCCAACAAATACCAGGTTCTGTAGTCTGTTTTTCGGAGGAAGGAAATGGCAAAACCACTTATGAGTATACCTTGCCTAAGAAAACCCTATGAAATTTATGGGGTCACCGTAAGACTGTTACAAACTTTCTCCTCCCCACTTGTCTCTCTGTAGTGTATAATTTTATATACTGTACTTCTATCATTTCACTATTTAATTCTAGTACTGTTTTTAGACTGCTTTTAGGAGTGTTTCAAAAAAAAATTAAAAAATAGATACATGTTTTTATCTTTGTATTGTTTAAATTGGTTTTTATTTATTTATCACCACAGGTGCCCTTGGGGGCTGAGAGGTGTTGTTGCTGTTGTTGTAGGCTTTCAAGCCATTTTTTACTTCTGGCAACCCTATCATGGGGTTTTCTAGGCAAGATTTGTTCAGAGGAGGTTTGTCATTGCCATCCCTTGAGGCTGAGAGTATGTGACTTGCCCAAGATCGCCCACTGGGTTTCATGGCTGAGTTGGGAATTGAATCCTGGCCTCCAGAATTGTCTAACACTCAAACCACTATGCCACACTGGTCACATATGGTGACCGTGTAAAAAAACAGCTTATGTGTGTAGTGGCAATAAAGAGGTACTGGGAGCATGCATAACACAGTAAGCTTTCAGCTGTCCGAAATCATTCACCCACACTGCTAGAGGTGTATCCTCTATGAGGTGGCAAACAATCCAAACAGAAAACACTGCAAAGCATGGCATCACCTGCCAGTAATAACCAATTATGTAGTAAAACCAAGAAGCAAGCTTTAGGCACCCAAATCATATGCGGGCAATAAATTGCAGAACATAAAAAAAGGTAATCTTCCCTGCAGATTGCCCCCCCCCCTCAAAAGCACCAAAACCTTCAATAAACCCAGTTTACCTTACTATTGGTCTGCCTGTACCCACTGGGAATACTGTAAGTCTTGTGCACACATGTGTGCCCCCAGCTCTGCAATCCATTCTGCTCCTAACTGAATGCTGATTCAAGAAGAGATGTGACTGTGGAAAATGTAAGATGCAAGTCTGCTCTACATTGACATGTGTGGATTCAGTGAGCACTACCACAATGAGAGAGATCCATGTAAGCATTTCAAATACACTAGGGACAGATGAGGCTGATGGATATGGTGCCTGCTGATTCTTACTAAGACATCTACAGCTATCCTAGTCAAATGGCTGTGTATTTCTTCTTTTTAGAGCTTTCAAAGAAACATCATACTGCATTTTGATTAAAAATATATTTGGAAAAAAGTCCTGCATCATAAATGTTTTTGCATTCACAGTAGTTTGAAATAAAATAAAAAAGAATTTTGTTCATGCCATGCAGTATTTTGAACTCAGTCTTTTTGAAAAGCTCCAGTGAAGTGTATACCAGTGTTTCAAAATGAGATAGCTATGTTGTATATGACACTGCATGACAATTAGAACATTAGTAGTAGATATATGCATTGGAATCTACCCCAAACTGCATACATATATGAGGGAAAGGATGGGATGTTTTAACTGATATTGTTCTAATCTTTTTGTTGTAACCCACCCTGATTGCCTGTTCAGAAGGGCAGGCTAGATGATGATGATGATGATGATTATTATTTACTCCAACTGCCCCATTTCCAATTGTGGCTTTCTACCCAAGACTAACCAGTTTTCCCTCACACAAGTTTGGTTTATATCTGTCAAGACAATGTTTCACACACTTCCACTTCTCAGCTGTTTCCAGATGACATAAACTCTCTGTAAGTTTTCTTCTGATGAAGGAACTATTTATTTTCCACAATGCCTGGGGCATTTTAATAAATACAGCCACTTTGGCAATTCTTTCTCTCCCTTGGTAGTGCTTTATTTCCAGTGTCTTCCTTTATTAAACACGTTTACACCTCCCACCCCTCCACACATAGAGAAGTTATTTTTCCAGAATATTCTATGGCTGAAAACATATACAACCATTTTATTCAAATTAAAAACTGTTTTCACTATATAATTTTTCTTTCTTTTCTTGAGTTTCTTACAGCCAAGTCAGGTATGATGTTTATTACAAAACAAGTATGATGTTTACTACAAACACTACTTTATTGACTGTTATTTCAAAATTTTAAAATCAGTTTTGATCCTGATGCTCTTATTGTTTGAGCTGCCACAGTGGCCCTGGTGGCGCAGTGGTTAAATGCCTGTACTGCAGCCACTCACTCAAAACCATAAAGTGGTGAGTTCAATACCAGCAAAAGGTCCCAAGCTCGACTCAGGCTTGCGCCCTTCCGAGGTTGCTAAAATGAGTACCCAGATTGTTGGGGGCAAGTAGCTTACAGTTGTGAACTGCTTAGACACTCCTTAGGCGGTATGAAGCGGTATATAAATGAAGCTGGTTTTTTTGCTTGTTTGCCACTTACCTGAGTTGATAAGCTCAACACTAAATGTAACTCTTGTTTTAGTAATTGTCATTATTCATTACTTTGGAAATGTACTTTTAAAAATCAAAGCACAGTATAAGAACTTCTAGCTAAATAAGTCAAGTTTTCAATTTTCCGTCAATAGCTTTAAGCCTAACTTTCCCAAGCAAAATTCTACTTGTTGCCTGTGCTCCTAACAGTCAGGGGATTCCTTGAGCAGACCTGGAATATGGTAAAGGGTTGGATTTAAAGAGGGAAAATAAAATAAATTGGAAAGCTGATTTCTACTTCAATATAACCGGATCCCAGCCACTCTGTTATTCTGCCCCAAGCTTAGTTAATGAGGAAATTAAAACCCAAGTTGTTTCAGAATCACTGGCTCCCAAGTGATTTTTGATGTTCTAGTATAAAACAAAGGCATACAACTAAGAATAAAATTAAAGAATATCCCTGATAGAAGGTGGAGGGCCAGGTTTGAGCAAACCTTTGACATGGTCACCTCTGGTGGAGCCCTCCCTCCCTCCCTCCCTCCCGGGTGATCCCCACCTATTTGTTTCTGTGGATGGTTGGATAAATCAGATTAACAAAGAGAATGAGCAGTAGAAGTAGCACTCTTCTTAATGAGTGCCAGCAGGCCATCATTTTAACTTGCCAGAATGCCACTGAGCATTGCTGTGGCCAATTACTAAGTAGTTGCTGACTAGTTCTCAGTGGAGCATTGGTAAATGGAGAATACCACCTTTGCTCAGAGGAGGGGAGACAGTTACTCCTTTATCACACTAGGGGGCAAACAGGATTTAAAAGAGAGTTAAACGAGAGTTAAACAGGAAATGCCCTATGTTTATCACAGGACATTTCCTGTTTAACTCTCATTTAAATCCTGTTTGCCCCCTAGTGTGATAAAGCAATTAGAATTGTTGATACAGTTGATGTGAATTTCACAAGCCACTTTTTTACACAGCAAAATCAGTTTATGAAAAACAGAATGGCTGGCCAAGACTAATCAAGGAGGTATTCCTTTTATAGAGATATAACCTTGGAGTCACCCTGGGATTTATTTTGTTTGAAGAAGGAGGCATCTAAAGCCTGGTTTTGCATGGTGCAAAATCACAGCATTTTCGAAGCACATGAACACGCAGACTAGGGTAATGTGTCAATGAGCCAAGTGACAGATAGAAAATCCCTTATTTATAGAACTATTTTCCCTGCATCACTGATCAAGTATACCAAGACAGTTGAGTGTACCTGCATGTAGAATTTCCTGGGTGAGCTTGCACAAATTCTTAAAGAATTAGATATGTGAATTTTATGTACTAAAGTGGTAAAAACCACTCTTAATACATAAACATATTCTGTGAAAGAGAAAATAACTGACCTAAGAAAATGCAGTTTCTCCTGTTATGAAAAAGTCTGCTTGAGTGATCCTTTGATAAATTCATCTTTCTGATTTTTTTTTTCCAGAATAGATCTAACTTAATCATGCAAGCTTTATATTCAGTGTAAAATTAGATATAATTTTTAATTCTTCTTTTCTTCTTATGTCTGGTTCTTGAAGGAATCTGGTAACCAGGCACACTTGAGGGGAAAAAAGAAACCCAAAGAAAATACCTATTTTTGATGGTGGCCCTGGATATAAACTTACCTGCTTACTAATGAAAAATATGTGTTAGTCTATTATTAAAGGAAGTACAGTTGTATATATCTAAAACATACCAGTAATAATGTAAATTAGATATATACAATTACTGTTATTCACTGCTCATAAAATTTAAGATACAGGGACAACCACAAAAAAATTATACTAACTAGAAAAATTAACAAGTATCTAATGGAAAATATTTTTTTTCCATCAGAACTGTTTTTATTTTTAAACCTGATAGACTGTGGGCTAATGAAATAGAAGATTAGGCTTACATATCTATGGTGCTATAGGCTATAGAAATATCTACTCACAACCTGCTTGTATCTCAGGGGGAGTATTCAAAAGCATCATGGCAGTGGCAGCATCAATGTCAGGATCTGGAAAAATCAACCAATAAATACATTAATTTACAAATGGGCCAATTCCCACCCCCACTAGTTCACAGAATGAACTGAATCTCGGTAAATAAACCAAAAATATAGCTAGAAAAATGTCCTTGTATTTCTATTTTTCAAAGTTTAAATATGGTCCGAAGACTACAGGAAAGCAGCCTAAACTCCAGTTTGTCACCATTCTTCCTCCTTTCATTAGGGATAGCCACATTCGTGATTCCTGTTGTAATGATGGCTGAGATCCTGTGGGCTGGTATAATGCTGGGGATGGCAGGAATAAAATGGCTGCAGTTGCAGAAGTGGTGGTGGGAAGAGGAGGCAGAGAAGTTCCTATTTGTCCAGAGAGAAAAGCTATCCTGCTGGCCTCCAATGGACTTCTCAGCTTTCCTTGACACAGCTGTGCACTTCTGCAAAAAGTGTAATACCCCTGTGTAAAACATACAATTCCACCAACATACAGCATGAACTGGATTCCACCTTAGGGAGTGAATCTGTTAAATCTTTGCACAGCCACAAGACATATTTCTATTTATTCCATATTTTGGGGTATGCTTTCTGTGTCGCATGGCTGCAGCCGATTATTTTGCAAACAACACAGGCAAATTTAATAATAAAAAAGAAGGGATCAAGAGGGCTGCATGTGTTGTCTCCTTTTTGCACAGATGTATGCAAAGCTGTCCCAAGAAATTTTATTGCCCCAGACCGAGCAGTAAATGTTGCTCAGGTGTATGATGGATTAACTCATGGCTGGTCATGAGTATGTTGCCACCCATGCAAATTAAGAGGCATCATACTCATGACCTGCTCATACACAGTTCTGGCAAGTAAGGGACACAGAGTAAAATATGAACCTTTTAAAATTATAAATTTACTTGTCTTTGAGAACACCCGTAGCTAACCTTATTTTCCAAGGCTGGCCCACGACATTTTGCTGCTGTAAATGGCACTGCTCACACTTACCCAAAGGACAACCATACCCATAACCAGACAAGTTACTGAGCAAGTTAGCCCCCTTGTCCCAAAATCCCACAAGCATGCCTCCCTTCTTCCTAGCAGCAAAAATAAAACAGTAATTAACTGGGTTCCACATCAGGAGAAAAATGGGCTTAAATAAATAATTAGTAATTTGCTATGTTTTCATGACACCAAAGATTTGCTGCCTGTTTGCCTCCTGAGTCTACCAAGTGCTAGGACTAGGTCCAGGTACAAATGGCAAAGAGCTGTATAATAGAGGCACACCCTCAGTGTGCAAAACCTATTTCTGGGGTGGGGGATGGATCATAACAAATCTGGAGCAAGTGTATGAACCCTAATAAACTAGACAGTGTAAGTAACTGTATGTAAGTAGATACAAATATGACATTGGGATATCCCCATTCCCACCCTACCCTTGGTGTCAAGAAGAATTTAAAAAGTGCATATACATAGAGAGAGAAATGGGGAGAGGGAGGGAGATAGAAAGTGAAAGAGAAGGAGGGAGACGGCACCAAAGCCATTTGCATTGGATCATCGCTTGTCTGCCATTATCCTTAATCGGTTTCTGAATCCATCACACACAGTTGGTTGACAGATGGCAAGTAAGGGACACAGAGCAAAATATGATCCTTTTATAACTATATTTACTTGTTTTTGAGAAGGGGCCGCATGGCTGCTATGGAAATAGAGGTAGTCATGACAACAGTAAACAACCAAGAATGGCCAGTGAATAAGCTGAAAAGAACATCTGCCCCAGCAAAGCGTCCCAGCTGCCCTAGGGCGAAACTTGCTAATCGTGTAGCGGTGCTGCATGACAGAGAAAGCCGCCTATGCCATGTTCAAATAAATGAAGTGTGCAATTGAAGCAGACATAAAAATGCACACCCTTGCTAACTTCTGCCTCTGTGCTCCTAAACTGAATGACTAATGGGCTAGGATTTGGGGGGGGGGGGGGTCGAGAGGGAGAAAAATACTTGTCACTATTTATACTAAATTACATACCACAAAATTCAATTTGCTGCTAATAGCTTCTTGGCACTTTATTTTGGTATTATGTTAGAAAATTACATTTTAGTGTTAAAAATACATATTTTGTATTTGTTATAAATGCAGTTCAATTTCAAGGATAATAATATAATGGTGTATAAAGCCTTACAATCTGTTCATAAATACAGGCTGCACACAGTGTAAGAGATCATAATGGCTATTTTGTCTCTATCTCTCTGTCTCTCACACAGCATCCTTTACCTTTTACAGATGTCTTTCTCTGATGCCCATATTATCTTCCTTTATGGAAGATGTTTTTACATCCCTTTTAAACAAACTCAGTGATTTTGTTTGGAGCCAAACCTAAGCCAGTGCGAAAGAAGATGAAGTTATCACATGGTTGGGGACATCCCAAGGTTTGCAGAACTACAACTATTCTTTTGTGGAAGAAATAGTGGCAGATGACCAAAAAAATAATAAATATAAAATGGTGTGTGTGTGTGTCAGGTGGGTAGTTGAGTGAATTGGTTTTGCCTGAGTCTTTACCAGCTCAGTAAGCCATGGATGGCTGAAACTTTGAACAGAAGTTGAGTATATTGCAACTTCTTGTTTCAGGTCTCACTGGCTGTTGTTATGAACCTTCAGGTTGCTTCTGACTCATGGTGACCATAGGGAAAACCCGTCACAGGTTTTCTTGGCAAGATTTGTTCAGAGGGGGATTGCCATTGTCATCCGCAGAGGGTGAGAGAGGGTGATTTGCCCAAGGTCACCTAGTGAGTTTCCATGGCCATATAGCAATTCAGACCCTGGGCTCCTAGAATCCTAATCCAACACTCAAAGCACTACACTATGCTGGCTCTAGGTAGAACTCTAATTACCAAAACTAAATGAAAACCCACAAACACAGGATCAGCAATAAGAATAATTCCAACTACACAATACACCCATCCTCATTCTGTCTCCTGATCTAGAAGGTAAGACAATTTTATTGACCTTATGCCCAGCACATAATTTTCTGCTTCCTCCAAAATCAATCGGAATGTCAAGAAAAAAGTGTCTTGGGTTCATTAGAAAAGAGCATTTGATTAGAAGAATTTGATAATAGGTTTGGTTGGCATGCGTACTTATGTATGACAAAGCGGCTATACACAAAGATTTTTCACATCACTTGATTAGGAGATCCTTACTTAAAATATGGGAAAAAATTAAGAAGAAAACATTTCGAGAAATACCTTTGTGGGTATCTTCTCAAGAAGCTTTTTTTGGAAGGTGGAAGGATCTCGACATTTGGCTGACTTACAAAGACATTTTTTTCAAATCAAGTAATAATACATATGAAATGAAACCAACCGAAAACTTAAAACAACTTGACCTCAAAGTACATTGGTATCTTTATATGCAGATTAAAGAAAGATTTAAAATAGACAAAAAACTACAAGACTTTGAAAAGAAACTACGAATTTGTCAAAAATTTTATTAAATACAGTTGACAAAAAGACTGCTACATTACATAAATTCCTTAGAGAACTTGAACCAGAAAAGGAACCTGTTTTGGATACAATGATAAAATGGGCTTCAGATCTACAAAATACTATAGAGATGGATAGTTGGAAGAATGTACGAGAAAGGACTGAAAAATTCACTAAATTTCAAAACCTCCAGGAAAATTATTGGAAAATGGAATACAGATGGTACTTAACGCTGAGTAAGATAACAAACATTTACAAAACAGGTCTAGATCTATGTTGGAAATGTGAAAAGGCATCAGGAACTTGGTTCCATGTTTGGTGGAAATGCCCAAAACTAAAGTTATATTGGAAAAACACACATAGAGAAATTGAATGCATTTTTCAACTGAATTTTGAAATGAGACCAGAAATGTACTTATTGAATATGTTAAACAAAGCTCCTGCGCAAATCAAAATTAAACATGAGAGAACAATATTATATTTAATAACTGCCGCCAGAATTATATTAGCTCAATATTGGAAAAGTCAAATAATATCCGATTTGGATCTTTGGTGGGCAAAAATCTATGAATTTTGAGAGATGGACATTCTCACTGGCCGTTTATCTAATAAAGATGCTACACCAATAGAGGAAGAATGGGACCAGATAATGAAAAATTGCAGGTTAGGGACATAAGAATGCAGACACGATAATCTATAAGCAATTTATTTGTAGTATAACATTTAAGAAATTGTATGCTTTGGGGGTATATACTTTGAGGTAACAGGAAGAAAAAAAATAAAGTGATAAAAAAGAGAGTACTGAAATGCATGGGTATAGTGTTTGGGAATTGTTTTTAAAGTGACTTCGGAAGTATTGATCCGTAAACTTCAATATATTTTCTGATACTGTGTAGTAACTTGAAGCTTTTTAAAATTGTTTTTGTATGTAAAATGTTTTATAAATAAAAATCACTATAAATTTCAGGTTACCCTGGAAAAAAAAGAGCATTTGAGAAGGCTACGATGGATTCAGCATGTAACACATTAGTTCTCAAAGATCAAAGATTGTCCCTATCAAGAGAACAGTAGGAACAGCTAAACAAAGTTGGAGTATGTGAATATAAAGAGATTGTAGTGCACAATCAACTTCTACATGAGGAATGAAAAAGAGACAAAGCAGCAGTTACATGTATGTTTTAAATCAAAATATGATGTTATCTTTTATGAACATGCTTCTGCATATTTGTTACCTCCTATATGTAGTAATGATTATGTTGCAAAAGAATAGTATAGGACACAAGAAAAAAAGGATAGTCAATAGGGAATGAGAAGCCATTGGAAAGAGTCCAAGGAAAATATAGTTCTTGAGATGCTTCTTGAAAAATGGAAATCAAGAGATTATTAGAATACTGGAATAGTGTGCCCCAAGATGGGCACAACTAATGGGAAACAGTGAAGATTAGAGAAGCAAAATTGTTCTTTGCACACTCATACTGTGTCAGCATTTCACCTTCTGCATACTATTTCTACTGCAGAACAAAAACTGTTGTGCTCTTCTGAGGAATTACAGTCCTATTACAATTTGTAGGCTCACAGCAAACAAGGAATGCTGCTGACTCTCTGTAGTCAGAGGACAGAACACCAAGTATTTTGAGCAAAAGTAATGTGGAACAGGACAAATGCACTGAGTTTCGGTTACACCAACCCAACTCATTTAAAACCAGTTAAATGTTCCTGAATGCTATAACAAGAATGTCCTGACACAGCTTTCTATGCAGAATTGTGTTCTCTCTTTCTTTTCTTTTGGTAAAGTGACTGACCTTGGGTTGCATTCACAGGTGACTTTGCCTTACTGGACAATGCACCTTTACTCCTCCCCACCTAAAGGCTACCTGAAAGGCTGTTCCTGAGCACTGGGGTCTTCTCCAGAACACAATTAAGGATGGCATGGAAGAGCACAGTGGGGGAAGAGGAACTGCATCAAGTACCATGACATTGTGTGAGCAGAAGCACTTCTTCCTATGAAAAAGCCACCACCACTGGGTACAGCCCATTCTCTGATGCAGGGAAAGTAAATTGCTAGTTGTACACAAGACTGGGATAACCCATCTCAATCACTCAATATTTTTTCCTACAGAATATTACTTATGAGGCTCTTCAGGGTTTTTGTTGTTTTTGTTGTTCTGCAAATATCAGGGTTCCATTAAAGTATCCTTTACATTACACAGTCATACCACTTTGTTATCACTTTAACTGCCATGAGTATCCTAAACAATCTGGAGATCTGAAGCACGGTATGCTGCTAGGGCTCTCTGGTGGATCATTCAAAATACTCTATGAAACTACAAATCCCAGGATTCCTTAAAATGGAGCCACAATAGTTAAAATGGTATCAAAGAGCTGTAACTGTGTAGTATGGAAGACAGTCAAGTTTACCTGTTCCTTCCTCTTCTGTGTGGGTACCATAATCTGGGACACCTTATGTAGGCACTTTCCTTTGAGAGTTCAGAAATAACATACCCAATGAAAACTAGTCACAGAAATATGGTGTTCTCTGTTGCAGAACTATCATTGAAGCAGCTTCAATTAGAAAAAAATGGTGTGTGTGTGTGTGTGTGTGTGTGTTTAAACCAAAACACAGAATAGAAAACATGTCACCTGTTAAATTATGTTTAATGCACTTAGGTCTGCAAGAATATTAAAAATATTCTTGGGATTTCAAAATTATGTGAATACACTTTCTTCTCCAGTCAAAATTATTAATCTGCACTCTCTACACAAGCATCAAGGGATTTTTTAAAAAACAAATGAAGCAGCAATGGATTGAAAATAACAATTTCACACCATATTTTATCATTATGTTTGTTTGAAAAAAACACACAGCAACAACACTATTTCACATTTCTCTTTTCAAAAGAGCAATCTGTTTGAAAGTATTTTAAAATGCTTCCCAAATGTTCCAATGTTGATGGAAAACACATTTCACAACTTAGAGACAAATATACCCTCACTGAATCAAAACATAAGATGCCTCGATTTCCCTTAGGACTATGAAGTCAATTTGAAGTATAGATGCTGAACCAATTGGAAAAATTCCAGCCCTTTTGATGAGAGGTTCATATGGGGAGCATGCCTTTAAAATCTCTATAAGGCCAATGATACATACATCTGGACATCTGGAAAAAAGACATATGAAATCAGAAAGTTGCAGGGCCATGGTAGTTGCCAAACAACTTGTATGACCTTGGTACATAATGACAATCTAGGCTGACTTCTTTGAAACCAGATCTCTTCCCAACTCCACCTCAGTTTGCCAGGAATCATGAATCACAAGTCCAAAAATCACAAGCCAAGAACCCCTGGCTATGTGGTTAAGCACAAGAACAGCACTTTTGGACCAAAATAAAATATATTTATTCCCACAATGAACAGACTGATGCTGTTCTGAGAAGCGCATAGCACAGTATAAAGCCAAATAGCCTCTTCTGCTTTTTAGCACCCAGCCCCAGGAACTGATTGAGAGCTCTACAGTTTATGGAAGAGAAGTCTCTCAGAGTGACTAGCTATCACGAATGACAAGACACTGACTAGCTCTTTGTAAATATATCAAATTCCATTCTAAAGCCACTGGCGTCCATGGTCATTACTGCATCTTATGACAAAAAAACTATTATGTTAATTGTGCATTGCCTTTCCATTTTAAAATTAATTTTATATATATAGAGGTCATTGAAAGTTCCACCCCAAGAAATTGTCTGCTAAAGACACAAACCTTTAAAAGTTTGTTACTAATTTTTTGTTATATTTTGGAGGGAGCTTAAAGCAAAATGACACAAAACAAAATGACATAAAATCTGGGAAATTCCACTCAATTTGTAAATATGCCCGCATGTCCCTACAAAATGTTGTTACACTAAGAATTTATTTCATTCTTATAAGTAGTTCACTGTTAGTATCTATGTTACTTGTAATTAGCTACTTCCATGTTCTGAGTGTTATGTAACAAATAATAACAAATAGTATCATGAAAGAAGTAGAACAATTGTCCCATCCCCTCTATGCACATTGCTATTATCCCTACCCAAACCATCTTTGGTGCTATGCACTCATGCTCACACTATGTAGAAAGCCAACACTTCCATAATGGTCTATTAGGAGCATCAACTAAGAATATGTATCACAATGTACATAGATTTGAAACATCAAAGTCACTCTTATTGCCACTTAACATATCCATCAATACAGAAACATTCAGGATATGGCACTTGTTTCCATGATAGGATTGTAATCTCAATCGCATACATTTAAACTATGGGCAGAAGTCAGGATGTATAATAAATATAAATATGTATAAACGAACCCAATAGTTTGTCACAAAATGTTTAAATGAACATAGGTGGTCCTGAGATGTGCAATGCTTTGATATTCACTAAGCTTTTCCAAGTGACATAACCAGACAATATCATCACAGTCTAAATTAAAAACTAAACAGTATGCTCAATCATTAAAGGATATTAGTTTTACTTGCAAAGTGCCTATTAGTAAAACAAACAAAAGCAAAAAATGTATTTCAGTTAGTCTCAAAGGTGCTACAAGATCTCTGTACAAACAAAAGCAAATATTAATATGTAACAGACAAAAGGACAAAGGCTATCTAGGTACAACAAAGCACAATAAGCTTTTCAATTGCCATTAATAAGAACAAATGATATGTTTTTCTGCTGTGTATAGCATAATATCAATTGGATAGAAAACAGGGTAGCTTTTATATCTTGCTCATAATGCACCATTACTATTTTCTATAATGGCAATTTCTGGATTCAAATGAGCCAGTTTTAGTTCTTTCAGAACATTCCTAAAATTCATCATGAAATAATATGTAGCACTGATAACAAATATTTCTTCCAGTTATTTTGTTATGTGTATAGAAGAATAGTTGTTGAATTACCTTTTGTATGAAATAATAACATTTTTATTGAATGTAAAAAAATTGATAAGTTACAGAAGCCATTGTCTGTCTTCTTGCAAGCTGTCTATGCTTTTGCTGCATTAGGTTTGTTCCAGTTTAAATCCATATCAGCCAGCCCTTCAATTACCTGATATACCAACTAAAGTGAACATAATGAGAATATGATCACATAAGAGAAGATCATTGGTGGTTTAGTGGACTGTTGGTAGATATGGCAGTGTTTGGGGGATAAAATCTTTACTGAGAAGCAGATTGTTTAAAAATGTGGCAGATGTACACAGAAATGAGTGCATAATAAAAGGAATATAAGCTATGGTTTTTGTAATAATCTCTACTATTTCTACCCATTTAACATACAATATAGTTATATCCAGCCTATTATTCCAACAATGACCAAACAGTGCATCACTGTATTTGGGTCAGCAGACCAGTTAATCTCTACTGCTCTAAGATCTGTGAGTTCATCTGTATGAACAGACCCATTCTTGCCCCTGTAGCAACCTAGAGAAGAGTTCAAGAAAAGAGCCTCTAACCATGATGTTTCCCAAAATTAGTACATTCCTTAAACTTAAGGGTTTGCCAAGATTGGTTCACACATCATAATCAGCCAAGTTCCTCCAGATCCTTGGTTTTCCAGGATGGGGCAAATTGTTGATGCATACTACCTGATGACTACAGCTTGGTTTGTTATGCAAGTGCAAGAACTGCTACACAAATAGTGTATCCTGTGAGTTTATTATTGTGATATCTCAAATAGGACCCTAGCTTGTCTATTATCAGAGGCATAGATCAGAATATGGCTCTTGTTTCATAGATAAGTCACACTTAGCCACTCCCATTAGCAGGAGAAAACAGGCAGAACTGTCTGAGCAAGCTGTCTTTATTCTCAAGAGAATGCCCTGGTGGCGCAGTGGTTAAATGTCTGTTCTGCAGCCACTCACTCAAAACCATAAGGTGATGAGTTCAATACCAGCAAAAGGGCTCAAGCTCGACTCAGGCTCACATCCTTCCGAGGTCGCTATAATGAGTACCCAGATTGTTGGGGGCAAGTAGCTTACAGTTGTAGACCACTTAGACACTCCTTAAGCAGTATGAAGTGGTATGTAAACGAAGCTGTTTTCTTGACTGCTGTAATTCGCTTTGATTCCCCACCGGAAAAGGCGGAATAGAAATAAATCCTATTATTATTATTATTATTATTATTATTATTATTATTCTCAAGAAGCTGAGGTTCTCAGGATATCAAGTGTCTATTGGAGATTGCATCGTCATCAATTCCTTCATTTCTGGTTGCCAATAAGCACTAGACAGCCCCAACAGAGCTCCCAAGTGAGCTAGTTGTCTTTTGCAGCCAGACATCCATGGCCCATGAACTCTGGCTTCAAATGGCACAGTCATATTTACCATCTGCTATCTGTCCTTCCTCCTTTCAAATAATTATTCCCCCCCCCCCCCAAAAGCAGAGGGAATTTGCAGGGTGCTTGGAGATAGCAGGGAATTTTGCTGGTTGGGTGATCAACACGTAAGGATGGAAAGGATCCCCCCAATGCTACCCCCTTGCCAGGAAGCTCTTTTTTGCATTGTCTGTTTAAACAGATGGGAGCTTTGCAGAAATACTTTTGTTTTCTGGAGAAAATAAATTGACAAGGCAAGATTAATACCCACGAACCATTTACTATGATAGACCAAAAACACAAAATGAAAGGATACTACTAGTGGTCATCTACAGTCCCTAGCTGAAACCACTCAAATGTATAATTAGAAATAGCCAAAAAACAGTTGCAGAACATTTCAACCTTCCTGGACACATAGTAAGTGATTTACAGATTGCAATGCAAAGGAAGACTAGAAAGAGAAACTGTTGAACTGAATTATATTGATAAATTCCAATCCATCAATTTGTATGAACAAAGACAATGACTTTATGGCACACTGCATATATTAAAGAACATGAGTTCTTGCTGGGCTGTGTGCATTCAAGACATTTCCGACTTACTTAGAGCTGGCGTGGGCAAAGTGTAGCCATTTTTGTGGCCCTCAGAGCCTCCTAGGCTTTTTTTTTTATTGCTCCAAAATGACCCCCAAGCCCACAAGGTAGTGTGGAAGGCATTTCAACCATGTGTGGAACTCCCCCAGACCCTATATATAAATGCCCTCTTCTCTGCACAGTATAAGTAAATAATGTATATTGTATTGTCTCCAATTCAAGTGGCTTAATTTGTGAGATGATGGCTTGGATTTTGGATGATGGGGATGGGGAACAGGGTTGATGGGAAGTATTCAAGAACTAAAGATGGTGGAGGGGGGAAGAGAGAGAATCCTGAAAATACTTAACCCTTAAGGAGAAGGGGGTAGAGACAAGATTGCAAGGGGATGTTTCAAGATCGGATCTGTCACCTGTCACCAAGATCTGGCTTTTCACACTGTCTGCCTCCCTGCAGAATGAACAAATTAACCCAATGACTTTTGCATCTGAGCAGACCTATTTAAGATTGTGGTGTATTTATACACCATAATCCTAAATAGATCTACATACAAGCAAACTTCAATGGGTTTCCTAGGACTAGTCTCAGAGGATGGTAATGGCAACCCCCCTCTGAAAAAACCTATCAAGAAAACCTTATGATAGGTTCATCTGAGGGATCTGGATCTTTCTGTTCCAAGTCCAGCATTTTAAACATTGGTCTGTACAGTTTCTGTCAGACCAGTTCTAGCTTTTAAAATGGTAAGAAGGTTTAACATAGTGGAAGAAAAAACGAAACCATTAATATGCTACATTTGCATAATTAGAATGTAAATTAGAGTGATTTGCATAACCAGAATATTTCTATAATATGTAAATTAGGTGCCCAGATTTTAAAAAGTGGAATATGCCAAACACTAACCATCTGGCCTCAAGTTGAAGAGCCCTCCCTCCATGACAACACCATCTGGCCTAGGAGGGAGTGAAAGGACAGGCCAAACTCCATCAGACCTGTCCTACATTAAGAAGCCGAGCCCTCCTTCCAGTCCATCTGCCTTGGTCCAGGCCTCAGAGGGAGAAAAGAACTGCTGGACCTGATCCCCTTTCCCGCCACCATTCCCTTCTCCGTTTGTGTCGTGTCTTCTTAGATTGTAAGCCTGAGGGCAGGGAACTGTCTAATTAAAAATAATTATTGTAAGCCGCTTTGATAACCTTTAGGGCTGAAGAGCAGGGTATAAATAAATAAATAATAGCATGAAACACAAAGTCATTAGAACAAGTACAAAGAGAAATCAAAGCCCATTTTCCACTGCAACACTTGAGAAGCCTCCTCTTCCATTGTGCATCCCTACTGAAGCTTGGAGAAAGGAGCCAAGGACTACATGCATTCACATATTTCTTGGGAGAAGGGCTATTGAGTCATCTCCACAGGGATGGTACTTAGATGTGTTTTTTTCTTTTCTAAAATCCTTTGAGGGAGATTAATGGGGGAGGGGGTGAACAGGCTGAGAACCTTAACACCAGCATCAGTCAAATAGCATCCTGGACTGGTTTTGCTAACAGTTAGTCACTGTACATACCCTATCTCCAAAAAGTTATTTGAACATGGCTATTCTTCTTTTTTTTTTTTTTGCAAGCTCAATGCATTTCTAACTGAAGTATTGTTCTGAATTGTTAATAACTATAAAACTGATTAAAACATCCCACCAGTAAGACAGGAATGCAATATAATTTGATGCAGAATTTGCACCTTTTGGGATAGCAGCCATCTTACAGATTCTACTGACATACATTGGTTTACCAAGTTGCATGCACTGAATTGGCTCCCACTTTTATGAGAAGATCATACACTAGGGCTGGTAAATTTTTCATAGGGATTTTTATAAAGCCCGATTAGAAAGCTTGCAACAAAAAGCACTTTTAATTCAGTGCAGCTTTCTTCCTCCCTTCTGAAGTTCTCCAGCACAGGTTTTAATTTCCCAGATGGACATCTCCATCTCCAGAATTTACAGTGCTTGAAAGAAATATCAGTAATGCCTCTGTGGATTCAAGTAAAAGTTTGGAGGAAAGAATTACTGTTTTTAAAGGTGTAAAAATAATCTAGTACTTTAAAAAAAAAACCCACATACCACAAATGGCAAATTCCCTTTTCAAACAGCAGAAGGCAAATGAGCTAGATTAAAATGCCTTTACCCTTTTGTTTCATGTATGACTGAGGCAAAACAGAAAATAAGAGCATTTTTACTAGATCCAATCCAAATACTGTACTGTATTTCATATACAACAGAAAGAATCAAATGCATTAACCTTACACTTTGAATGCCACCTTTCTTCATGCTTATATTCTTCAGGCAAAATGAAATGTACCTCGGAGAAGATCTCCACACTACAGAGTACCCTCTCTGTTTACCCTTTCAAAATGCAAACTTTAAAATTGCTAATCTACATGAGAAAAGATAAGTGCCATTCTTAAGAACACAACTGGTCTGCTTCTTTATGTGTCCAGCAGGGGGTAGAAAAATCCCTGTGTGCAATGAAGAGCTCTAAAATATTTACATCAAGCAACCTCTCTTTGATAGTGCTAATTCAGCCTTTTCTTCTGTACAAAAGCAAACCTAACCTGTTATCAGATGCTTTGGATCAGCAAGATGCTCTCATCACCTCCTTGGGGACCTTACTCATCATCTCCTGTCTCCTTTCAATCCTCCATAACTATTTTGATTGGCCCAACAAATACATAGGAAGTGAATTTTGTATTATATATTTGTTAACTGCCGTCAATTAATATTATATATATATATATATATATATATATAATTGCTCCTTTTTTCATCAGTAAAACATCATTGACTCCACTGGGTATAAAATAAAGCATACAGTTAATTCTGCAAAACAACAACAACAAAATGTTACTGAAAGGCCTATAAAATCAAAGGTAGATCATAGGGGAGATTTAAGGAATTTATGAGCTTACAGGCTCTCTGCTTTCTGCCTTTGTTCTAGATCTATTATAGCCTACATTTGCTCTGGCAACTAAAGGCTTGGCTGCTGCTTCAAAACTGAAGCACTCAGAGACCCACTCTCATCACTTACCCAACAAAAATTCCGAGACATAGCCATGCTAGTCTGAAATATCAGTATACATCTGAGCAAGCAGACCAAGTCATACTACAAGTTCTTTCACAGTTAGACTGAAAGGTGCTACAAGATCACTTTACATAATAGGTAAATTTACCCATGTAGTTGAAAAATTCCATAAACAACCAATGTTGTCAGTGCTGTGAAAATATCTGTAACTAACTGGAATGCTGCTTCCAGTGGTGTCACTAAGGTTGGTGTTACCTGGTGTGGGTGCACAGGAAGGGCTGCTGGGGGGGGGGGGGAGGTGGACGGCCCCACCCTCAGTTCCTCTCCTGCTGCCTTGCTCACCTGCCCCCTAGAAAACTACCCACTATCCTGCCAAACCTAGAAAAGGCTGATGGGGGACAGCCAGGCAAGTGAGACAGCTGGAGGAGATGGACAGGGTACGCTCCCACACCTCCTTTACCTTGCCTCACTGGGTGGAGTGCCAGGGCAGTACAGAAGCTGGAAGAGGCATGCACCCATGACTCTTTCTCTGGTACCTTGGCTCCCTCAGCTGAGAGAGCCCATGACTGTGGAGAAGAACGAGCAGGCATCAGCATCAGTACTGCATGCCAACAATCCACTGCAGACAGAGGGCCCAACCAGGTGTCATCCCCCCCTGAGGTGTCATCTGGTGCAGTCCGCACTTTCCGTACCCCTCCAGTGATGCCTCTAGTTTTCCCATATTCTTCTAGTAGCTATGGCTACAGCTTTCCAGTTTGAAAACTGGCCTATATTAAATACTTTACAAGGTATCAGAATTGTTAGTTGGATTAGTCTCCTATATTTGCTTTGTTGCACACAGTAACAGGCCTCAAAGAAAAGAGTTTTCCATTGTGTAAAGGAATTTTCAGGTGAATGGCCTCAGAGAAGATACTTCCTACACCTGGGATGCTCTTGTCTCAAGATTCTAGACTTACAGGATTAAATGTGAAAGCAATGAATGCGCTTATGGAAGAGCTGGCAGAAACACTGGGCTATGGAACAAAGACAGAGTTAGTTTTTTGTGGAGCTTTCGGGCTATGTGGCCATGTTCTTGAAGAGTTCCTTTCTGATGTTTCGCCAGCATCTGTGGCTGGCATCTTCAGAGAATGATAGCCTGGAAAAGGATGAAGATATATATCCTGTGTGACCCTGGGAAGGAAGGAGTAATTTGCAAATGTATTGTTCTGTTGCTAATGGCGGTCCTCAGGGTGGGAGGATATGCAAACAAGGATTAATGTCTGCTAACTGGTGCTGAGCACATAGCCCGAAAGCTCCACAAAAAACTATGGATGCTGGCCATGAAAGCCTTCGACTCCACAAGGACGGAGTTCCTTGAAAACTAGTGCCCACAGAATGAAGCTGGCAATAATCCATTCATGGGAATTGTGGTTTGGTGTCACCAGGTGAAACCTTATGTTTTTATAAGGCAAGCCCTGAGAAAACAAACACTGTTGCTATGTGATTAAAATAAAAGCCATAGCAACAGAGTTGGGCATGAGAGATAAAGGGACTGTGGGCTCTAATTTCACCAACAGGTTTAACAGGATTCAGAATTTTAAGGCCACTAGGCACATAAAGTACTGCTTTTGCCTTGGAAGAGGTCTCATCTCACCTAATCTTATTCACTTGTCATTGTCTGAAATTCATTTAAATTTGAAATATGAATTTTAAAAGTTTATATTTTTGTACCTGCTTCCTAACAAGGTGTCTTCCATTTCCTCTATCCCATCTCACCCTTCCAGCACAAGCTGAGAGGCAATTAACAAAATAATGATAAGAGGTAAAAATAATGAAATTTTCCACACTATTTGAAAGAAGTGTGAAGAAAAGTTGGCCAAATACCCACAAAATACATTCCTTGAGGATGATGGAATTTCATATTGCTTTATGAAAGTTGGCAGCAACTTTGGTGGTGCCAGCTTCAGTGAATATTGGCAATGGACACATATAGGGGTGCAAACTTCCCACTCTTGACCTATATCTCAGTTAGAAAGCACACATTTTGTGTGAATGAAAGACTCTATGCTCAATCTCTTGCACTTTCACATAAGAGGTTCTCCTATGTAAAGTAGATAGCAACAAACCCAGTCAAATCTCAGAAGAAAGCAGTTTAAAAAGGTTATCTTAAGTGTGCTAGGAGATGGTAGTGAGGCTTGGAAAAAGTCCAGGAAGTTACACATTTGCTAGTCAGAGTAGACTTCAGTACAAGGGTTGGTATCTCACAGAATCAAAGGTTTGGAAGAGGCCACAAGGACCACTGAGTCCAACCCTTTGCCATGCAGGAAATCACAATCAAAGCATCCTTGATAGATGGCCATCCAGCCTCTGTTTAAAGACCTCCAAAGGCTGGATGGCCATTTGTCAGGGATGCTTTGATTGTAATTTCCTGCATGGCAGGGGGTTGGACTGGCTCACCCTTGTGGTCTCTTCCAACTCTATGATTCTATGAGATACCAACCCTTGTAGTAAAGTCTACTCTGACTAGCAAATTGTTAGCTAGATGTTTTTATACTGTGCATCTCACTGTAAGGTTATGCTGGCTAGAATGATGTGAACTGTAGACTAAAAACATCTGGAAGGGCACAGTTGCCCACTTCTACTATAATACAGCATCATGTGTTCCTACTCTCCCCCCCCCCCCCCACAGAGATTATTCAAGATATTTTGCTGTCTGAGATAAAGGGAAACATTGCTGGCCTTCTCTATTAACCTACAAAAGCCAACTAGATTACCAGTAAATGCAGAGAGGGGGGGGGGGGGGGGAGAGAGACTCATTTCAGGAGGTAGAGAAGAATATTTTTTTAAAAAGTGAAAATCATGCTCCAACTTGTTGCAACACTGTTTAAACTATAACAGGAAGTATACAACTGTGCTTCTTTTTATATTTTAAATACTGCTGCAACAGGTTGGAACACAATTTTCACTTTTTTAAAGGATTCTTCTCTACCTCCTGAAATGAGTCTGTGTGCGTGTGTGTGTTTGTGTTTGTGAGTGTGTTATGGAACAAGCCCTACAATAGCTGTGCATTCAAATCGAGAACAGACATGGGGTGAAAAAAGCTCCCTCATAGAGACTTTGGGAACACTAGGGGACTAAATACCCTAAAGGCAACAGATCCTGTCTGATCTTGGAAGCTAAACAGGGTCAGTCCTGGTTAGTACATGGATAAGAGACTACCAATGAATACTAGGTGCTGTAGGTTATATTTTAGAGGAAGGAACTGGCAAAACCATCTCTGAGGTATTCCTTGCATAAGAAAATCCTATGAAATGTATGGGGTCACCAAAAATTCACAGGTGACTTCAAAGGCAATTTAGGATTGTTGTTTTACCATGTCTGGAGTTTATTTTGATTAGAATATCCAGAGCTTCAATTAAAACATTCAGCAAATATGGAAACATGGATAAATATTACATCCCTTAAGAGTTGCCTACAATTACAGCTTCAGTTGAAAAATAATGACTCAAATGTACATTTCAACACTAGCTGAGGAAAGTTCTATTTTGCATACTGTATCCATTTTTTAAATAAAAATTGCCACTGAAGTCTACCATGTACCTAAATGTAGCGCAGAAGGGAAAAAATGCTTCATTTCCATCAAAGTGTGAAAATCATTGCAGTATGCCAGTGCTTTCCTATGTGCCACTCAGGATGCAACAGCAAATGGTGTTGAACACAGTGACAAAATGACTGATACCTCTCCCATTATTTGGCACCTAGAGTCCTTAACATTCATTTATTACAATTCCCAGAGTAAAACAATCGGCAATCTGAAACCTTATGAATAAAGCCTTGGCAAACAAGGTCTGACTATAGCAAGAGATTTGGAGACACTCCAATTCTATTGGCACTTTGCTGGGTTTTAAGCACTGTTATAATGGGAAGTTTGGTATCTCACAAATGGGGGAGTGTGGCTCAATGAACAACACAGCTTGTCCTGGTGAATGATTCCCATCAAGTTACCTCTTTTAATTAAAGAAAGAAAAGAAAACAATATCTTTAATCATTCCTCTTTAAGTTGAGCAGGTGACTCACCCAGTCACCTGGCAAGATATATGGACAATTGCAGCCAACATACATCAAGAATGGTATACAGAGGATAGTGTATGGAACCTCCAGATGACCTCCAGATGCTTTAGACTGCCATTACCACCATCCCAGCCACTTTGTTGGGAAAAGTTAGTGAAAATTACTTTTTAAAAAAACCTTTACCTCAAGGTTTGTCATCGCTTGCTGAGTGCCATCTGTGGTGTTTGCTAAGATGAGAATTAAAGTGCAACTACTAATTGGATGGGCAGGGCTGGAGCTGGCAATTCCAGCTACTAAGTCGAGTGTCCCAACATCCTTTTGAATAACATTTTGTAATCCTAAACCCTGCTTTTCTGTAGTGATTTTGTCTATTTGTCTGGATATTTAGGGTTGGCAGCATGGTGTGCTAATTTGAGAATTGGACTACGATTCTGGAGACTAGGTCTGAAACCTTATGTGGGCATGGAAAACTACTGGGTGACCTTAAGAAAGTCACAATCCCTCAGCCTGAGTGAAAGGTAAGGGCAACCCTCCTCTAAAGAAATTCTGCTGAGAAAATCCTGTGATAGATGCCTCATGATTCTATGCCTTCAAATCAGAAATTACTTGAAGGCATAGAACAACTATGAGCCCTATGAAATCCATGGAATTGCTATAAGTCAACAGATGACTTTTAGGTGCATGCACACACATGCATGCACACAAACACACAGCATGTGCTAAGGATTCTTCTTCTGCACAATCTCAATTCTTGCACCAGTCATGCTAGTTGGGGGGGGCATACTCCTTTCAAGGCAGCCATCAAAGCACCTCTCTGAATCGCTGCTGCTCCCATCATACACACTTCCTGATACTCCCTTAACATTGACTCCTTGCCTTATGCCCTACCCAGGATGCTTTTAGGGTATCCCCCCCCTTTTTTTGTGTGTGCAATTCTGGAGCTCTGCTGCTGCAATTGAAATCTTATATAAAAAGGTATTCAGGGTGCTTGGGAACAGGAAGGATGACTGGCAATTGTGCAACTGCCCTGGAGCAACATTTCACACCTGGAGACGTGTGCAGTTGCCAGGTCATTCATAGACTTCCCCTGGCAATGAAAAGGGACAGAGCAATTATGGGTCAGAGGCAGTGCTGTGCAATGAGTAGCACCAAAACTACTTGTTTTCTGGTGTAATTGCAGTTTTTTAAAACATTAAAAATAGTAATGACCTAAGCTATCGGTACAACTGTTTCTTCTCAGATTTACAATATATCACTTTGACTTCAGAACCTGTGGATTTACAGCAGAGGTTTCACAAAGTACAATACTGACACAGTGAGGTTAATAATAATACAAAAATAGCAGCAAAGCAAGTCTGGTACCCCGGAACAATTTACTGTAAAACAGACTAAAATTGGAAAATTACAGAATGCCACAAGTTGCCACCTACAGCTCCCAGCCTAGAGCATTCTAATGTATCACCAATAATCTACAGCCAATTCTGGAGACAAATGATCACCTCTCACAGCTTCTGTACAGCAGGGTTTTACTTCCTTACAGACAGCTCCACAGCCGTAAGCAACTTCTGTCCTACAACAGGCCACATAATATGGATAGAAATATAGGGACTACAAGACCAGATGCCAATTCTGTCCCCATATGTATACTGGCAGCAGCAAAGCTCATCCTTCAATGTGACATATGCCAATCGCTGTCACCAATGTCTCTTCTAAATCTACGTTAGACAAATAGGACTGTTTCTATTGGCATAAATGTGACATCGGAAATAGCAATATCTAAAAACCAGTCACAGCGAATTTCAACCTTCTTGGACGTTCATCTTTGGATTTGTAGTTTGCACAGTGGTGGCGCAGTGATTAAATGCCTGTACTGCAGCCACTCACTCAAAACCATAAGGTTGTGAGTTCACTACCCGCAAAAGGGCTCAAACTTGACTCAGGCTTGCATCCTTCCGAGGTCGCTAAAATGAGTACCCAGATTGTTGGGGGCAAGTAGCTTACAGTTGTAAACCACTTAGACACTGCTTAGGTGGTATGAAGCGGTATATAAATGAAGCTGTTTGTTTGTTTAGTTTGCACAAGAGCTTTCTGACAGAGAAGGCTAGCTATCTCACAAAACTACAAATCCCAGAATTCCATAGCATTGAGCCATGGCAAAGAGGTGTCAAACTCCATTATTTCTACAGTGCAGATGCAGCCTAAGATCTACAAATAGATCTTTGAAAATAATAAAATTTCAAGAAAAGCCTTAAGAAAGAAACAGCTGAATTGGAATTTGTTCACAAGTCACCTGTTGACTTATTGTTCACAAATTCCAATTTGTAAGTAGTAAGATGAAAAGATACACTGGTTTCTTGGCATACTACACACACACATAAAAGACACACAGAAACAAAATATATGGGCTTCTATCAGATTTACACATAATTTTTAACAAAATAATTATCCTTAAGAAATTCTCCTGCTGCAATAGTAAACAGCAGAATGGGTAAGCAGAAAGTAACACCTTGAGACTAATATGATAGTAGCTTGACAAACCTGTTATCATTTTACAGAGCTCTTTGGAGGTTTCTGGCTAGTGATGCAATTTGCATCACACTATATTGCATTGTACTTGGTTCCCACACCCACAAACATGTGCCTATTTAAGTGACTGTGGCATTAATACTGTATTCCCTCAATGTATCTGAAGAAATAGATTGATATTTATAAAAGCTTGTGCTAAAATAAATCAATTTGTTTCAAAGGTGCTGCTAGATCCCTCTCTCCCATTTCCTCTTCTCGTTCTATAAATTGTTAGTTTCCCCACGCAGACCTTGTGCCAAAGACATGTATATTGGGGGCAGGGCTGCCAAAGGCAGGTCCTTTTTCCTCTCTTCAATTTAGTATATATTTAGAGACAAACACATGAATAGTTCTTTCCTGAGCAGCAGGCCCATCTCTCTCATTTGGCTTCATATTATCAAAAGAAACTACAACCAAATCTCTTTCCTCTTGGCTCTTTCCATTCTCTCTAATCCAGGGGCACATCAGAAAAAGGAAACCCACTGTATTTTCTAGCCAACACTAAGTGCTCTTTGGAAATTACATTTCTCACATAATTGCCAGAGGCCTTTTTCCCCTTTACTTTATGCAAGCACCTAAACCAGCCTAGCAATGCATTCAACTACTTTCTCTTTCCTTTTGCTGGTCTCACTTCATCCATGACATTATTCCCCTTGAATATAAAACTATTACTGAGCTGCTATAGCAAAATCAAAAAAGATAAAAAAAAGTTTAACATTATGTGACAAAGTAAATGCTCTTTAACATAACAGGAAGACATTATAAAATAACTTGATGGGGATAGTGTTTACAGCAGCATCTTGTAGAATGGGTAATATGTAGCACAGTCTTCATGTAAAATAACACTTTTTCCAGGTTGAGGGTGATATCTAGTAAATTTAGATGTAGAGTATAATTTCATGAAGTTGGAGACACATAGCAGCAAGTGTACTCTTTCATTATGCAAAGGAATACAATTTCAAGCTCTGATACATTGTGCCAAGTGGTGGAAAATGTATCAAGAAGGAAGTAGTGTGTGTCCCGAAAGAAGAAACACCATTCTTCTTCTGAATGAACCATTTCTAGTGTCTGATGATTCCAGCATATCGTCTGGAGGCATGTCATGGAACATTGTGGCTGAAGCTAAGCACAGTTGGGTTTGGTCATTGCTGAGATGGAAGGCTGTCTATGTGAGCCACTTTGCATTCCCCAAGGAAGAACATTATAATATGATACAATATAATATGCTGGCAGGCAACATTCTGGAAATTCTCATATAGCCTTCTTTCATTTAGCGCAGAGCATGCACCATACAGGCTTGCAGGAATGTTCTTTGCATGCTAACATTATCCGTTACACTTATCTCCTGCCACACAGTAAATGTGAGGCAATGTACCCACTCTCACTTTATTTCAATGACTCTCCCTGCATGTCCCCTTTGCCAGCAGAAATGAATGCTGGAAAAGAGGGCATGCATGGAGAGTCATGCCAGCTTGCCTTCTTTTCTAGCACAACCACTAGGAAAAGTGGAGGATCAGATCTCCTACACCTTATCTCAGGAATACTGAGGAGCAACTAACAGAAAGAGACAAGATTAAAGTCCCCACTCCATAGCAGGGATCTGCAGCAGAACTGGTATGTGTGTCTGTATGTGCACCCATATGTGTACACCACAGACTCCCACTTAACTAATCATGTGGCTCACCAGGGTGCTAGAAACAGTAGTAGCAACAGCTGTTGTTATCTTTTTAAATACCTTTCTTACATGTTAAAATGATTACAGAATAGTTTAAAAAAATTAAATGTCACATTATAATGGAATTAAATTACTAAAAATATTATTTAAAAGACCTTTCTTTTAAAGCCTTGATGGCTTTAAAAGCTTGTAAGAATAAAAAAAAAAAAGTCTTCACCTCCCAACTGAAGGAAAGAAAGGAAGGAGCCATTCGAGGCTCTAGGATTTCCAGACCCTATGGGCAGAATCTTAAGAGTTGAAAGCAGCCACAAAGACCATCTAGTTCACCCTCCAGGCATGAAGGGTACAAACTAAAGCACCCTGGAAAGATGCTCATCTAACCTCTGTTTAAAGACCTCCAAAGGTGGAGAGTCTTGTGTCTCCATCAAGTATACCATGAAGAAGGTGAGACTGAAAGAAGGACTTCTGAGGATCTCAGGGTCTGGACAGGCTCATATGGGGAGATATAGTCATAACCAGCTTTTTGAATTACACCCAAGAAGCAGACAGGCAAAAGTTGTCTTGCCCTTGATTAAGCAGCTACCATTTGGAAGTTTTCAGGAAAGTTTTGTAATATAACCTAACACTGTTAGATTGAAAAAATGTCCAGGGCTTAAACAGCAATGAAAGGCTCATTATTTCCACAAAATTATGGAGAAAGACTGATCACCCAGAAGCTTTTATTCCAAAGGCCACTAGTCTACAGAATTCAAACACTATTTCTCAACAGCATGAACAAGGCAAAGGTTTGGTTCTTTTGAGTGGCTAAATTTTTCACTTCCACTGGTTTTGCTTCCACAACAACTAAATAGAAAATAAGTGACTTGTGCTCATTTAATGAACTCCAAATTGGGATCCTGCCTGCCTGCCCGCACCATTTCCAACAAGGCAGAAGAGGATGTGTGAAGCAAGGGAGAGGTTTCTGTTGTACACATGCCAAGTCATGGCTGCGAAAAGAAAGATACTCTTCAAAGTAGCTTGTCTGCAGTCTAGCTTGCCACAATGGCCCATTTCTAACACTGCTCTAATAAAGGGCTAATGCACAAATATACACCCGTGCTTTGACTGCAGAAATACAGAGCCTCACCAACATTGCCATGAGACAATGTAGATGAATCACCACAAACTGAATGTTTATATCCCACAGAAAAAACTCAAATACAGTAATTTTTCAATAAAGGCAGTACAATGAACTAAAATAAAGTGATGAGACATCAAATGGGAATATCTATTCCTGTGACTGAGTCTGCCAATGCCTATCCAACCCTTTCTAGAGAAGCTGGGGTTTCGGAGGACCACGTGTGTGTGTGTGTGTGTGTGTGTGTATGTGTGTGTGTGCACGCACGTGTGTGCGGGGATATACAGCTTTTCTTCACAACAAGGAAAAGCAGATTTGGGTTTCTTGGGCTTGGTGGGAAGGAAGGACCCATAAAAGTGTGAATTTGGATGACATATTTAATGCACTATGATGTGAGCTAAAATCAGTGGAGTAGAGTGCTTTAAAACACGTCAAATGGCATGTGTCTTTCTGTGTCTCTAGTTATTTTTAACATAGCAATATCAAAACATAAAATATTTTAATATATTATATATATATATATATATATATATATATATATTATATACAATATACATATCAAAAGCTGCCTGTTTGTCCAAGCAGATAAAGCCATGTTCCCCCACTCCCATCCTTTTTATGGAGTCCTGATGGCACAGTGGTTAAATGCAGGTACTGCAGCCATAATGTTGTGAGTTTGATCTCGCAGGGCTCCAGGTTGAGTCAGCCTTCCATCCTTTTGCAGATAAGTAAAATTAGTACTCAGGTTGTTGGAGACAATTGGCTAACACACTGTACATCACTTAGAGAGTGCTTAGCACTATAAAGTGGTATAGAAATATACGTGCTTTTGCTACTGCTATAATGTGCCCAGAACTTTGTAGAATACAAGAAGATTGGCTCATATCTAACACGGAGAGAAACAAAAGGGTGAAAGGAAGAAAACGGTGGTAAGGATGAATAGGTGGGAAGTCATTTTATTTTCTTCAGACAATAGTGGACCTTCTTAAGTTTGTACGATGTATATTGTGCATTTTTAGTTGGCCCAATAATGGTATCTGTTTTGTGGTTTTGGATGCCGTAGTATTTCAGAGGGAAGTAGGCACTGAATTCAGATATATGCACTCAGGCTTAGACATAATGTTAGTTATCCTTAATTGCCTGTATTTCTCCCATCCAGCATCTGTAATAGTGCAAAAATTGTTCATATTCAGATCATTGACTGTTCTTTTTCAATGCATGCATATATCCATATATATAATACCTTATATGCACATAGGCACATTTTGCACTACTGAAACAAGCATTCATATATTATTACTATCAATCATCATTCATAGCCAACCTTTCTTCTGATATAGCAGCTCAAAGTGGCTAACATGTTTAAAACAACATAAAAGCATTAAAAAGTACAAAGATAAAATTTAAAAAACAATTTATGAAGTTAAAAACATCAAACATTAAAAATATTAAAATGTATTAAAACACCATGTACAAAACCTTAAAATCCAAATCACACAGTATTTAAAGTCCCAACCCTCATCAGTTTGTAAACAGTACAAAAACGTACAAGGATGGAGTCTTCTTGGCCTCTCTAGGGAGAGAGCTCCAAAGTGAAGTCGAAGGCTTTCATGGCCGGCATCCATAGTTTTTTGTGGAGTTTTTAGGCTATGTAGCCTTGTTCTATAAGAGTTCAGAGAAGATGCCAGCCACAGATGCTGGTGAAACGTCAGAAAGGAACTCTTCTAGGACATGGCCACATAGCCCGAAAGCCCCACAAAAAACTAGAGAGCTCCAGAGTATGGAAGCAGAAGCCACTAAGAGGCCCTCTCCCTTGTTTCCACCAAATGAGCCTGAGAGCATGGTGGGACAGACCGAAGGACCTCTCCAGATGATGTTAGAGCTCTAACAGGCTCATAAAGGTCCTTCCAATAACCTGGACCCAAGTCATATAGGGCTTTATGGGTCAAAACCAGCATTTTGAATTGTGCCCAGAAATGGACTGGTAGGCAATAGAGCTGTTGCAACCGTGGATTTGTGTGCTCCCTGTAGCCAGTGCCAGTTAACAACCTGGATGCAGGTGTTTGGGCCAACTGAACTTTCGGAGCACTTTTCAAAGGCACCCCTGTGTAGAGCGCATCACAGTAAACTAAATGGGATGTAAACAAGGCATGTATCACTATGTATTTACATGGTTCTTCTAATGTGGACTGCTGTTTTTACCCATGGCATACAGAGCCATTTTGCCTTTCAAATATCTATAGGGAGCTGTTTGAAGATACTTCAAGAAAGACAGCTACATCACAATAGTTAAGCATCTCCCTGGTCTCTCCAGTCCATGCATTAAGCTCTTTAAACCCGGTATTCAGTGTTTTTCTATTAACAAATACCTTCCTTATATTTAAGAAAAAGAAAAATTTTAAAAACATGCCACCAAGCAAATCCAAGATGCATTTTGGCAGGAAGCCAATGTAACATCACAGCATGAAACACCCATTGTTTAAAAGATACATGCTGGCATGAACAGGATTTCAACATTTTATTGATTTCAAACACCTAAAACAACTTTACATCATCATTAAACCCTGACCGCTTTGTAAACGAGCACAAACATTTCAGACTAGTTGTATAAAGAGATTATTCCCAAATGCTCCATTCTAGATTCTTGAAACACAGCAAATACTGCTGTTGCTCAAAAAGCCTCTTTAAAGCAGTATTTGCATTTAAAGATGTCCAGGTTTAAGGGAGAGCTCCTTTCATTGTTCCCACAAACAAGCTGATGCAAACAGCAATTTCCAAAACAAATCCACACAATTTTCCAATGATTCCAATGACCCTGAAAAGGGTGAACTGCAAAGCTTGCATCACATATAAATCCCAACAGAGCATATGATCCACTCAAAAGTTAAGAACTTTTAAAATCCCATTGATCTCTACAGGTGTGTCAAATACAAGTTTCCATTACTCCTGCTGGGAAAAAAGATACTGAAAGTCCTTAACTGACAATGACAAAAAAATAACTTTAAAAATGTAATTTCCATGAGCTCTATTGGTGAATCCAAGGTTGCCATTCTATACTCAACCAATTTGTTACAACAGGGAGTGTATTGTGAATAATATAGATTGTTCAGAAAACCATATATCATATAAAGTGGAAGGTACTACCGTATTTGTAACACAGCCTTCCAAAGCCTAGGCATTTTTAAAAAGGTAAAGGTAGTAACTTGACATGAATCTCTAGTAGTAACTGACTGTATGGGGCGGTGCTCATCTCCATTCCTAAGCCGAAGAGCAAGTGTTCTCCAAGGACTATTCTGGTGGTCATGTGGCCAGCATGACTGCACTGAACACTGTTACCTTCCCACTGAAGTGGTACCTATCAATTTATTTGCACTGGCATGCTTTGAAACTGCTAGGCTGGCAGAAACTGGGAATAGTGACAGGAGCTCACCCCATCATTCAGCACTTGGGCCTCGAACTGCCAACCTTCTGATCTTCCAATTTTCAGAACTGGCATCTTAACCACTAAGCCACTGCATCCCACTAGGCATGTTTACAGCCTGAGAAATTATTAATAACTTAAAGTAATGTAAAAATGAAATTTTATTGCATTTGTTTTTACTGCCTTTGTTCACAGTCACTTCATGACCATGAGGAGATGAGGCCTCACCTGTCAATCTGTATCAACCCTTGCTAAACAGCAACACTTCAAGTAAGATGCAGACTGGTGGTTCTAATGCTTCTTGTTTCTTCCCCTGCATAAGTTTGTATCACCTAAGCCTTTTGAAGAAGCCAGTAGGTTTCAAATGAAAACTATCTCACCACAATGTTTATTTGGGATTGTTTTTATGGGCAGCACAGCCACCCCTGCATTTTTAAAATAAATTTAATTCTTATGTTGCCTCCAAGAAAGAAAGAAAGGAAGGAAGGAGGGAGGGAGGGAAAAGGGAAGCTGACCATGCTAAAAAGAAAGACTAAAGTCACTTTGACCATGACTATGTCAAGATCAGACATAGAAACCAATTATATCTACAGGTTAAATATGTCTTATCTGGAATTCCAAAATCTGAAATACTCCAGAATCCAAAACTTTTTCCCAGTTTCCCAAAACTTTGTTTCATGCACAAAATTATTTAAAATGTCATTTAAAATTACCTTCTGAGGAAGTAGACTGAAAGCCTGTGAAAGCTCATACTGCCAACTCCTTTCTTTCAGTTACTCTCAAAGGTGCTACAAGATCTCTTTACATACTTCAGGCTAAGTGTGTAAGATGTATACAAAACATGCATGGATGTCATGTTTCAACTTAGATCCCCTCTCCAAGATATCTCATTCTGTATGTGCAAATATTCCAAAATATGAAAAAAAAATCCAAAATACTTCTGATCCCAAGCATTTCAGATAGGGAGGTTCTATCTGTATAACATTTATATCTCATTTTCTTCCAAGGAACTCAAAGGCATTGCCATTGTCCCTGATTATATCCTTGTAAAAATTTGATAAGCTAGTGTGAGAGACTGCTGTAACCCCAGTGAGCTTCATGGCTAAGAGGAGATCTGAACCTGGGACTGCTCAATCTTAGTTTGACAAGCAGCTGTACATAGAAAGGCTCTACACTCAGATCTTGTTTCTGTATGTTGAGCAGGCTCTTGGAAAGAGGACAAAAGATTTGTAACTGCTCAAGAAATCTAAATCCCTCTCATAAGAAGAGCAATGTTTGATCAGATCAAAGAGGCACTGTATACACACAGTGACCATCCAGTTGCCTCTGGAAGCCCACCAACAGAACATGAGAACAGCTGTTCCCTCTGTCTCATCTCACCTCTCTCTGTAATAGATATACAAAGGAATATTGCCTCTGATGCAGGAGATGATATATAATCATCCTGACTATTAGCAATATATGATCCTAACCTTGATATCTTATGCCTTTTAAAAGCCATGTAAATTGGCAGAATCCCAAATTCTAAAAAGTGAGGTGGAAACTGCAATAAGAGAAAATGGGAAAATAAATCACCAGGAACAGATGATATTCCAATTGAACTGCTACAACCCACACAAACAGTATCAACTCTGTTGCTGATTGATATACGTCAACAAATATGGAAAACAAAATGATGACCAACAGGCTGAAAACAATCAATATACATACCCATCCACAAGAGAAGGAGACATAAAACCTGCTTTTAGACACAACAGACCTATGGCTATAGGGCCATAACATTAATTTCCCATGCAAGCAAAGTTATGCTCAAAATTCTGTAACACAGATACCAATAATACATGGTGAGAGAAATTCCAGAGGCGGAAGTGGGTTCAGGAAAGGAAGAACCACTAGGGACCACATTGCAAACATATGATGGCTAATGGAGCATACCAATGAATTCCAGAAAAAATCAGTATGTGCTTTATAGACTATAGCAAAGCATTCAAGTGCATAGATCATGAAAAGCTATGGACGGTTCTTAAAGACATGGAAGTGCCACTACATCTGATCATCTTGAGGAGAAATCTGTACTCATGACAAGAGGCTACTGTTAGAACAGGCGATGGAGAAACAGAATGGTTCTCAGTTGGCAAAGGGGTCACACAAGGCTAAATTCTATCACCCTAATTATTCAACATATATGCAGAAATATCATATGAAGAGCAAATTTAGGGGGGGGAAAGGAAAAAGGAGGGGTGAGGATAGGAGGAAATAATATCTCAATCTAAGATATGCAGATGACACCATACTACTAGCAGAAAACACCACAGACCTGCAACAATTATTAAGGAATGCCAAAGGAAAAAAAATGCAAAGGCAGGCTTACTGCTAAACATAAAGAAAACAAAAATAATGACCATGGAAGATCTTGAGAAATTCAGCCTAGACAATGAGGAAATTGAAATAGTGAAAGAATTCCTGTACTTTGGATCAAACATTGATCAGGATGGAGACTGGACTCAAGAAATCAGAAGAAGATGAGCAATGGTAAGGGCAGCTATGAAAGAACTAGAAAAGATCTAAAAAGTACAATTGAGCACTAATGTTAGAATTGTCCAATCCATTGTATTGCTATCACCATGTATGAATGTGAAAGCTGGATAGTGACAAAAGCGGTAAGAAAATCAACTCATTTGAGATGTGGTGCTGGAGAAGAATGCTCAGGATACCATGGACAACCATAAAGACAAGCTTTAACTCTCCCTGGAAGCCAAAATGACCAAGTCTCTTGTACTTTGGCTACATCATAAAAGACATGGCTCATTAGAGAAGACAATAATGCTAGGAAAGGAAGAAGGCAACAGAAAAAGAGGAAGATCACATGCCAGATGATTAGGCTCAATCACTGAGGTTATGGGCCTGAGTAGAGAGGTTGAGAACAGGGGGTCCCCATGAGTACAGGTAGATCTGAAGGCAATTAACATCAAACTATGTATTTGCTAGACTTCTAGGGTTGGAGCAGAACTATTTAATTTTTGAACAATCAGAATTACCAGACCTTTATAATAAAAGTAGAAAATAAACAGTGTGCCTCAGTTTATAATTTTCCAAAGAAGCAAAATCATGAGGTGGTTGTGGCTTTCATTTCAAGTAGTTTCTACATTGCAAATCACATCATGTTCAGTGTCCAATTCTGCTAAGCCTCTGCTTTCCAGTACAGACATGTCTAATGTTCTGTTAGATAGGATCAAGTTTTCCATATTGTACCACTCACTCCCCTGAGGTGTTCATGTGAAACAGTTGGGTAAAATGAACATCTGCATTTTATTCACTAATAAGCAATCATCATTTCTACTTTTCTCCAATCAGCAATTTTATTGTTTGGAATACTAATGCCTTAAAAACAACAACACCCACAGCTTCCCTTATTATCCCTGTACTTAACGGAATATTCATGAATTATTGAAATATGGGGATGTTTCTATATATCAGGAATCACTAAAACAGAATGCAGAAACAAAGAAAACTTCAAGGAAAAACCAGGAGTGAATTTTTGATATGACTGAAAGCTTAGTTTTTGTACTGGACACAAATTCCTGGAGGAGTACTGGCTCATTGACACTCCTTGTTATTTCTACAGTTATAATCTGAAACTCAGTTACTGATGCTTGATGCCAAATCACCATCAGGTAGTGTTACAAGCATATAGCATGCTATCTTCCTCTCAATACTATTTTGCTAAGTGGACTTCAAAGTCTTAGTAAAAAACAAACAAACTAGGTTTTAAAAGCCTTAGGTCTTTTGGATAACACAATCAGAGATCAGGAACCATTTAAAGAACAAAACCAAAATCAACCCTAAATCCAGTACACAGATTTTTTCTTTTTAAAAAAAATGTATGTGTGTATTATTCCATCTGATAAAATCTTATAATTAAAAAATGCTTCAGCTTCTGTCATCTTCATCTTCTAAGATACATTATTATCTCTGCCTCTCTACCAGTCTGCAGTAGACAGCCATCACAGAGGCCACCAGTATATCCATGAAAGATCTGTTTGCCACTAGCAATATCCTAAAAAGTTGTTCAAAGTAGATTCAAAGCTTGAATGGCCTCAGGATCCAGAACAACAAGTACATCAGTCTGGAAGCTGATGATGGAATGCTTTTTTGAAAAAATACATGAGATTCCTTTTTATGGGATATCCCCCCTCTACACACACACACACACACACACACCTGATATATTTCCAATTCTGGCTGGTTAGCTAGTAGGAGATTTCACACCCCCTTTCCAAGTAGTATTACTGGTACACTACTACAACTGTGCAATTAGAGGTCTTTCCTTAAAAATTAACTTCCAAATAATAATAATAATAATAATAATAATAGAAATTTTGAAGGAAAATTGCAACAGCTAGTTTTTAGAACAGAACACAATAAACGGTGTTCCTTTTTAATACTAATTTTTGGTCAGTTTACGGAATGTGCCAAAACATGGCTCAATAAAACAAAAAATGTGCAAATAAACAACCTGATAGGTCTGATTGCTAATCTGCTTCCACCTTCACGAGACAGGGCCACCTTCCCTTATAATAAACCTGTCAAATTTATTTTATAGACTCTGGTGGCCCCCTCCTCACAAGTCAGAGAAATCTTGTATTTTCGAGAGATTCAAAAATCCCATGTATATGGAATTTGAAAATATTTTAAAACTATTTTTAATCAAAAAAGAAAACTTTGATTTTGCCATTTTATATAAGGAACATCATTTTACTACCTTGTATATAAATGAACTTGAGTGTCCACAGATTTTCATATCCACAGAGGGTCCTGGGCAGGTAGCAAAGGCCCACTGTAATAATAATAATCGCAGAATCATAGAATCATAGAGTTGAAAGAGACCACAAGGGCCATCCTGCCATGCAGGAATTCACAATCAAAGCACATTCGACAGATGGCAATCCAGCATCTGTTTAAAAACCTCCAAAGAAAGAGATTCCACCATACTCTGAGGCAGTGTGTTCCACTGTCAAACAGCTCTGAATATCAGGAAGTACCTCCTAATGTTTAGGTGGAATCTCTTTTCTTGTAGCTTATATCCATTTTTCCAAATCCTATTTTCTGGAGTAGCAAAAAACAAGCTTGCTCCATCCTCAATATGACACCACTTCAAATATCACACCTTCACTGTGTCTGCTCCAGGTTAAACACACCCAGCTCTATCATCTATGATAGTTACAAATGAGTAACCTAGAGTTATACACTCTCAACTTTTATGTATTCTTGATCCCTAAATAGTCCCTAGTTTAGAAACCCCTAGTTTAGGAGATATGTAGAGTGTGTGAAAATCCCACAATCACCACTTAATGCAACTGACATGGGAGCTGTGGTAACTAATGTTCCAGTCCAACAACCACATCCCCATCCCCATCCCCACTTTGTAAAAGATGCCTTCTTTCCCACCTTGGATAAAAGGACAGTGAATGAATGAATGAATACTGGGGTAATTAGAAACTAAGGGGTAAAACAGACTGCCCCTTTATGCCACTTTTTGTTCTCGTTGAGACCACAGCCTTTACATGCTGCATGCCCTCAAGCTGCCCAGATGCCACTCTCATTGACCAGATGTGTCTGGGGCCATGACCCTTTGGGTCATGCTGCATCCCAGGAAACTTCAGTAGGGCCAAAAAGCCAGCTTTTTGCCAGCCCAAATGGGAATGAATCTTTTCCACTCCTATTTGGGCTGGTTCTGCAGTGGATTGGGACTGCACCATGCAGCTGCCGTGGTGCATGCCTCTGCGGTGGCCCCAACCTGCTGTTTTTTGGCAGTCTGTTTTGCCCCTATGATCTTCTCCTCTACCAGGTATGGACAACTTATGGCCTCCACATATTGCTGGACTGCAGCTCCTACCAGCCATTGATTCTGCTGCCTAGGACTCATAGGAACTACAGTCTTGTAACATGTGTGGATGCCACATCTGCCCCTCCCCTGCACTACATGTACTACATTTGAAAGGATAAAAGCATGGTCTGGGATCCATAGATAAAAATGTTGATCATAAACACATCAAATTGCACACAAGCAAGTGGTATTTTGTTCTGAACCCATAATATGTTTGGTGTTGGGGGCTGTTGTATTTTCTTTCTTTTTTTCCTCCTTTAAATTAAGGTGGCTTTAAAAAGTGTAGCGTGGCATTTCCTGTTCGGCTTGGCTTTATACATGATATCGTGCTTGTGGTATGTGAAATGTTACAGGTTACCATGGCAATAGATATCTGGCCTACACAGAGGAAGGAAATGCGACCGTCAAGAAGTCTTGAACTGGGAAATGGCTGAAACTGTAGAAAGGCATCATATGATTGGGTTGCAGAATGCCCTTTTGGAGACTCTCCTCAGCAAATCCATTGAGTCCAGTGTAATGTCTGAAACCTGGCAAGTGATACTGTAAATGTTCTATTTTTAGATTTTGAAGGACTTGCACAGCTTGCAGGTTGCGCTTCTCTGCTTTTACTAGAGGAGAAAAAAATTGAATTCTTAATAGACCACATAGTTGGCATTTTGCCCACTACATATTCTTTCCCATTGTTCCCATATAAAACAATGTTGCTATGTCTGCACAGTGCTGGATAGCAGAAGAGAAAATGTAACACTTAATCTAGTATCTTGTTCTTGATAGTTAATTTTCAATAGGTTGTTTACAAGGTTAACATCGCTATTGTGTTTCAGTAACTTCAGTAACACGGAGTAGGTAGGTGTCTCTGGCCCGATTTGGGTTTAATCTTTGTTCACTTTTTTAATCTCACTGAAACTGCGAAACTGCTCATATGTTCTCCTGTTATGAACATAGGCCCCTTCATGTGATAATTATAATTATAACTCTGTGATTCCACTGTAGCTGTCATGGTCCCACCCTGTGACACCCTGGGATTTGCAATTTAGGAACGGGTACTCTAGAATTCTTTCCTAGATCACTCTAATATCTCATAAAGCTACAAGTCCCAGGATTTCATAGGATACAGCTAAGGTGTATTTGGTATGTATGGTTCCCACTTCCAGCACAGATATTGGAGGGGGAAAGCGTTAGCCCCAAAATAGAATCATAGAATCTTAGAGTTGGAAGAGACCACAAGGGCCATCCAGTCCAACCCCCTGCCATGCAGGAACTCTCAATCAAAGCACCCCTGACAAATGGGCATGCAGACTCTGCTTAAAGACCTCCAAGGAAGGAGACTCCACCACTCTCCAAGGTAGTGCGTTCCACTGTCTAACAGCCCTTACTGTCAGGAAGTTCTTCCTAATGTTGAGGTGAAGTCTCTTTTTCTGTAGCTTGAATCCATTGTTCCAGGTCCTATTCTCTGGAGCAGCAGAAAACAAGCTTGCTCCATCCTCAATGTGACACTCCTTCAAATAAGCAGGGCTATCATATCACCTCTTACCCTTCTTTTCTCCAGGCTAAACATCCCCAGCTCCCTAAGTCTTTCCTCATAAAGCATGGTTTCCAGACCCTTCACCATTTTGGTCACCCTGGACACACACATCCAAGTTCATATCAGAAAAGACTTTCTTCATCTGGACATGAATTTCAAATAAGTTACCCTTTCTACAAGAAATGATATATAAGTTCCATTTCATGACCCACTGATTAAAGTGCAATACTTAACAACTGTTCTCACAAAATCATTTTGTTGTCCACATCCCTTCTTGTGCTATGATCTCCAAGAACTCATATTGGAGCAGAAAATCTCACCCCCCCCCCAAAGCAGATTTCAAAAACTGCTTGATTCATCTAAACAAAAATAACACACTTATAGTCTGACTACTCCAGTTGACAATACTATCTGTGTCTCCCTTCTAACAGGACATGGAAACTGTTCTGCATGGTAACAAAACACAATGTGTAGTCCCTCAATGTAGCTATGAAAGAGGAACAGGGAATGACCCTGTCAGCCAACTGATTTTATATTTTATACAGATTTTATAGGTAATATATTGTAAAGCATTTCTCCACACAGTGTGCTCTCAAACATGGCCTGGAATCTTGTCAGTGACTTAGTTAGATAGTACAGTTCACCCTCTACATCTGCAGATTTGACGTTTGAGGATTTTATTATTTGTAGTTTTGATTAACACATTCTCTATAGGAATCTCTGCAATTCTGCCAGAAGTTGATCATAGAGTTATGCTGGAGACAAGACATTTGTAGGTCCTCCAGCATGATTCTCTGATCAACATCTAGCATATGTTGACCACAGAGTTGCACTGGAGGACCTGGAGATTCCTAGAGAGGTATCATCTTAGGTAAAAAGAATAGTGTTTTTTTTAAATTTGTGATTTTCCCACATTCACAAGGTTCCTTTGCCCAGCAATTATAGAGGGACCACTGTACATTCCTTTTTGGAGAGTACAAAGGAGAGTATTCTCTTGCTCTTATGCTCAGTTCCTCAAACTCTTCCCCAGCAGAGGGCAAGATCAAGAATGGGCAGCAGCAGCTACTGCTCCTTACTAATGGGGAGGGCAAGGAGTAGTGGGGAGGCAACTCAAACTGATTTGGGCTCCTGGGGGAAAGAAAAAAAGGGGGGCTCCATTTCTGAGTGCATCTTTGTTTCTCCCCTCAACTCCTGTTTCTTCACGGTCAGAATCACCTGTTCCTCTCCACTGGTAAGGAACAGCAGTAGCTACTCCTGGGTTTTGACAGCTGCCATGGATGGGAGGAGGACACCAAACTGTGTAGATGGTGCTACTCTCTAATGTAGGGTTTTGGCTATTGTGCATTACCTAATACAAAAGGAAGCCTGTAGTTAAGGTTTTGGATGTGAGCAGTCAACTATTTTTTGTACATCCTGAGCAAAGCTTTTGTATTTCTGTTTAATTCCTGTCTATCAGTGTTTCCACTTTTTATCAGCCAATTTGTACCAAAACCTACTATGACTTCAGGCTGATTTCTCAAATTGTTTTTTGGGTTTTCATAGAGCAAAGGAGAATGTATTGGGAGTTTTGAATGTGAAGTTCACATTTCTTTCCAATTATGGCCCAGAAATCTTTATTTCTCTTTCATAAAGTATATCCTGAAAAATGGATGGAGGTTACTGAAATGACAGGAAGACAGAGAAGAAGCCCACAGCAAAATGAAGGCTCATCATGGAAGCAATAGGACACTGATCAGTGCCAATATCACTGTTGAACAACCTATTCCTCTATCTCATGGCACGTTGCTTCTTTAAAATAATGTATTGGTCATATAGGCAAGATTCAGATTATTACACAGTGTTATTATTGTGGGTTGGTGTGGGTCTGGGTTTTGCTTCACATATACAGATTGAGATTTTTATTTCTCACATTCTTCCTGTGTGTGCCTTCCCCTTCTGACTTTACTCATTCCTTTTCAGTTGCTGGGTGAGTAAGAAATAGGGTTTCACAAATTCAAAAATCCATGCAGCTGTTTCTCTGTCTCTCAAGATCAAAACATGCATGGGAAGGGGAGACAGAGAGAAATGAAATTATGGACTAGATTTTTTTTTACTAGTATTCTACAAAGGTTTAGGTTTTGTGCAGCAAAATTCTAGTATTTTAAAAACTGCAGCAGCAGCAGCAGTAGTAGCAGCAGTAATAAAATACTCTCCCATACCTCTATGGTTTCTCTTATTGAAACTGTTTTTGTTCATTGTGTCTGGTAAAATAATTTTTATAAATCTGCAGTATCAACTACAGCCCTGTCAAAAAGGCAGAATGCTGATGACTTGTGACAGGAGGCATTTGTAACTAAGCCCTTTTTTATAAAATCAGTACAATATTTCTTTGTGTGAAGAAGCTGAGAAGTAATATAAAACATTCTCTTCTGTATGTGCTGCCAAGCAAAATGATCCCAAGAACATGCTCTCTATTCTTTTACCGAAGGAAATCACATTAAGAGAAGTCCAGCACAAAAGATGTTTGGGCAGTGACTGCACCTTTTCATATTATGTTGCACAAAACATCCAGATATATATTGCCCAGCCTACAAATTAACTTCTCCATATACTGGACATTTTCTGCTGAAATCAAAACTAACTTTCCACGCGAGACATAACTTTAGACTTTTAAAAGCTTCTTGTACACACTCAATTCCCCGCCCCTTCTTTTCTCTCTCTCTCTCTCACACACAAGTCTTCATATCCAATACCTTGCTTTTCTGGATGTGTGACAGGGTACTGGCCTCTATTGTTAAAATGTTCTTGTAGTATTGGGCTATGCAGTGCTTTTCCTAGAGATCTCAGAAACGCTCTTGCCACTTCAGAGTAAGTGGATGTGGGAAACTGTTTTCCTCCACAGGCTGGACTACATTTCGTGTCATCCCTAATGATTGGCCATGTCTGCTGAGGCTGATACACACTGAAGATCAATAACACCTAGAAGTCAGTGGTTTCTCACCCTTGGCACAGTGAGTATTGGGCTAGATTGATCAATGCTCTAACTCAGTACAAGAGAATAACTTACCTTTATGTGTCTGAGGTTCACGGAAGTACATTTAGAACATCTGAGGTGATTACATCATTGAGATTATATGGGAGATATGATATTTCTTGGTACCCATCTTGTTAAATCAAAGGGTCAGCTCATTATTATTGCCATGGGAACTTCAACTGAAAATGAGTTTTCCATGGAAAATGATAGCTCGGTCTGGCTTTCAGTCTTTGCAATCACATGACACATCCTCATCATACAGCCAATATTTGCAAATTATGGTGCCAATACTAATTTGCGAAAGCCTCTATTTGTAAATTTATAAATGAGTGGGGATACCTTACCAACCAGATCATATCTCAGCAATATCTTTGTGGCAACTAGCTCACACCAAGAGGAAGTGAAATGGCAACTCACCTTCTATAAAACCATAGTTCTGGAAGGAGTGAATAGCAATGTGGTCATCTGCCTGTTACACATTAGAGGAGTTAGAGGACAGCATTCAAATAGCCACTAGAAATTCTCCCTCATATGACCTTGCTGACGTGTCTTTAGTTAACTAGAATTTATTCCAAACCACAATACCTAGTTTGCAAGCAACACTCCAGGGACTAAGCAAAGTCAAATTGATAACTGGTTTATTCCTCCTCCTGGCCAAACAGTAGGAGCACTTGAGCTGAGGGCTTTACATGTGATTTTTTTTCTGGACACGCACACAGTGGTAAACTATGTCTTACTGTTACATAAGGGTGCAGCTGATGAGGTGTCAAATAAATATTATGGACATTCTGCTGGAATACAGCAAACAAAATCTCTGCTTTCTATACCTAGATTCTAACTTTGTGCCATACTTTCAACGTTGTTGTTGTTGGTATTAACTGCCCTTGAGTTGGCTCCTATCATGGTGACCCTTTGGATGAGACCTCTCCAAGCTCCCCGGTCCTCAATCACTCTGCTTTGGTCCTGAGTCAAGACTTCTCTTGATGTAGCCAAAGTACAATAGTTTCAATTTTGTCATCTTTGCTTCCAGGGGCAGTTCAGGTTTGATTTATTCTAAGAGTCTTTTTGGTCATCCATAGTATCCTCAGCATTCTTTTCAGGGGCCGTATCTCAAATGAGTTTATTTTACTTCTGTCGGCTTTCTTCACTGTCCAGCTCTTGCATCCTTACATCATGATGGGGAATACAATGGCTTTGATTATTCTAATTTTAGAGCTCAGTTGTATATCTTTACATTTTAGGATCTTGTCACCCTGAAATGTTAACACCTGTGACAATTTCCTTTAATCTACATACATGTTTGAGGAAGCCCTTCTTTTATATATATTACCCTGTGTGCATACTCAGACTAAAACAGCTGCTATCATCACATAAATAAGTGATCCATTAAATATCATTTTGCAAGAACAATTCTCATAATTACATTCCTGTTGGTAGCTTTGTTCTTTGCTGGCAAGCCATGATTTTCTCTTCTTCAGTAATCATGTCAGAACTTTGCTTTAAACACATGTGCCATTTTTACTGGTGCCAATACTAATTTGGGAAAGCCTCTATTTGTAAACAAACAAACAGGCATCAGCCAATGAACAGGAACAGAACAGAACAATGGTTTGCTAAATCCATATTTAACTCACAAAGACGTCTAAGCTTTGACTTTAAATTAGGTATTTATCAATTCATCAGTGCAGACTTTCAGTGGGAGAAAACTGAACTGGCACATATTTTTGTGTATATCCAGAGAAATTTTTAATTCTATGAGTATACAGTATGATGTAGTGGTTTGAACATTGGAACAGGACTTGGATACCAGGGTCTGAATCCTGCTCAGCCATGGAAATACAGTAGGTGACCATTGGCAAATCACACTGTCTCAGCCTCAGAAGAAGGCAAAGGCAAACTCCGTCTGAACAATTCTTTAAAGAAAGCCTCATGACAGGGTCCCTATAAGTTGGAAACAACTTGAAGGTATACAACAACAAGCAGAATGCTAGCAAACTACATACACTTGAGTTCTGAGAAGTCATATTCAGTATGCCAACTGCTGATACATGATGTTAAAAAATGTGCTACATTTTCCAAATAGGTACATTATGAACAGTATGCAAATAGTTTCTTTAAATTACAGCAAAAAGCATTGATTCTAGATTCCATTTTCTTAGTTGTTTCTTTGAAGAGTGCACATCTCTGGGCTACACAGGCAAGGATACATGCTGTTGCCCCAAGACAGGAGAACACCTACTATACTTCCACAGCAGAACATAAAACTGGGCTGCTCCACTCATTATTTGACATAATATTTACTTTAACAGTCTGTGTACTGTACAGTAAGATTCAAAATCCACAAAACAGTGATACCATTATTGGGCCAACCATAATGCATAAAATACATGTTGCAAGCTTTCAATGCTCCACTGGCTTCATTATCAGGCAAAGGTGTTAAAAATAATACAGGAGAAAAAAAAATAAAGATGTTAGTCACAGGCCTGAATTTTACCAAAATGTTGGTTATGATGTTCTGAGTATGGAGGGATATCATATCTATGCAAGCAGGTCTCTCCTCCTTCTGGCCATGTGGTACTTAGAGACAAAGCATTTTAAGTCCAGGAAATGTAATTCCCATTAGCAAAACAAAAAAGTACTTCCTTTGCACCTGTGTGGATATTATCGTTATACAGTTCAGTCATTATGTGGCAGGAAACAAACAACAACAAGAACAGCAACACACTCCATGACAACTGGGCTGGCACTCCTTTTTATGTTTGCTTTCTGTAAGTCTTTCCCCATTCTCTTTTATTTAAAAATTGAACTTGAAATAATTGATTGTACCTCTTTTGGCAATGCTGGCTAGAAAATCCCAGGAGTTATTTCCCAAGTGCTTCAAGTTACTGGATATAGTTGAAAATGGCAGAGAAACTACTTCAACCTTACAACCATCTGCAGTGTACCAGGTGGAATGACAATATGAAAGGCAAGGAAGATGGGCAGAAAAGAGGTGAGGAAGACAAGACAGTAGAAAAATTCATTCACACAGATTAGTAAGTGATCTGAAAAACAACAGCAATGTTTGCCATTGATCCTTACATTAATATAACAAAATGGGTGAAATCACACATTACTAGAACATAGTTGACCCTTGTGACAGATGTTCCAATTAAATTAAAAAGGTTTCAAAGCTACTCTTCATGTCCAGCTCAAAAGTTAATTGTTACACTACATTTAATGAGCAGTTTATTAGATAAAGATCAAGCAGTTGACGTCATAATACTGCTAAACCCCTCACCATTACATAACATATAAGGCAGAATTTACCACGTTTGGTCTTATTGGTGCTGGGGAGTGGGGGGAGGTCAGTAAATCCAGCAGATGCAATTCAGCTATTTTCCTTGCAAAGCAGAACTGTTTGCTGCATTTATGACACCATATGAGAGGGCTTAATGTTCCAGGGTGAGACAAACTCTCAGGTTCAGCTCTATTTTGAACTGTTTCCTTATGGCCCGTATTGCTAAATATTTTGGCTAGACAGCAGAAATGATTTATTCTCCTCACATTATGTACAGGGGTTAGATTAGCTGCTCTGAATGGTTAGGCACAGACTTTCTTGCAGTCTAACACAGTACCCCTGTTTTGCTACTTTCAAAGGACTGGCTACAAGAATGGTTGATTCTCTGCCATTTATTTGTCCAAATAACTCCAAAACTGCAATAGATATTGGGAGGTCTAAGACTGCAACAAACAAATGAACAAACATTTCAATATTTCTGCACCAATGCAACAATCTCCTCCTCAGGACCACAAAGACATCCAATCAATTGTTTTATCCTAACACCTTCCTGAAATCCCATGATAAATGGCAGGAAATAAATGAATATACAGTTAGTTACCTGGTGTATAGTAGTTGGATCTGTAGTGGTCAGAATGGCAGACTAGGATTTCATATGCACTGCAGAAATAATGCAGTTCGACACTACTTTAACTGCCATGGCTCAATGATATGGAATTCTGGGATGTGCAGTTTTGTTAGACATTTAACCTTCTCTGTCAGAGAGCTCTGCTGCCATAACAAACTACAAATCCCATGATTCCATAGGTTGGAGCCATGGCATTTAAAGAGGTGTCAAACTGCATTATTTCTGCAGTGCGGCTGCAGCCTAAGACTTGGGACACCACAGTTCATGTCCTTGCTGAGCCATGAAATTGACCAAGTGAAGGTAAAATGATTTGAAAATCAGGCAGGAAAGATGCGTGTTTTGTATGGAAGAGAGGGGGCAGTGTTCCAGGGTGAGGAACAACTTTTTTGTGTCTCATGTGGACAAGAATAAGGGCAAACAGGGATCCGATTTCAACACTTTTGTTCCTCTCACTGCATGATAACAGAAACAGTATTTGAGAATGATCTCCCCATGCCTTTTGTTTATTTCAAGATGCAACATTCTACAAGAACAATTTTTGAGACCACTTTGTATCAGAAGCAAATGTAGACAATGAGCTACTAAGAAAAAAAAAAGATGCTAAATAAAATTGAGACACAACCACTTGTTGACTCTTCAAACAGAGGAAGTTATAAAATGTTCAATAAAAATCCATCCATCTGTAATTCCTGGGCACCGGTAGCTCTGAGAGATGCAACAGAATTTTCAGATGTTTCCTAGAATCCAATTCTAGTTAGGTTATAGTATTTAAATAGTAGATACGTTAATGAAGGTTATTCTTGCAAAGAAAACTCAGAGTAACTGTACTCTAGTCAGATTACAGATGTCAACACACCAACTCTAATCTCAGTTTGGACACCAAAGGTACTCCAACAAAATGCACATGATACAGTGGGCTGTCTGATTCAACTTGTGACAGTTTGCTATCTGAAAAGATGTTAGAACACAGTCTTGCTTTAAAAGGTCTTCTATTCAAAGTGATGTCCAGTTTAATTCCAGTTTTAAAACACAAGCAATAGCATAGAGCAAGAGCTTTGTAACTTCCCATAAACCACTGATACCTGGACATGAAACTGAGCTGGAGCCATATATGTTTGTATCTGCACTGTATCATTATTATTTTCATCTCACTTTAATTTTCATGGCGCTTCGCTAATGAATCCTTGAATATGTCGTTTGCTGTACAGTGTTTTAAGCCCAGCTGTTTTGAACTGTTTGTCCTCCAGATTATGGGACTGGGTAAAGCTTCACAGAGATCCAAAACATCTGGAGGAGCAAAAATCTGGAATCACTGGGCTACTGTGCTAGCACATAGCTGATGCTTAGGAAAGGAGGCATTGAGTGAGGAACACAACTATATTCAATATTTGTTTGAAAAAAATAGCCTACCAGACTCAAAAGGATGTACTACCAGACAGAAAAAGAGCAAGGAACCAACTTTCATTTAATTAACATTGATCTTGAAGAAGGAGGAGGAAGAGGAGGGGGAAATACAACACAATTATATAAAATGCTGCAAAACATTAGTTTCTTTCGTAAGTGTGTATCAGGTCTTTGCTAAAAAAATCAATTCGGATAAACAGTGTTGTCAGAGTGAAAAGAAAATCCCTTTATTGGGCAATGTGACTTGCCACAGCAGCAAGATTTCTGCAATAATGTCTTGATGCTCTAATTACAACCTGCTACAATTAAATGTAAAGTTGTTTAACTGGCATGTTCTTTGGTGGAGAGTGGGGGTGCGGACATGTTTTTACTGCACACCCAGGCTTATAATTCAGGGCTCATGGAAACTACTGTAACAAACACCTACAATCACCAACTAAGATCTGAAGTGAACTTTGTCTGAACTATCTCATGACTGAGTAGAAGCTCATTTTGACACAAGATATTTGATTTCATTATTAAGAATGATGTAACTCTCTTAACTTCAGGCACTGCTGGCAGAAAGCTTGATTAAAAAAAATAATTTGTAAAAGTCAATATTATTACAGTGTTGTTGTGGCTGTTACAGTTGAGTAGTAATATAGCCAGTGTGAAAACCAGTGTGTTGTAATGGTTTGAGTGTTGGACCATGACTGGATATTAGGGTTCGATTTCTTGCTTGGTCATGAAAGCAACTTGGGTACCGTGGGCAAGTCACAGTCTCTCACCTTCAGGGAAAGGCAATGGCAAACCTCCTTGGGTCAAATCTTGCCAAGAAAATCCCATGAAAGGGCCACCTTAGGGTTCAAGTCAGAAATGACTTGAAGGCACACAGTACATAGTAGTACAGAGATCCAGCTATGCAACCTGGTCCACATGCATAATGTAAATCAGTGGTTCGTAACTTTTCTGTGTGTCATGGGACCCCTTCAAGAATCAGGTGAAAGCTATGGATCCATTCCCCTCCACTTAAACACACTTTCAAAGTACTTGGAGGTAAACTGAAGAGAGAGAAAATCCTCTTTTTTATCCCTGAAGTCTGCCTGCGAAGTCCAAAAGGCTCCAAGGTTCACAGATTTTCTGGTCTAGATGTAATTTTACAACCCCCCTGCTCCAGGATATCAGCAATACCATCACACTCTTTTCAGCAGAAGGGAAGGGAGAAAAAAAGAGAGGACTTTGGTTGAGGTGACCTAATAATTTCTTGGTACAAAGAGATTCCAAACCAGCTTCTCAAACATTATTTTATACTAGTTCCACTGACCCCATCTTTTACCAAGGCCTAAAAAATTAGGTGAGATTCAGTGTAGTGTAGTGGTTTGACTGTTGAACTATGACTCTGGAGACCATGATTCAAATCCCCACTGAGCCATGAAACCCACTGGGTGACCTTTGGCAAGTCACACTTTTTTCAGCATCAGGGGATGGGAATGGCAATGGCAATCCCCTTCTGAAGAAACTTGCTCAGAAAACCCAGTCATCATAAGTTGGAAATAGCTTGAAGGTACACAACAGCATCATCATCGACAACAACCACAACAACAAAAGATGTAGGTTTGTGTCTTTTTAACACGAAACAGAGAGAGAGAAGAGAGGAACCGGAAGTAGCAACTGTCCTTTTCCTAGCTGGTGTTTCCATTTTTTAAAAACCACATATACAGACCTCCACAACCATGTATCCTTCACACTTGTTAGGACACAACTATCAAAACTGACAAGGCTTTAAAGACATACAAGTGTAGTGTAAAAGAATCAGGTGAAAACTCTCATTTCTATGTTGGCAACAGCAGCCCTTCAACTGTTCTTTATTTTATGTTAATTTTCTTTAAAAAGTATTATTTCTTTCACACATGGTAGAATCTCCATCAGA